>CM053029.1:329906915-330506915 GCA_028564925.1 Lithobates sylvaticus | reverse complement strand
AAGTGCCTGAGTTTTATTACCCGTGCCCTCTATTCCCACCTGAGACTATGTTATTGTTGGATGTGTTGCCTTATGAGTTTATGTGAAATTTCCATTAATAGCTGTGAAATACTGTAATTATGAATATGTCTATTTTGGCTTGCAGCTGGGATAGGGGAGCCAACCGCCTTCCTCCAAAGCTCTTGTTAATTGCAGACATTGCAAGGCCGAGACTTGAAGACACTAACAATGGGGAGCCAATTCCATTGTTTGTCACATATTCACTATAAACGACCCCATGCCGGGATAGGTAATGAAGTAAGTCACACCCCAAGTTTCATACTTAAACTTCCCGGGACCATTCAAGTATATTTTGCATCACTGGGAGTTGCATGTAAGGGGGCTGGCTTAGACCAAGTAACCAATCAGAATTCACGCTAAGCCAGCCAATGAGACATCAGCCTAGTTTTTGATACTCTCAGAGGAAAGGTGAGGCAACGCTCTTTTTTCGGGGAACCAGCGAGCAGAATGGAGCTAAGGTAACTTGTAGCTAGCAGGGGAAGCAATGCCCTGCTATTTGTAACTAAACATGCGTGTAGACCACGGTCTGAAGGAATATAATCTAAATTCCTTTATGTATATATTTTTATTCCAACCTAGTATTTTATGCCTTGATGTGCTAGAGATTTGTGTATTAGCTAGATATTTAACTACCTGTAATAAATGCTATTATATTTAAAGCTTTTCCTCCTGGTCAATAGAACTCATATCATATTTTGTGATTAATAAATCAGAAATAGAGATTTTAGAGGGTAACAGATGTTACCCCTGCAAAGGGACTTTTGTGTGTCAGCTTCTAAAGTTACTGGGTACTAACCCTGGGAACCCCTAGACAACAACTGACGAGCTACGGGGAGGTTATTGGTAAGCCCCGAAAATTCAGTGTCACCCCTAGGGGTTATGCCCGCTACACATACTAATATATATATATATATATATATATATATATATATATATATATATATATATATATATATATATATATATATATTATATACACACACACACACACACACACACACACATACACACACACACACACACACATATATATTATACACACACCAGCCATAGATGGAAGGATTTTCTTTCCTGCAAAAGACAATCGTTCCATTTCCCATCCCTCCACCATGAGAAGTGCTAGCAATATTCGCATGTAAAATCTGACAGACTGGTTGTACCAAGGTTGATCGATCAATTAACTTGGGTACAGTCATTCAGCCTGCCCATACATGGTTCAAAATGATCTAGGCCAGCTGTAGACAATACATGAGCTTAACCACCCTAGGGAATAAAATGGCAGTCGTTACAACTTTTTATGTCGCACTGTATTTGATACAGACAGGCACAGCGTTGGATTGAGTGAGGACTCAGGTAAGTGTAAGAAGGGGGGGGGGGGGGGGGGTGATATTACCACCTAAACATCTTTTACTATAATGCAGGGAATAAGTTAAAAAAAAACATTTAGCCTTTAGAACAACTTTAACATGAAAATATATTTGCTGTTAACACCTTCTTAGGCACTGGTCTTGAACAAGTAAGCAAATCAGAAGTACTGACTTCACACTGACCTAATCTACATGCATTTTCCAGTACCTCATAATACTGGATGCCAGTGGTAGCCAGAAATATATTCTTTTTAAATGGAGGCAGCAGTGGCAGTCCCTGTGTTTATCTGTGCAGGAAACCTGTACTGGGAGAAACAGGTTAAATTTCACGGATAACAAACCTCATGAATTTTTCCATGATTTCTTCTACCCACATCTGAAGTCTCAAAAAACTGATCCCATAGTGCCACCAAAGTCGGAAAAGATTAAGAAGGTACCAGTCGGTTTCCTCTAGAACCAGATGCTCTCCATTGAAAATAGCGCTCTTTCCAGCCACCTCTCTGCGATGTTTTAGCCCTGCATTAAGGAGCCATGAGAAAGTAAAAAATCCCAATTATGACCTGAACAGTGAATACAAATTATTTCCGTTTCTCATTTGTAGAATTATGATTGTCTATTTATACAGCCCCAACGTATTCTACAGTGTGTTAGTTAGGAACCAGTAGTCAGACTTTGCAAAGCCAATTATATCTTGCACATTGTTTTATACAGTATATGCCCTAACTTTATATTGTTTAGACCCAGGTCTGTCCCAGTTTGGCATATATCATACATCAACCTGTATAGACCAACCTGTAGGAGGAATAGTATATTATCATACTGTTATATTGATTTATGTTGTATTATTGTTTACCATATGTTTGGGAGTCTAAAAGATTACACTACTCAGCATGATATCACTGAATACAAATGTAAATAGTCAAAGGAAAGTCACCACAATGCATGTTGCCAGTGGACTGTTCTTTCGTCACTCCTAAAGCCCAGTACACAAAGTCCGAATGTGGGGAGGCATCGGCCGGTTCAATAAAAAACAGCCAACATTCGGTCTGTGTGCATGGCACCCTGCCAGACAGAATCCGGCTACTGTCGGATGAGCATGCTGGAAAAACCAGCAACCAACTGACTGCCAATGGCAGAGAGCGCTGATCGGAGTGCTCTGGCGGGTGGGGGGCCCTCCACCGGTCAGAACACAACAGCTCAGCAGGGGAGATCGCTGCACTATCTTCGGATAGTTAGTACAGCAGCTCCGACCTCTAGATTGGAAAAAAATATTATTATTATTAATAATAATAATAAATAATAATAATAATAATGTTTCCTGTTCCTTTAAAGCCATTGTAAACCCTGCTTGGTAATTTTTACCTACAGGTAAGCCTATTTTAAGGCTTACATGTAGGTAAAATAAATATCTACTAAACGTGCACTGTTTAGGAGATATTCACCCTGGATGCAGGATGCAGCCAGTGACATCATGTCACTGGCTGCATGTGCTCTGAAAGTCTGGCATACCTTGCCAGAGCTTAATGCTGGAACTGAGGGATCCCGCGCAGGAGTGACGTCATTGCAGCTCCGGCCAATCAAATAGCCGAGCATGCAAACCCGGAAGACAGGGGGAACATGGCAGCCCTCTCAGCGGTGACATTACAGTACTGGAGGGCTTCACTCCAAGGTGCGTATTTCATAATGCAATTGCCTTGCAGGTTTTTTTTTGCAAAATCTGCGGTTTACAACTGCTTTAGAGCATGAATAACAGCACAGTACTTGTGCTGTGAAATTTGTCCCTTTGTATCATCTAAAATACCTGGTTGATCCTGCATGTTTTTTCCCTCGCCTCTGTAAACTGACCACGTTTATCATGGCTGCTAAGCCCTGATACCGTGTTCAGTTTACGTCCCTTCGTCATCCTGCTGTGTCTCCTTGTTCCCCCTCACTTCCTGCCTGTCCGCTAGTAACAGTGCCAATCAGCTCCCCGCCTCTCCCCTCCCGCTGCGATCAGAACTGTGTCTTATTGCTACAAATTACACTTAAAGTTGTTCATATTTATTTTTGTAACTTAATTCTGCATAAAACATTTATCTGTGCCCATCACTGCAGCCTCACCAGTGCCCATCAACGTAGCCCCACCAGTGCCCACCATTTCAGCGTGACCAGTGCCCATCATTGCAGCGTGACCTGTGCAGAGGAAGAAAGGGCGGCCTGGTCATCACAGAGCGGGGATTGTCCGCTGTAACAGCTTTCATTTAAATTGATGACCGCTCGTGGTCACGTACAGTCCCTCCTCCTGACCTGGCACCTGTGACAGACAGAACATGTCTGTTACAGCGGGCAATCCCCGCTCTGTGATGATTCGTCCAGCTCGCCTCTTCTTCTCTTCCCCTGGCTGGAAGAACAGCTCCCATTCAACCCCGCCTACTGGCGGTGCTCGCCCCCCCACGCTCGCCAGAAATCATTTTCCACTCGCAAAATGCTGTAGCTGTAGGCCTCTTGACAGTCTCCCTGACCAGTTTGTCTTTTCATCAATTTTGGAGGGACGTCCAGGTCACTGTTGTGCCATATTTTCTCCACTTGATGACGACTGTCTTCACTGTGTTCCATGGTATATCCATTTCTTTGGAAATTCTTTTGTACCCTTCTCCTGACTTATACCTTTTAACAATGAGATCCCTCCAAAGTTTTGGAAGCTCTCTGCAGACCATGGCTTCTGCTGTAGGATGCGACTAGGAAAATGTCAGGAAAGACTTACTAGAACAGCTGAACTTTATTTGGGATTAATCAATTAGGCACTTTAAATGATGGCAGGTGTGTACTGACTTCTATTGACCAAGAGTTTGAATATGATTGCTTATTTCTGAACACAGCTACATCCCCAGTTATAAGAGGGTGTGCACACTAATGCAACCACATTATTTTAGCTTTTTATTTTTATTTTCCCCAAATTTCAGGTTTGTTTTTCAATTGAGTTGTACAGTTTATAGGTCACATTAAAAGTGGAAAAATTCTGAAATGATTTATCTGTCTCATTTTTTGAAATCTCACAGAAACCTGACATTTTAACAGGGGTGTGTAGACGTTTTATATCAATTGTACATTCCTGGTACGTGTCGGGAATGTAACTAAATGTCCCATTGGTTGTGCTCTCAACCAAACTGTCAAATCATCAAATGGCTGATGTCATAACTGTTAACATGTGCAGCATCACAGCAGTTGAAAATCAGAGGCCAAGATGGCAACTTCGCTGGCTGAAAATGATAGGAAGGTTTAGTTCAACTTTAACTGTTTATGCTTTGCTCAGTATCTTGGAATACAGACTCCACAGTTCCTCAAATAATAATTTATACTGGAGGTCTAATCTGCAAATACATGGTTTTGCGATAAACTTTGTACATTGCACAAATAAAGCAGCCAGTTGGATAAAAGGCTAAATTCACCTTTTAAAAATAAATCAATAAATGCACATATTTTTGCAGGAGCCTGCAAAGCATTGCATCCCTGATCAGTAGCTGTCTGCCCATACCTCACCAGCACCCTCCCAGTTTAGAACCAAAAGCCGCCTGCCTTGGTGAAAGACAGTAGTTGTAGTTCATTCAGTCACAGATCACTCTGGGGCTTTGCCCACACAGCCGCACTGTTTTTAAATTGTTACAGCAGGTGCAGGCAGAAGATCACCTGCCCACTGTCACAGAGGGGGATCAGAGGGGCACAGACGGTGATCTTTGGTAACATATTACACTCTAAAACTGGGTGTAAAATGTAACATGTTACTAAAGGTGAACTTATCCTTTAAATCACAGAAATACAAACATGGAGTCCAAAACTGGAGCACTAGACATGTAAAGAAGACTCACCAAGGAGCTTGACAAAGTCTTGCATATGCAAGTTTAAGGAGTGAAAGGAAGGGCTGCCTGACTCATACTGCTGACTGTTCACTGTCAAGGTGGCCAGGCGGCCTCCAACCCGTTCTGCCTCGTAGACGTCAATCTGCACCTGTGGCCCGAACTGCTGGTGAAGGAAATGTGTGACTGCAGAGCCTCCAATGCCAGCACCCACAACAGCTGGAAAACAAAGATAACATTGAACAGGTTACATTGTTAGGACTGGGGTGCCTTGACCGGGTTCTGTAGCTTATGCATGCATTTGCAAATGTGTGCAAACTAAACCCCCACTTTTAACACATATCGTTAATCAGGACAATTTGGTTGGTTAGCAGGCTGGTTGATAAGCTGAGCCAGGAATTTCTTTGGTTTTGTGTTACATAGTCAGGATCCCCATTATAATTTTTTAGCAGTTACATCGAACAGCTATAACTTTATAACCACCCACCTAATATTAACCACTTCAATACAGGGCTTTTAAACACCCTTCCTTACCAGAGCACTTTTTGCGATTCGGCACTGCGTCGCTTTAACTAACAATTGCGCGGTCGTGCGACGTTACACCCAAACAAAATTGACGTCCTTTTTTTCCCACAAATAGAGCTTTCTTTTGGTGGTATTTGATCGCCCCTGCGGTTTTTATTTTTTGCGCTATAAACAAAAGAAGAGCGACGATTTTGAAAAAAAACACAATATTTTTTACTTTTTGCTATAATAAATATCCCATTTTTTTTAAAAAAAAACTATTTTTTTCCTCAGTTTAGGCCGATACGTATTCTTCTACATATTTTTGGTAAAAAGAAATCGCAATAAGCGTATATTGATCGGTTTGCGCAAAAGTTATAGCGTCTACAAAATAGGGGATAGATTTATTGAATTTTTTTTTTTTTTTTACTAGTAATGGCGGGGATCTGCGATTTTTTTTTTTCGTGACTGCGACATTGCGGCGGACACTTCGGACACTTTTGACACATTTTTGGAACCATTCACATTTACACAGCGATCGTTGCTATAAAATTGCAATGATTACTGTGTAAATGTGACTGTCAGGGAAGGGGTTAGCACTAGAGGGCGCTGGAGGGGTTAATGTGTGTCCCTAATAGGAGTGATTCTAACTGTAGGGGGAGGGGACTTAAGGGGAGGAGACCGATCATGTGATCCTCCGTACTGGGATCACATGATCGGTCTCCTCCCCGCTGACAGGACGTGGAGCTGTGTGTTTACACACACAGCTCCACGGTCCCGCCCGGTCCCGTTGTTTTAACGGGCAATCGCGGGTGCCCGGCGGACATCGCGGCCGCCGGGCACTCGCACCGGGTCCCGAGCGATGCCGCGGGCGCGCGCGCCGCGCGCCCCCCAGGCGGCCGGGAATCCGAGGACGTCATATGACGCCCACCCAGGATGGTAGATCCACCTTGTGGGCGTCATATGACTATGGCCGGGTATTGAAGCGGTTAAATAGGCCAAAAAAAAAAAAATCTTTTTTTTTTTTTGATGGACACCACGCCGGTCCTGAGGAGCTGCGGGCAGGAGTTTTTAGGATAGGCCGTGGCTTCGGCCTAGTCCGTGGCGTCCGGCCTCGCGGACTAGGCCGAAGCCGCGTCCTCACCTAAAAAAAAAAATGCAGGAACCGCGCAGTGTCTAAGTCTGATCCATGGGGGGCCTCCATATATTGGACTTCGTTTTCCAAAACACTCCACAGAATGATTGGATTGAGATCTGGAGAATTATGAAGCCAAGTCTACACCTTGAACTCATTAGTGTGTTCCTCAAACCATTCTTGAACCATTTTTGCAGTGTGGTATGGTGCATTATCCTGCAGATTTAGGACACTGCCATCAGGGAATATTGTTTCCATGAAGGGGTGTACATGGTCAGCAACAATATTTAGGTAGGTGTAGGTGGAACTTGTTAAGTAACATCCCCTGAATAGGAGGGCACAAGGTTTGCCAGTAGAACTTTGCCCAAAATATCACACTGTCCCTATCGGCTTGCCTTCTTCCATACTGCATGCTGATGCCATCTCTTCCCCAAGTAAGCAACGCATGCAGACCCAGCCATCCACATAATGTAACAGAAAATGTGATTCATCAGTCCAGGCTACATTCTTCCACTGCTCTGCGGTCCATTTCTGATGCTCATTGTAGGTGGTTTTTGCTGTGGATACGGGTCAGCATGAACAACCTGACCGGTCTGCCCATATACAAACTGCAATGTCTATTTTTACTGCTTTCAACACATCAATTTCAGAAACATCGTGTTTACTTGCTGCCTAATATATCCTACCAACTTTCACATGCCATTGTAACAAGAATATACATGTTTTTCACTTAACCTCTCAGTGGTGATAAAGTTATGGCTGATCAGTGTACAACTCCAAGCAGATTTAAAAGACACAAATCACCACAGCTCTGTAATCATTTTCATCGTATGCATTTTATAATTACAGCACTTGAACTGGTATCCGTTTCTTGAAATCCCTGTACAGCAGAGCTCAGATTGGGAGAGAGAGAAGCAATACAAGTAGCCACGAAATCAGTTGATGTGCCGACAAAGAGCATGCTTGTAGGAGTGACAGAGATGATATCCATCTGCTGCTTCTCCTTTCACTGCCCAGTCACAGACTGGCCCTGTAAGTATCTGCTGCAGCAGAGGAAAAAAATAAAAAAAAATAAAAAACAGGTCTCCTATTCTATCACACTGTTTTGAGTCCTGTTTTACCGTGCTATACGCCATTGTAATTTAAGCCAGCCACGAAAAAAAATAAAAATGAATGAGCACAGCAGGCTATGTTAAGCACCAATGATAGCCATCTGTTTTATATATCCAAGGAGCTTCATTGTGGCCTTAAGCCCTTGTTTAAATCGGCGCAATTTGACATGTGATCTGATATGCCAAATCACAGCCTATTGCCAGCAATGGCACCGTGCTAATTGGTACAGCGCTGCAAAAGTCAGCATCGGTGCATCGATTTCCAAAAGTAGTTCCTGCCCTACTTTTGGCGACTTCAAGAGTGATTACAATAGACAACCCTGCATGAATCCGCACAGATGTCTGTCAAATTGCCCCTGAACTTGCACTGTAATGCGAGTTTGAAATTGTGCTAAGCTGAACTTGATTTCAAACCTGTCTACAGTGTGAACGAGGGCTTAAAAAGAAATTCCAAACTTATAAAGCAATTCATAAAAGCTGCAACTGTTGGAGACTCAGAAGCGTACTCAATGTAACCCTGAGGTAACAACAAACGTTCTAAACCAAAGCCAGATACACTAAAATAGAGGACACTACTGGATTCCTTAGCAAACCGCCAGAGCCCCTACAGCAGGGGTAGGCAACCTTAAAGAGGTGGAGATCTACCTGAACATGGGAGAAGTCAAAGATCACTGGGCACAGTGTCGTCTCTTCACACCCGATTTAAAACTCTAATTGCCGTACTACTGTGTCACAATTGTGTGCATTGCACAGCAATCATGGATTTAAATCAGGTAACACCACAACCACCTTACCACCTATCAAACACACTTGGATCACTTTTCAGAGGATCAGCAGTGCCTGCTGCACTTCTGAATGAGCCCTTAGTTGAATTAGGCAGTTGCACCCTTAAGGCTCGTTCACACGTGACTTTGGGGGGGGGGGGGGGGGGGGTGTCAAAACCCTGCGGTTGTGTAGTGCTTTTATCAACCCTAATCCTGCAGCCAAAGGTGTATACATGCTGCAGCAGGAGTTAAACCCCCTGTTGCTTTTGGTGGGTGTTACTGCCTGCCAATCATGACCCATTCAAGTAAATAGGGCCACCCTGCAAGCGCCTCGCAACTGCATGCTTCTGCAGGGTACAAGGGGTTAAAGCAGTTGGTGAGAAAGCAACACAACGCTGAC
Source organism: Lithobates sylvaticus (assembly GCA_028564925.1). Classification (NCBI taxonomy): domain Eukaryota; kingdom Metazoa; phylum Chordata; class Amphibia; order Anura; family Ranidae; genus Lithobates; species Lithobates sylvaticus. The sequence goes on along the minus strand of CM053029.1, from coordinate 330,497,740 downwards.
TGCTTTAACTTGTTTGCTGTACTGCACAAGGTTGCAGAACATTTGCAGAGCGGCCTCATTCACTTGAATGGGTCATGCTTGGAATGTGCTACACCCACCAACCGTGACAAAGGCGTAAAACTCCTGCTGCAGCTGCGACATGTGTACACCCCTGGCCACTGCAGCTAAAGAGGGTGTGGTTGGGGTGATAAAAACACATCTTAACTATGTGGTTTTACCACCCCCCAAAATTCAAATGAAAATGAACCCTTACTGTTCTGAGCCCCCTAAAAATCTGCTTTCACACTGATGTGCTGTGGTTTACCTGCACTGCAGGTGCAGTGTAGTGCATCTGCGACTTTAGTGGGTTACCTGCGCTTTGCCATAGACTTCTATTATATCCTGCAGGTGTGGTGCACTTTCAGAAAGTGCATCAAAAACTCCTGCATTCAGTCAGTGTGAACCACGGCTCAAAAAATGCACCCATTTCATTTTTTGATGCATTTCTTGAGTCACATGACCTATGAAAAACAGTCCCACTCTCCTCTATGGGGAAATTGGGTGAAAAATGGACTGCCAGTTTGATTTCATTTGATTCTATCCGATCCATCAGACTGATGGAAAATAGGACCACCATCCGTCTGGATTTTGCAGGCAGGATCGGATAGCAGCGGGTGTCAGTGGACGACATCTGCTTCATAGGGGAGACTGGAGAGTCCGATCAGGTCCACCTGAATAACTGACAGGCGGACCTAATCGGACAGCCCGTGTGAAAGGACCCTAAATAGGGATAAGCCTGCCTCCTATATTGGGCCGAGGCATTCCCCGCACTGCAGCTGAATATAGGGTTTTCAGCGTTGTGCAAAAAAAAAAAAAAAAAAAAAGTGCAGATAACGGCTGCCGAAAATGCCCACAATCTTGCCGTGATGCTTTTCATAGGTCACTCAAAAAATGCATCAAAAACACAACAGGGATGCATTTTGAGCCCTGGGTCACACTGATGCGAAGCGGGGAAACCCACACGATACGTTGCATTTCCCCGCATCGCGCTGCATAGCGTCCCTGCGATCTGCTGCGGGTGTCAATGTTAGATTAGCGACACCCTAAAACTAGAGTTGCCACCTCATCCCTTTAAACCTGAACACATATGAATTACACAGGTTCTGTGGCTGATTGAGGTGGTAATTAAACTCACTTGTTGCCTTATCTGCATTTAATTAGCCTCAGAACTTCTGTAATTCATATGTGTTCGGGTTTAAAGGGATGAGGTGGCAACCCTTACCTAAAACAGATTGCAAAACACAATGCGGTTGCCAGAATCGTATTTCACCGATGGGATTCAGGTGCAGGAGAAAAAAAAGGGTACTGCAGCATTTTGGTGTGGATGCGTATGGCTCAAATTGCACTGCACAGACATCGCATGTGATTTGCACAGGAATGCGGTGCGATTCCTGTGCAAATCACATGCAGTTTTACAAGTGTGAACCCAGCATGATGCGTTCGTTCTGCGTTTTCAATGGGGAGGTGCGTTTTTGGTGCGGTTTACCATATATGCACCCAAAATGCAGCAAGTCATGCAGTGGGGGCTATTTTTCTTTTTTTTAAATACAAACGTATATGGCCAACCCATCTAGAAGATTCTTCGTGTGCAGGAAAGTCTCCACGCCAGGATCTGGAGCATCATACTGGACAGTGCAGTCACAGGCACCTCCACCCCAACATGGACATCAAGCCATTCTTCATGTACCAAATACAGGACAGGGACACACATCATTCATTTCTAGGCACATGGGAAATAAAACAAACATCCAACGAGTGACATGGTGTATGCTGATGATGGGTTGAAGAAGACAAGCTCCATATGTAAGGTTAGGTCCCCTGCAATGGCGATGAATACAGCAAGCAGTGCGGTGGTGTATGGGGATAGTAAGGCACGCCTGTGTCCTCCCCTTTACCTATCTTGCCAGGCGAATCTGGGGGCCCCGGCTGGCCGGAACACAGCTGGTAAAGCACAGCACTCAACAGGAGGATCGGGGCCATGCTGCTGCAGAGGATGCGACGAGGAAACTGCACTCTATCCTGCCTGACCAATCAGCGCACAGAACGGGAGAGCGGGGCTTCTGCACACCCGAGGCTTGGAACGCAAGCGGCGCCGTGAGCCTCCGTACGCATGCGCACTACTTCCTACAAAGCTCAGCGCTGAACAGATGTGTTCAGTGAGGGGTGGTCTTATTTGCATGGTGCACCCTAAATATAAACATGTTGAATTACATCATGTAATAAATGGATGAAATATGGAGGTTACTAATGTTGCTTTGACTGTAAGGGCTTTTTCACATGAATCTACATGTTAAAACGTGCGTGTGTAAGTCTATTTTCACATCTGCACATATGCCGCGGAGCGTTGTTCGCGCATAGGGTTGCCACCTCATCCCGTTAAAACCGAACACATATTAATGACACAGGTTCTGTGGCTGATTAAGGTGGTAATTAAACTCACTTTGTTCCTTATCTGCATTAGCCTCAGAACCTGTGTCATTCATATGTGTTCAGGTTTAAAGGGATGAGGTGGCAACCCTATTTGCGTATACACAGCATTACATTCATTTGAGTTGTGGAAAACGCAGGAAAAAGATCCCGACCCATTTCTGAAACCTCTACGTTCAGATTTCCATAGTTCCCAACTGTCCCTGATTTGGAGGGGCTGTCCCTGATTTGGAGCAATGTCCCTCTGTCCCTCTTTCCTCCTAATTTGTCCCTCATTTTGGTCTGATCTATATAGTTGTATAAAAAAAAATGCACTTTTTATCTATCAAAAAGTGTTTCCCAGTGCTAAACCTTTCATCCAAATTCTAAATTGCTGCATTTTTAAATTGTAAAAGCCAATGTAAAAGAATGGTAGTGGTAAAAAAAAAAAAAAAAAGCACTGGATTTAATCAAATCTAACTTTTTTTTGTTATATCCCCTTTAAGGGGTCGTGGCAGGGAGCGTGGCATATGCCTACATACGTTTGCTAGTAGGTGTCCCTCATTCCCATCTCAAAATGTTGGGAGGTATGGATATGTACACCCATGTCAAACTTTGAGAGGCGATTGTGTCAGCGCTGCATGTGCATCCAGGGATCCCTGTTGAGCCACAAATGACTCCCCCCAACTGCAAAGGCAGCCAAACGGGTATACACATGTGGCTGCTGCATAAATGATTCCCCTCTGTTACATTTGGTGGGCAGTACCACTGCTGAATGGGACACGTTTAAGCAACCGTGAGCAATGCATGTGGTTGTAGCTCAGTGGGTGGACATTTTGAGGGTTAAGGCTCAGTTCACACCGGAATCGGCTGTGGAGCGCACAGGAACGCTCTGCATCCCTGTTCTCTGGTTCAGGGAGGCTTCAGGACCAAATCTTTGCATGAGTTCAACCCTGAAGGAAAGGGACGGGATGGGACCCCCCCCCCCCCTCCTCACATGAACAGAGCTGAGGCTGTCAATCAGCTGGAGGTCCCTCCCTGTCACCTTTTTTCTCTTAGACCCCTTTCACCCTGGGGCGTTTTTCAGGCGCTATAGCGCTAAAAATAGCGCCTGAAAAAATCCGTCCGCTTTCACTCCAGTGTGAAAGCCGGAGGGCTTTCACACTGGAGCGGTGCGCTAGAAGGGCAGTCAAAAAAGTCCTGCTAGCAGCATCTTTGGAGCAGTGAAGGAGCAGTGTATTCACCGCTCCTATACCACTCCTACCCATTGAAATCAATGGGACAGCGCGGCTATACCGCCGGCAAAACCGCACCGCTAGCGGCGAAAACCGCCGCTAAAACGACGGTAAAGCAGCGCTAAATATAGCCCTGCTTTACCGCTGACGCCACTCCCGCCCCAGTGTGAAAGGGGCCTTAGTGCAAGGAAAACTTGTCAGAAGTGATTCATGCTGATAGAAACTTGGTGCTGTGGATTGAGACACCCTTTAACTAAACAAAACTGCACTCAGCGCTTTCAAGATAGGCGAAATCTAAACTAATCATCACAACGGCACTCAGAAACATAAAAATACAAATGCATACTGCTACATAAATCTCAAAACAGTTGCGCTGTGTGAGTATTGCATGAAACCAAGTGATGGATAATGTTCATAAATAATCCCAGTAGATTAACTGTAAATTATTATAATATACAAGTGTTATGAAAATCGTAAAGAAGTCCACAAAATGTTATGAAGTGACCAAGTGAATAAAATTAATCCTCAGTGTTCACAAAAAGTGTCCATTACTTCCTTGGGAAGACCCAGCGAAGTGTGATAAGTGAACTCACAACCTTAAGGCTACTTTCACACTGAGGCACTTTACAGGCGCTATAATGCTAAAAATAGTGCAAAGTGCCTTGAAAGCGCCTCTCCTCTCACTCCAATGTGAAAGCCCAAGGGTTTTTGTTGAGGGTTTTTTTGCAGCAGCGCTTTGCAGGCTGTTTTAAAGTGGTTGTAAACCCTTACACGGTTTAGGAGATATTTGCCAAAAGACAGGCACCACTCTCTATGGCGCATGCGCCATAGACAGCGGCGGGCAGGCGCACTGAGTGCGCCGCTCTCAACAGTGATATGCCGCGAGTGGCGGCCCCCGTGCACATGCGCGGGAGTGACATCATTGCGGCGCCGTCGAATGACAGCGCCGGAGCCACGAGACCCACCAAGAAGATGGAGGCTCCGTACACAAGGGGACAGCGGTGACTTCGCTGGCTCCTGTGTCAGGTAAGTGACGCATAATGGACTACTATGCGGTGCATAGTAGTCCATTATGCTTTACCTTTGCAGGGAAACAAAGAGGAAGTAAACCCATTAGGGTTTACTTCTTCTTTAACCCTTTTCCCGACGCTATCGGGGGTTGAAAGTGCCCCGCTAGCAGCTGAAAACCTCTGCAAAAATGACGGTAAAGCAAACCACTTTTGATGTAAAGGGACACTTTTTTGTTGCCATGGACAATCTCAAGTTTCCAGGCAGAAAGAACAGTATATATAATATAAAAGTGCATGCAGGGCACTGGACAAAGCACTAGGGACAAAAGGGATGTAAAATTATTTCATACAGTAATGTAATCTGTAACATGTACTGTATGTGTTATGAATTTTGAATTTTTTTAATTTAATGCAAGGCTCCGCCCCCATGGGTCGCGATGCTCGCAGGGAACAGAGCCCAGCACACAGAGGCATGGGCTGGAGGACAGAGCCCGCAGACACATTGGGAGGACATCGCAGGATCCTGGGGACAAGGTAAGTACACTGCATCAGGATCCTGAGATGCAATCCTGCTAATGGTACTGAAATTTAACCCTGAGCCACACTCGGGAATACCGCTAGGGAGGTTAATTGAACAACCTGAAGTTAGAAGCTGATTGGCTACCATGCACAGATGCACCAAATTTTGCACTCTCCAGTTTTAGTAAATCAACCCCATAGTGTTTTACCTTTAAAAAAAACATGAAACATTTATTTAAACCTCTTAAAATACACTCACAATGTTAGTGCCCTAGTTAACAGCAGCACACCACCTTAAAAACAAATGTTTATAAATGCAGGTACATGTCCTCTTAAGGCAAAGATCACAGCATCACCAAACTCAAGTATCCAGGTCGCTCCTTTCTGGTTACGTGATGACGTCATTAAGCTCTGCTGACGCATTTCCTCACTTCCTGTTACTTCTTCCAAAAAGCACTGATTCACTGGTGCCATCTGTAAGCTCCAACTTCAGTGACTCTGTGTTTTCACAGGGTTTCTTCTGTTTGGCAGCTGAATGGAGATACAGGGATGGACATTAAAGTGAACCTGTTGTTTTGCCCTGATATGAGCAAAGCATAGGTTTGATTCAATATAATTTCAAAGGTAACTCTACAACACAATCACGGCGTATGTACTTATTAGGTTTATATGTTTTTCTTTTTGATTTATCAATGTTCATTTTTAAAAGGCAAACGTAATATAAACAATATGCAACAAAATCAAGATAATAAAAAATATTTTCACAAATTAATATTCAGGAACAAAACCAGGTACATTTCTGTAAAGCCGTGGATTGTCCTTGGGAATCAGTAACAGATGACAACACAAAGAACAGGTGAAATACTCATCCTTATACACCTGGTGGCTGCATATTGCGTAATGTAAATGCCAGACTCTATGGTATGTAATGTGTTTTACTTTTATTTTCAGGCTCACAGCTTTTTTGCCTGTTTGTTTTACAGAATCTTGGAATCCAAAACAAACACTTCCAATACAGGATACCTGAAAAAAGCATTGCATTAGGGCAGCTGGATGACGTCATCATGGAAAAGATCACCGCCGGGTTAAAGTCAACCTCTCATGAAATATGGGGGCTCCCATTGTGTAATATGATAAAGGACTGTCTGAGCCACACATTGTAAAATTTAGGTTACTGACCCAAAAGAAGTTCCAAGCAGTGAATAAAAGTGATGGCATAAGGTCAGAAAGTAACTAGTTATGTTCAACAGAGGCAGCCCAAGTGCTTCTCCTATGACAGGCTTACTTTACTGTACTACCAGTGCCGTTTTTATGTTTTTTGCACACGTGAATATTACTTTAACCCCCAAACATTATATATTTTCTGAAAGAAGATACCCTGGAGAGTAAGGCCCCTTTCACACATGCAGACCGTTCATTTCATCAGTTCAATCACGTTTTTTTCAAAGTAAAAAACGGATGAAGTTTACATCAGTTTTTCATCAGCTGCTTACCAGTTTTACATCAACTACCACTGCAAAACGGAAATAAAAAAAATAGGGCTTTGATCCATTTCAAAAAATGGATGTTCATGGATGCAGATGTAAAAGGATGATCATCTGTTTACATCCGTTTTTCCATAGAGATGCATTGATGTTTATCACATTGGGAACTAAAAGTTGATTGTCCCAGGGGTGTCACGCGGCTGTACAGCAATGCGCACCGGAATCCCGGTCATATGAATTCAGGTAATTACCATATTTATCGGCGTATAACACGCGTCGGCGTATAACACGCACCAAGTTTAGTTGGGAATTTTAAGGAAAAAAACTTTTAGGAAGGAAGTTTAAGGAAAAAAACTTACATTTAATTGCAGCCTTCTCAGTGTCTATCTGCAGCCTTGACAGTGTCATTTGCAGCCTTGCATTGCAGCCTTGTCAGTCATTTGCAGCCTTGCCAGGCATTTGCAGCTTTGCCACTCATTTGCAGCCTTGCCTCTCATTTGCAGCCTTGCCACTCATTTGCAGCCTTGCCATTCATTTGCAGCCTTGCCAGTGTCAGTCTCAGCTTGCCGTTTAAAAAACTGCGCCGCCGACATACAGAGCGGATGCCCTGTGTATCTCGGGGGCGCTCGGTAGCTCTCGGCCATTCTCGGCGGCTTTCGGCTATTTTCGGCAAATTTCGGCTGCAGCCGAAAATAGCCGAGAATGGCCGAAAGCGCCGAAAGCCGCCGAGATCGTCCGAAAACGCCAAGAAGCTCACAATCGGTGGGGGATCGGCATATAACATGCACCCACGATTTTCCCCTGATTTTTAAGGGGAAAAAAGTGCGTGTTATACGCCGATAAATACGGTATATATTCCTTAAAACAAATACAATTAGGGATACAGTAATGCCACGTACACAGGAGCGGATTTTCCGTCGGAAAAATCTTGGATGGTGAGCTGATACAGGTCAAATTCATATACTTACACACTGCTTGCATTTAGAAAATACATTTAATAATGAATTGAGCGCTGCATTTATTTGTGTCTTTCATATGCCCTGTATTTCTGGAGCTCAGCTCTAATCTATCACACACAACCACTAGATGTCCGTGCAGTATCATTAATTACTGCATATTTGATATCTGGAAAATGTAACAAAAAACCAACGTGACTTATTAAAGTGAAAACGGCTATGTTTTACTGTTGCAGAATATTCGCATACATCATCGCTCCCAACTGTCACTGATTACGAGGGACTGTCCCTGATTTGGAGCAATGTCCCCCTGTCCCTCATTCCTCCTCATTTGTCCCTCATTTTGGTCTGATCTATATAGTTGTATATAAAATGCACTTTTTATCTTTCAAAAAGTGTTTCCCGGTGCTAAACCTTTCATACAATTTCTAAATGGCTGCATTTGTACATTTTAAAAGCAAATATAAAGGAATAGTAGTGGTAAAGAAAAGTCCTGGTGGATTCAATTAACCTTTTTTTTTGGTTAATTCTCCTTTAAGGGGGTGTGGCATGGGGCGTGTCCTATGCCTACATACATTTGACAGTAGGTGTCCCTCATTCTCATCTCAAAATGTTGGGAGGTATGACTACATGTATGTTATGAGTAGTTTCTTGTTGGAATCTACTCTTGTTTTTGAGTAGGAGAGCAAAGCAACTGCAAAAAAAAAAAACATGAAGAAACACTGTTTTTGGGGTTCCTATGCCTCTAAAGGTGTTGGCCAGCCCTCCTCCTCAGGTCTGAATCAGGAAAAAATAAAGCACAGATTAGATAATTCTTTCCAGTACTTTATGTGCCAGTGGTGCAATGACGGAGATAAGCCTAGACACATCATATGATCCTTTCAGCTAGTCACTGCTGATTCCCCAGAAGGATGCCTGGACCCTCACGAGGGGTCAGCAACCCATTGATCGCAGGCAAGTGATGGTTAGATCACATACCATCCTAGACAGGATCAACTGTATTTTCCACCTTCAGCGGATAAAAGCTGGCTTCTCCTCCTCTCCCTTCCGCTTGCATTTAGGTGCTGCAGTAGACAAATACAGGGGATCAGTTCCTGTAAATGCCACCGCCCCTCCTGTCCAGGTTCCCCTTCCTTCTGCTCCCTAACCCCCCAGCGCTGCTGGCTTCCTCTCTTCTCCTTCTGATTGCTGCAGAGGATTATGTCAGGATGGAGAGCAGGGGATGGGTAGGTAAATGTGTCCTTTTTTTTTCTGAACAGTGAGTGATTGGTACCAAACTTTACTATGCTTCAGTTTGTAAATGAACAGGGAGACTGTGCAGAGCTCTTCCTGTTAATTCTGTGCCGCGGAGACAGCAGAGATGGAGGACTATGTCCTCCATCTCCTTTCTCAGAAATGAGACAGCAGAGGTGTTAAGGTCCCCTGATAATTTACCAAACACCCCCAACAGGGCTGCTTAAAAAAAAAAGTAAAAAACTACTGACACTGTTCACACATCATCCACTTTTAAGGTAAACTTTTACGTTTATATTTCTACAGTGACATTTGTTTTATTATGTTTAGTTAGGCCTTGCTAGTTAATTTTCTTTTAAAAAAAAAGTGTGATCTTTGATCTCTTTCATGTTGGTCAGGTAGATCTCCACTTCTCAAAGGTTACCTGCCCCTATTTTACCATTTCAATGCATAGTGACATGCTTTGGTAATTCAGGTTAAGGGAATATGAGTCTCTGAAAACATTTTTTGTAGTATTTATCAGACCACTATCTTATATGGCTAGAGTTTGCACTACTTATGCCGCGTACACACGGTCGGAAGTTCCGATGGAATTAGTCCGATGGGAGCTTTTCATCGGATTTTCCGACCGTGTGTATGCCCATCGGTCTTTTTCTGTCGGAATTTCCGACGGACTTTGGATTGAGAACCTGTTCTTAATTTTTTCCGACGGAAAACCTTTCTATCTGATTTTCCGATCGTGTGTATGCAATTCCGACACGCAAAATTCCGACGCATGCTCGGAAACGATTCGAAGCATGCTCGGAAGCATTAAACTTCCCTTTTATAGTGCAGTCGAACGTGTTGTATGCTGTGGTGTTATTGACCGTCGGAATTTGGTGTGACCGTGTGTAGGCAAGACAGTTTAAGCGAAATTCCGCCGGAATTCCGACGGGAAAACCATCAGAGCTTTTTACGACGAGAATTCAGACCGTGTGTACGCGGCATTACACTAAAGTCACTTGGGTAGAAAATGAGCCAAATATCTCCATACACTTTATTCACGCTGTCCATGTTCCCTTTGATGACGTGCATCTCACTCACCAAGGCAAGAAGTGAGTTGGAATCTCCCCAACTGGGACACAGACCGCAGTAGGGGCACATTTACACCAGGTGCGGTGGGACTGTGTTTGGCAGCTATTTCAGCACAGTCCCACCTAAAGACAAGGCAATATGTCTTGCCTCCGGTGTGGCCAGTTCACACCACTGCGCTGCGGTGGTGTATGCTTGGGAAACAAAAAAAGTACAGGACTTTTTTCTAGTGCAGTCACCACACGGTGACCAGTAGAAATTTATGAAAGGTAAGTGACAATTCAATAAAGTTTGTTTAAAAAAAAAAACTTGAACAGTGCGATGTGCCATGATCAGCGCATCAGCACTGCCTGCACCACAACCAATACAAGCTGATGTGTTGTAATGCAGAGGCTAGTGCAAATGGACCCTCAAGATGTGAAAAAGAAATTGTGGCTGGGTACTCAGAGTTTACTTACTCACCCAACACCAAACCGTAAAATTGTATACCTACCTTTCCGTAATTTTCATTTCCTGTTGCATCTTCAAGGCAGCATACAACGAGTGTATGCTGCCATGATGAGAGAGGAAACTGGAAAATTGTATACTTACCTTTCCGTAATTTTCCTTTCCTGTCGCATCTTCATGGCAGCATACACTCGTTGTATGTTGCCATGATGCGACAGGAAATGTTTTTTTCTGACATCTGGCAAGCACTAGGCCTATGTTTACACTAGCAAGTATCGCAAGAAAATATACAGTAGATAGGAAACACATATGCTTTGCATGGGTCACTCCCTCAGCAGCGAGGCACTGCACTTCACCATATAAACCAAAAGCTGTAGGTAATCCCTGACAATAGTATTTTAGCAAAATGGAGCTGAATTTCTACAGAAACTTTAGGAAGAATGCTTCTACTTTTTACAATATGGAATTATCTGAAAGGCACAGGACTCTCCTGATAAGGTTCAGCTGGTTGGGGATGGTTACAGGAAAAAAAAAATAGATAAGCAACTGTTGCCGCATGAAATGTTCCTGGCAAGTAGAAGTTTTAGGTGATTTGTATTTACTGTATAATATTGGAAGGTAAACAGGATCAGGGGACTATTACCACTTGGCTGCCCAAAGACCAGAGCGTTTTTTGCGATTCGGCACTGCGTCGCTTTAACTGACAATTGCGCGGTTGTGCGACATGGCTCCCAAACAAAATTGACATCCTTTTTTCCCCACAAATAGAGCTTTCTTTTGGTGGTATTTGATCACCTCTGCATTTTTATTTTTTGCACTATAAACCAAAAAAAGCGTAAATTTTGAAAAAAAAAACGCAATATTTTTTACTTTTTGCTATAATAATATCCCCCAAAAATATATAAAAAAACATTTTTTTTCCTCAGTTTAGGCCGATACGTATTCTTCTACATATTTTTGGTAAAAAAAAATCGCAATAAGCGTTTATTGATTGGTTTGCACAAAAGTTATAGCGTTTACAAAATAGGGGATAGTTTTATGGCATTTTTATTAATAATTTTTTTTTATTAGTAATGGCGGCCATCTGCGATTTTTATCGTGACTGTGACATTATGGTGGACAGATCAGACACTTTTGGCGCTATCTTGGGACCATTCACATTTATACAGCAATCATTGCGATAAAGAATGCACTGATTACTGTGTAAATGTGACTGGCAGTGAAGGGAGTGAATGTGAGAAGGCCAGTTACTTTTGCGAATTTAAGGGCAATATGTGGGACGTTGAGTTCAGTATGCAAATCGAGAAATGAGGTTCTGCTGTTTACAGCTGCCTTTTCGTTGGCCTTTTACGGAGGCTGTTGGGGCAAGATGTTGTCCATCCAGTTTAACCAAAAGAAAAAAAAATACAATCCCATATACTTTACACAATCTTATATCCCACAGCTGATCCAGAGGAGGGCAAAAAAACCCTGCAAAGCAGGATCTAATTTGCTATAGCAGGGGAAATATTCCTTCCTGATCCCCGAGAGACAATAGGATTTTCCCTGGATCTACTTTACCTATAAGACCACTTTCACACTGACAGCGCGACCGCGTTAGCGGTAAAGTGCCGCTAGTTTTAGCGGCGCTTTTTAGTCGCTAGCTGGACGCTTTTAACCCATTAGCAGCTGAGGAAAGGGTTAAAAGGCGCCCGCAATGCGCCGAGCCTGGTCACAAAAGGGATGACGCCGGTGAAGGAAGTAAGGATGCAGCCTTTTCTAAGTAGGTATCCGGACAGGGAGGCGGCGAGGCTCCTTACTCTGGAGTTCAGGGACGGTTTTAGGATTCCTTGTTCATTGGAGGTAGTTCCCCCGATGGCTAGGAACCTGAACTCTGCTTTACAGCATCCGGGGGTGGTGGGGGAGAAGTTGGGAAAAGAGGTGGCTTTAGGTCGCATGGGAGGGCCATTCGCAAAGAAGCCGTTAAAGGACCTGGTGGTTTCGCCATTGGGGGTGGTGCCTAAGAAGTTCTGCCTTATTCATCACTTATCCTTCCCAAAAGGTGGCTTGGTCAATGATTTCATTGACCCTGAGGCATGCACTGTGTCCTACACCTCATTTGATGCGGCTGTCAGATGGGTTAGGCCCTATGGTCAAGGGGCGTTTATGGCAAAGGCGGACATAGAATCTGCGTTCCGCTTACTGCCGGTGCATCCAGATAGCTTCCGGCTGCTGGGCTGCTGCTGGCAGGAGCAGTTTAATGTGGATAAATGTCTGCCCATGTGCTGCTCCATTTCTTGTGCCATGTTCAAGGCTTTTAGTTCTTTCCTGGAGTGGGTGATTAGGCATGTGTCGGGCCTGGATTCAGTCATACATTATTTGGATGACTTACTGTGCATTGGCCCCCCTGCCTCCGCTGTGTGTGTGATTTTACTGTCCACGTTGCAGCACATCGCAGGCAAGTTTAGGGTGCCTTTTGCAGCCGAAAAAAACGGAGGGCCCGGTGACAGAACTTAGTTTCTTGGGAATTGTGATAGATTCAATGGCGATGGAGTGCCGCCTGCCAAGAGGTAAGTTGGAGGACTTGCAGAGGGAATTTCAAGACATTCATGGACTCCGGAAAGTACAATTAGGACTTTGCAGTTGTTATTGGGTAAGTTGAATTTTGCCTGCAGGATCATCCTGATGGGTAGGGTTTTTTGCCGACAGATGTCGGCAGCCACAGCGGGGGTAAAAGCCCTGACTCACTTCGTCCGTCTCACCAGGAAACACAGGGAGGATTTGAAAGTATGGTACGAGTTTCTGGCCTCTTACAATGGCAGGTCGGTGTGGATGTCTGGTCTGGTGAGTAATTTCGATGTGGAATTGGTCATGGACACGGTGGGCTCGGCGGGCTACGGGGCATTCTTTCAGGGGCGTTGGAGCACTGAACCTTGGCCACAGTCCTGGGTAGAGGCAGGGTTCCTTCAGAACCTGGTCCTATTGGAACTTTTTCCAATGGTCCTGGCAATGGAACTGTGGGGGGAAGCATGTCAGAACATGAAGTTGAGATTAAACTGTGACAACATGGGAGTGGTACAGGTGGTCAATCGCATGTCGGCATCATCACAACCGATCATAAGGATTTTAAGACAGTTGGTGTTGAGGTGCTTGCGGTTGAATATCTTTCTTTATGCTGTTCACATCCTGGGGGTTGACAACTCGCTAGCTGACTCTTGTCTCGATTTCAGTGGGAAAAGTTCAGGGAGCTGGCCCCGGGCACGGCAAAGGAAGGAGTTCCTTGCCCGGATTGGATTTGGGATCTGCCCTTGGAGTCGCCGTGGGTTGGATCCGGCAGTCAGTAAGTGATTCGACGTTGGAAGCGTACATGAAGGTATGGAAGGAATGGTTGTCCCTTGTGCAGGAAGCGGGGGTTGCCGCGGAAGGGTCGGAGGAGAGGTTATTGGTGCTGTACTTCATGTCCAGGAACATGGAAAGGGGAGTTTCGGTATCTTCCATCAAGCGGAAGACGGCAGGTCTGTCGTTTCTTTTTAAATTATCAAAACGGGAGGATTTGACTAAGGATTTTTGGGTGAAGCAGGCAATAAAAGGTTACCGCAAGGGGCACAGGAAGAAGGATGTGAGAAGGCCAGTTACTTTTGCAAATTTAAGGGCAATATGTGGGACGTTGAGTTCACTATGCAAATCGAGAAATTAGGTTCTGCTGTTTACAGCTGCATTTTCGTTGGCCTTTTATGGAGCTTTTCGGATAGGGGAACTGGTGAGTCCTTCAAAGTGCAGGGGGGCTGTTGGGGCAAGATGTTGGAATAGAGGGGAACAGGGTGTGCCTGCGGCTGCGGAAGTCGAAATTGGATCAGAGAGGGAAAGGGGTGGATGTGTCGTTGTTTGCATTGCCGGGGTCCGAGGTATGCCCGGTAGAGCCGGTGCGTGAATTCTTGCGGGTTAGATCAGGGGGGAGGGCCCATTCCTGAGGCAATAAGAAGAGTCCTATTTATCAAAATTTCAGTTTGTAGCAGTGTTTAGAAAATGTTTAGAGAAAGCAGGATTGGACTGGGCTGCGTATGCTTCACACTCCTTCCGCATTGGGGCAGCTATGGAAGCTGCCAGATGTGGGTTGGATGAGGCAGCAGTATGTAGGATTTGGAGGTGGGAATCGAGGAGATTCAGGACTTACATAAGGCCTCAATTGGCAGTTGAATAAAAAAAAAAGGGGGGGAGGGGTAAAATGGGGTGTTTGGGGGTAAGCAAGGGGCGTTTGGGTACGGATAGTACAAGCTAGGGTTTACTGTGTTGGTATCTTTATGTTGTCATTTCGTTTAAGATGGAGGTTCCGTGCACCTCGTCTGGATCTTAGGGCACTCCTATGTGTGTTGGCGGGCCAGGAGAGGTGATGCGACACCAGATGGCAGGCAACTGGGCATTTCAAGGAGGGAAGCATATGTGCGCTGGTTAGGAGTGCCAGGGATGCGGTGGAGTCGTGCCAGAAATAGAGAGGTACGCTCGATTGGATAGACCTCCCGATGTATTGATGATCCATGGGGGAGGGAATGATTTGGGGGTCCGACCGGTCAGGGATCTGCTGGCGGACATCAAATCTGATTTTATGCACTTGCGCTTGGTATTCCCTAATACACTGCTGCTTTGGTCGGACATAGTGGCTAGGACAACATGGTGCTGGGCCAGGTCCGTGGTGAGCATTAGAAAAACCTGCATTTGGATTAATAAGGTGGTGGCGAGGTTTGTGGCACAGAATGGAGGTATAGTGATTAGACACAAGGAGTTGGAGACGAACGTGGGGCTCTATTTGAGGAGAGATGGAGTACATCTCTCTGATGTGGGGATTGACTTGTGGTCGATGGGTTACAGGAGGGAATCCAAAGGGCCCTACGGGTGTGGAGGGGCCCTCAAGAGTAAGGGGTCACCCTTTCGGGCTGTGGCTGTGTTTTTCTGGTGGCCTTTGATGGTGGCAGTAAGTAAAGGTTATAAAAAAGGGGTGGGGGGCTCATCGGTAGTATGTGCCCCTCCGGTGTATTCCAGCAAAGGTTGCTGGAAGACGGTAATGGTTGCACTGCGGGAAGGGGGTCTTCTCCGAGCGGCTACAGCTGGAGGCCTATCAGGTTAAAATGGTCCCGCAGTGCATTGGTGGTATTTGTAGTGGAATGTGGGTCGCCATCAGAGACCATCAGACTGGGGTTAAAATATGTTACTATGTTATATATATTTGTTATATATATAATATATATATATTTATTTTGGATTGGAGTTATTTATTTGGTTTGTTTAATAAAGAGCTGCCATTTTACTCCATAAAGAAAGGTGTGGTCTCATCATTTTGAGGTGGGTTAAAGGGGGTTGGAGTATAAGTGTTTAACAGCAATTAAGATGGGAACATGGGGACTACACTAGTCATGTAAACGGAAGCAGAGGAAGTGATGTCATCTCTCCTCGTGTCGGTCTTTTCTTTCCGGCACCGAGGGGAAAAGACATCAAGTAAGTTTGCACCAACACTACACTAACAGTAGAACACGCAGGCACACAAATCAGCCCCTCCCCCCAATCACCCCCCTGCACCCCCTGTCACAATGACACCAATAGCAGCTTTTTTTTTTTTTTTTTACTGATTACTGCATTGGTTATAAGTGGTAGGGCAGTTAGTGGTAGGCCCCTTTAGGTCTAGGGTACCCCCCCAATAAAGGTTTAACCCCTTGATCAACCCCTGTCGCCAGTGTCACTAAGCAATCTTTTTTCTGATCGCCGTATTAGTGTCACAGGTGACGCTAGATAGCCAGGTAAGTATTTGGTTCACCATCAGCTTTTTATAGCGTCAGGTATACTACTTAATAAAGGTTTTAACCTCCTGATTGCCCCCTGGTTAACCCTTTCACCAGTGATCACTGTATAACTGTTACGGGTGATGCTGGTTAGTTCGTTTGTTTTTTACAGCGTCTGGGCACCCGCTGTTTGTTACCTAATAAAGGTTTAACCCCCTGATCGCCCAGCGGGTGATGTCAGTTTTTAGGGTCTCCGTCGCCCCAGGCAGCGTCAGGTTAGTGCCAGTACTGCTAACACCCACACATGCAGCATACACCTCCTTTAGTGGTATAGTATCTGAACGGATCAATATCTGATCAGATCTATACTAGCGTCCACAGCAGTTTAGGGTTCCCAAAAACGCAGTGTTAGCGGGATCAGCCCAGATATCTGCTAGCACCTGCGTTTTTCCCCTCCGCCCAGCCCAGCCCACCTAAGTGCAGTATCGATCGATCACTGTCACTTACAAAACACAACACATATAACTGCAGAGTCAGGCCTGATCCCTGCGATCGCTAACAGTTTTTTTGGTAGCGTTTGAATCAGTCGCTAACAGTCAGGAGCTTTTTTACCTATGAGTCTCACTAGTGTACCTCTAAATTTAGAGCACAAAATGGCAAATTGAAGGTACACTAGTGAAGAGGTCTACATGTTTCTGAGCATGACAGATAGTGAAGAGGAAGTCACTCATCTGTCAGATTCAGGCTCAGATTACGATCCTGTAGACGACAGCAGCTCCATGACAAATAGCTCTGACGACAGAGTTGTGGTCCCTGCCAAGGTCAGGCGTACCAGACCCCGATCTTCTTCTGCTGTTGAGGTGCAAGCACTGCTATTACTTCTGGTGAACTGGCAAGCACCAGCAGCCTAGTACACCCTGGTCGTAGTCAAACCAGCACTGCAGTAACACATGGTGACGTGGCGAGTCCCATAAGTGCATTTCAAGCAGGTGAGGTGGCAAGCACGAGTAGTGTCCCGCTGCCACCAAGAAGAAGACAAAGACAGGCCCCTCAAGCCCATAGCGCCCTTCCTGCTGCACTCGCCAATCCTAATTGGGAACCCGCCACTTCTGCAGCACCCGTACTTCCCTCATTCACTGGCCAACCCGGCATTCAGGTGGAAACAGTTGATTTTACGTCACTTGATTTTTATTCGCTGTTTTTCATCGAAGATCTCTATAGATCTATTGTGGACCAAAGCAATTTGTATGCTGGTCAATAAATCGCCGCTAATCCCCAGTCCTCCCTTGCCAGAGATTGGAGACCAATTACGGTTTCCGAATTTAAGATCTTTCTGGGCCTTTCCCTCGACATGGGCATAGTTAAAATGAGTATGTTGCGGTCATATTGGTCCACTGACCCAATTTACCATATGCCCCTGTTCTCTGCCTCCATGACCAGGGCACGATACGAGCAGATTTTGCGGTTCATGCATTTCAACAACAATAAACTGTCATCCTCGTGGAGACCCTGGATACGATCGGCTCTACAAAGACTTGTTTACTCCCCATCAAGTTGTCTGCATTGATGAGTCCCTGATTACATTTTCTTGCCGCTTGTCTTTCAAACAGTATCTTCCCAGCAAGCGTGCCAGATACGGGGTCAAGATGTATAAGCTTTGTGATAGGGCCACAGGCTATACATGTAGTTTTATGGTTTACGAGGGAAAAGATAGCCACGTAGAGCCGCCAAACTGCCCATATTACATAGGGAGCGCTGGCAAGATTGTGTGGGACTTGGTGTCACCCTTATTCGGAAAGGGGTAACACTTGTACGTGGACATCTATTACGCGAGCGTGACACTTTTTAGTCACTTGTTTGATCATCAGATTGGAGCATGTGGCACCGTGCAACCTAATCAATGGGGCTTTCTCCAGCGGCTTGTAGATTCCCATCTTAGGCTGCTTCAAGTGTAATAATTTGCTCGCTGTGAAGTGGAGGGATAATAAGAATGTTTTTGGTCTTACCTCCCTTCATGCAGACACGATGGTCCAAATTCATACGGCAACTGGTGTTGTGAAGAAACCCCTCTGTGTCCACGAATATTACTAAAATATGGGAGGGGTGGACCTCAACAACCAGTTGTTGGTGCCGTACCTAGTTGCCCGTAAGGCCAGACGCTGGTACAAAAAAGTGTCTGTTTATTTATTTCAATTGGTTTTGCTGAACGCTCATGTGCTATACAGTACAGAGCTTCAGGATGGACTGGATCCATCCAGGAAGAAATTGTCAGAGCCCTTCTGTTTCCAGACCGTGCTCCACCTCACCTTCCCAATCCAAATGCAGTAAGCCGGCTGCATGAGAAGCATTTTCCTTATGTCCTCCCGAGTACCCCTACCCAACGAACCCCCCAAAGAAGATGTTGTGTATGCAGCAAGCGCGGATATAGGGGTGACACCCGTTATTAGACATGTACATTCGTTTTCGTCCGAATGCATTTTCGTCCGAATTTCGGGTATTTTCGTTATCCTTTTAACAAATGATAACAAACGTGCAGAATCCGAAAACCGAAAGATCCGACATAAACAAATGCTTTATTTTCATTTTCGTTGTGACAACAGTTCGATATAGATAGGAGATTCGACATGACGCTGACAATAGTGATCAGTGTCCATCGAACCTGTGGTCGAATGTGCCTAACCTTAGCTCTATTAGTCCAAGATTATTCTACATAGAGAGAAAAGATTCGACATAGAGAGGAAAGATTCGACATTATAGAGACAATAGCAAAAAAGGTTGAATGTGCCTAACCTAATTCTATTAGTCCAAGATTATTCGACATAGAGAGAAAAAATTTGACATGAAGATTCGACGAAGCAGTCGGCGCAAGCCGACATTTATGGTCAAATGCTCTGCCCATAGGCTATAGAAGAATGTTGGTTGACTAGTAATAATAATTAATAAATATAATTATTACTAGTGTCATACATTAGAATTCTACTATAGCTTGAAGGCGGAACATTCGACCGGAAATGTACGATTGTCGTACAGTTTAGCTGCTCCGTCGAATCTTCTTAGAAAATTCGACAGACACAATAAGCCTTCAATGACAGATTTAACCTTAATTATTTCGGATTTTCGGATGAATGCATTTTTTAATAACACAAAATAAAGGAAAACGAATTTCGGGTATAAATAAATTTATTTTTTGTCCGAAAACGAAATTCCGAAACAAAATAATTCAGTGTGCACATGTCTACCCGTTATTATTGTCTCTCCTGTCCTGACAATCCTGGTCTTTGCATTGGTGAATGTTTTGAACGCTACCATACACTAGTTGAGTATTAGCGTAGGGTACAGCACAGACTAGGCACACTTTAACAGGGTCTCCCAAGATGCCATCGCATTTTGAGAGACCCAAACCTGGAACCGTTACAGTTACAACAGTTAAAGTTACAAAAAAAAGTTAAAAAAAAAAAAAACAAAAAAATATTAAATAAAAAAACACAAAAAAATATTAAATAAAAAAACACAAAAAAAATATAAAAAAAAAATAAAAATAAATAGTTGTCGTTTTATTGTTCTCTCTCTCTCTCTCCATTCTCTCTCTATTGTTCTGCTCTTTTTTACTGTATTCTATTTTGCAATGTTTTATTGTTATTATGTTTTATCATGTTTGCTTTTCAGGTACCGTATGTATTTTTGTTATACTTTACTGTTTACTGTGTTTTATTGTTAACCATTTTTTATTTTCAGGTACGCTATTCAGCTGCAGTGCGGATTTATTTATCTTGACAGCAACATCGTTTGCTCCCACGGTACATAAAGCCGTGACTCCAGCGCTGTAGGAGGTGATTTCACCACCACAGTTAAAAAAAACAGCATGTATGCCGAAGCATGGGTGCAGCAGGGGCGGAGGATCGATGTGCTCCTAACTTTTGGGGCGGATCCCCCCATGCTTCGGCATATATATATTTTAGGCACAGATTGCGTTAAAAAATATTTTATTTTTTTTTTATATTTGCTTTGCAGGTATGGTATGTCTTACGGTTATACTGTAATGTTACTTTGTTTTATTGTTAACCATAATTTGCTTAGCAGGTATGCCATTCAGTTGCAGCGCGGATTTATTGAACTTGACAGCAACAGCGTTTACTCCCACGGTACATAATAAGCTGTAACTCCAGCGCTGTCTGAGGTGATTTCACCACCACAGTTAAAAACAAAATGGTGCATGTATGCCCATCATTAGAAGTGGGTGGATGAAGGGAGGTATTCTAATGGTGGATATACCCACCAATCAATCTCTTTTTTTTTCGTTCAGCCCACAGGCTGCATGAAAAAAAAAAAGATTACAATATATGCCCAACAAGGACCAGCAATGTACTGGCATGCTGCTGGACTTTGAGTGGTTATACCAGAATGATGCCTGCAGGTTTAGGTATCATCTTGGTATCATTCTCATTAGCCTCTAGACTGCTTTTACAAGCAGTAGGAGGGAATGTCACCCCCCTCCCACCATCTTCCATGGTTTTCTCTGGCTCTCCTGTCCCAACAGGGAACCTGAGAATGCAGCCGGTGGTTCCGCCAGCTGACCATAGAGCTGATCAGAGACCAGAATGGCTCCAATCATCTCTATGGCCTAAGAAACCGGAAGCTATGAGCATTTCATGACTTATATTTCGCCAGATGTAAACAGCGCCATTGGAAAATTGGGAAAGCATTTTATCACACCGATCTTGGTGTGATCCGATGCTTTGAGGGCAGAGGAGAGATCTAGGGTCTAATAGACCCCAATTTTTTCAAAAAAGAGTACCTGTCACTACCTATTGCTATCATAGGGGATATTTACATTCCATGAGATAACAATAAAAATGATTTAAAAAAAAAAGAAAGTAACAGTTTAAAAATAAGAACAAAAAAATCAAAAATAAAAAAAATAAAAATAAAAAGCACCCCTATCCCCCCCTGCTCTCGCGCAAAGGCTAACGCAATCGTCGGTCGGCATCAAATGTAAACAGCCATTGCACCATGCATGTGGGGTATCATCGCGATGGTCGGATCGAGGGCAGTAATTTTAGCAGTAGACCTCTGTAAATCTAAAGTGGTAACCTGTACAGGCTTTTAAAGGCTTTTAAAAATGTATGTAGTTTGTCGCCACTGCATGTTTGTGCGCAATTTTAAAGCATGTCGTGTTTGGTATCCATGTACTAGGCATAAAATCATCTTTTTTATTTCATCAAACATTTGGGCAATATAGTGTGTTTTAGTGCATTAAAATTGAAAAAAGTGTGTTTTTTCGCAAAAAGAATGCGTTTGAAAAATCACTGCGCAAATACTGTGTGAAAAAAAAATGAAACACCCACCATTTTAATCTGTAGGGCCTTTGCTTTAAAAAATATATATATAATGTTTGGGGGTTCAAAGTAATTTTCTTGCAAAAAAAAATATTTTTTCATGTAAACAAAAAGGGCTTTGTCTTCAAGTGGTTGGAAGAGTGGGTGATGTGTGACACAAGCTTCTAAATTTTGTGCATAAAATGCCAGGACAGTTCACCCCCCCCCCCAAATGACCCCATTTTGGAAAGTAGACACCCCAAGCTATTTGCTGAGAGGCATGTCAAGTCCATGGAATATTTTATATTTTGACACAAGTTGCGGGAAAAAAATAATTTTCTTTTTTTTTTTTTGCACAAAGTTGTAACTAAATGATATATTGCTCAAACATGCAATGGGCATATGTGGAATTACACCCCAAAATACATTCTGTTGCTTCTCTTGAGTATGGAGATACCACATGTGTGAGACTTTTTGGGAGCCTAGCCCCGTACGGGACCCCGAAATCCAAGCACCGCCTCCAGGCTTTCCAAGGGTGTACATTTTTGATTTCACTCCTACTGCCTATCACAGTTTCGGAGGCCATGGAATGCCCAGATGGCACAAACCCCCCCCCCCCAAATGACCCCATTTTGGAAAGTAGACACCCCATGCTACACCCTGAAAAAAGAAATAATGCGTAAAGGATGGCAGCTGGGCCCTGTGGACGGATCCTCTATCCACCTATACCCAGATCTCTCCCGCAACACATTGTACATGCCGAGAGTCAGGGGCGTAACTAGAAATCACAGGGCCCCATAGCAAAATGTTGTATGCCCCCCCCCCCCCACAAAAAAAAAAAAAAAAAAATGAACTAATGCCATCAAACAACAGATTACCACACTCATGTGGCACAGTACCCAGGCAACAGCTTAATTTTGAACAACAAAGTATGCAGTATACTGTATGCAGCCCCTGAAGGACACACATGCATACCCCCATCAGTAAAGACCCCCCAGCAGTATAGACACCCCCCTAAGTACAGACACCCCTCAGCATTACAGACCCTACCTCAGTGCAGGACCCCCCTAGCAGTACAGACACCCCCCAGTGCAGACCACCCCCTCAGTACAGACACCCTCCCAGTGCAGACCTCCCCAAAATTACAGACCCCCCCCCTCAGTGCAGGACCCCCCCAGCAGTGCAGACCCACCCCCCTCAGTGCAGACCCCCCCCTCAGTAGTACAGAACCCCCCCAGTAGTACAGACACCACCTTAGTGCAGACACCCCAGCAGTACAGACACCCCACCCAAGTGCAGACCCCCCCATCAGTACAGACACCCCCACCTCAGTGCAGACCCCCCACCCAAGTGCAGACCCCCCACCCAAGTGCAGACCCCCCCACCTCAGTGCAGATCCCCATCAGTACAGACAGCCCCGACCTCAGTGCAGACCCCCATCAGTACAGACACCCCCCGACCTCAGTGCAGACCCCCATCAGTACAGACACCCCCAACCTCAGTGCAGACCCCCATCAGTACAGACACCCCCCATCCAAGTGCAGACCTCCCATCAGTACAGACGCCCCCCACCTCAGTGCAGACCCCCTTAGTACAGACACCCACCCCCATTACAGACCCCCGAAAAAAAGTTCAGACCCCCCATCAGTACAGACGCCCCCCACCTCAGTGCAGACCCCCTTAGTACAGACACCCACCCCCATTACAGACCCCCCACCCAAGTGCAGACCCCCCCATCAGTACAGACACCCCCCACCTCAGTGCAGACCCCCATCAGTACAGACACCCCCGACCTCAGTGCAGACCCCCATCAGTACAGACACCCCCGACCTCAGTGCAGACCCCCATCAGTACAGACACCCCCCATTACAGACCCCCCCACCTCAGTGCAGACCCCCTTAGTACAGACACCCACCCCCATTACAGACCCCCCATCCAAGTGCAGACCCCCCCATCAGTACAGACACCCATCAGTACAGACACACCCCCGACCTCAGTGCAGACCCCCATCAGTACAGACACCCCCGACCTCAGTGCAGACCCCCATCAGTACAGACACCCCGACCTCAGTGCAGACCCCCATCAGTACAGACACCCCGACCTCAGTGCAGACCCCCATCAGTACAGACCCCCGACCTCAGTGCAGACCCCCATCAGTACAGACACCCCCCGACCTCAGTGCAGACCCCCATCAGTACAGACACCCCCGACCTCAGTGCAGACCCCCATCAGTACAGACACCCCCCGACCTTAGTGCAGACCCCCATCAGTACAGACACCCCCCAACCTCAGTGCAGACCCCCATCAGTACAGACACCCCCCGACCTCAGTGCAGACCCCCATCAGTACAGACACCCCCCGACCTCAGTGCAGACCCCCATCAGTACAGACACCCCCGACCTTAGTGCAGACCCCCATCAGTACAGACACCCCCCAACCTCAGTGCAGACCCCCATCAGTACAGACACCCCCGACCTCAGTGCAGACCCCCATCAGTACAGACACCCCCGACCTCAGTGCAGACCCCCATCAGTACAGACACCCCCCGACCTTAGTGCAGACCCCCATCAGTACAGACACCCCCCATTACAGACCCCCCATCCAAGTGCAGACCTCCCATCAGTACAGACGCCCCCCACCTCAGTGCAGACCCCCTTAGTACAGACACCCACCCCCATTACAGACCCCCCATCCAAGTTCAGACCCCCCCTCAGTACAGACGCCCCCCATCTCAGTGCAGGCCCCCCTCAGTACAGACAATCCCCCATTACAGACCCCCCCACCTCAGTGCAGACCCCTTAGTAAAGACACCCCCATTACAGACACCCCCCACCCAAGTGCAGACCCCCTTAGTACAGACACCCCCCACCTCAGTGCAGACCCCCATCAGTAGACACCCCCACCCATTACAGACCCCCCCCCCCGGGTAGTGCAAACCCAACAGCAGACGTCCCCCCCCTTTACATACCTTAGAACAGCGGCGTGTGTCCCTCGAGGCTTGAGCGCAGGCTCCTCCTCCTCTCTGGATGTAAACAGAGAGGAGGGGAGGCGGCTTCGGTCCGCGCCGCTGTTCTCCCTCCTGCGCTCAGTGCAGCATAGAAGGCACGGTGAGCGGCGTTAGTGGTGCGGCTGCCGCTACCCACGGGTGTCACCCCCGCTAGCGGGTGTCACCCGGCGCGGCCCGCACCCGCCTAGCAACGCCGCTCACCGGGCCCTTGATTGGCTGCGGGCCCCATAGCGACCGCATGTGTCGCTATGGCGGTAGTTCCGCCACTGCCGAGAGTAGTCCGCCCCCTATTGGACCTCATACGCCAGATTGAAGCTTCTTATACCTGGGGCCATCCCTTTAGCATCAAGGTGACTCAAGATGACCACAAATTCATCTTGTCAGATTCGGATCAACTGCCTAATTTCTTTCTTTTACTCAAGCAAGACCCAATTGATTTTCTAAACTGGTCGGACCCTCCTGATGACCGTCAGTGGCTCCCAGGCTCTGGCCCTCTTTCTCAGCGTCGGAGGCGCCCTAGGGCCAGATCAGCATCTACTGACTACAGGGCCCGTCGGCCTACCTCACCTGAAAATTGTTCTCCTACTGAGAACTTCATAGATCCTGCTTTGTCCACTGAATATTCCATAAAGGGGTTATGCTTGTTGTTCCCTGGTTTCGGACGGGGCTTGCACTACAAATTGCTTCCTCAACTGCCTTAGCCACTGGTGGTTGCAAGTAACCGCATTACTTGGTTTGGGAAGGTCAGGGGGACATGATCCATTTTATTTCTATATTTTTTTCTCTCAGGTTCTTATTCACGTATGACGATTGCTTTCACTCAATGCTATTACCAACTTCCTTTTATAGTTCTCTATTTCCATTGACAATATAGATGTGCCTGTGCGTGGGGGGCATCTTCCTCTCTCTTTTGTCACTTGTATATCTAATTGGACCCCTTAAGAGAGAGGATTTTGGCCCTATGCAGAATTAGAGGTGAGGTCCTTCTCTGATACCACTGTCCTCATCTCAATGTGGCATGCTCCTATGACTAATTGGCTTTTTCTCTTCCAAGGTATTTATGTGTTATATGTATAGACCTCCTGGATATGTATTAGCTCTCTACCTGCTTTTCCACAAAGCTGGGCTATGCTGACTTCTATGTGACAGCCCCTTGGTGATATAAATCTTGACTCAATGTCGTTTGCTACAATGAGCTATTAAGGTATATGTCAATGCTATTATAGTTACTGAGGGTTGGTATTGGGCTGAGCAGCAGTAACACTGACTCTTTCTTGGACACCGGCTTACTTGCTTACACCGGCTTCCTTAGTTAAGGTGAGGAATAATAGTGCTAAGGTGCAAGGAGTAGATGGTTCTTATGCACATTGGGAACCCACGTCTCGGCTTGGGTTCAGGTTCTGTATGGTTGACCTATACAGACTGTTTATTCCCTGTTACCTTCACACTAGTTGCTGGGTGTGCTATTTGCTTAACATTTTTCCTGCTATGCTATCGGGAAACAACTCAGACTCTTTCCTTTCAACCTCTCTCCCATGATAGGATTGGCACAGTTTGTGCTAGAAACTTGATATTTCACGTAACGCCTCGCTCCCGTGGGTGCTTTCGTTTTTTATAGACACTTTTTCCCTGAGTGTCCTCAAAACTTGATATTTCACGTAACGCCTCGCTCCCGTGGGCGCTTTAGTTTTTTATAGGCACTTTTTTCCCTGAGTGTCCTCTCGCTAATTCTACTTCCTTCTCTCCTGTGTTCTCTTCTTCATTTCTCCTCTCTATTTATTCTAACTCTCACACTTCATCATGGCCCATACGGTGAGCTCTCGCCCTCGGCTGAAATTTTGTTCATATAATGTAAATGGTCTCAATATTGCCTCTAAACGGGGACAAATCCTCTACCATATACATAAACGTCAGGTCAAGGTGCTTCTACTACAAGAGACACACTTACAATCCGACTCCACCCCTTCTTGCTCTAACAGATACTTCAACAGGTGGATCCATAGTACCTATCCTTCACAGAAGGCCAGAGGTGTCTCTGTTGTTTTCCATTTCATTCCATTTCTTTAATACCCCACTAGGCCCACTCCTAGATTCCTCAACATCCTAGATTCCTCACATCAACTCATTCTTTCTTTTGATTCTTTCCCTAAAGTAAGAGCTCTGAAGCGTGCTTTCTATAATCTCCATTTCATCGAGGTGTGGAGGGTATTATACCCACTTCTCTCATGCACATCAGTCCTACAGTCACCTAGACTACTTTCTAATCGACAATAGTTGTTTTGACTGGTATCCCGAATGTGAAATTAACTCCATGGTTTGGTCTGACCACTCTCCCATCTCCTCCACCTTTATGATCCCTTCCACTTCGGTAAGGGAATGGATGTGGGGTTTAAATGACTCATTAATCACGAATTCCGAATGCGTCACATGGGTATCGGACACCATATCTCATTTTTTTACAGATCATGCTGCAGACACTAAAAGATGTTCTGCGAGGCAGTTTTATTCAAATTGGGGCTCATCTGAAGGAGTGCTCAGCTGCCATAGTGGCAGCTGTTCAAACACTTCAGAACTTGAAAACCACCCATAAGCGCTCCCCTACCATAGAGACTCTGACGGAAGTTTCTTCAACCTGGTCCCAACTCAGGTCCATAAATATTGGGACATCGATACAATTCTTATCTTTTTGACTCCATACACCACCACAATGGATTTGAAATGAAACAAACAAGATGTGCTTTAACTGCAGACTTTCAGCTTTAATTTGAGGTTATACATTCAAATCAGGTGAAAGGTGTAGGAATTACAACAGTTTGTATATGTGCCTCCCACTTTTTAAGGGACCAAAAGTAATGGGACAGATTAACAATCATCCATCAAACTTTCACTTTTTAATACTTGGTTGCAAATCCTTTGCAGTCAATTACAGCCTGAAGTCTGGAACGCAGACCTCACCAGACGCTGGGTTTGATCCCTGATGATGCTCTGCCAGGCCTCTACTGCAACTGTCTTCAGTTCCTGTTTGTTTTTGGGCATTTTCCCTTCAGATTTGGTGTATAGAGCCAAAAAGATTAGAATTGTGTCTATGTCCCAATATTTATGGACCTGACTGTAAGTGACATCTTGTTCGTTTTATTTAAAATCCATTGTGGTGGTGTATAGAGTCAAAAAGATTAGAATTGTGTCGATGTCCCAATATTTATGGACCTGACTGTATATGAGGCGTCGGCACGTACATAGGCAGATAAACTTGCTCTACACCAATATAAACGACAAGACAAATGCGGTAGACCACTGGCCCGTTCTTTACATCCTAAAACGCCTTCTACCTTTTTTCTGACAATTCCCTGTCATCTTTCACCAATCATGCGTTATGCTGGTTGCGTTATATCGATGATGTGTTTGTTATTTGGACAGGTACCCCTGCTCTATTATATTTCCAAGTCTTGCTGGACTTCCTTGTTTGTTTTCAGAGTCTATCAAGGAGCCCAACGGCAAGTTGTCTGAACAGACCAACTGATCTTTACAAGTGTTGGCAAACTGAGATCGGTGCCAGGAATAATATGAGTGCGCCCCTCCCCTTTTTAGATGTGATTTCCCATTTTCAAGTTAGATACTGAGAAGGACTTCCAGCCACTGTCGGAGAGCTCGAGTGACAAGGAGGACCTATAGACCCTGCAGAGGGCTAAGTCTGCTGGCGTACATGACCTTGCTCTTTAGGGGCTCCACCAGTTTTGTTTAAAGTCCCCACGTATCGAGTGTTTTTTTTTCTATTCAAGATACGCCCATCTCCTTGGTGACGGTGGAAGTGACCTGGAGTTCATCACCTCTTCGGAATCCCCCCTCTCACACTGTGGAATCCTTTATGTGTGGACTCAATAAGTTTTTCCATTTCTTTTTATGCAGAATCTTTACTTATAGACTTATATTTGTGTTGCACTTTATTTCATCATTTTTGTGATCACTCACGCTGTATATGAGCGCAACTTATTTATATACACCCCTGCTCTATTAGCCACCTTTGTTAATGTTCTTAACCAGAACCAGTTTAATTTAAAGAGGAGGTCCACCTAAAAAAAAGGTGCTGACTTTTAATAAATGGACACTTACCTGTCCCAGGGTCCAGCGATGTCGGCAGCCAAAGCCGATCAATCGCTCGGCTCTTGGCAGCTGCGGCCGCCATCCTCGGTGAGGGAGTCAGGAAGTTAAGCATTGCGGCTTCACTTCCCGGTTCCCTACTGCACATGCGCGAGTCACGCTGCGCTTCCTAACTGGTCCCTGCTATCCCCTGGCACCCATGTGTGTCCCAGCAGACAGCTAAAGCAATACTTTAGTGGTTTAACGGGAAACATGTAAATGTGTTGGAATGGCCTAGTCAAAGCCCAGACCTCAATCCAATAGAAAATCTGTGGTCAGACTTAAAGATTGCTGTTCACAAGCGCAAACCATCCAACTTGAACTAGCTGGAGCAGTTTTGCAAGGAGGAATGGGCAAAAAATCCCAGTGGTAAGATATGGCAAGCTCATAGAGACTTATGAAAAGCGACTTGGAGCTGTGATAGGCGCAAAAGGTGGCTCTACAAAGTATTGACTTTAGGGGGGTGAATAGTTATGCACATTGAGTTTTTCTGTTATTTTGTCCTATTTGTTGTTTGTTTCACAATAATAAATAAAAAAAATAAAAAAACATCTTCAAAGTTGTGGGCATGTTCTCTAAATTAAATTATGCAAATCCTCAAACAATCCATGTTAATTCCAGGTTGTGAGGCAACAAAACACGAAAAATGCCAAGGAGGGCGGATACTTTTGCAAGGCACTGTATAATCTACATTATTTAGTAAGTATATTACCTTCTCTGATTATTATAGTGATTAGGCTATTTTGGTACCTTATATTTACCTAGAATAATTTTCCCTAACTTAATAAACACACAGGGTACTAGTGTACCCTTGGTTCCCTCCCTTCCTCCATTTGTCCTCCCCCATCCTTTCCTTCCCTTTTTCCGGCCCTACCCTTCCTTTATCCTTTCCCTCCCCCCCCCCTTTTTTCCTAACATGCAGGCTATAATCCTTTAAATCCTATGGACATTCAATCTTTGTTTTTTGATGCATACTTTTTGACTACGCTGGCTATTATGTTATGTACGTCCCCATAGTTGTTTGGTCTGTTTTGTCTTGCCTGTTTTTAGACACTTTAGAATCACCTGTTTGGGGTTATGTGAAACAGTACGCCATATTTATTTATGTTATATTGATGCGCCTGAAGAAGCGCAAGGCGCGTAACATGTAGAGCGAGCCTAGAACATTCTTTCATCGCTTCCCTGTAATATGACCATACTACTGGATTCATCAATATAATGGAATGATCTTATTCATCTCCAAATCTCCATGCAGTTAATTGGTTGTGTACAGTAGCTGCACTTCATCTTATACTTAATTTATGAATGTGGATTTTAAAATATAGATCTTCTATGTTTACAATAATAAAAATATATTTTTGTATAAATTGTCTGGTGTTGCCTAAAAAACTGAAAATTGAGTTCAAATACTTACCGTAATTTTCCTTTCCTGACAAGCTCCATGGCAGCACAGCTAGGTATAGGTTACGCCCCTCCCCCCTCTGCCCCCATGCCTCCAGGACTTGACTCATATAAATTTGAGCCCAACTACAGCCTCTGCATTCTGTAACTAGTCCTACCAAGTTGGGTGGGATCTGTGCTGCTATGGAGCTCGTCAGAAAATAAATATTTCCGTTTTCCTGACGGCTCCATGTCAGCACAGCTGAGAACTAACTAGCCAAAACAGGGGAGGGATAATGCTACACACTCCTCAATTCTGAGTAAAAAAAAAAAAACAAAAGCCAGGATGCCTCTGCCAAACTTAACTGTCATTAAGCCATGAATATAAATATTTTGGTGCCCACGTAGCTGCCTTGCAGAAAGTTTCAGACACTCGGCCTGCTGCAACTCTTAAGGTCTAGACCAGTGATGGCGAACCTATGGCACGTGTGCCAAAGCTGGCACGCAGAGCCATCTCTTTGGGCATGCGAGAGGGTCCAGGTTCGCGGTGGGGAGATTGCGGCAACAAGCAGCGGTGAGGTGCATGAAACTGTCTGCACGAGTGAGTGGGTGGCCCCTGCATGGAAGGCTACAGGCACGGGAGGGAGAGAAGAGCTTCACTGCTTACTTGACGGCCGAAGAGGGGGGCAGCGGGCATAGCATCCCTGGTGCCTTCCGGAGCCTGGACTACTCAAACCTCCTCTTCAACAGTGAGGCCCGGAGAACAGGTTGACTGTGGGCCTGGAAGACAAAGACAGATGGGAGGCGCAGGCTGTGAGGGAGCCGCTGGATGAAACAGAGCAGAGAGCTCTCCCAGATCAAGGACAGAGACAGGTACCGGGCACAATTATACATTGACAATATGGACGAGCAAAGGGTACCAAGGCCCCTTCGGCCAATCTGGTATCATCACCAGAACTATTCCCCCGCCACAACCTCAGCTGGAAGCTGAGAATCAGAGGGAGCAGCAGAAAGGCATAAGCTGTCTTAAAGATCCACTCTGCAGTCAGCACCTCCCCCCTGATTGCTTGCGGATTCTGGGCCCTGGAATGGAACTTCAGCAACTTGGTGTTGACTGGGGATGTGAGCGGTCTAACGCTGGTAGAAAAATACCAAGCTCTGTTAGTTTTCGAAAGACTTGCATTCATTGTCGTCCAGACTTGTCCTGGACAAATAGTTTGCCTGAAGATTCTTCTGACCAGGCACATAGGCCGCAGAAGATTGACTTGGGCAGATTCTAGAATTAGAGAAACCTCCTTCAGAAGGGACCCCGAGCCTTGTTTCCAGATGTAGGCCACAGTCATTGCGCTGTCCAACTTTACCAGGTCAGGCTTACCCCGGAACATTGCAGATGATTTAGTTTCTTCAACCATAAGTTTAGGCCACTGGTCCAGAAACCCGACTTGAATGGGAGCGAGAGTTAAACTGAGCCTACCTGAGCTGCTGGAGAGAAGCGATTTCTATGGCTCAATCTTAGGTCTGATACACACCTATGCAAGTTTAGTGCTTTCTGCATTTTGCAGATTTGCACTACAGTCCATTTACCATGGATTCCTATGGAACACGTTCTGTAGTGCAAATCTGCAAAAGGCACTAAAAATGCATAGGTGTGAATCAGGCCTTAGACGTGAAGGATGAAAGATCTCCAAATATGGCCTAAAATGCTTGCCTCAATGGACCACCTGTCAATCACCAAAGCTTTACCTATGTCCACAGAGGAGCCACATAGTGCTCATAAGGCATGTATGGGTGGCACAATCCCAAAAAAACAGAAAGCATCCTGACGTGGAACTCTTTGCTGACCTCTTGGTTTATGCATTGGCTTCCCAGTTTTTCCTGGACTCCCAGCCAGAAATGCAGAAGCTAAGCTCTCTGGAGTGAGAGTGGAAACCGACTCTTGAGTTTTTCGGTCTGCTTTAACTCAGCAGACATTCATCTTGAGGCAGGAAGCCAAACTGACCGCTATTAAATTTAGTCTCGACCTTCTAGGAACAAGAAAAATGCAGTGATAGCGTTTGTCCTTGAAGGCCACAACATCTTTTGATGGCAAGGTCATGTATATGGCCAATCCCACAAGGGACACACACTGAGAAGAGGGGTGATCCCAACCCCTGGACAGCTTTCAGTTCAAAAGGGCATAACTGACATCCTGCTGTGACAACATACTCCAAACTTGTAGAATGAGCACATCCAACATAAAGGCATTGTCAAGCTTTCCTGTGGAGGTACTTAAAATATTTCCACGTCTACTCAAAGGCATTTCACCAACCTTACCAATCTGGACAAAGGTTGTCATCTTCCTGTTCACAAGAGACTGAAGATGATTGATTGGCTTGAGAAGGCTCTGAATAGAAGACTGCACATTGCCAACATAGATGGCCCTTGCAGAAGAAGAATTCAGCAATTCCTTTAGAGTGTCTTGACCATATGCTTAATTGTGACAACTTGGTCACCAACATCTTAATCACAGCCTGCCTGAACAAAGTAGGAATCACATGTGTATTCACCTCTACTTGGGAGGAAGCTGACAAGGATTAATTTGCCATTAATTTGTCAGAGACTACTCAGCGGCACCATATATGACCCCTTCACAGAGTGAGTGGAAGACTCCTTAAGGGTGCTTTCACACTGGGGCATTTTTCAGGAGCTACAGCGCTAAAAATAGCACCTGTGTAGCTCCTGAAAAAAGCGGGTCCTTTCACTCCAGTGTAAAAGCCGCATGGCTTTCACACTGGAGAGGGGAGCTAGCAGGACGGTAAAAAAAAGTCCTGCTAGCAGCATATTAGGAGCGGTGTATTCACCGCTCCTACCCATTGAAATCAATGGGACACCGCCGGCAAAGCACCGCTGCAGCGGTGCTTTGCAGAGGTTTTTATCCCTTTTTCGGCCGCTAGCGGGGGTTAAAACCACCCCAGTAGCGGCTGCATACCGCGGCTAAAACGATGGTAAAGCATAAATATAGTGCTGCTTTACCGTCGCCGCTCGCACCGCCCTAGTGTGAAGCCGGCCTTAGAGTGTATTGACCACATGCTTAAAGCGGAAGTAAACCCATCGATTTAACAGTTTAAAAAAAAAAAAAAAAAGACATGCCAGGAATGCTAACTGCACATTGGCTGTGCTCTCAACCAAACAGTCAAACCATCCAATGGCTGGTGTCATAACAGATCACATGTGCAGCACCGTGGCAGTTGAAGATTAAACAGAGGCAAAGATGGCAGCTTCCTTGGCTGAAAACGATAGGGGGGTTTACTTCCACTTTAATGAATGTGACAATCAGTTAGGTGCTGTTGTCATCTTTATCCTTGGTCACTTGAACAAGGTAACATTCTTGCAGACATGTTCGTCTGTCTTCTCTTTGGAAGTATCTGAAGCAGATTGTTTGCCTGGGAAGGCTTGGAGACTTGGTTACTCTTTCACAGGGTGAGTGAAAACACTCCTTTAGAGTGTACTGACCACAGGTTTAAAGAATGTGACAACCTGTTAGGTGTCGTCTTTACCCTTGGTTGCTTGAACAAAGCAGAATTTATGCAGTCATGTCTATTCGGAAAATGATCTGTTTTGCCTGGTATGGCTAGGCAGCGTCTCATTGTCAGAGCAGGTAACCCTTTGAAAGGGTGAGCAGAAAACACTCCTTTAGAGTGTATTGACAATGTGTTTATTGAATGTAACATCCAGTTAGGTGTTATCCTTATCCCTGGCTGCTTGAGCCAGTGGGATACATTCTGCCATGCCCATCCATGTAGTCCTCTTCTAAAGTCTAAAGAGGGATATTTGCTTGGGAAAACTAAAGCCCCGTACACACGGTCGGAAATTCCGACCACAAAATCCGGCGGATTTTGTCCGACACTGGTGTTGCATACACAGGGTCGGACAAAGTTGTCGGAAAATCCGATCATTCTGAACGTGGTAACGTTCGTTGCGTACGACGGAACTACGCAGAGGCTAGTAGCCAATAGATTTGCTTTAGTAATTTGATCTGAGCATGCGTGGTAATTTGTCCGTCAGAATTCTCTACACACGATCGGAAAAAGTCCGATCGGATTTTGTTGATGGAAAATTTGAGAGCAGGATCCCTAATTTTGTCCGTCGGAAATTCCGACGAAAAAAGTCCGATGGAGCCCACACACGGGCTGATTTTCCGACAACATGATCCGATCAGACATTTTCCATTGGAAAATCCGACCGTGTGTACAGGACATTAGACTGCTCTTCGGCAAAAAATGTAACCCCTTCACAGGGTAAGTGGGAATAACTCCTGTGAGTGGATTGGCCACTTGTTTAATAAATAAGACAACCTCTTACATATCATCATCCTCATCTCTGGTTGCTTAATCAAAGCAAGATTCACATTCATGTTCATCCACATCTTCTTTACTGCAGAGGGCTGTTTTGTTCTGAGACTGGCAATTACCAATAGATAACCTTTCCACAGGGTTTTGCGTGCCAATTAACAAACCAGCTCAAAACAGCAACAAAAAGGTAGGCATTTGCAACAGAATTACACTAATATTCTGCAATGTACACAAACCAAGGGAATTGTAGACTTTTTTTTTTTTTTTTATGAAAACTGGAGAGCACATAGAAATATAAAAGGGATATCCCATATCTCAACAGGCCATGGCTGGCTCCAGTAGTCATCCACAGGTGACTCCTTTACCTTCTCTGGAAATGCCAGTCTTTTGAGAGGTTGGCATAATGGCACAACAGCAAAGCAAACATGAGAAGCCACCAACAGGTTATTACCATGTGTGAACAGACAAAGTGTTACTTTGTGTAGCTGTTACTCGCTGTGGAGGAGCTCAGGCTATGCATAGTAGCTGCAGGGAGCAAGGCACAGCAGTATTCATTTGAATACAAAGCATTTTTCAAATTTAGCTCACCCATCCATAAACACCGGCACAGTGCATAGGGGAGACTCTACCATATTTAAAAAGGACCCAGCGGACCCCAGACAAGGCCGTTAGCCCTAATAAAAGCAGCCCGACTCCCTGGATTATGGGTCATTTAGCCGAGACACCAGGGACTGTGTCCAGCCAGGAAAAGGGGCACACTTGGGTCCTGCGCATAGGAGGAAGAAAAGAAACCGCAGAGGCTGTAGGTGGGCTCAAATTTATACAAGTTAAGTCCTGGAGGCATATGGGGGGGGGTGGAGCCTATACCCAGCTGTGCTGACATGGAGCTGTCAGGAAGGTCCAAGCCTCTTTTCCAATTTTGCCTTCTACCTTTTTATCTCACATTCGGGACCAGTCCGGAAACTCTGTCTCCTCGCCCTCTCAAATAGCCTAGACATTTACAGCTTTATACCAGTGATGGCGAACCTTGGCACCCCAGATGTTTTGGAACTACATTTCCCATGATGCTCATCCACTCTGCAGTGTAGGTGAGCATCATGGGAAATGTAGTTCCAAAACATCTGGGGTGCCAAGGTTCGCCACTGCTCTATACAATAACCCAGCAGCTACACCCTCTGGACCCTCTCCCAAGTCAGAAGAGAGTAAGGCATCCTTTGTAAGACAGCATTACCTACTCTGGATGCTGATACTATCAGTGACGTTAAAGAGCCCATCACTGAGGAGGAAGTCACTAGAGCCATCGCTGCCATCCGATCTGGTAAGAGCACAGGCCCAGATGGCTTCACCCCTAAAATTCTATAAATTTTGGTTCCCGCCTTACACCCTTTTTAACTAAAGTGTTAAATTCCTTGTCAAGAGACTCCATATTCCCTCCACAAACATTAGAAGCTAATATTTCTCTCATCCCAAAGCTGGGAGAAAGACCTAACTCTCTGCACAAATTATAGACCCATTTCCCTGATGGGCGTTGACCTGAAAGTATTTGCCAAGGTGTTGGCTACTAGATTACAGTCCCTCTTACCCAGTTTGATACATTTAGACCAGGTTAGGTTTGTGAGTGGATGCAAAGCTAGGGATAATACCCTGAAAACCCTTCTCCTAGCTGACTATGCCCGTTTACACAATATCACCCGTCTATTAACGGTTGATGCTGAGAAAGCATACGACGAGTGGACTGGCAATTTCTTAAATGGTCCCTGCAGCAGCTGGAATAGGTCCCCAAATGCTATCCAGGATAATGTCCCTCTATATCTCTCGATCTGACAGAATTTACATAGTTCCTTGTCCCCTGTTATCAATATCCACAATGGGACAAAGGTTGCCCTTTCTCTCCCCTTCTCTATGTTCTTACTATGGAACACTTAGCTGTGGCCCTGCAGAATAACCCTGGTATTAAGACAGGCCCTGTTCACACTAAACTTGCTCTTTTCGCAGATGAATTATTGTTTGTGAACCAGCCCCACTCATCTGTCCTCCATGCAGCAGTTTGAGGAATTCAGGGTATTGAGAAACGTAAAAGGTGAACAGCAAGTCAGAAATCCTCAACATCTCATTATCAGGAGCGGTTTAAAAAAAAAAAAAAAAACCCATACACACACACACACACCCTCATTCCCTTTCAAGACTGGCTCCACTTCCATCCGATATTTATGAATACACATCCCAACAGACACCTCCCAGCTCTTTTCTGACAACTTCACCCCCCTTTTACTGAAAACTCAGGCAGACCTATCTTATGCAAACAGCTCTCTTGGATGGGAAGGATCAATGCACTGAACATGGATGTCCGCCCCAATTTCTATATCTATTTCAAACAATCCCCATATACATACCAA
Source organism: Lithobates sylvaticus (assembly GCA_028564925.1). Taxonomy (NCBI): domain Eukaryota; kingdom Metazoa; phylum Chordata; class Amphibia; order Anura; family Ranidae; genus Lithobates; species Lithobates sylvaticus. The sequence goes on along the minus strand of CM053029.1, from coordinate 330,461,024 downwards.
CATCGTACTTTAGGAAGCTTCATCAGGCCTCCAATTTTATCTAGGTAGCTGCTCGTCCCAAGATTTAAAAAAAAAAAAAAAGACAGACACTTTCTCTCCCCGAAATCTGGGGGGGGGGGGGGGGGGGGCTGGCATTCCAGATGCCTCCATCTCATAAAGCAGCAGTACTCACACAGTGGACTGGTTCCATCATACTGTGGAGAGGGGGAGGATGGAGCGCCAACGACAGCTAGTGATGAGCGAGTATGGGGGGTCACAGATGGAGTGACACTGAGGGTGGGCAAGAGAGAGTGGGGGATGAAGGGGAGAAACACTGTGATGTGTTTTTTGGACAGTTTTTTTCCTCAGTCCAGGAATAACAGTGTGTGCTTGTAAGATGCGGCAGCCGGCTCCATAGAGCAGAAGAGACTCTGGTGTAAAGGAAAAAAGAGAGAGCAGCGCCGCTCTGAGCGTAGTGGATCTGATTACAGTGGGAACTCTATGTGAAAATAAAAAGAAAGTATGTACTCACACTTTGTTTAAAAATATATCAGGCACGTAACGGTATCTTTATTTTGTCTGAAGTCCTCGGCCGTCCTCCGGTGTCATGGCTATGGTGGGGAAACGCACGGTCCCTTGCGTCTCGTGGTTCTGAGGTGAGTGCGTCCCAGGATAGGCACGTCAGCAGGATTGATGACGTTGGTAGGCGTGGTTGGAAGCGCTCGCGTTCGGAGCATGCGTGCTCCTTCATCAGGCGGTGTCATCATACTGCATCCAAACTATGGGCCCATCTAGAAGGTCACTTAAACCAGATTGAACTATGCGCTCCACCGTGGACCCCCGCAAATTGTGGTAAGGATCGGTCTCCTTTGGCTGATCTTACCCGCCAGACACTTCAAATATATATGTGACTGACTGATCTCAAATAGTACAGTATCTAAACAGCTATGCCCTTGGACTACATTCTTTGGGACCCCTGCTCTCACCGGCTGTAAGTTGGCGTTTGGACCTTGGCTTAAGGGGGGATTGCAGATTGGCTTCAGAGTAGACAAACCCTATAGTATGTCCGTAATTTTCCCTCCCTATTGGATATCCTGTCTGAACTGTCAGGTTTCGACAATATACTGTTGCAGGCTGACCCCCCCGACCCATGTAGTCTCTCAACCATATTGGTTGTTACTCAACGTTTCCTCTCCTGATCTCCCACCGTACACACGGACTTAGGAATCAGAACTGCAAAGTCCTATATTGCGCATATACTGGGAAAAAAAAAAAAAAAAAAAAAAAATTAAAAAAAAGCTTCATTCTGACACACAGGGTTTAAAGCAGAGGTTGGCACCTTTCAGGGGGGAGTGCAGATACCTGTATAATACTGCATAGACTCAATAATTTTGAGCTGTATGGCAAAATCTCACCAACCCTCATCGGAGGTAGCGCTTCTATCCAATTCCAGGCCCTCAAAAATCAGATTTAAAAAAAAGCTGCGCCACGGACAATGACCCCCTGTTACTGGCAGTCGACAGATGCCTTCCATTGGCGATTGAAGTTGATCGTATTAGAGACCTGGAACGTATGCTGGCCCAGGAAAGTGATAGAGGACCAATTCTCCATTACGTGGACTTCTTGGTCCATGTTACGGTACTCCACAGAGTTTGTACCAAAGGCAGAGGGTGCACAAGCTGCTACTACACCCTAGATGTGTCGTCCCCTCTCCTTTATTACCCTATAGCTTTACCCTTTGTTTTGCTCAATCCACATCTGCTCTTGGAGCATTAAGTGATACTTCCCTTCTCCACAGAAAACCACGTGATCCTTTGACATATGCTCTATGCAAGAGAAAAATTTCTCTACGTTATGCATTGCTTTATTAACAGTATCCTTTAATAACTGTCACAACATTGCCTGCATGTGATAGTTTTTCCTAAGTTTTAAAATTCTTCTCACTTGGTAACTAAAACTTATGAAAAAAATATTTGACCTTGGTGGATTTATTGTTTTTGTATATTTCTACTAGACAACGATGTAATATTGTGTTATGTATTCTATGTTTCTTACCCTTATTTACTCACTAAAAACAGATTGAACTAAAATGGACTTCATAAGTTACAGTCCCTTAAACCCAAGTAAGTATATCAAAAAAAAAAAAAAAAAAAAAAAAGAAACCACACACCACACTTGGCACTTAGAAATGAAAGACAACTTCAAGTTTGCATAGAAAAAAAAAAAAAAAAAACATTTATTAAAACGCAAATCTCTGAAATAAAGGCAGATTTCATGCTCAGATACCCTTTTTCCCCCCAGAAGAAAGGTCACATGTCCCCAGGTATCCCTGGGATCTTTACAAGAGGAATCCCATATTTCTAGGACTCTGATTTCCAACAATCCTTGTACTTGCATATACAAGCAGGGCCATCAGATTAGCAGAAAAGCTATTGGTTATTTACAGGAGGTAGATAAGTGTATGTGGCACACCAATAAGGAAATACAGTACATGTGACCAATATACAGAACATAGTATGCCTGGGAGATGTGAAAAAGGACTTCATCAACATGAAACGCTGGACTAGATATCCCCTTATATTCTTACACCCCTTCCAAAAACTATTTTAAACATAAATCAAAATCAACACACAATACATAGCATTATTTTAACAAACTGAAAGACATGGCATGCTTTTTTTTTTTTTTATATTATTGACAATATTTACTACCAGGAGCCTAAAGCTGTGCTGCACTCCTAGCCTCATCAAGTGTTTGATCTCATTGGCCTTAAGGCTGGTATAGACGGTTCAAATATAGGCTGGTTCAAAAGAAACCAGCCGACATTCAGCCAGTGTCTACAGCAGCCTGTCCAGCTCCTGACGATAGGGTATGCTGGAAAGCCAGCAGCCAATCAAGGTCCCATCAGTGCTTGCAGTGGCCCAATGGCTGCAAGCGCTGACTGATATGCTCTGGCAGGGGGTCCCCTTGCCAGGACACCAGCTCAGTGGGGAGATTGCTGTACCAACTTTGCATAGTTGGTAGTGACCTCAGGTTTTTTTTTTTCTCTTTTTTTTTTGTTCAGCCCACTGGGTTGTTGAGCAAAAAACTGCCTATACAATCATAGGCATTTAAAAACAAATCTAATTGGCTGAACGGAAATACTAGGTATTACGTCAGAGGATCTCTGTTAACTTGTGTGAAACACAGGAAGCCACCATGCTTTAGAGGTAGACACTAAAAATTTAAATACAAGGCATAATACTCATTCAAGCATGATATACTCCCAGCATTCACCTGTAAAAGTTTACAATGGTTGGTAAAAAGAAACATGGTGAATTTCAATAAGATTCCATCTAAGATTAACAATTTAGATTTGGCTGAAGGATGTTTAAGGGCATTCAGCATTATTAGGGCAATGTTAAATGGATATTATACTGTTGTATTAATATCAATGTTCTTTGTTACAACAGTGTTACATTGAAAACATTGCATACTGCTGCATCAAGCCAGCCAGTAACCTCCAGTACCGCCCTACATTGGCAGTTCTGCAGATGTAAGGACTCTCTATAGGCACCAACAGAAAAGCCATTCCAATTGCCTGACTGCATGGCAAAAATGACAATCATGAACAGTTCCCCACAGCCAGATGGCTCAGTAAAGAGGACCATAGAACCACAACAGCCAGTGTAGACTGAAGCCTGGTGGGAGGTGGTCATCTGCTGGTATGAGTTGGGTAGTGTGGGATATATACAGAAGCCAAGATGAGGGTCAGCTGGCCCCAGGTTTATTAGGGGCCATTCCCACTTTTGCATGCATTAAAACCACTTTGAGTAAGTCCTTAATGCACAAACTACTCAAGCGGCACTATTTTTGTTGATGCAATGTGCTACAACACAAAGCTTTGACATTCGAGCATCATAGGGCTTGATTGGGGAGTCTTACCAATAAAACACATGCTTTTTACAGGTGCTGGCTGTCAATATTAGCAAGTGTATACAAAGACCTTGTATACGTTTACAAAAGGTAAAAGGTTTAGTAGTAATTTGTACACAGAGGCACTTGAATACATCCCATTTTTCTCAGATGTTCTTTGCCTTGCCTGCACTACTTACTAGAAGCATTAGACTGCCCATGTAATGCAGCCTTTTTAATTAAAATGACAGTGGAGAGAAAAGCCCATGGTCAAATAACTACATTAGACGCCATTTTATTCCCTGCTTAAACCAGGTTAGGCCCAAGCACTGAAATTAACACCATTTCCTGTGGAGATTCGAGATTTAGGCTCCAGTCACACAATTTTCAGTAAAAGAACGACTCTGATCCAACTTTACATTCAAAAAGGATCCAAGTCACAAAGGCAACACCAAAAGTAGCACACAGGCACCTTTTCTAAGTCACACCAATTTGAACATAAAAAATAGGGTGCGACTTGTCATGTGACTGATGTCCAAAGTCACATGACAAATCACATAAGTGTGAATGGAGCCAAACCATATTAGGGCTGGAGCAATCCCAGCCCTAATACATGTTCACACAGACTCCCCTGCCTGAATTTTTATCATCACCTGTGAACACTGGAGTCTGCATGGAAGCAATCCTGACATTTATACAGGATATAAACCCTTACACAGGCAGGCTGCAGTACTTTGAACAGCAGGAATAACAGCACAGATATTTTTGCAGTCAATCCTATCCAGAAATGTAAACGGAAAGCAGTTATATGGCTCAGGCTGCTGCTACACAGCAAGAGGTTTCCTGGAATTGTTGCCAATTACAGTGTAATACAGAGGAACAAACAAAGCTAAAAAGAAGTACACTGTAAAGAGGGATGAAACCCTAGGCCAGTGATGGTGAACCTGTGCCATCACTGCCCTAAGCCATTATGGAGAATACATGGTATATAAAAAAAAAAAAATATATATATATATATATATATATAAAATCTATCTATTAGTCAAACCTGGCATTAAATGGAAATACTTTGCATCAAAAAGTAATTGTGGAAACAGTTATCTTAAATCTAATGTTTACATCATTATCGTAAAATCCATTTTAGCTGCCAAAGATTAGATTCAGCAGCAATTTCGATATGCATGGATGAGATGGAAGATTCTGGTGTATAACAGCAATGAGCATTTGATTCACATTCAGCCATATGTAAACATCCCACTGAATCCAAATTAAATGCATGATTATATATATATATATATATATATTTTTTTTTTTTAAATATAAAAAAGTACCCACAGACTATCAGGTTTAAGCTTGGATATGGTAACGGCTATGTCAGAGCACCTCCGATAAATACTGGCCAGGTCCAACATATAAAAAGCGTTCTCCCAAAGCATTAACAGTACAATATCTAATGGATGAATATCATCTGTGCCTGTCTATGTACTATTTATCTGGAGGAAAGCAGCCTTATAAAGCTAGTGGGCAACTGAACTTGCCAGCATCCACCCAAAAAAAGTAATTGTAGCATTTTGATTGCCAAGACAAATTCTCTTATTGGTGATAGATAGATCTAATATCTTTCTCAGGCTGCCTAAATTGCCAGTTATATAGGACTGAGCTGAACACAAAATAGAAAGTCATTTTTTGCTCTAGTAAATCTCTCTATTCCCTAGGGACACTATCAGTAATAACATTCTATAGGATATAAATACATTTTCAACATAGCATATACATTTAACATTAATTCTGCCTTCTAAGCAATAGACTAAAATAAATAAAAAAAAAAACAAGACAATCCCAGGAAAGAACTAGCGACAAGGACTAGCCATAAGAAGGCAACAATAAGGCACTCCACGAGATAAGTACCCGAGGTGGCGAACCTTGATGAGAAAAGGCTTTACATTCCCTGGGACAGCACAGAATAATAACAGTCTATACTCAAAAAAAAAATACAATAAATAAGGGGGATTTTCAGAAGAACATAGAAGGGGAATCTTCAGTCAGCATTTGTCACTTATGTGTCTCCACTGCTATACCGACATGAGCGTGACGAACGGTACGGCCATGCAGCTTGTACCCATCCAGAGATACAGTTGCTATACTTCCAGGTCTTCTTCCCTCAGCAGGAACATGACAAACGATTTCATGCTCATAAGGGTCATAGTTGCCTCCCACTGGTGTCATTTTATGTAGTCCATGCTTAAGCAATACGCTCCGCAGTTTCCCATCAATCTCAGATAAGACATCAGACATGTCCTTTACTCCCTCCTTGGTGGCTTTCTCAGTGGCATCCTCCAGGATATCAGCCACCTCCACCAGATCACGACAGAAGCTCTGGATGCCTACAAGTAAAAAAAGCGCAGGATCAGTATACGCAACAGATCTCAAAATGTGTCTGTGTAAACCTGATTCATTTCCAAAGCTTTGTATACACAGGATTTTTATTTTATTTTATTTTTTTATCTAAAAGCAATCCTGGTCTACTGATAACCTTAAAGAGGAAGTAAACCCTGATGGGTGTTTACTTCCTCTTTGTTTCCCTGCAAAAGGTAAAGCATAATGGACTACTATGCATTTTCCTTGAGTGTTAACGGCCCCAATAAAAGATGCACATTACTGTCCTTCATTAGTATGAGGAGATGTACACATTTCAAAAATGCATCTTGTCTTAGAATCCTCTAAAAAACAAAGACACCATTTAGGAGAGACACTCACTCAGTTCACAGGCACCAGTGTACTACAGAAAATAATAAAGCCTGGAGGCATCACAAGCCAGAACTTACAAAACTCTGGTAGAACACTGAATACAGATCCATCGTTTCTATTCATTAACCCTATCCTCATCAAGGGAAAGTAACCCTTATTCCCTGGACTACATCCAGCTTTGCCTAAAGATTCACACGCACATCTGTGTACAACATGACAGAACAGACAATCAAGGAAAAAAAAAAAACAAACAGTCAAGACAGAAGCCAGGACAATTACGCTTTAAGTTTTTTTTTTTTTTTTTTGTCTGGCACAATATAGAGTATGGGATTTCAGATCAGCTGTGCCCAGTCTTGCCACAATAAGTTAATCCAGCTCTGAGCAATCCTCATATCTTTCAGTGAAATAAAACTGACAAACTGAAAACTGTCCGTTTTTCCCCCTTGCTGTGATTGACAGGTGATTTACATATCTCGTGCACTAGCCTAAGACATGCATTATTTTTTAATTCCCACCCCCACTACTTTCTTCTGCTGCACTGCAAGGATTGACTGTTCCACACCTCAGCATGATTTGGCATGCTGAAGTCATGTGGGGACTTTTCTGGGTTTTGACTGGATGTTAGTGATCATAGCAGAAGTTCAGTGTAAGAAATACCGACATCACAACTCCACCCACTGAGTACTGGAAAACAGACCCACCCACAAAATCTGCAGTTTTTGCGGGTCTCATAGCAGACATTAGGGAGACATTTAAGTATATAAGATTTAAGCAACATTTAAGCAGATAAGTATACATGCAGGAGGCATGTATATCCTTCTAGATAACCAATATTGCAGTAGTGTAGAAAGGATGAGAGTGGGTTTACATCCACTTTAAAAACAGCCAAATGCCATTTGGCTCAGATATCTTACCAAATAATTTGGCATCCTCCACAAACTTCTGAGTCTTTTTTCTGACAATTTCAGAATTGCTTACAGCCTTCTGGTAAAGTTCCTAGCAAACAAAAAAAAGACAAAAAGTAAAAAAATATATATCTATATATATCTATATATCTATATAAGCTTCAGGTTATAAAACAGTTTACCAGTTTGGTGCCAGAGCAATTTTCTTTGTCACATACATGTAAAAATCCTACTTTTTGGCAATAAAATTACATAAATCCCTAGAACATTATACATTTTCTAAAAGCAGAAGCCCTGTAGAATAAAAAATAAAAAAATAAAAAAAAGGTGATGGTGGCAAATTTGTTTCACGTGATATTTGTGCAACTGTTTATTAAACGCAAATTTTTGGCGATAAAAAATATGGTGCCCAAATATCACCATAGGTCACTTTTTAAAAGCTGTTGCAGCTGATTCATTTAGAGTCAACTAGGAGTTTGTGCCAATTATTGTTCCCACAACAACATTTGCGTTGATGCATCACGTGTGGCGCAACCACGAATTACATACACGCACGCACCCTGGGGCAATGGGGGTTTGACAGCTTTTCTATTTATTTATATTTTAATATCTTTTTTTTTTTTTTTTTTTTTTTTTTTTTTACGTAATTGCCGTCACAAGGGGTCAATAGCATTGGGCAGGTTACGGGAAACTTTTTTGAGACATTAGACCCCAATGTCTCCCCTGCCCTTCACACCATCTAACCAAACATAGCTTGGCTTAGTTAGAGGCGTGTCTGTACAGGCCAGGAAATTGTGCATATGAAACCGGAACCAACATCACTTCCGGTTTCATTGTTTGCATGTGAGATCGCCACGCCAGCAGAGGTGTTCCTTGGCATCGGTAAGCACGAGACAGCCCAGGCGCCACGGGAGGGGGGTGGGCCAGCTGTGTGAAAGCAGTGGGCAGCTAGGGAACTGCCATATCACCTTCCCTTTAGAGCCGCGACCTTCTTCATAATACCCCTCAGAAGCTGATAGCTGCTACAGCAGCCATCAGCTTGTGATCAATCGTTCACTCTTTGGGTGTACATGGTATGCCCAAAGAGCTGAACTGGTTAAACAGCAAATATTTTATTAAGTAGGCCCCTTTATCTCAGATAAACCCTAGATCCAGTATCCCCCCCCCCCCCCCCCCACTATGCCTATGGAAACACAGGAGGTGTCTCAGGAGCGTGCCCACATAGTAAGCAGCTTTCTATGTTGGGCATTAAACTTACCTGCTCGGTACAATGATTTTGAACTGAGCAATTCCGATCCGCTTCTAAACTTTGGATACTGCATTAATGTAATTAGAGCTGCATTAAAGCACATGTACAAACATGCATTATATTGCACGTTAACGTGTGCAGCCTTAGTGCTTTGGATGCCCTTTAAAATAAATGGCACCACATCAAAGTGCAAATCCGACCTCAGGACCAGTTTGCACTGGGAATCTGTACTGCACTAAAATTATTGCATGCACTACTTTAAAAAAAAAAAAAAAAAAAGAAAAAAAAAAAAAGGCACTGCCACCAGATCACATGATACCTTTGTAACATGCAATTGGGTGTAGGCAAACACTGTTTGCGACCCACATTTGGGGTGTCATTAACAGACACTATCTGCAAATTGCAACTGCAGTGCATTTTGAACATAGTGTGGGAAATCCATGGAACATGGGTTTTCTCACACAGCATTCTGGTGTGAACGGGCCCTAAACATAAAATACAGCAGGCGCTTCTTCATTTAACAAAACCCTGCCTCTACAGCAAATAAGGAAGGAAACTTAAGAATTTCATTTAACTTATTTGTGACAGAAATCATCTAAGTTACAGAAAAAAAAAAGTTCCAATTCTAAAAAGCTGACATCCTCAATTCAGTACTGCCCCTTTTGTGCCACAATACATTTCACATTAGGTGAAGCAGGTCATTGTGCAAGTGACCAGCATATAATTAGCAGCAACATCACTACACTTGCAAAAAAGACTAGCATGAAACTCACTGTTAGCTCTTGCACTTGCTCCTCCAGCTTCATTGCTCTCTTCTCTAGAGTCCTCATAGCATAGGATCCATCATCCACGGTACCACCACCCGCAGTGGTCTGGTCCCCAGCATTTCTCTGCTGAGGAGCTGAACTGTATGCGCTTACACAACTCCTGAAATGAGAAAAAAAAATAAAATGTAAAAATATGGTTGTAGGAAAGAAAAAAAAAAAAAAAAAAACTCCACCATAATGTTTACTGGTCTGTACTTTTAATATAAAAAAAAAAAAAAAAAAAAAAATCAAAGCCAGGGACATCGAGCAGCCTAAAGCTGCTGGCCATAAATGGATCAAAATTCAGTGGGTTCAGCAGGAGCCACCCACATTTCAATCCATCTATAGCTGTTCCTGTTCATGAGAAGTCAGTCAGTAGATCAACTTCTTGTGAACAGTCCTGCTGGAAAGTTTTCATTCGATCAACGCTTACAATGGCTGCAGTGCTGATCAGTGTACCATGACGGAAGGGGAGTCCCACTCAGAATACAATGGACATAGCGGGGAGGATTCCCAGATCAAATTTGTAGAGGGGGGGGGGGGGGGGGGGGGGTTCAGTTCAGTTTTTCGTTCAGCCTGCTGTATAGCCCGATTGACTGTCTTTCACGCAATAACTGAGTTTTGTAAGAATGTCATGGTATGTCCCCAGCTTAGCTTGCACTTATTCTACTCAGCCTTCCAGCATTGTTGCTGCACAGGCATTCTCGCTGCAAACCTGTGGGCAGTCTACCCACTCTGTACCAGAAAGATATTGGCAATACCCATGAGAATACACACTGGGCATTTAGTGAGAAGGTATCCTTTATAAAAATTGCCAGTCGTCTAATTTCTCCATCCCAATTTTTGATTGACAAATCCTGCAGGGTTATATTATACTCGAGTCAAGCACTTTTCTGCAGCAAAAAATAAATAAAATCCGACCCGACTTTGGGGCCCCGTATGGGGTTCCTAGCACTAAGTGGCCCCGAGATACGGGGCCCCAAAATCGGTTCGTAAAAAGTAATTCTCTGCTGCAGAAAAGTGCTTGACATTTTCTCACCCGACTTTGGGGCCCGATATCTCGGGGACACTTGGTGCTAGGAACCACAAATTTGGTATTCAAACCCAGTGGAACTAGCAATACAACATATCCGATGGGGTTCATAGCACCAAGTGACCCTGAGATACAGAGCCCCGAATTCGGTCAACTGTGTCCATCTGCAGCAATGTCATTTCGGGACCCTTTGGGTCCAGAGACCCCAAATTCTGGCTGAAGCTAGGGGGCATTTAGGAACCCTTAACTACCAAGTTTGAAGTTTGGGGGACCTATAGCTTCAAATGGGCACAGTGAGGCTGCAAATGGGCATTGTTGACCCTCCCCCCCACTTACAGTAGCTGCGCATTTCTCACCCTAGGCTTATACTCGAGTCATTACGTTTTCACAGTTGTTTGTGGTTAAATTAGGTGCCTCGGCTTATACTCGAGTATATTACCGTACTCACTTATTACATTGCTTTGTGAACTTTTGGTGCAAACTTTCTGGGAAATTTTCTTCCCCATTTTGCTGTGAACTACTGGGCCACTTTTCTAAATACTGCTGGTCATGATGGGAGATTTATATCAAGCCCTACGATCTGAATGAGAGACATTTGTAGAATAATGGAAAGATTGGATGATAAAATTCTTCAATTATAAAACCTATATTAAGTCTATGAACTAATAGAAAGCTTTTATAAATTTTCTGGGACAAAGGCCGAGTGATACTTTGTCTAAAAAAGAATTATGTTTACAATGAATGTATTTTCCTAGGTTTTACTCTAATTTGTAATAGCTTGTAAAAGCACACAATGATGACACACACCCGATGTGTGGGTGGTCATTTAAAATTCATGGTTATAAGTAGCTACATTGACAGATTTGACAAATTGAAGCGGGAACTTTGCAACATGTCAGGCCCTTTGACCTCAAAATGTCCTAGCAAGGAACCATCCTGCACAATGAGTACATTTAGGCTTTCTGTACACGGGACATTCTGCAGCCTCTCCTGAACGCTCAAACATCACAGCTAGTAATCCACATTTAAAAAAAAAAACAAAAACAAAACACACACACGTGTTTAGCAGCGTTTGGTAGCCAAAGAACACCAAATGAGTGTCGAGTTTCTTCATCTAGGCTACACATTTTTGTACAATTAGATCTAAGTTACAGGCTCCATCAAACTGATGTTGCTCCCAGGCTGGCTAAAACATTGCACACGGTTAGTGATGGCATGCCATCTTGCTCCTCAAATTCCCTTATTCACATATTCAAGGTGGATGGTAAAATCCTCCTCCCCGTGTCATTGTATCGATTAAAAATGGTCTGACTTTGTACAATCAGGAGTCTACAAACCTTGGCTATATAGATTTTCAAGGTGGGGACACCACCATGCCTAGACAAACATCAAGCTGAGTCCTCCCACCTCATCCCTCCAAAACTTACACAAACATCCCTCCCTTTACACTGTTTCCTCACAGAAATCACAGCATTCATCCGGTAATATTCATTTTAATACCGTAACTATTTAAAACACCAACACCATTGTTGGAATTTGTATTGGAAGGATTACAATAACTGTTGAAAGAAGCCATGCTGTGCTTAGCAGGCCTACGAAACCAAAAGACGTGAAGGCAAAGAAAGGGGACCACTGTTACAACAAAATAGTTGTCCCCCTCCCCCACTCTGTCCTGTTGAAGGTTGCTAGAAAAGCAACAATAAAAACATTCCTAAAATGAGACACTCCAGAAACTGTGATGCAGCAGCTCAGCTCGCCTTACACTTGTTACACTAACCTATTTACAAGAAGTCAAAGAGGAAATGCAGACTGCAAACGTCATTCTAACACTAGAATGTCTCGTGTCCCATTAAAAGCCCAGGGTCTATGGCCAAAGGCCCTTCCAACTTCATTTGGCAGTTCCAAAAAAATAAAATAAATAAAAACAAAAAGGTGGGGGGGGGGGGGAGAAAACTTTGATCAATCCATGTCCCTACTGAGGACATTTTTGCGTGATGCAAAAACACAAATAGCCATTCACATCACTGCAGTGTAAACACGTGTTAACATTGCTGCGTAGAGGCACCCCATTAATGTGAATGGACTGCCCATCACACATGTACCATTTCTAACAGCACACAACACATGTTTGGGGTATCAATCAGAATAAATGGCACTGCATCACACAAACATGTAGCGTGCACTACCGCAGTGCAAAAGGTGGGGATGGGCACTTTAAAATCTGAAGTGTGCTTAGACTAAGCACAGGTTCACTTTAATATTCAGAACAAAGCAGTAAAAGCACTGAATACAGCGAATTGCATTTCCACTTTTGCATTCAAATTTGCTATAACGGCCACTGTTTGTTGCATGTTCCCATTCAAACACCATACCTTAAAATAATGACCATTTCTTGCCTTAGGCCCCTTTCACACTTATACGACTTGTCCCACGATTTGGGACTGCAAAGTAGCATGACAAGTAGTTCCCCATGATTTCAAATGACAGCCATTCATATTAGTACGACTTCAAGTCGTTCCGACTTCAAAGTAGTCCCTGCACTACTTTGGGCCGATTTTGATGCCACTTAAAATAGGCATTCCTTGAAATTGCGGCAAAAATTGCGCAACTTTGAAGTCGCACAAGTGTGAAAGGGGCCTAAGGCGGCCTCATATCTGACTGCAAGCATTTCTGAACAATGTCAGAGAGTCAGTCTGTCCCAATAGAAAGGTTTGGGACAGGGTTTCCTCTGGCAAATAGCCCAACTTCTAAATCTTTAACCCTCTGTTAGAACAAATTGTACAAATCTAGTTAACAGTGCCTGGCAGATCTCTGACAGAACAGCTGTAATGGCAAATATATCAAATACTAACCCCCTTAGCGTTACTTACAATTCCTCCTCTCCCTTTCTTCTGTGGGGTCCCCCAAGGTTCTGTTCTTCGACCTCTCCCATTTTCAATCTACACCTCCTCCCTGGGTCAGCTGAAAGCCTCCAATGGCTTCCAATAGCATCTCTACACTGACACCCAAATCTATTTCTCTACCCCTTCAATCTCCTCACGTATCACTAATTTACTAACAGATATCAGTCTGGATATTGTACCACTTTCTCAACCTATCCAAAAGCAAACATCCATTTTTCTTCCCCCACGTGCCCCTTCCCCCCCCCCCCCCCCCGATTTCTCTGTTAAAATTGTTAATCAATTTTTTAAGTTATGATGTATGAATGGGGACATTTTAAATACAATATGTCAAAGTTTGCATTCATTTTAGGTTGTCTTTACTTTTATTTAATAAAATAAAATTAAGTTTCATTATTTAGATGGATACATTATCTAGATCAGTGATTTGCCCAACGTGTTCTGCTCTTTAGCCAGCCTTATTGCTAGTGTACTTTATACGTGGCCCAGGAAGTTCAATAAGTTGGACACCGCTGATTTAAAACAAGCCCTTATTCATCTTTGTAGTTATAGCCAGTGTGGAAATCTTTTTACTTATTACTTTCTATTGCATCAGAACCTTGCTGGCTACCAATCCTTTAACAAACACACAGAAATGGTTTCTAATCTGTTAGAAAACAAGATCCAATTTTCAACTCAGAGGAAAAAAAAAAAAAAAAAAAAAAAACACACACAGTTCTGAGGAACTAACCAGCGTCTGACTTCATTCAGAAGCAAGTTATTTATCTTTAGCTGACTGAGGCTACGTGAAGGAGAGAGGGGGCAGAATGGATTCTGGGTGAGGCGATCCTCCTCTGCCTCCTCCTCCTCCTACTACTCCACATCTGTTGCAGTTACAAAGTCCATGTGTGGGGATGGGAACAAAGCTACAATACTCCATCTTTAAAAGAGAACAACCAATATAAAAAAAAAAAAAAAAAAAAGTGAAAAAAATTGTGTGTTTTTTTTTTTTTTTAGGACAGGTTGGCCTTGCTGGTGATTTTCTGAAGGTTACATGTGGAAAGACAGGATAAGACACTGCAGCTTTATTAGTGCAGCTGTAGCGATCAGTTCCCAGAAAAACAGCTATATACCCCATGTGCATCCATTTGTTTTCAACTCTATAACCAAGTTGTTCCTGCACATGTATAAAGCTACTCTTTTGTAGACACAAATTACACAACTTTACATTAGGCTGACAATGATTAAGTAATCATTGTAGCAGACTAGCTTGAAATCTAAGGACAATGACATGTGGAAAGTCATCACGCATCTAATTCTAGGGTGAACTCCAAAGAGGAAAATACTCCATGAACAATAAAAATTAAGTATGGGATTGGGAAAAAATAAATAAAAGTATACTGGCCTAGGTGCATCTATCCCCTCCGTGTGTCAGTCATTGACTTGCTGCCCCTTCAACGCTCACTGGAGGGGCTGGAAGCAGCTGGCTCAGTCTCCCAGCAGCTTGCTGAGAGGCTAAGCCAGATGCCGGTCCAGGCAACTGGAAGGATCCCGAATGTAAAGTCCGGATCAACCCAGAGCCAAAGCCAGTGGTTGGCTGAAAATGGGCCACAGGAGTGCAAAATATCCAAAATAGCTTTAGCCTTACTTCTCCTTTAAACAGCCATATAACACATGCACCTTTATAAATGCTCTACTTGTCCAGAAATCAGCATTGGAAACTGACACATTTACCAGCAACACTATGCAACTCATGGTGTCGCCCAGCCACCCTCATGCTATGACTGCATCAGGGCAGAGTTTCTGAAAAATGCAACTCCACCTCTCCATTCTATCCAATGTCATTTGTTTAATATGGTATCATGGTGCACTCCACCTTCCTCCATAAACCTGCACGCCTGGCCATTTTGAGTGCGTCTTAAATTTGGAGCCTGACATTTTTCTATTGCAGTTGTAGAATACACTTGGTCACCTTCTTGCCTTTATTCTGTCACTGAAGAATGAAGGAGCAGCAGGAGACTGACGCACCCATTCCTCTGTTCTTTTCCTGTAAGCATTATTTTTGTCCGCACATGCATACCCAACTGCCCACTCACACTGGCTGTTCTCTTAGTCTAGGAGAGCTTGGCATCAGCCTCTTCTATTTGGTATCAGAATTGTACTGCACAGGAGCTTACATGAGGCCACTATCAAATCTAGGAACTTACACCAGTAACAAAAGTATAATACAGTTAATGTTTTAAATACAATTTACATTTTTTTTATATATAAGGTTTACCCATAGGCACTGGAAATATCTCCTAAACTTGCACTGTTTAGGAGATATTTACTGTGCTGATTTTATCATTGGTGCATGCACTCTGAAGGAACGGCCGGCCACCTGTGCTGTTTCTTCAGGGCCTGTGCCGTAACCAGTGGCTCCAGCCAATCACAGAGCCAGAACCCAACTTGAAGAAATATAAAAATATATATATGCGCGACTAGAAATTGTGCCCTGGCGCCTGGGTATTTGTGGGAGAGAAAAATAAAATTAGCTATTAAACAGAGGGATGCTCAAAAAAAATAAAATGGATGACCAGATGGTAAAATGCACACTGTTAAAGGTAATACATTAGAAGGGCATGAATGTGTCTAAAACACTTGTACAAACCAGGTTTTATGACAACTAATGATCATGAACATTCACAGGAAGTAAGTGGGCTTCCTAGGTCAGGACGTTTGTAATGATATGCTCATTACACATACACACCGCATTCCAAAAATGTTAAGTGTTATGTAAACAGTTACATCAGAGATAAATGGTAACAACAAACCCCCAATCTCTCTGCAGGAAAGGCAAAAGGAGTAATAGACAGCGCGTACACAGGCGATATTCACCATCAACATAACAGTGTTGGAGACGCAGACTTGGGTGTGCGCACTCTTAATCCTATCAACTCTCTTCATGTACATTCAAAATTTGCAAGTGATAAACAGTTCTATTGTAACAGCTATTTATCATATGAAAACAGAAGCCCTTTAGTTTGTAACTGTTAATTTGCACTATAAATCAATGCAAATGCCTATTGTTTAGTAGTGAATGTACAGCTGTGCAACCAATTACTCCCCCACATCTACAACAATGACAACAGGCTGCAAATAAGAGAAGTGCTAATGGGGTGCTAAATCAATCACTCAACAGATTGAGAGAAAACCACCCATATAGTATAGCCCTTCAATCTGACCACACACATAGTAAGATTATCAGCAAATTTAGACCCTCTGGTGCAGATCTGCATGGTAGCCAATCAGCTTGTTCAATTAAATTTTGACAAAAAAAAAAAATGGTTTCTATGCAGAGCTACACCAGATTTGGCACTCCGCAGTTCTCATAAATCAACCCTGTGTCTTTTGAGCTTCGCAAATTGAAGAATTAGGGCTCATGCACACAGGACGTTTTAAAAATGCCAGTGCCCCATTTTTTGTGTCTAGTTGTGTTTTTACATTAGCATTATTGCACGTTTCCTGCGTTTTCATTAACCACTTCAGCCCCAGAAGAATTTACCCCTTTCCCGGCCAGAGCACTTTTTGCGATTCGGCACTGCATCCCTGACAACTGCGCGGCTGTGCGACGTGGCTCCCAAACAAGATTGACGTCCTTTTTTCCCCACAAATGGAGCTCTCTTTTGGTGGTAATAGATCACCCACGCTGTTTTTAATTTTTGCGCTATAAACAAAAAAAAAAGCGACAACTTTGAATAAAAAACATTTTTTACATTTTGCTATAATAAATATTCGCAAAAAAATATAAAGCGGTTAAAAACACTCCCTATAATGTAAAAACGCCTAAAAAAAGTCAAATGTGGATAAACACGGCTTGATGCGTTTAGCTGCGTTTTTACTGCTCCTGAAAGCACATGCTGTCTTTCTACTGCCCCTAAACGCTTATGCCGCCAAACGCCTCTGACAGTTTGTATGCGCATGGCCACATAGGCCAACATGGAGGGGCTTTTATACAGCACCTTCCTGCATCCCCCAATGACAGCAGAAGGGCGTTGCACCATTTAGGAGATATTCATACATATATTCGTACCCCACATCGCTGGACTCTGGGACAGGAAAGTGTCCAATTATTTAAAAAAAAAAAAAAAAAAAAAAAAAAAAAAAAAAAAAATCAGTGGCTGCAGTATTTGTAGCTGCTGGCTTAATTTTTTTTTTTTAAAGCAGAACTCCGCTTTAAAGACAATGACTAAGGGTAGCCATACATTACACAATTTCACTACATAGTTGAACGTAAATCTAAAGAAAAAAATTGTACAATGTATGGCCAGCTTAAAAACACAAACAACCAGAACGACACAAGTTGTGCTTTCACTGTGGTAACACAATCCCGAACTAGTGTTCCACCAGTTTTCATACAAGTGGAACATCAGATATTGGAGTGGATTTACTAAATCTTGATAGAGAAAAATCAGATGCAGCTGTGCATAGAAACCAATCAGCTTCTAACTTCAGGTTGTTCGATTAAGCTTTGGACAATAAAACCTGCTCTCGGACCTACACACTTCCTCTCATGTGTGTTCTACTCAGCTGTTAACACTGGGTCTTAAGTAAGGATGAGCTCAGGCGTGTTCGAATGGTCCACGTGCAGAGCCCGCCAGGAAGTCGGCACAGCGCTGCGCTAATCACAGGCAGTGAGACATTGCCCGATCTTTGCAGCCGCGCATTAGGGGGAATGTCTCACTGCCTGTGATTAGCGAATCGCTGTGTCGACTTCCTGGCGGGCTCTGCACGTGGACCATGCGAAAACGCCTGAGCTCATCCTTAGTCTTAAGAAATCAAGTAAACCTACGAGAGCCAATAATTAGAACCCTTAAAAACTTGCATATCCAAATCAGAATTTGCATATTATTGACAAAACACATCCCCCCTTCTACATCATATATCTGTTAAATTCTTTCCGATAGAGAGGAGAGAAATACGAAGCTCACCACTTCCCATTTCTTCAGGGCGCATGCGCCGATGACATATTCAGTATATGTGCTGCTGCCTATCTCCTAAATGGTGCAAGTTTAGGAGATATTCACGGTACCGATAGGTAAGCCTTGTTATAGGCTTACCTGTAGGCAAGTGGTGTAAACAGGGTTTACAACCACTTTAATTGAGAATGTAAGCTCCAACGAGCAGGGCCCCCTGATCCCTTCTGTATTGCAAGGGTACTGTCTGCCTTAATGTTGTAAAGCGCTGCACAAACTGTTATTCATGCAATATATATATATATATATAATATATAATATAATAATAATAACAACCTGAAGTTAGAAGCTGATTGGCTACCATGCACATCTGCACCAAATTCTGAGTGCTCCAGGTTTAGTAAACACCCAGCCCCAACCAGATTTACACCCTGTGTAAAGTCAAACATTCATGGATTGAAATTTGTCTGGTTGAGCAGATTCGATCCATGTATGGGCAGCCTGACTGTATCCAAGTCAATAATCAAGCAATTTTCTTTCCTTCCACACGTGATGAAAGAAAAGAAAATCAAATCTATGGGCTTGCTTAAATCAACACCTAGCCAGGATAGTTCCAAGTGGCGATTAGGGACGGTTACGCAGTAAGTTCGTGTCTACAAAAAGCACTTCTGGTCTTCTACAAAGTGGGTGATCCAGTATGTAGGTGTCCATTGATCAGAGTGCAGCTGTGTCCACATGCACATCCTAGCCCCCCCCCCCCCCATCTGAATGATCCCCCAACAACAACCAGCAGTCTCACAATGGCAGCCTACACACTTCCATCAGGACAGGTATACTTTAATCTACTTACCAGGATGTATTACATAGAGCTAGTCTAAACTGGAGGAGAGTAACATTAGAAGGAATCATATGAACAGCCAGTGACAATGAAAGGATTTCTCCTAAATCGCTGATGTTAGTCCTATACTGTACACAGGGTGTATTGGATGACAGCAGTGTCCAGCCATCTCTAGGACTTTCCCTGGAAATCAGCTCATACAGCAGCACTAATCCCTTGTAATTAGTAGGCCTCACACCCCACAACATCAGGGTTGCTGGGTGGTCACCTAGCACTGCTATGTTGTCATAGTAACTGGGGGAGGGGTACAGGCTGGATGAGCTTCCCCCCTTCCACACGTTCCCTGGGCCGCCTATACATTCCCCGTACATATATATATATATATTGAACACTCAGCCACCCCCCTACATTCCACTGTCGGCCTTCTCACCTGCTCTGGCGGACGGCGTGTGTCAGTAACACCCGGAGCTGTTCAACGGCGCCTCTCAGTCCAGCCATTATCATTCCTCTGCTCTCTGTGTGTTGTGTGTGTAAGCTGCTATGCCGCGCCTGCGTATTACACCCCAGCTTGGGACCCCCGGCAGCCAATGGGCGCAAGGAGGCGTGTCAGACTACAATTCCCAGCGTCCCATTCGCTACACGCTACACACAACAGTGACTCGTGGGAGGCACGAGGCGCGCTGGCATTCTATCAATAAGAAGTGGGATGTGAAGCCCCGCCCAATCGCAGGGCAGTAGTGTTTCAGCAGCTTGTGCGTGTAACCTAAGGTAAAATGCCGGTTACTTCCTATATGCCCTGTTCACACTACAATACTGTGGTGATGTGCCCTGTGGAAGACATGCTGCATTATTCCACAGCGTGTGGCATGGTGCCTCAGGCCAGCATATCACACTGTGTACATTTGTACACTCTCAATAAAGTTCCCAAAAAACAATATAAACAGTCAAATGCACCCACAGTGGATCACTTTTCAGAGAGCATTTGACAGGCACTGAGGAGTTCTTGTCGCCTGTTTTATCTCTAATGCTCGGTTCACACCGCAGCACGGATCGCCTCACAGCTGGAGTCCGGTGTGTCTCCACCGTTTCTGGTCCGATTTCACACCCGAATTTTGGGCTGAATTCAGACCTGAAACCGACCAAAAGACGCCCAGGGCTCCTGTGCAATTCGCTCCGCAGCCGCTCTCCGGAGATGTGTGAACTGGCTCCATAGAGAGACGGTCGCCTGACATGGGAATTGGATGTGGAGAACCCGCATCTAATTCACAATAGTGTAAACCCAGCCTTAAACTGCACATCATCACGGTGCATTCCACACAGCAGGTTGCAGTCAATCAGTGCTGATCAGTGTATCCTGCTAGAAACTAAGGGCTCTTTCACACGGACGGACCGTATGTCCGTTTTGCATCCTTCCGTTTTCGGATGCAAAACGGACATACAGGTATCCCTATGGGATAGCGGGTGTCAGCGGATGAGCATCCGCTGACACCCGCTCTCGTCCGTGCCCGCCATGCTCCGTTTCTGCAGACGGAGGAAACCCCATTTTTTCATCCGTCTGCAGAGCGGATCGGATGACGACGGACTCTACGGTCCGTCGTCACCCAATCTCCCATAGGGGAGAGAGCGGCGCTCTGACAGGTTCGTCCCTGCACAGAGTGCAGAGACGGACCTGTCATCTTCCTGCACAGTGGAGATCGCTCCGGCGATCCCCGCTGAGCAAGCGGCTATCCACGGGGCGGATCTGCACTGATCCGCCCCGTGTGAAAGAGCCCTTACTTAGAACAATATATATATGTATATTAGCAGATCGGTGTGGCACTTTTTTATGTCACACAGTATTTGCACAACACATTTTCCAATGCAATTTTTTGGGGGAAAAAGCAATACCTCACATGTGTTGTGCAGCCAGTAAAAAATAGCCACTTTTCTCCTGCCAGTAAATGCCAGTGACAAGAAAAGGGTGCCAGTAAAAAATATGGCTGTGATGCATGGCTCCGGTCTTGAGCTGGTCGAGACCGTCTGAGTGCCTGCTACAGTGTGTTCGGGCAGTGACGGTGTCTTGCCGAAAAAGGTCTCTCGTCGGATAATGCCCCCCCCCCCCAGGCGCAGCGCTTGCACAGTACGAACAATTACGGAGCCGCCGAAAGTCTCCGAAGATGAACAGCTGATCGTCAGCTCTACGCGGTGCCTGCGCACTACATGCTGCCCTGAGTCCAGGTTCAAGCCCCACCATCCAAGTGGACATAGAGATAGAATATAAATATGCAGAGCAAAGCGAGGCTGTGCCCGAAGCTTGGCGAACGAAGCGAGCCCGCGAGGGGCCCTCTTACAAAGTCGTGTCTTACAACAGTGTTGGAACGTAGGCGCTGTGTACAGCTGACTCACAGATGTTCAGCTTCGGCTATTTTCGGCGGCTCCATTGTGGTTCGTACTGCGCAAGCGCTGCGCCTGTGCAGTACAGGGGGGTCATTATCCGCCGTGGGGGACCTTTCTTGGCAGAACATCGGCAGGGGGTGGGTCTGGCAGAGGCGGTACCTGAGCATGTAGTGGTGCAAGGGGGCCAGGTGGAGCGACCGGAGTCTCATCTGCAGGTCTTCGGGATGGGAGCAAGGCAAACTGGGAGCGGAACTATCAGTGCTGTTTAGACTGGAGTATACTGAAGAGACCACCTGGCATGGAGAAAGACTGTCACTGTGATTAAGGCTACTTTCACACTGGAGCGGTGGGGGCGCTGGCGGTAAAGCGGCGCTATATTTAGCGCCGCTTTACCGGCGTTTTAGCGGCGCATTGCGGCCGCTCGCGGGGTGTTTTTTACCCCCCGCGAGCGGCCGAAAAAGGGTCAATACCGCCCGCAAACCGCCGCTATTGCGGCGTTTTGCGGGCGGGTTCGGCGCGCTCCCCCATTGTTTTCAATGGGACCGGGCACTATAGGAGCGGTAAATATACCGCTCCTATAGCGAGCCAAAGATGCGGCTTGCAGGACATTTTTGAGCGTCCTGCAAGCGCACCGCTTCAGTGTGAAAGCCCTCGGGCTTTCACACTGAAGGAACAGCAACAGCTGTTTCGGGTCGGTTTGCAGGCGCTATTCTTAGCGCAATAGCGCTTGCAAACCGCCCCAGTGTGAAAGGGGCCTTAGGAAGGGATGTTTCATGTTGATGAGGTGTGTGTGCCTGCCAATTCTAATTTCTTGCCCTCCTGAGTCCTGTCCCTGAGCTACTTACAGCAGTAGAAGAATACGTATCGGCCTAAACTGAGGAAAAAAAAATGCTTTTTTTTTATATATTTTTGGGGGATATTTATTATAGCAAAAAATAAAAAAGAATGCGTTTTTTTTTCAAAATTGTCGCTCTTTTTTGTTTATAGCGCAAAAAATAAAAACCGCAGGGGCGATCAAATACCACCAAAAGAAAGCTCTATTTGTGAGAAAAAAAGAACGTCAATTTTGTTTGGGAGCCACGTCGCACGGCCGCGCAATTGTCAGTTAAAGCGACGCAGTGCCGAATCGCAAAAAGGGGCCTGGTCCTTTGGCTGCAAATTGGTCCGGTCTGAAAGTGGTTAAGGTTGCGTGGCCAGGGGGTGTGTCCTATGCCTGTATACTCTTGCTGATAGGTGTCCCTCATTCCCATCTCAAAATGTTGGGAGGTATGCAGTAGGGTGGCCACCTCATCCCTTTAAAACCAGACACACATTAATTACACAGGTTCTGAGGCTAATTTATTGCAGATAAGGCACTAAGTGAATTTAATTACCACCTTAAAGTGGAAGTAAACTTCAATCTTTTGCTTTTACCTATAGGTAAGCCTATAATAAGGCTTAGGTAGTGTAAATATCTCCTAAACGTGCACCGTTTAGGAGATATTTACATTACATGCAGCAAGTGACATCACTGGTACATGCACGCTGAAGTAACAGCCACTCCTTCAGAGACCTGTACTGTGAATGCTGGCTCCGGTGCATGCACAGGAGTGACGTCATTGCAGCTATGGCCAGTCACAGAGCCAGAGTCCACAAACCCAGAAGCAAGACGGGTGAAGATAGGAGCCCCTGCAGTGCTGACTTCTTGGTGCGGGAGGGCTTTGTTTCAAGGAAAATTTAATATAATGTGATAGTATGCAGTGCATACTAGCACATTATGCCTTTACCTAGCAGGTTACAAAAAAAAAAAAAAGGCCAGTGGTTTACAACGGCTTTAATCAGCCACAGAACCTGTGTAATTAATATGTGTTTGGTTTTAAAGGGATGAGGTGGCAACCTATGTCCCCAAACTCCCTCTGTCTGTATCCAGGGACACTCACCCACCTCGACACTGAAGTTATACTGGGAGAATTTCTTTATATATCCAGGATTTCCAGATATAGCTTTGGATAGAGTGGGGATGGCTTACAAGATGCCAAATGTGGCATCGGGGGGGGGGGGGGGGGAACCAATCCGTGGAAGTTCAATTTCTGGGTGGAACTCCGCTTTAACCTGTGCATTCAACTGGCCATAGATGGAGAGAATTTTGAATGAACATTCATAGGAAAAGTCTTAGGAAAATTTGTACAACAATTCTCAGAACATGTGTCCTTCAAAAGAGTTTGTTTGCTCCTAACACTTGATTTTGGAACAAATAGACTAACTAACAAAAACCACATACACTGTTAGAAATATATTCGGGAAAAATTATCCTTTCCTGCTCCTTCAAATTTTCTTTTCACTGTGATGAACGTTGAACTGACCCCACTAATGATTAGAAAAACAAACAAACTTTCTTGGAACATTCCTTTCCTAAGAACGTTCGTTTGAAATTTTACCCATCTATGGCCAGCTTAAGGCCCCTTTCACACGAGGCGGATCCGCTTCCACGGAGTCCGCCTCTGTCTGCCGGCTCAGCGGGAGATCTCTCCGTTGATCTCCGCTGAGGCGGCGGATGACAGGTCCCTCTCTGCTCGCTGAGTAGGGAGGGGCTTGTCGAGCGCCGCTGCATGCTATGGAGAGATCGGATGAAAACGGACAGCATGTCCGTTTTCATCAGATCTCACCCGATCCGCCAGCGACGGATCCAGATGGAGGGCCACCTGTCTGCTTTTGGCGGATCGGACAGGGTCGGATGTCAGCGGACATGTCACCGCTGACATCCGTCGCTCCATGGAGCGCCCGTTCAGGTCCGCCGTCAAAACTGACAGGCGGACCTGAACGGTCCGTCAGTGCAAAAGGGGCCTAAAACAGGCCATATATTATACAGCAGGTGGAACAAACAAAAATGTGAAGATTCCTCCATCCACATTGAATCCTCCTGCTGTGCTATTGTGTTCTGCAAGCGGAATACAGAGATCAGTGTTGTTGGCTATAGGTGGGAGCACTGATCCTTCTAGAAAATCTCAGACTGGTTGTATACAAGTCCATCGAGAGATCGACTTGTGTAGTACCAGCTGGCCCATACATGGATCAAAATTTGCCCTATCGCTGCTGAACCGAACAAATTTTGATCCATGTATGTCTGGTTTAAGTAAGGCTCGGATGGTACAGCCAGCTGTTGTTTCCATGAACAATGCCCTATTGACTGTTCCACAATCAAGATTTAAATGTTGTCCATTTAGACTTGCAAACACCCAACTTGGAATAAAGAGAAGGTTCAAAAACTAAACCCTAAGGCCGGCCAAAGATTGCAGGAAGCCATGGGTTGCAGGAAAACAATTTGCATGATTTCCCTATCAACGCAGACAGTGCTGACATGGGAATACATCCTGCCGGGCCATTGTCTGCTCCTGGTGGGGGAGAAGACTGCTCCCGGAGAAGACAGTGATTATCGCTAATGGCTAAAGAAGCCACTTGCCATAATGGGAAGCGAATCCGGCAGGCTGGTTGTACCCAAGTTAACAGGTTGGGTCGGTAAAAATAAATGGCTGAGCTAAGTTTATACCACTTCCCAACCGCTCCTCCTTAAACTGCAAAGGCAGCAGAGAGGGTGTGCACATGCTGCATCTGCGATACTTAGCATCATAGGGCAGCAAAAACTATGCCCACTGTTGTGTTTGGCAGGCAGTACCAGCCATCGAACACAGTTAATTTAACTGAGAAGGGGCACCCTGCAACCATGTGCATGCAGTTTGGGTGAGCTGGTAAGGGGTTTAATCTGTAAACAGGCTGTGAAAAGGTAATATAACGTCATGTCGCCACCTGTCAAAGACTCAACATGGATCGCTCTTTTGTAGGCAACACAAGCTTAAATGAGGAGGACTAACTGTGCTGATTTGATACATTTGGAAACTTGTGGTATCCTTTGCATCTCAGAAGAGCTTCCACTGAAGCAATTACAACAGGAGATGGTGAGCGGAGACTAGAATTCCTCCTTGATAATAACAAGAAAAAGAGAAAGGCTTTAACACAACCAAATAAACAAGAAAAAAAATATATAAATAATGACCATAAACATGCATAATAATCTCCACACCATCCAGAACAAATCTGTGTTCTGACCATGGGCGTCAGCAGAACTTTTTTCAGGGGGGGGGGGGCATCATTTTAGGGTCACCCATGCACCGCCCCTTTTTCACAATGTCATTATCACATTATCATGTTCAGAGACTGCAGACGCAGTACAGTCCCCAGGATAAGTAATGGATAACCGCCAACAGGCCCTCTTACCAGACCCAGCAAAACTACAGCAGTGATCCCTCTGGCTGGACGATCGCTCACTCTGGTTTCCCCGGGGGCGACTCTGGTCAGTAGTGTAGCATGTATGTTCCCTGGTAGTTGCTCAGTCTTTCTCTCTCTGGTGGCGCTGGGCAGCGTGGCTCTCTCTTTGGCTTCCGCCCAGCACACTACTCATTCTTTGTCCTATAGAACTCTCTCCCTCAGCTTTTTTCCAGGCTGCAGTCTCTCAATCTCTCTCTCGATCGAGCTGTAGCCTCCTCCCTGTGGAAAATGGGGCAGCCAATCTTTGGGACTACATGTCCCATGATGCTCTCCTCTCCTAGATTCCTTTGATTGGCCCTCAGTTATGGCCAATAGGGAAGAAAAGGAGCAGGCAGGAAGCTGGGAGGGGAACCTGGTGAGAGCGGCGGAAATTTCTGACAGCCCGCAGCTCGCCTTTCTCCTGTCACAGCACCGCCGAGTTCTCTGCTGGACTGAGCAGGGAAAAGAGCCAAAGTCACACTACACTGATGGGGGGCTTGACAGCACCTTGATGGTGTCACCCCACTGGCGGGTGGCACCCAGGTGTGGGCTGTCCGCACACCGATAGTGACGCAACTGTGCTAAATTTAAGATCTGATCCCTGATTCCAGGGGGGGGCGGCACTTGACCCCCCTTGCCCCTACCTGCGGACGCCCATGGTTCTGACTGTGGATCTTCAAATAATGCAATACCTCACCCATCACCACCACCAAAGTAAAAAGTGCGCACTCTCCGCCAATCAAATAAATAAAGGTCAACAAGCGCTCTATAATAAACAGAGATATCAACCAAGTTGATCGCTCCAATCTTCAATGGTTCCTCTGGGATCACAAGCTTTCCTCTGTCATCGCTCCAGGAACAACCACACTATCAGACATACCAGAAAGATACTACAGTGTAGTATATTTATTTATCCAGATAAAACATACTTGTAAAAAATTCCCACTTGTACAGGTGCCCAGACTTGACACCAACATAAACAGCCTCTAGAAACAATCCACCACCTGGAGATCCCTGGATGTTAGGGTGACGTCACAGCGGAATTGAAAGTGACTGCAAACTTGGAGCCTCAACTAGGTTTCGCTAAAAGTGTCTTCAGGAAGCTACCTGAGGACGTGTTTCATCATCAATGACGTCATCAGGAGCGGCCATTGTCATTGATGACTAAAAGCATCAGTTGGAGCCATCTTGCGCCACATACATAACTTCTGGTTTGCTTGCTTCCATACAGGAGCGTCCCAGACACACTATTATGCACTTCTAGCTTGTATTGATAAGCACCCTTTGCTGTATGTGTTTTTAAACATTGTATTCAATAAAATAAAGGGGGGAATACACTACTTGGAGTATCCCTTTGGTTTGTTCCATGCACCCTACTAATGGTCTGGAGGTTGAAGAGTGACACCAGTACACAGCCATAAGAAAAGACCCGGCGGAGGGATCTCTTGAGCTATATTAGACCTGCTCAATTATTAAGGGGTTATGGAGAGTTGGTGAGTGTGGTGTGGAAAGGGGAGCACGGAAACAGGACACTGGCTTGATCTTTGCACTTTATTACAGAAGAAGCACTTTACTTTAAAAGAACACTTTTAGCCACTCGAGCCATCACCTTTGTAATCACTCAGCACTTTATTGTACTTTATGTATATGCTTATATATTATGTATTGAATTAGGGGGAGGTACATTAGTGTCATACAAATATTTTGTGTTATATTGTTTGTTTTTGCATTGGAATAACTGTATTTAGCTGCAGTAGCACCCTATCGATATGTTTACATATTTATCGAAGCACTTGCGGTAGGAGGGAGGGGTATTGTAGTACCCTTGCACAATTTTGTACAATGTGGCATTTGCACATTCATTGTTTCTTGGAAAACACAGCACTAGTCTCATATTAATCGGGTGGGTGTTTTATAGTGCCGCACCAACATTTATATGATTTTTACCTGGTTATATCCTTTCGAGATATAATTGGGGTGCTGGCAGCTATACATTATATTGGTTTAGGTACCATAGCGGAGGTTTAATCTTTCCTTCTTACACAGTCTATTTGCCTTTAGTAAATCCACCAATGAGACAGGACAGCAGGGAAGAGTATACAGTTTGAGATTGTTTGTATACAGACATGTATTTATATCTAAAGATACTAAGCTCTAACGAGCAGGGCCCTCTGATCCCTCCTGTATTGATTTGTATTGTAATGCGGCGTACACACGGTCGGAATTTCCAATGGAAACAGTCCGATGGGAGCTTTTCAACGGATTTTCCGACCGTGTGTATGCCCATCGGTCTTTTTCTGTCGGAATTTCCGACGGACTTTGGATTGAGAACCTGTTCTCAATTTTTCCGACAGAAAACCCTTCTATCGGATTTTCTGATCGTGTGTATGCAATTCCGACACGCAAAATTCCGACGCATGCTCGGAAACAATTTGACGCATGCTCAGAAGCATTAAACTTCCCTTCTATAGTGCTGTCGAACGTGTTTTATGCCGCTGTGTTACAGACCGTCGGAATTTGGTGTGACCGTGTGTAGGCAAGATAGTTTGAGCGAAATTCCGTCGGAATTCCGGCGGGAAAACCATCAGAGATTTTTCCGACGAGAATTCCGACCGTGTGTACGCGGCATAAGTGTACTGTCTGCCCTCATGTTGTAAAGCGCTGCGCAAACTGTTGGCGCTATATAAATCCTGTATAATATATAATAATAATAATAATACATATATATAAGTGGAAATGTAGAGATGGGGTGTCAACTAAAGTAACAAATCAGAAATGATCTATCGATTGAGAGAGATACAATGTACAATGGTAGTTGCTTGTGGTGAACAAAATGGCAGTCGTGGGTCATACTTGGGCATCATTGAAGAAAGTCAGTGATGGGAAATATAAGCAGCATGCAAAGGAACACTGTTTATTATGGAGCTGATTATCATCCCTGTCCAAGCATCAGCCAGAGGGCAAACACTATCCATAGGGATCTCCGTTTTTTCACCTTAGCGGGCAGTGCAGGAGGTATACATATCTTATTAGTCCATAGTTGTCATTGAGTACAGCTTGCCTTTAAAAATAAATTTGGGAATGGCATAGAGGAACATGATAAAGGAATACATTTTATTTATTTAGTTTGTTTATTTTTATTTGCAAGGTCTCTTTAACAAATGTTATATGCAGATGGCAGGCCACACCTTTGATATACATATGAATGAAATAGTAAACACAATGAATCATTCGGAAGCATTCTTAAATTGGATTGACCTAATTGACGCTTGGAGACTTTTAGCAAGTGATTGCTGCTAATAGAGAGGAAGAGGGGGTAGCTTTCGAGAAACATTTATGGTATAGAATTATTCCTGCGCTACCATGAAAGGGGGAGGGAGATGGGTAAAAAAGGGGGAGGGGGGGACTTCTGCAGACACCGAGTGTAGGTCAGACCGTACCTACTAAAAATAAATGGTTAAAGAAATGGTGTTGCGCTGTTCCCAGGGGGATGAGAGGAATCCCTGCTAAAGGTAGCAGTATGAAAGTAAATATCCGCTGCTAGATGTAGCAGTATAGAAGTGAAACACCTAGGTGGGAGACTGTCTCCAGCAGAGTCTATTGCTGGTGGTATTAGTCCAATAATAGTCCAATCTTAGGACTGTGCTGCTAAAGGTAGCAGTCCAAATAGTGTATACACAGTGAATAAAATACTAATGTCACAATAAAAATTAATAAATACTATAAAATGAATGGGTATAAGTGTAAACAATGCTGAAATAGCTAATAGCACCTAAAACCACAGACCGAAAAGATAAAAAATATATATAACACATTTATATATAATAAAAAAACATGATAACAACAATATAAAGTGCAAAGGATATAAATATGTGCAAACGAACACTATTCCAAAGTGCATAAAAAATATATTTGCAACGGTGCTTGTGCAAAAGTGCACAAAATAATAATAAGTGTAAACTACACAATAAAGTGCAAGTATTACGATTGATGCAATCACACTAATGCCACGTACACACGGTCGGATTCTCCGACGAAAAATGTCCTGTCGGACCATGTTGTCGGAAATTCCGACCGTGTGTGGGCTCCATCAGACTTTTTCCGTCGGAATTTCCGACGGAAAAAGTTTGAGATCCTGCTCTCAAATTTTCCGACAACAAAGTCCTATCAGACTTTTTCCGATCGTGTGTAGCGAATTCCGACGGACAAAGTGCCACGCATGCTCAGATCACATTACAGGACCAAAGCTATTGGCTACTAGCCTCTACGTAGTTCTGTCGTACGCAACGAACGTCACCACGTTCAGGATGATCGGATTTTCCGACAACTTTGTCCGACCGTGTGTATGCAACACCAGTGTCGGAAAAAATCCGATGGATTTTGTGGTCGGAATTTCCGACCCTGTGTACAGGTCACAAGGTCAAATAATCCAGATGTGCTATTAGCAGTAAGGTGCGGAATGAAGAATACTTGGCACTAAAACAATAATAAAGTGCAGATATAAAGATACTAAATAGAAAATAGCCTGTGCAAAGTAAACAGTGCAAACATCTAGCACAGCTATAGTGAATAAATCAATACAAATTTGCTCCATGCAAGTCCGTGATATGCAAAACAATGCAATTTAAAGTCTATTATGTGACTTTTCTTCTTCCGATGAGAACGCATACAGGTGTGCAAAATATGCAGGTATTGGATATGTGCTATAGCAGTGGGGGTGTCTCTAGCAGTGGGGGTTTCTCCTCTTCGTGTGAATTACACTCAAGTAAGTAGTGGAGCCTTACCTTGCGGTAAAGGGTTAACCTCAAATGAACTGGCAATATCAGCCTCCTCTCCCCTCTGTCACTGTGCCTAGATGGATGGATTTCCTATCCCTGGGTCCAGATGTTTTTTTCCTTTGGTCTCACGGCAAATGCCGGAGTAAATGAAGAAAAATAGGGGATGCCGTATAGTGTAGTATGTATTAACAGTAGCGCGTTTATTAAACAGTAAAAAGAGGTACTCACAAACAAATAAAGATAAAGTGCTTATCTCATACGAGCGCCGAGCTCGTTGCCTCCTTCAGTATGCAGTGCCTTTCCTGTCCTTACGCGTGACATCACACCACGTGACTTCATTCATTCCTCTGATGAATACTGCTCTCAAATTTTCCGACAACAAAATCCGATCTGACTTTTTCCGATTGTGTTTAGAGAATTCCGACGGACAAAGTGCCACGCATGCTCAGATCAAATTACGAGACCAAAGCTATTGGCTACTAGCCTCTACGTAGTTCCGTCGTATGCAACGAACGTCACCACGTTCAGTATGATCGGCTTTTCCGCCAACTTTGTCCGACCGTGTGTGTGCAACACCAGTGTCGGACTAAATCCGTTGGAAAAAATCTGACGGATTTTGTGGTCGGAATTTCCGACCGTGTGTACGGGGGCTTATTGGACTAATACCACCAGCAATCAGGGCCGGATTAACATAGGGGCTATTGGAGCTGCAGCTCCAGGCCTCTTTCTCAAGATAGGCCCATTTGCCCCAAAAAAATAAATAAATAAATAAAAAAAAGATCGATTTTGAGGATTGTAGTTCAGCGACCAGGAGTCATAGAGACTCCCCATTTGGGAGGTAGTTAAATACCTACTTCAACACTGGTTAAAATATGGGGCTGCTATCATCTATGGTTCCGGAGATATGGGGCTGCTTGCGCAGCCTGTCAGAAGCTACATACAGAGCGGCCAGTAAAAAAATACAAGCTGGAACACTCTACAGAAGACTGAGAGGATGAGATCACAGAGCTTATAATAATTATCTGTATATTACTTATGATAATTAACCCCTTGCTACCCAGGCCAATTCTGACACTTCTCTCCTACATGTAAAAATCATCTTTTTTTTTTTGCTCGAAAATTACTCAGAACCCTCAAGCATTATATATATTGTTTTAGCAGACACCCTATGGAATAAAATGGTGGCCTTTGCAACTTTTTATGTTACACCATATTTGCGCAGCAATTTTTCAAAAGT
Organism: Lithobates sylvaticus; assembly: GCA_028564925.1. Classification (NCBI taxonomy): domain Eukaryota; kingdom Metazoa; phylum Chordata; class Amphibia; order Anura; family Ranidae; genus Lithobates; species Lithobates sylvaticus. The sequence goes on along the minus strand of CM053029.1, from coordinate 330,429,066 downwards.
TTTTTTTTGGAAAGAAACTGTTTCATTCATAAAAAAAACACGAAATTTTTTTTTGTGTACCAAGCGATGCTTTACATTTTTTTTGCAGGTTACTTATTTAGAGTTACAGAGAAGGTCTAGTGCTAGAATTATTGCTCTCGCTCTAACGATCGTGGCGATACCTCACATGTGTGTATCTGGCTCTGATACTAACATGTGCCTATCCAGCCACTGACTAGTATCACTCCCCAGCCTGTCCCCACACACCCTTTCACCTGCTGACCTGTGAATGGGGGAATCACTCCTGCAGTGTTATTGTGTTCTGCCAGTGAATACAATGATTAGTGTTGCTAACTATAACTGGCAGCACTGATTGTTTTGGGGAAAACCTGACAGGCTGGTTGTACTCAAGTCGGTTAATAGGTTGACTTGTGTAAAACCTGCTAGCCCATACATAGATCGACGTTGGCTGGTCTCTGCTGAATTGGTGTAATTTCAATCCATGTATCGCCCGCTTAACCACTACGCAGTCCCTAAACATCCTTCCACAAACCTTTTTTTACATTTTTTCCTTCCCAGATTACTTCATCCTCCTCTCCTATACATAGTGCCCACTGTCATACCCTCCACACTCCTCTCCTTTACATAGTGCCCACTGTCATACCCCAACACTTCCCTCCTATACATAGTGCCCACTGTCATACCCTCCACACTCCTCTCCTGTACATACTGCCCACTGTCATACCCTCCACACTCCTCTCCTGTGCATACTGCCCACTGTAATACCCTTCACACTCCTCTCCTGTACATAGTGCCTTCTGCCATACCCTCCACACTCCTCTCATGTACATAGTGCCCACTGTTAGACCCTCCACATTCCTCTCCCTCACCTGCACATACTTCCCACTTTTATACCATCCATTCTCCTCCCCTATGCCTCTTACCCACAAAAACAGTTCTTTAAAAATTATACTGAATATCCTCAATGTTACCAGCTCTAGAATGGGCACACTTTTGTTAGTTCAACTAAAGGAAATCTCAGTCCTCATATTTGTTCTGCCCCATTATTAGTACTTATTTAATTTTGTAATTACTATTGTGATGTACATAGGAACACATGGGATGTCAGCTACTCTAAATATAGCACTTGTAAAAAAGTGTCCCTGAAAATATTTTTGAGAGGCTCCTGTGATATTAAAGCGGTAGTAAACTTTTCTAACATTACTACTTTTTAGAGGCCCTGAGGTAGGTTATGCCATAATATACAAGTATGCACAGCATATTAGCACATTAGGGTACACTTAAATTGTCAGACTGAGCGCTCCAGTGCTGTGATCAATCCGGTGGGGCGCTTCCATCTTCACCGGTCTTCCTTCCAGGTTCTGTGCCTTCGGTCACTTGCCTTGGCCGGGCTGCGTTGATGTCATTCCCACACATGCTCATGTGCATCCTCTTTCTCTCATCCCCCCCCCCCTTTCTCTCTCAACCTCCCTCCCTTACCCCTTACACTTCTTTCATCCTCTTTCTCTCTCTCTCTCATCCTCCCTCTCTCTCGTTAATTTAATTTGTTATAACAAAAAATTGTTTGCATTTTTATTTATAAAAGGCCCGACCAAAATCCTCAGCACCAGGCCCATGATGTTCTTAATCTGGCCCTGCCAGCAATAGACTCTGCTGGAGACAGTCTCCCACCTAGGTTTTTCACTTCTATACTGCTACATCTAGCAGAGGATATTTACTTTCATACTGCTACCTTTTGCAGGGATTCCTCTCATCCCCCTAGGAACAGCGCAACACCATTCCTTAAACCTTTCGAGAAACATTGTTATTTATTTTTTTTGGCCATAGGTCTTAAGTTCAAAATCCTCAACTGGTTGAAATTAGAATGATGATTTGTTTTGTTGAAAAGAAAAAATTGCCCTGGGCCCACCAGTCTCTTAGGTTTGCCGTACATTATATAATTTTCTTGTACAATGTTCCTTTGGATTAGGGATGAGCTCAGGCGTGTTCGCATGCTCCACGTGCAGAGCCCGCCAGGAAGTCGGCGCAGCGCTGCGCTAATCACGGGCAGTGAGACATTTCCCGATGTGCGGCTGAAGACATCAGACAATGTCTCACTGCCTGTGATTAGCGCAGCGCTGCACCGACTTCCTGGCGGGCTCTGCACGTGGACCATGCGAACACGCCTGAGCTCATCCCTACTTTGGATTTACTAAAACCATAAAATATGAGGTCAAACCTAAACACTTTCAATTCTTATGCAATCAGGCAGGCCCTTGCACTACATAGTTGAAGGTAAATCTAAAGGAAATTGAACAATAACATTTTATAACGTATGGCATGCTTTAAAACAGATCTGATGATTATATATGTTATATACCCTATATTACCATACGTATTGGGACCCCTTCCTTTACAAGCACATGTACTTTACTGGCATCCCAGTCATATCTTCAATATTGAGTTTTCCAACCCTTTGCAGCTATAACAGCTTCAACTCTTTTGGGAAGGCTGTCCACAAGGTTTAGGAGTGTGTCTACGTGAATGTTTGACCATTCTTCCAGAAGCGCATTTGTGAGATCAGGCACTGATGATGTACAAGAAGGCCTAGCTGTTCTATTGGGTTGAGGTCAGGACTCTGTTCAAGCCAGTCAAGCTTCTCCACCCCAAACTCACTCATACATGTCTTTTTGGACCTTGCTTTGTGCACTGGTGCTCAGTCATGTTGGAACAGGAAGGGGCCATCTCCAAACTGTTTCTACAAAGTTGGGAGCTTGAAATTGTGCAAAATGTCTTGGTATGCTGATGCCTAAAAGCGGTGTTCCATCCGCAAATTTTTTTCTTTTTTTTTTTAAAGTCAGCAGCTACAAGCACTGTAGCTGCTGACTTTTAATAAGGACAATTACATGTCCAGGGAGCCCGCGATGTCGGGCCCCCCGAATCGCGCGGCACTTTGTGAATGGCCAGCTTTCTTCTGAGACACACACAGGTCCCAGAAGATAGCAGGGGGGTTCGCCGCACAAAAAGGATATGATGTCCAGCGCTGCGGACCAGATAGATCAGAAGTACACTATGTACTTCATAAAAAGGTACGTTAGAAGAAAAAACATTTTTTAATATCCAAAAACGAGGAGTGGAGAGGTGCTCTTTCGTTTAAGACCACCTCTCAAAGGTGGGTGGAACTCCGCTTTAAGAGTTCTCTTCACTGGAACTAAGGGGCCAGGCCCAACCCCTGAAAAACAACCCCACACCATAATGCCCCCTCCACCAAATGATTTAGACCAGTGCACAAATCATATATATGTGTATATATCTGAGAGATTATATATAACCCCAACATCAGATATTCTAGTCACCTATCTTGCCAAGAACAACGTGGGGTTCCCCCCCAGGTCCATACCAGGCCCTTCGGGTCCAGTATGGATTCAGAGGGGACCCCCCACACCAATTTTTTTTTTTAAATGGCGTGGGGTCCCCCCCAAAATCCATACCAGACCCTTATCCGAGCATGCAGCCAGGTAGGTCAGGAAAGGGAGGGGTCGAGCAAGCAGCCCCCCCCCCTGAACCATACCAGGCCTCATGCCCTCAACATGGGGGGTGGGTGCTTTAAGGCAGGGGGGGCTCTTCGCCCCCAGCTCAATGAGGACAAGGGGCCTCTTCCCAACAACCCTGGCTAGTGATTGTCGGGGTCTGCGGGCGGGGGGGGGGGCTTATCAGAATCTGGAATCCCCCATTAACAAGGGGGCCCCCAGACACCGCCCCCCATGTGAATAGGTATCGGGTACATCGTAACCCTACCCATTCACCAAAAAAAATGAAATGTTAAACTACTACTTTGAAAAGTTCTTTATTAAATAAGAAGCCTGAAGTGATGTCACAAGGGGCGGGTTCTCTAGGTGATGTCATTGGAAGGCCATGCCCCATTCCTATATACGAGGTGCCGGACGGCGGGAACATCTCAACAGAGAAAGACAGCTTCAGGACAAAACCGGCTTTTTTGTTTTTTAGTGGGTAACCGGCAGCGTTGAAGAAGACGGCAGCGAGGAAGAAGAAGAAGAAGACAGCGTTGAGGAAGAAGAAGACAGCGTTGAGGGAGAAGAGAGCACAAGAAGAAGATGGCACTGGGAGATGACGGAATCTGGAGATGACGGCTCCGGGAGAAGATGGCTTCAGGCTTCTTATCTAATAAAGGACTTGTCAAAAACCAGCTCTTGTAGTCTGTTAACATGTCACCGTTTTTTTGGTGAATGGGTAGGGGTACGATGTATCTGATATCCAATCACATGGGGGGGGGGGGAGCCAGGATCTGAGGGCCTTGTTAATGGGGCTTCCAGATTCAGATAAGCCTCCCTCCCGCAGACCTCGACAACCACCAGCCAGGGTTGTCGGGAAGAGGGCCTTGTCCTCATGAACATGGGCGCAAAGCACCCACCTCCCCCATGTTGAGGGCATGCAGCCTGGTATGGTTTAGGAGGGGGGATGCTTGCTCGTCCTCTCCCTTTTCTGACCTACCAGGCGGCATGCTTGGATAAGGGTCTGGTATGAATTTTGGGGGAGACCCTGTGCCAATTTTTTTATATTTTGGTGTGAGAGGTCCTCTCCGAATCCATACTAGACCCAAGGGACCTGGAGGGGGGAACTCCACGCCATTATTTCCGTCTGTTTTTTTTTTTTGCCTGCATTTTTTTTCTTCATTCAGCTTTCAGCGGGGAAACCCACTGACAGTTGATGAGTCATCAGTTGTTAAGGAAACGGCGGCCGGCTTCCCAGCCCCCTACTTAGAACCAGCTATCTATAGTGTTAAAACACTTACATTTATGGTGCGGTTCCATTAAAGTCTATCCCGCAAATTGCGGGAAAAAAGTCCCCGACCCTTTCCAAAAACGTACTGGCTGCAAAACGCATAGATGTGAACTTGTACCATAGGGAACCATGTTAAAGCGGTTCTGCACTCTGAAAAAAATTTTTTTTTTTTTAAGGATGTAATATAAAGTGTGCTTACCTTTATTAGGGGACTCACCTGTTCCATCTTCCATCTCGATCGCCGCCGGTTTTCGTCCGATGAAGTTCCTCGTCTTCTTCTTTAGTGCTGGGGGCCATCTTGCCTGTGGGCATGTGAAACACCCACAGGGACTTTAGATGGCCCACCATGCACTGCCGTTACTCGCGCGTGCGCAGTAACGGCTCATCTGCCGAGATCTCACGAGATTTCGGCAGATGCGGCCGAAATCTCGGGAGATTTCGGAAGATGTGGCCGAAATCTCGCGAGATTTCGGAAGATGCCCGCACTGGCTCCTGGGATCAATGACACCAGATCCCAGGAGACAGTGCGGCGTGACGACGATCGACGCAAGACCCCGCCCGCCGCCGCAGAGGGAGAAGACCGGAAGTCTTCAATTACAAGGTAAGTAAAAAAAAAAAAAAAAAAAAACATTTCATTTAGTACTCTTTGCCTGATTTGGAAGGCAAAGAGATTTACTAAATGAAATGGGTGTAGAACCGCTTTAAATGGACTTCAGTGCATTCCTGCAAACTGCAAATTGCACTAAAAAACGCATGGGTGTGAACCTAGGGGAAACTAAGTATTTTAGTAGGATGGGGTTCTATTGCAACACACACGTTTATGACTTTAAACGTATCCTTACATGAGCAGTTACGGGAACTTTTGTGTTGAAGAGGGAAAGTATTTACTAGAAATACAAGGCAGGGATTTCCCAACTGCAGCTTAACTAGCTTAATTGCTCTCATTGTCATGCAATCTGTATATTCTCCTGGCTCTGCTGCTTCACAGGAAGCTGAAAATGTTTCATATGCTAATTACACATGGAGCTGTGGAATGTTACAGATGCCCCCATGTGAAGTGCTAACAAAGGATAGGCTATAGTGTGAATGGTAACTTTAACCCTGGCCTCTGGCATTGTAGGCAAGCCAAGCTATGTTTTTAGCACAAAATGTACTTCTGTGTCCACAGTGCTATATACTTTAGTAAGGTGCTTCCAGACACAAAAAAAGGATCTTGCTTTAGAATCACATGCTGCAATTTTTTTGAGACTGATGTTTGATTTAGAGGAGGGAGTTGGTACCTAAAGATTCTCAGGTATGTGGCCTCCTGAAAAAAGACCCCTTTAAAATGGATAATTCCTTAAGCTGGCCATACATTATACAATTTTATTATTCAATTTCCTTTAGATTTACCTTCAACTATTTAATGCAAGGGCCTGCCTGATTGCATACAAATTAAAAAGTGTTTAGGTTTGGCCTCATATTATATGGTTTTGGTAAATCTAAAAGAAGATTGTAAAATAAAAATATATAATGTATGACCAGTTAGTTCACTTTCACCAAAAAGCTGCCTATGCAGATACAGGGTGCCTGTAAATAAAAACAAGCTGTGGAGCTTTGACCAAAGTTGAATAATGCCCTTGCTATAGGTGTACCTATATATAAGTACCTCATAAAACCTGATTGGAAAAGTCCTAGGACGTTGCTAAGAGATGCCTAGCTGATTCTGTTCACCTTCATCAATGTGACCCAGCAATGTGAACCTAGGCTGAAGGTGGGTTTGAAATTGTGCGAGTTCAGCTGAACTCGCGAGATTTCAAACCCGCATTTCAGTGCGAATTCGGGGGGCGATTTGAAAGACATCTGTGCAGGTTCATGCACAGATGTCTATTGAAATCGCCCACTTAGTCACCAAAAGTAGTGCAGGAACTACTTTTAGAAAAATCAGTGTGTCAGATTTTTAGTATGCAACTATTGCCAGCGCCTATAGCTGCTAGGAGCAATCACTGTTCTCCCGGCATGGACAGCTCCCCCCCCCCCCCCCATCAGGAGAACACAATAGCTCCGCAGGAGGGATTCTCCCCATCAACACTGACTGAGTTGATGAGGGAATCAAGACATTGCATAATCTATGGCCTGATTTAGCTGACCAGGGCTATATACTAGACATGTGCATTTCGTTATGTTCCGAATCGAAATTCGGACGAATTTTTCATTATTCGGACATTCGGATGCATCCGAATTACCGAATTACAATACTAACGAATTTTACCGAATCCGAATTTTTTTCGAATCGAAAAATCGCGGACGAAATTCGAAATATCTCAGGGTCACTTAGTGATAGAAACCCCATTGGATATGTTATAGTGCTAGTTCTACTGTGTTTGCATACCAAATTTGGGGTTTCTAGCTACAAGTGGCCCCGAGATATGTCGCCCCAAAGTCGGGTCGAAAAATGTCATTCTCTGCTGCAGAAAAGTGCTTGACATTTTGTGACCCGACTTTGGGGCCACATATCTCGGGGCCACTTATAGCTAGAAACCCCAAATTTGGTATGCAAACACAGCAGAACTAGCACTACAACCTTTCCAAATTTGGGGTTTATATCACCAAGTGACCCCGAGATACGTGGACCCAAAGTCGGGTCGCAAAATATTTTCGAATTCGGTTGAAATAATTTCAAATGCAGTTGAAATATTTTCAAATCTGGTTGAAATTATTTCAACTGCATTAGAAACTATTTCAACCAGATTTGAAAATATTTCATCTGCATTAGAAACTATTTCAACTGCATTAGAAACTATTTCAACCATATTTGAAAATATTTCAACTGCATTAGAAACAATTTCTATCACCAAGTAACCCCGAGATACATGGACCCAATTTCGGGTCGCAAAATATTTTCGAATTCGGTTGAAAAAATTTCAAATGCAGTTGAAAATATTTCAAATTCAGTTGAAAAAATTTCAAATGCAGTTGAAAAAATTTCAAATGCAGTTGAAAAAATTTCAAATGCAGTTGAAAAAATTTCAAATGCAGTTGAAATCATTTCAAATCATGTTGATACTATTTCAAGCGGATTCGAAAATATTTTGCGACCCGACTTTAAAAAATAATATGAATTGATTCTAACAGCCTGCAGAAGATCTGCAAAAAAAAAGACGTGAAATGGCTGTTAATAGTCTACAGGAGATCTGCTATTAAATTATATATTTTTTTCTATTCTTTCTAATCTTTTCTATTTGAATTATAAATTTTGGAAGATGGTTATTTACTTATATACATCTGTCACATAAAAAGAAAAGATGTGAAATGGCTGTCATGGATGTCGATCGCAAGGCAAGTACATATGCTGTATGTCATTGTCCACTTGCCACAACACCTGCCACAAGTGCCGACACCTGCCATGAGTGCCACGTGACCGACCACAAGTGCCACGTGACCTGCCACGTGACCAAGTTGTGGATTGTCCACTTGCCATGTCACCTGCCACAAGTTATGGGGTTCCTAGCACCAAGTGACCCCCAGATATAGGGGATATGTCAAGTACTTTTCTACAGCAGAGAATTACATTTTGTGACCCGACTTTGGGGCCACATATCTCGGGGCCACTTATAGCTAGAAACCCCAAATTTGGTATGCAAACACAGTAGAACTAGCACTACAATCTCTTCAAATTTGGGGTTTATATCACCAAGTAACCCCGAGATACGTGGACCCAAAGTCAGGTCGCAAAATATTTTCGAATTCAGTTGAAATAATTTCAAATGCAGTTGAAATATTTTCAAATCTGGTTGAAATTATTTCAACTGCATTAGAAACTATTTCAACCAGATTTGAAAATATTTCAACTGCATTAGAAACTATTTCAACTGCATTAGAAACTGTTTCAAATCTGGTTGAAATAGTTTCTAATGCAGTTGAAATAATTTCAAATCCAGTAGAAATATTTTTAAATTCGGTTGAAATATTTTTAAATCCGGTTGAAATATTTTCAAATGCGGTTGAAATAATTTCAAATGCGGTTGAAATAATTTCAAATGCGACTGATTTTTTCGAATTCGGTCAAAAACGAAACAAAATCCGAAAACGAATTTAACGATTCTAACTAAACAAAATGAATTAATTAACGAATTAAAACGAAACAAAACAATTTTTTTTTTTTGCACGTCTAACACGGATGTCGATCGCAAGGCAAGTACATATGCTGTATGTCATTGTCCACTTGCCACATCACCTGCCACAAGTTGTGTATTGTTCACTTGCCACAAGTGCCACGACACCTGCCACGAGTGGCACGACACCTGCCACGAGTGCCACGTGACCGGCCACGCGTGCCACATGACCGGCCACGAGTGCCACATGACCGACCACGAGACCAAGTTGTGGATAGTCCACTTGCCACGTCACCTGCCACAAGTTGTGGGGTTCCTAGCACCAAGTGACCCCAAGATAGGGGCGATATGTCAAGTACTTTTCTGCAGCAGAGAATTACATTTTGTGACCCGACTTTGGGGCCACGTATCTCGGGGCCACTTGTAGCTAGAAACCCCAAATTTGGTATGCAAACACAGTAGAACTAGCACTACAACTACAGACTATTAGTATCTATTTCGTTTTCTCACCAGATCTCCTGCAGACTATTAGCATCTATTTCTTTTTTTAGCAGATCTCCTGTAGACTATTAACAACCATTTCACTTTTTTTTTGCAGATCTCCTGCAGACAATTAGTATCTATTTCGTTTTCTCACCAGATCTCCTGCAGACTATTAGCATCTATTTCTTTTTTTAGCAGATCTCCTGTAGACTATTAACAGCCATTTCACTTTTTTTGCAGATCTTCTGCAGACTGTTAGAATCAATTTCATTTTTTTTTTCAAATTCGGGTGGCAAAATATTTTCGAATCCACTTGAAATAGTATCAACATGATTCGAAATTATTTCAACTGCATTTGAAACTATTTCAACCGGATTCCAAAATATTTTGCGACCCGACTTTGGGTCCACGTATCTCGGGGTTACTTGGTGATAGAAACAAATTTGGAGAGGTTATAGTGCTAGTTCTACTGTGTTTGCATACCAAATTTCTGGTTTCTAGCTATAAGTGGCCCCGAGATACGTGGCCTCAAAGTCGGGTCACAAAATGTAATACTCTGCTGTAGAAAAGTACTTGACATATCCCCCATATCTGGGGGTCACTTGGTGCTAGGAACCCCATAACTTGTGGCAGGTGACATGGCAAGTGGACAATCCACAACTTGGTCACGTGGCAGGTCACGTGGCACTTGTGGTCGGTCACGTGGCACTCATGGCAGGTGTCTTGGCACTTGTGGCAGGTGTTGTGGCAAGTGGACAGTGACATACAGCATATGTACTTGCCTTGCGATCGACATCCGTGACAGCCATTTCACATCTTTTTTTTTATGTGACAGATGTATATAAGTAAATAACCATCTTCCAAAATCTATAATTCAAATAGAAAAGATTAGAACAGAATAGAAAAAAAATATATAATTTAATAGCAGATCTCCTGTAGACTATTAACAGCCATTTCACTTCTTTTTTTTTTTTTGCAGATCTTCTGCAGACTGTTAGAATCAATTTCATTTTTTTTTCAAAGTCGGGTCGCAAAATATTTTCGAATCCGCTTGAAATAGTATCAACGTGATTTGAAATTATTTCAACTGCATATGAAATTTTTTCAACTGCATTTGAATTTTTTTCAACTGCATTTGAATTTTTTTCAACTGCATTTGAATTTTTTTCAACTGCATTTGAATTTTTTTCAACTGCATTTGAATTTTTTTCAACTGCATTTGAAAATATTTTGCGACCCGAATTTGGGTCCATGTATCTTGGGGTTACTTGGTGATAGAAATTGTTTCTAATGCAGATGAAATATTTTCAAATCTGGTTGAAATAGTTTCCAATGCAGTTGAAATAGTTTCTAATGCAGTTGAAATAATTTCAACCAGATTTGAAAATATTTCAACTGCATTTGAAATTATTTCAACTGCATTTGAAATTATTTCAACCGAATTCGAAAATATTTTGCGACCCGACTTTGGGTCCACGTATCTCGGGGTCACTTGGTGATACAAACCCCAAATTTGGAGAGGTTGTAGTGCTAGTTCTACTGTGTTTGCATACCAAATTTGGGGTTTCTAGCTATAAGTGGCCCCGAGATACGTGGCCCCAAAGTCGGGTCACAAAATGTAATTCTCTGCTGTAGAAAAGTACTTGACATATGCCCCATATCTGGGGGTCACTTGGTGCTAGGAACCCCATAACTTGTGGCAGGTGACATGGCAAGTGGACAATCCACAACTTGGTCACGGGGCAGGTCACGTGGCACTTGTGGTCGGTCACGTGGCACTCATGGCAGGTGTCTTGGCACTTGTGGCAGGTGTTGTGGCAAGTGGACAGTGACATACAGCATATGTACTTGCCTTGCGATCGACATCCGTGACAGCCATTTCACATCTTTTTTTTTATGTGACAGATGTGTATAATAAATAACCATCTTCCAAAATTTATAATTCAAATAGAAAAGATTAGAACAGAATAAAAAAACATATATAATTTAATAGCAGATCTCCTGTAGACTATTAACAGCCATTTCACTTCTTTTTTTTTTGCAGATCTTCTGCAGACTGTTAGAATCAATTTCATTTTTTTTTTCAAAGTCGGGTCGCAAAATATTTTCGAATCCGCTTGAAATAGTATCAACATGATTTGAAATGATTTCAACTGCATTTGAAATTTTTTCAACCGAATTCGAAAATATTTTGCGACCCGACTTTGGGTCCACGTATCTCGGGGTTACTTGGTGATAGAAACACCAAATTTGGAGAGATTATAGTGCTAGTTCTACTGTGTTTGCATACCAAATTTGGGGTTTCTAACTATAAGTGGCCCCGAGATACGGGGCCCCAAAGTCGGGTCGCAAAATGTCAAGCACTTTTCTGCAGCAGAGAATGACATTTTTCGACCCGACTTTGGGGCCACATATCTCGGGGCCACTTGTAGCTAGAAACCCCAAATTTGGTATGCAAACACAGTAGAACTAGCACTACAACATATCCAAATTTGGTGTTTCTATCACCAAGTAACCCCGAGATACGTGGACCCAAAGTCGGGTCGCAAAATATTTTCGAATTCGAAAATCAGTTGAAAACTAAACGAAATCCGAAAACGAATTTAACAAATGTAACGAATCTAACTAAACGAAATTAATTAATTAACGAATTAAAACGAAACTAAACGAAACGAATTTTTTCCTTTTGCACATGTCTACTATATACTTTTATTATTATTATTATTATAATACAGGATTTATATAGCACCAACAGTTTGTGCAGTGCTTTAAAGCATTAGGGCAAAGGTACAGTTACAATACAATTCAATACAGAAGTAATCAGAGGACCCTGTTCGTTACAGTTCCTTACAATCTAAAAGGGAGGGTTAAGTGATACAAAAGGTAATAACTGTGGGGAATGGGCTGGAGAAAATAAAAGTATAGTTGTTAAGGTGGAGGCAGGATAGGCTTCTCTGAAGAGAAAAGTTTTCAGGGATCACCTAAAAGTGGATAAAGTAGAAGATAGTCGGACAGATTGGGGTAGGGAAATCCAAAGGATGGGAGAGGCTTGGGGGAAGTCCTGGAAGCGAGAATGCGAAGAGGTGACAAGGGAAATAGAGAGCAGGGGGTCTTACGAGGAATGAAGAGCACAATTTGGTTGGTATTTTGAGACAAGGTTAGTGATGTAGCTGGGGGCTGAGTTGTGGATCGCTTGTAAGTTACTCTTAGTATTTTGAATTTAATTCTTGGGTGAGTGGAAGCCAATGGAGGGATTGGCAGAGAGAGGATGAGTCTGACAGCAGCATTCATGATGGCCTGAATAGGTAATAGCCTCTTTAAAGGTAAGCCAATGAGGAGGGAATTGCAATAGTCGAGACGGGAGTGAATTAGGAGCTTTGTGGTGTCATTGGTTAGGAAGGGGCGTATTTTGGAAATGTTGCAGAGGTTGAGGCAGCAAGCTTTGTAAAGTGATTGGATGTGGGGCCAAAAGGAGAGCTCAGAGTCCAAGATAACACCTAGCACCCTGGCAAGCGGGGATCGGTTGATGGTTGTGCCATTGCTCTTGACAGAGAAGTCAGGGGAAGGGGCACGTGGGGGAGGAAATATTATGAGCTTGGTTTTGAATAGATTGAGTTTGAGGAAGCGGTGTGACATCCAGACTCAGTGGCACCCCCTAATCTTCATGCAGGGTGACGGACGCATAGATTCCAATGTTTTATTTTTTATTTTTAGAAGCACATGATTAGAGCAACAGGCTCTAAGTGGCTTCAAAAAGGGTGGGCTTTGTGCGCACTGTGCCCGGAGCCCACCTAGTTGTGTGACATCAGCGAATATTCGCTAATGTCGTCCTGTTTCTCCTCCCGGCCAATCAGGTCTCAGGACCTGCTTGCTGATTGGAATCCTAAGACCTGTTTTGCCATGGGTCCTAAGTCCTGATTGGCCAGGAGGAGAAGTGACCAACGGGACTCGGGAGGAGATGTAGGGGGAAGCCGCGACCTGGATGGGGTAAGTGCAGGGGCTGGCAGGGGGCCTGGCGGGTGAGTGAGCGATAAGGGGAGTGGTGATCGAGCGAGCGACGGGGGGCTGACTGGTTGGCTGGCTGGGGGTAGACTGGCTGGCGAGGCCGTAGGCCGCCACCCCCCCCCCCCCAAAAAAAAATTGAGCACCACCCGCTACTGTCCAGACTGATATGTCTGTTAGTAAATTATGTGATGCGTGAGGAGACTGATGGAGTGAGTTGAGGGGTAGAGAAATAGATTTGGGTGTCATCAGCATATTTTATTGAAAGCCATGGGAGGCTATCAGCTGACCCAGGGAAGAAGTGTAGATTGAAATTAGGAGAGGTCCAAGAACAGAACCTTGGGGGACCTGACAGAGCAAGAAAGAGGAGAGTAGGAAGTAGGAAGTGACACTGAAGGTGCGGTGGGATATGTAGGATGATAGCCTGCAAAGAGCACACTCACGGAAACCAAAGGACATGGGTATGCAGTAATGTTTGTCTATCAGCTTACCTCTCCATGTGTTCTGCTTAAGAGGCCAGCCACTCTTACCTGGCTGCTTAAAGTGGAAGTAAACCCTCCTATCGTTTTCAGTCAAGGAAGCTGCCATCTTGGCCTCTGTTTGATCTTCAACTGCCATGATGCTGCACATGTGATCAGTTATGACTTCAGCCATTGGATGGTTTGAAAGTTCGGTTGAGAGCACAACCAATGTGACAGTTACATTCCTGGCATGCCGGGAATGTAACGGTTATATGTTAAATTGATGGGTTTACTTCCGCTTTAAGTAATCTCTCCTCAAAGGATGGCTCCACCCCAGCCCCTATCAGAGAACTCTATATTAAACTGTGCACTGCAAGCCAGCTCTGCTGATCAATATTGTGTGTTTGGCTTTTGTGTGTCGTCTACGTCTGAGGCCAGTTACTAATCTTGGCTTGTTCTTGACTATCATTACCTGCTTGTTACCCTGACCTTTGGTTATCCCCTGACTATCCTTACCTGCTTGTTGCCCTGACCTTTGGCCATCTCCTGTCTCCTATCTTCGCAGTCTGCTGCTTCCACTCTACCTCCCTGTAGTCTACCGTGAGCGTGAGCTGGGAGGCCCTAGGGGTCGCGACCTGGAGCCAGACTGCAGCTAAATCCATCCCCACCACTAGGGTCCTCTGGTGAACACCCACTGTCTCTTAGATTCTGCACCCTGGGAAATCTCATGCTCTAGCTCCCAGTATCATCCGTGTAGGTACTACAGAGTACCCGCTCTCCTGTATATCCTAGAGCTCCCTCTACAGCAGTCAGCCGTAGGGTCCACTACCTTGCGGTGCACTCCAGACCCCAACAGGGTGCATCTGTCACCTGGACTCTGGTGACCTGACACAAAAGGAGTAAAGTTTTTTGAGAAGGAGGGGGGTCAACTGTATCAAAGGCAGCCGAAAGGTCCAGAAGTATAAGTACAGAATAGCGTCTTAATGAGGTGGTCACTCGGTTGTAGACCAGGCGTTCAATGAGTTTGGAGGAAAAGGAGAGCAAGGAGATGTGGCATAGGTTGTTAAGATTGATAGGGTCCAAGGAAGGCTTTTTAAGTATGGGGGTGACTAGTGCATGTTTTAGAGTTGGGGAAGATTCCAGAAGAGAAGGAGAGTTTGAAGATATTGGTTAGAGAGTGTAGAATAGAGTCAGAGGGTGACCGCCCTATTTTTGAGGGAACAGGGTCCAGGGGACAGGTGGTTAGGTGGGCGTCAAAAATAAGTTTAGCAACCTTGTCTATAGTAGCGGGGTTGAATAAGGACCATGTTGGAAATCTGTAGAGTGGAGATTTCATCACGTATTGAATCAATTTTATTCTTAAAGTGATTGGCGATCTCCTGGGCAGTGAGTGAGCTAGTAGGTGGAGGCAGTGGAAGACGAAATAGAGAGTTCAAAGGTAGAGAAGACTCTTAATGTTAATGAGAGTGATAAAATAGGTCTGCTTGGCAAGTATTGTGTTTTCGGAGGGCAGATTTATATTGGTTGAAGTCTTTGTGAGACTTAGTCATATGCCACAGATGCTCAAGAGCATGGCTAAATTCTTTGAGACTTCAGGTGTAATCGGTTTTCAAGGCTTGTAGGGGTCAGGACTGATTCTGTGTGTAGTGAGGGGGGAGAGCTCATCCAGGGTGGAAGACAGGGGTCTATTGTAGACAGTGGCTAGAAGTGGCTGAAGTGGCTAGATTTGGACAGGACAGGGTGAGATTTTGTCATAGAGGTGGTCAGTAGCAGAATAGAGAAGGGCTGAGGTGGCAAAGGTTTCTAAGGGTGATTGTTGGCGGTTGGAGGGAATGGTGGTGGGAGAGAGCGAAACAAATAAGGTGGTGATTACAGAGAGGAAAAGGGTTGTTGAAGAGGCTGCATGAAGTGTATAGGTAGGAAAATACAAGGTTGTTGCCTTTAGAGTGAGTAGAAGCATGTACCCATTGCTTCAGGTAAAATGAGGATAGACCAAGACGTCTAGAAGTAGCAGGAGTGTTTGTATTAACAGGGATGTTGAAGTTGCAAAGAATGATTGTGGGAATGTGGGAATTTTCAGAAGAGCGAAAGTAGGGTAGCCAGGTATACAAGTTATCAAGTAAAGCTGATACCAGTCCAGGGGGCTGGTAGATCACAGCAATTCTTAAAGAAATTGGAGAAATAGACGTATACAGTGATCTTCAAATGATGAGAGGGAGGAGAATGAAGAACCTGGAAGGAACTCTGTGGGAATAGGAATATTCCCACTCCATCTCCCTTGCGTCCACTAGGTCTAGGTGAGTGAGTCTAGAGAAGGTCACCATGGGAGAGGGAAGCAGGAGAAGCAGTGTGTAGCCAGGTTTCGGTGACAGCAAGTAGATTAAAGGAGTTAGTGACAAAGAGGTCATGAACAGAGGTGAGTTTGTTGCAGACAGAGTGGGAATTTTAGAGGGCACAGGAGAAGGGGAGGCTGGTTTTTGGGAAGAGGAATGAAAACTAAATTGTGTGGACTGGGCAGCAGGTACCAGGTCATCATTCACCGGATTAGCAGGCCCTGTGTCATCAGGCTGAGCAGCAGGCACTGGATCTGCAGGCACCAGCAATCAGGCTGGGCAGCAGGCAGAGGACCATCAGGCTGGGCAGCAGGCAGAGGACCATCAGGCTGGGCAGCAGAGTCATTAGGTTCAGGACCGTCAGAGGTTGGCCTAACCCCATTGGCAATCATAGAGGCAGGCTGGAACAGATCAGCTGGCGTGGAGGCAGACTGGAGCAGATTGGCTGGTGTGGAGGCAGACTGGAGCAGATTGGCTGGTGTGGAGGCAGACTGGAGCAGATCGGCTGGCGTGGAGGCAGACTGGAGCAGATCGGCTGGTTAGTGGCATAATTATGCGGGTTGGGAAAAACTTCTGTTTCCTTTTAGGTCTAGCCACTGAAGTTCTGTATGTGGATGCAGGGCTGTAAGTAGGGGGTGCAGCTGATGGTAGAGAAGAGCTGGAGGATGGCAAAAAAGAGGGAGCAGTTGCTGAGGGGTGTTTTTGTGGGATTGTTGCAGGCAGTGGAGAAAAGGTAGATGGGATAAAGGCAGGGTAGGTGCAGCAGGTGGAAACAGGGTACTGACACGTAGTTGGTAGAAGGGTATATTGGGCTGCAACTGTGGTTGCTATGAGTGATGTATAGAAAGACATTTGAACAGGCAGGTGTCTAGCAGCAGGAATGGGTTGTTGCAAGCTGACAGAGTGCAATATATCTGATCATTTCTGTAATAATGGTTGCACACAATTCAGTTTACATGCTGTCTGACAAGAGACTGCACTGCATTAATACACTCTACAAGCACCTGTTGGGAACATGCTGAGCAAATGCTTAGACCTAATTCCCAGGTGCAGCCGATCTGATTGTATGGCTTCAGTATTGTTAGGCCCCTTTCACATGGACGGACCGTTCAGATCCGCCTGTCAGTTTTGACGGCGGATCTGAACGGGCGCTCCATGTTAGTCTATGGAGCGTCGGATGTCAGCGGAGACATATCCACTGACATCTGACCCGGTCCGATCCGCCAAAAGCAGACGTATGGCTCTACGTCCAGATCCGTCGCTGGCGGATCGGATCGGGTGAGATCTGATGAAAACGGACACACTGTCCGTTTTCATCCGATCTCTCCATAGAGACCAGCGGCGCTCGCAAGCCCCTCCCCGCTCAGTGAGCAGAGAGGGACTTGTCATCCGCCGGTTCAGCGGAGATCAGTGGAGAGATCTCCCGCTGAGCCGGCGGACAGAGGCAGGCTCCGTGGAAGCGGAGTCCGCCTCGTGTGAAAGGGGCCTTAGGGATACCACACGCAGGCCATCCAGCAAGGGTGATCAGATCAGTTGGCTGCACCTTAACCACTTAAGGAATGGAAGGATTTGTCCCCTTAATGACCAGGCCATTTTTTTGGGATACGGCACTGCATCGCTTTAACTGACAATTGCCCGGTCATGCAATGCTGCACCCAAACAAAATTAACGTCCTTTTTTTCCCCACAAAGCTTTCTTTTGGTGGCATTTGATCACCTGCGTTTTTTTATTTTTTTTTATGGGCTATAAACAAACAAAGTGCAACAGTTTTTTTTTTACTTTTTGCTATAATACACACAAAAAAAAAAAAAAACACATTTATTCTTTAGTTTATGCTGATATATATTCTTCTACATATTTTTGGTAAAACAAAAAAATTGCAATAGGCGTATATTGATTGGTTTGCGCAAAAGCTATCACGTCTACAAACTATGGGATATATTTAGAGACTTATTTAATTTTATTGTTTTTACTAGTAATGGCCGCGATCTGCAATTTTTAGCAGGACTGCGGCATTGCGGCGGACAAATCTGACCCTAAGCCCAGGTTCACACTGAGCTGAACTCGCACGATTTCACTCCTGCATGTCAGTTCCGATTTTGCCCGTAATTTTAGAGACATCTGTGCAGGTTTCTGCACAGATGTCAATGTAAATTGCAGCCTGAAATCGCAAAGAGTACTACAGAAACTACTTTTTTAAATCGGTGCGGCGCTGCAAATGCAGCGTCGCACCGATTAAGACGGTGCCATTGCCAGCAATTGCCGCTGATTTGACATCTCAAATCACATGTCAAATTGTACCAATGTGAACCAGGGCTAAATGACACTTTTTGGGTAGCAGTGACATTATTAAATTGATCAGTGCTGGTCAGCAAGTGGTTAAAAGATAAGTTCACCTTTGTTCACTTTTTTTTGTTTCTAAATTCCAGCTCCCCTATGCACCAATACAGCATTCATGTACTTTTTTTGCAAAAATATCAAAGCTTTCCATAAAATCTACCGACACTTACCTTACTGTCCTCCATCCATGATTCCAAACATATCTATTGCTTCTGTCTTACTTCCTGAACAGACTGTAGGTCATGACACAGGAAGGAGTTGACCAGCTGACCTCATTAGTACACACCCTGCATCATCCACCCTCCCACTCCAAGCTGCACGTTTTTTTTAAATGAGATGCAATCAGTAATCACCCTTCTCACTAAATACACAATATACAACCATATTGCATAGTGTATGGCCATCTTTATACAAATACATAGAAGGTAGTGGACAGAAACACTCAGCTGCCAAGCCCCGTTCACATCTCTGCATAGCGGGAACTCTCATTCCAACATGCGTGTTTTTTTTTTTTTTAGCAAGGGGGAGGTGTTTTGGAGCATTTTCACTCATCACACATAGGGCCACCCCTCCACCTGAATGTGGTGCCCTACACACAGCAATCACCCAAAAGAAGCTTCAGAACTTTTTTTTTGAAGCGGAGCTTGGTGTGTTTTTTGGTGCCGCGCATTTATGAAATGCAAGGAAACGCACAAATGTGAATGGAGCCTCATTGTTCTTGTGTAAACGCACCAATTTCACTTTCATGCCCCATTCACATCTAGCATAGTGGGAGCACACGTTTCGTGGCTCGTTTTTCCTGTGACACGCATAGGGCAGCCTGTTGATTTCAATTGGCTGCACTACATGTGGCTTATGGGACATTTCGGCGTTTTGTGGGTTGCGTGTTTTTTACTGTGCGTTTTTCAGCATTTGTCCCTCGTTTTTTCACATGGCAAAATGTGTGTTTGCTTCTGTGTTTGGTGTGCCGTTAACAATTAATGACACTGAAAGGGCAACTAGTAATTTTAGGTGTGTAAAGATGGCCGCACACTATACAATCTGATGCATTAAAATCAAAGGGCTGCCCTATGCATGTTACAGGAAAAACGAGCCCCAAAACATTTGCTCCCACTATACTAGATGTGAATGGGGCCTGAAAGTGAAATTGGTGCGGTAACACAAGAACAATGAGGTTCCATTCACCTCTGTGTGTTTCCTTGCATTTCAGAAATGCGCTGCACCAAAAATCGCAGTAAAAAACACACCAAGCTTCGCTCTAAAAATAAGTTTGGAAGCTTGGTGGATGGGCGGCCCTATGTGTGATGAGTCCAAATCCTCCAAACCCCCCCCCCCCGCAAAAAAAAAGGGAAGGGGATGCGGGTTCCCCGCTATGCAGAGATGAGAACGGGGCTTGATAGCTGAGTGTTTCGGTCCACTCCCTCCTATGTACTTGTATAAAGATGGCCATACACTATGCAATCTGATTGTGTATTTAGTGAGAAGGGTGATCACTGTTGCATTTAATCTAAAAACCGTGCAGCTGTGAGTGGGAGCATGGATGATGCAGGGTGTGTGCTAATGAGGTCAGCTGGTCAACTCCTTCCTGTGTCATGACCTATAGTCTGACCAGGAAGTAAGGCAGAAGCAATAGATACGTTTGGAAACATGGATGGAGGACAATAAGGAAAGTGCCTGTAAATTTTATGGAAAGCTTTGATATTTTTGCAAAAAAAAAGTACATGAATGCTATAATTGGTACATAGGGGAGCTGGAATTTAGAAAAAAAAAAAAAGGTGAACAAAGGTGAACTTATGTTATAGGAATCAGGACCTGATAAATAAGTAAACAATATGTTTATTAAGAAAATGACACATTCAATACCAATACCAGTAAATCATAAACAAGCAAGTGTAAAATAAACATAACAATGAGAACCCTAATTAAATAACGAACTATACCTAACTAAATACAAGTGAGGGGAACACACATGAGAAAGACAGGCAGAGACAAGGGACAAAGGGAGCAGAAATCCAGTTAGTGACAGCAGGGAGAAGGTTCCAGGGAACATGTCCCTGGATCAGGGTACAAGGAACAGGCACAGATCAGGCTCAGGCAGGGACACAGCTTGCAGGAAATATACTGAAGCATTGGACCTCAGTACAAGGCAGGCTTATATACGCCCAGCAGTTCTATCAGGTGCAGCCTAATTACCTGTATGGTCCATCTGCTGGGAGACACCTGCTGGTGGTCACCAGAACTACACCCTTTGGTTCTAAAAACAACAGTGCCACCAGCAGGTTACTCAAGCAATGACACAGGTCCTGACATAAAGAGTGCATGTTACGGAGAGGAAGGAAAGCTGAATAGGGAAACAAGCAGTGGCGGCTGGTGCTCAAAATTTTTGGGGGGGGCGCAAACAAACAGCCTCACTGTGCCATCAAACGCTGCCACTGTGCCCATTGAATGCTGCCACTGTGCCCATCAAACGCTGCCACTGTGCCCATTAAATGCTGCCACTGTGCCCATCAAACACTGCCACTGTGCCCATCAAGTGCTGCCACTGTGCCCCTCAAGTGCTGCCAGAGTGCCCTTCAAGTGCTGCCAGAGTGCCCCTTCAAGTGCTGCCAGAGTGCCCCCTCAAGTGCTGCCAAAGTGCCCCTTCAAGTGCTGCCAGAGTGCCCCTTCAAGTGCTGCCAGAGTGCCCCTCCAAGTGCTGCCAGAGTGCCCCTCCAAGTGCTGCCACTGTGCCCCTCCAAGTGCTGCCACTGTGCCCCTGCCTGCCCTCTGCACTTACCTTGTCTCGATGTGCAGCTGGTGATGGGTCAGGCGGCGAGCGGTGTCTCATCGTCCGAGGTCTTCTTCTCCCGCGCTCCTCCTGTCTTCTACTATCGTCCGAGGTCTTCTTCCCCCGCGCTCCTCCTGTCTTCTGCTATGATTGGACGCCTAGCGTCCAATCACGGCGCCTGTGACTTCAACCAATCAGGTTACAGGTAACAGACCTGGCAACCTGATTGGCTGAGAGGCGGGTCTGTGTTAGGGAAGCGATGTATTCGCTTCTCTAACACAATACTGTGTAATCAGCGAACGCACAGCAGTGCGCCCGCTGTTTACACTTAGGGAAGCCTATTAGAGCACACCGCTCTAATAAGGTCCCCTATTAGAGCTTACAGCTCTAATAGGGGCGCTTCCAGAAACACCCCCCACTGTAATTCAGATGCCCGGCGCCCGATCAGGGGCCGGACACCTGAATAGGGGGGCGGCAGCGGTGACAATAGATAGATTCATGCAATGCATGAATCTATCTATTGGTGATAGAGCGGTGCAGGAGAGGGGGGGCGGCGCTCCTGCGCCCTCTATGCACGCACCGCCACTGGAAACAAGGTCACCTGCAGTCTGGTGATGTATAAAGTAGCTACAGATGTTCGCTTCTTGCAATCGCTGAACTGCAAGAGAGGAAGTTCCACTTAATTAAAGAATGCCACTTGGAGGGACCCAAGCATGCGTCCCCCTGGCATGTGTCCCCATGAAGATGCTTTGGTTTTATACTGTGGTGGATGTGGATGGAATTTGCCTGTTAATCAATAGACATGTGCACACTGAAATATTTCGTTTCGGAATTTCGTTTTCGTCTGAAAAATAAATTTATTTAGTTACTCCCAAAATTAGTTTTTATTTATTTTGTTTCGTTAAAAAATGCATTCGTCTGAAAATCTGAAATAATTAAGGTCGAATCTGTATAAGATCCGACATAAAAAATGCTTTATTTTCATTTTCGTTGTGACAACAGTTCGATATAGATAAGAGATTCAACATGACGCTGACAATAGCGATCTGTGTCAAAAAAACTAAATAGCTTAAAATTCATAAAAAAAAAAAAAATTGGAAAAAAAAAAATGCTAAATGCCTGTTGCTAGGGGGTCCCTCGTAGTCTGCCTCGTAGTAGTCTGCCTCCTTCAGTGCCTGGGCACTGACATCACTTCCCCTCGCCGCAGTCAGTCACCTGGGACACGTGACAGGTCCCAGATGACTGTGCGGCGTATCACGGCGCGCCGCGCCGCTCGCGCATGCATGTGAAGCCACAGCTGGGTTCCCACACTAAGAATGCCGTTGCCGCAAGCGGAGCGGGGAACGAGGAGGGGCTTCGTTCCCCCGCATCGCTGGACCCTGGGACAGGTAAGTGTTCAACTATTAAAAGTCAGCAGCTGCAGTATTTGTAGCTGCTGACTTTTAAAACATTTTTTTTAAGGGGCACCCCACTTTAACTCTATTAGTCCAAGATTATTCTACATAGAGAGAAAAGATTTGACATGAAGATTCGACAAAGCAGTCGCCGCAATCGTACATTTCCGGTTGAATGTTCCGCCTACAATTCTAATGTTGGATGACACTAGTAATAATTATATTTATTAATCATTATTACTAGTCTACCAACATTAGAATTCTTCTATAGCCTATGGGTGGAGCATTTGACCATAAATATCCGCTCGCGCCGACTGCTTCGTCAAATCTTCGTGTCAAATCTTTTCTCTCTATGTCGAATAATCTTGGACTAATAGAGCTAAGGTTAGGCACATTTGACCACAGGTTCGATGGACACAGAGCGTTATTGTCAGTGTCATGTCGAATCTCCTATCTATATCGAACTGTTGTCACAACAAAAATGAAAATAAAGCATTTTTTTATGTCGGATCTTTCGGTTTTTGGATTCTGCACGTTCGTTATCGTTTGTTAAAACGGTAACGAAAATACCCAAGATGTGGACATAAATGCATTCGGACGAAAACGAATGCACATGTCTATTAATCAATCAGGAGTTAATAACTGGCACACACATCTATCACAGCAGACTTTTCACACCACAATCAATCTGCAGAAGGACCAAGAGGGCAGGCCACAATTTAGGTAAAATTTAAAAACAAAATAAACATTACAATAATGTGAACAGAGTTAGAGATGGATGTGGAACAGCAGTAAGGCTACTTTCAGACTGGGGAGTTGTGGGCGTCGGCGGTAAAGCGGCGCTATATTAAGCTTTACCATCGCTTTAGCGACCGAAAAAGGGTTAAAACCGCCCTCAAATCGCTGCTGCATAAACGTATATTGATTGGTTTGCGCAAAAGTTATAGCGTCTACAGAATAGGGAATAGATTTATGGCATTTTTAATCAGATTTTCTGATAAATGTAATTTTAGTTATTATGATATAAAATAATGAATGTGGGGGCCTTTGGTGGGCGTGATTTTTTTTTGGGGGGGGGTTCAGCATTTCATTTTTGGGCCCAGGCAGCACAATGTCTTGGGGTCTGGCCCTTTTTACCTCAGTAATAATTTATATTAATAATTAAAAATAATTACTTGCAGGTAATTATGCAGGTAGACCTTTTTTGGCCTGCTTTCCTTCAGCACAGCATGTCTTATTGAGGTAAATTTGCAGGCAAAGCTGGTCAAATGCTGCATTTTGCCCTTGAATGCATGCAATTCGGCAGCATTGTGTTTCAACAGAAAATGTTGTATTTGACAAGAACGCCTGTCTACATGTAGGGTGACCACATTTCCAAACTGCCATTCAAGCACACCACCCCCTTCCCAAAAAAATATGATTTCAAAACCCTCGCCGACGATGGAATCTGTCATTCATTTCCCTCCTGTGCGGCTATCTCTATCATAGAATGCTAGGAGGAAGTGATGTCACTTTAGAACAGCGGCCCCCAACCTTTTTTGCATGGGGGACCGGTTTCGTGGAAGGGGGGGGGGATGTAGTCTTTGGGTTGACAGGAAATTTGTCGCCTGCCCCCAGATGCAGCTTGTCACCTGCCACTATCGTCTGCTGCCAGATGCAGTGTGTCACTTGCCATCCGATGCAATTTGTCGCTTGCCACCCATAGCCTGCCACCGGATGCAGTGTGCCACTTGCCACCTATACCTATAGCCTGCCACCAGATGCAGTGTGCCACTTGCCACCTATAGCCTGCCACCAGATGCAGTGTGCCACTTGCCACCCATGCCCTTCCACCAGATGCTGTGTGCCACTTGCCACCCACCAGATGCAGTGTCACTTGCCAGCCAATAGTGAGGGTATATAGCGAAGGGTGCAGGGTTCTGTAGAGGGGTGCAGGGTACTATGGGTTGTGGGCAGGGTTCTGTAGAGGGGTGCAGGGTACTGTGGGTTGGGGGTAGGGTTCTGTAGAGGGGTGCAGGGTACTGTGGAGGGGTGCAGGGTACTATGGGTTGGGGCAGGGTTCTGTAGAGTAGAGGGGTGAGGGGTGCAGGGTAGATGGGAGGTACAGGAAGAAGAGAGGGCTCCCACACAGGGTTCAATGGAGGAGTAGAGGACAGAGGACAGTGTCAGAGGGGGCACTGGACATTGACAGCCTGGAACGGTTTGGAGGGACCTGGATCAGAGCTGGGGAGACGATCAGGGAAGGAGCAGCTGGGGGGGTGCGAGCACCGAGAAGGAGAGACCCGAGGACTGGGAAGCACGGGAGGGATTCTGAGACACAGACACAGGCAGCGCCCTGCCCCCTTTTCAATTACGAGAGACAAGCAGTGTCAGAGCACCGATCACCGGGATCCGCCGTGCACTGCACATCTGACAGGGAGCCAGCACTGCTATCCTGGACATACACCTCCATCCACCTTACTACTACCTGACTGCCAGCCCTGCTCCTCCAACCAATCACCCTCTACTACCTTGAGGGCAAAGACGACCCTGCCTATCAGCAGAGCAGGGGGCGGGAGAAGCTGTTATGAAAAGACTCTACCAATCCCGCTGTCTGTGCAGATCTCCAGCTCCTCCCGTTCCCTTGTTCTGTGCTGATAGGATGAAATCGTTGGTGGGGCGGGAGAACCGGTATGAAGGTGCCTGGGACCCGGGACAGACCTCCAAGATTCTGGACTTTCCTGGGCAATCCGGGACGCGTGGTTACCCTATCTACATGATCCCAAAACTGTCAAAATAATTGAAATATCTTGAGGACAGGGACTGATGTGTGAATGTATAATATATATGTGAAGCACTATATAAAAATACCTGTAATCAATAAATAAAATACAGTTAAACCTTGGATTGCGAGTAACTTGGTCTGTGTGTGTTTTACAAGACGAGCACATTTTTTTTTATAAATTTGAACTTGATAAAGGAGCAAGGTCTTACAATACGGGTGGCGCCACGTCACAACTGTGTAGAAAAGCAAAGAGAAATCCCATTTTAGCTGTCTTAATTAGGGCTACTAAAGTTGTTCCGACTTTAGAAAAGTTTCCTGCACTACTTCAAGGCAACTTCTATCTGACTTGTGTCCATAGACTTTGAGGAGGGTTTGTGAAAAAAAAAAAACGCTCATGCCCAAGAAGCTCAATAAAAACGTGCACAAGAGCACAAAAAAGTACAAGCTTCTTCAAGCTGAAATAAAAGCTTAAATGCCTGTGCATGAACCCTAGGTCAGATCCTTATCTTAATTGATGTAATTTGTATCCGACATTACAGGAAGATTACCCAGGCATTCCCTGAAGTTGCCTCTGAGTCACATTGCTATAATCTTTTTATATGGACTATAGACTGAAGGACTTACGAATAAATGGTTGTGGAACGAATAACCTGAGTTTTCATTATTTCTTATGGGGAAATTCGCTTTGATATACGAGTGGATTACAATAAGTTTCCAAAACGAATTATGCTCGCAATCCAAGGTTTTATTGTATAGCTGTCTTATAACCATGGCAGCAGTTGGGGTTTCTGTACAGTTTGCATAAAGAATCCTCAAAAATCTTCTTTTGCAATGCTGGGACTAATTAGATCATGTTAGCAGCCAAACGCTTCCCCTCAGCTTTCACGAGGTAGGAAATACCTGTAAGTAGTAGGAAGTGAGCAGAATCCAGGGGTCAGTTGAAACTGTCAGAAACAGAAGAAGGTCTCTGCAATGACGTTTGCTAAATCTTTATAAAGCATGTCATTAACTAGGAGGAGATTGGTCTATTGTTCTTTTTCTGAACAAAAGAGTAACATTTGCAATGTTTTAAATAAGGCAAGTTTAGAATTTCCTATTGTAGATTTCTACAACCCAAGCATCAGCAACCACTGAAAATGTGCCTAAAAAGGCGTTCCGGACCCCCAATTTAATTTTTTTTTTTTTATAAAAGTCAGCAGCTACATATACTGTAGCTGCTGACTATTACTATTAGGCCCCTTTCACACTGGGGCGGGGAGCCACGGTGACGGTAAAGCAGCGCTATATTAAGCGCTGCTTTACCGTTGTTTTAGCCGCGGTATTCGGCCGCTCGCGGTGTGGTTTTACCCCCCCGCGAGCGGCCGAAAAAGGGTTAAAGACCCCCGCAGAGCGCCTCCGTAGCGGCGCTTTGCGGCGGTATTGCCGCGGTTTTACCGCGGTTTCCCATTCAAATCAATGGGAAGGAGCGGTATAGGAGCGGTGAACACACCGCTCCTATACCGCTCCAAAGATGCTGCTAGCAGGACTTTTTTTGCCGTCCTGTTAGCGCACCGCTCCAGTGTGAAAGCCCGCCGGCTTTCACACTGGAGTTAAAGGGGCCGGATTTTTTCAGGCGGTGCACAGGCGCTATTTTTAGCCCTGTACCGCCTGAAAAACGCCCCAGTGTGAAAGGGGCCTTAGGGTACTTACCTGTCCAGACATGCAACGTTGTCATCACCCGAGCCGATTCCTGAATTGGCCCTCAGGTGGTGCTGCCGCCATCTTGGCTAGGGAAATCGGCAGTGAAGCCTTGTGGCTTCACAGCTGGTTTCCTACTGCGCATGCACGAATCGTGCTGTGCTTTCTCAATAGGCTGCCTGCATGGGGGGGGGGGGGGCAAAAGTGGAAGCAGGTACCTGTCAAAACCAGGTACCTGCTCCCTCTCCAAAAGGTGCCGAATGTGGTAGCTAGCGGACAAGCGGAGTGTCCCCTTTTGGTTGGAACTCTGCTTTAATGATGACTTCCAGGCATTGTATATAGATTGTTACATTAGGCCAGCTTGGAACAAAGTAAGTGTGTGTATAACAAACCCGGCTGATGCCGCTGGACTGGAAATAACTGAAATAGACACTGCTACTCCAGTGATCTCCACTTGTTTCCAGGTGCCATACTGAGTGGCCTACCTGATGCATCGTGAACACAGAGGATCAGCCACTCAGCAGGGGGCACCATTCAGAGAATGCATTTACTGAATGAATGCAATGCATTCTCTGATTGGACAAGACCACCCGCTCAGCAGGGGACTTAGAAGCAAGTGTAAATCACCAAGTCATGTCTACTTCAGTGATTTCCAGCTTCCAGGGGCATTGGCCAGGTATGATATATACATTGTTACATTGCTCCAATCTGGACCAATGTAACTATGTATAAAATATCCATATCTGGAATTCACCTTTAACAAATCATTGTCAGTAAACTATGGGCTGAATCTATCATGAATCAGACATTATTTACTTCTTTTTAAATGGGTGCCACAGACAAGGGATCAGGAATTTTACTTCATGTGTTCTGCATACAAATGTACATGCACTCAGGAACAAAAGTCCCAACAGCAAACACCAATGGGTTTTGTTCAAAAGGGATGAGTAGTGTCTCTGACGTCTGCCCATCTACAATCAGCCTCAGGTCATCTAAATTGAATAGAAAAGCATTCCCGTAAATCTTCAGCTTTACTGACAACCATAAAAGCAAAAACTCTGCTTAGGAATTTCAGACTAGTTGTTCCAGATTCCTAAAAGGACAACTAGTCTGAAATGTGTAAGCAGTGTTTGTGCTTTTATGGTCATCCAATAAAGTTGATGTTTTCTGGGAAAGTTGCAGGATGACTGACCTTTTCTATTTAGGTTTACTACTTCATGTTGAAGGGTGTGGGTCGTGAAATGGATAGACTTGGCATTTGGTCAGGTGAATTGTCTTTGCTGTTTATTGACTCTCAGATCATTCAGACAGAAGTTTTTGGTTTAGTCAGGGTTTGCCAGTCAGTGTAAACAATATTGTAGGTGAACAGATGAATAGACAGGTAAAGCAAAGTATATATATATATATATATATATATATATATATATATATATATATATATATATATATATATATACACACATACATACATACATACATACATACATACATACATACACACACACACACACACACACACACACATATATACATACACACATACAGTGGATATAAAAAAAGTCTTCACACCCCTGTTAAAATGTCAGGTTTCTGTGATGTAAAAAGAAAAATGAGACAAAGATAAATAATTTCAGAACTTTTTCCACCTTTAATGTGATATATAAACTGTATAACTCAATTGCAAAACAAACTGATATCTTTTAGGAGGGGGGGGGGGGGGGGTAAAAAAATAAAACTAAAATTATGTAGTTGCGTAAGTGTGCACACCCTTATATAACTGGGGATGTAGCTGTGTTCAGAATTAAGCAATCACATTTAAACTCATGTTAAATAGGAGTCAGTACACACCGGTCTCCATTTAAAGTGCCTCTGATTAACCCCAAATAAAGTTCAGCTGTTCTTGTAGGTCTTTCCTGACATTTTCTTACTCGCATCCTACAGCAAAAGCCACGGTCTGCAGAGAGCTTCCAAAGCATCAGAGGGATCTCATTGTTAAAAGGTATAAGTCAGGAGAAGGGTAAAAAAGTATTTCCAAGGCATTAGATATACCATGGAACACAGTGAAGACAGTCATCATCAAGTGGAGAAAATATGGCACAACAGTGACATTACCAAGACATTACCAAGTGTCCCTCCAAAATTGTCAAAAAGACGAAAAATAAAACTGGATAGGGAGGCTGCCAAGAGGTTTACAGCAACATTAAAGGAGCTGTGGCAATATCTGGCATTTTATTTTTATATTTTTACTTCCCTCCACATAAAAGATTTCATTTTTTTTGTTCAACTGAGTTGTACAGTTTATAGGTCACATTAAAAGGTGGAAAAAGTTCATTTTTTTTACATCACAGAAACCTGTCAGGGGTGTGTAGACTTTTTAAATCCACTGTATATACACCCTATATTACCAAAAGTATCGGGACACCTGCCTTTACAGGCACATGAACTTTAATGGCATCCCAGTCTTAGTCCGTAAGGTTCAATATTGAGTTGGCCCAGCCTTTGCAGCTACAACAGCTTCAACTCTTCTGGGAAGGCTGTCCACATGGTTTAGGAGTGTGTCTATTGGAATGTTTTCATAATTAATGTAAAAAAAATGTTGTTGTAGAAAGCTTTATAATATAGGAACTGTGTGCCTTCAGAGCATTACAATGGCGGCTGGTCTTGTTAATGAAAAAGTTATATTTTACATGGAGTGCTGGCCTTTCTGCATGCAATGTTGCATTACTGGTGCCCAGCCCATGCACTCTCGGGAGTACAAGGCGAGAGGTATGTGTATGAGATGGACATGAGATGAGATGGACATATTGTTAGGTTTGAGAATCAAGGCACCCTCCCACATTATGGCTGAAGATAATTAACTTTTGCTCTACACACACCTACGCATTAACATACCTTGAACTTAAACGATATGTTGCTCCGACAGCACAATCAAAAAATCCTAAGGAGGTGAGGTACACTAGTATTGCCTTATTTCAATAAACAACATTAAGACAATGTATACACATATAAAACATATCAACTTGATGTAAATTATCTCATGAAACTATTAGGGTCGATGCACACTAGGTGGCTGAAAAAATGCCAGATTTTTTCCAAAACATTCCCCTTCACTTATTTTTCACTATACAGGCAGTCCCCAGGTTACAAACAAGACAGAGTCTGTAGGTTTGTTCTTAAGTTGAATTTGTTTGTAAGTTGGAACAGGTATAATTTTTAGGTGTGGCTTCAGCCAAAAAAATAACTTATGTTTTTTGGATAGCATAGGGAAGGGTTAACACCCCAGTAATGTTTATTTTGCTGTCTGTGCCCCTGTTCAGAAGATTTCACCTCACTTTCTGTCGGATTTTTTAAATTTTAAGCTGTTGTGGAAACAAGGATTGGTGATAATGCCTCATTGGAGATACCCTTTTCCAATGATAACTCTTCCAGGAGTCAATTTCCCTTCCTAGGGGTAGATTTCCTCCTACTTCCTGTTGTCTTTCTCCGTTTGTAAGTCGGATGTTTGTAACTTGGGGACCGCCTGCAATCAACTTACACTTGAAAAATCCGAAGTCTCCTAAACACTGCATTAAAGAGGTGGTCCACCCGATTTTTTTTTTTTTTTTAAAGCCAGCAGCTACAAATATTGCAGCTGCTGACTTTTAATAAATGGACACTTACCTGTTCCAGGTTCCAGCGATGTCAGCAGAAGATCGCTCGTCACTCGGCTGCCCCGCCGCCATCCTCTGTCAGGGAATCAGGAAGCGAAGCTTGCGGCTTCACTGCCCGGTTCCCTACTGCGCATGCGCGTCTTTATTGGTCCCCGTTGTGTCCTGGGAACTGTGTGTTTCCCAAGACACAACGGGAACCCTCGGATATGGGCGGGCATCCTCGGATAGGGGCGGGGCAGCTAGTCCCGGAAGTGGGTGCAGATACCTGTATTATACAGGTATCTGCACCCCTCTCCCCCTGAAAGGTGCCAATTGTGGCACCGGAGGGGGGGGGGGGAATTCGATAAGTGGAAGTTCCACTTTAGGGTGGAGCTCCGCTTTAATCAGCGTTTATACGTGTCAAGTGTTTTTTCTGCCCTAAAGCTCCTCTCAAAAACCCAATTTCGACGGGTTATTTTCTGCCTGAAAATGCTTCTCTGCAAATATGCCTCTAAACTCCCTAATATGTATGAACAAATGTACTTAGGCCCTTTTCACATGGGCGCCTCCACCTGACGGATGGAAAAATAGGGCCACCATCTGTCTGGATTTGGGGGACAGGATCGGATTGAGAAACAGGAGATGTCAGCAGACATGTCACTGGTGACATCCGCTGCTCCATAGGGGTGAATGGAGGGTCTGATCAGGTCAACCTGAAAAACTGACAGGCGGACCTGATCGGACAGCCCGTGTGAAAGGGCCCCAACACAGAGTGGCTTATACAGGCTCAAGAAAAAAAATGCCAAAAGCCTGTATCAGCAGCAGTTTTATGCCCAGTGTATGGACCTTTAATGTGTTAAATGTTTGCATGTATCATTTGCAATTATATACAGTAGGTACATGGGAGCAACCATATTAAATGATATAATGCTCTTTTTTGCACATCTTGAGTTGTTCCTTCAGTCCCATTTTACTAGCAGGAAAAAAAGGTGAGAACACAATTAACACAATTATGTACATCAACTTTTTATTGAAAAACAAAAGTACGATTCGTAAAGTGCATACAGCTCTTTGTACAATAGTGGCACAATATGCAGAAAATATTGAGCCAAGCTATAAAGGCAGTTTTCATTCATGAGACCCCTGAATTCTGCCACAACTATTGCACTGTTTACAGCGATTAATTACAGCCATTCACTTCTCTGGACAATTGTATAGCAGTTACATGTAGTTGATATGGTCCACATTTAACTAAACATAATTGCATAACACCACAGTTTACATGGTAAGCTGCAAGTGATCACAGCTAGCGAATATAATTACGAGAGAATGGAATGAAGAGAATGGTCGCAGTTCACTGCAGAAAGCCACAATAGTCCTGGATAATTCCATGGTGATTTTCTGTTTCACAATGTACGTGGATGAAAAGTGCCCATGTAGTTTAGCTCTAAGAATCATCTTTTCAGATCATTATCACTTACATTATACCCAACAAGAGGTATCTCAAATTTTACAACTTTGCTCATCTTTTGGCTCTGTGTACACCTCAAATATAGGGTTTCCCTTTATACAACACAATAGTCCACAAATCACAGCTCTAAAGTGGTGCTTTGTAAATTACTGGCACCATAGTTACAAAGTCAAACTATATATAACCGTCTGTTTTATCCATCAATATGCATCTTTTCCACTTGCAGAATTCCATAAGTCAGATATCCAATAAGGCACTTGCTGAATCATCAGTGATTGGAGAATGCTCCTCAAAGACACTACTATATTCCTTCACCAACATCCAAACAGAACATTCAATTATCAACATTAATAGCTGTAAAGATAGAATAATACATGCTGGAACAATGTAAACATTCTCATTAATAGCCAGGCTCATTTCAAGGGAATCTGTCAGGTTAGAAATATGGGAGTTGCCATTGCTGAATTTGAAGGTGCAATTTCAGTGTGATCATCTAAAGCTGGCTATACATTATACAATTTTCTTATTCAATTTCATTTAGATTTACCTTCAACTATGTACTGCAAGGGCCTGCCTGACAGCTTACAAATTGAAAATGTTTAGGTTCGACTTCATATTGTACGGTTTTGGTAAATCTAAAGGAAAATTGTGCAAGAAAATTGTGTAATGTATGGCTAGCCTTATCCCTCCTTTACTACTTGGTGACGTAGATTCTGTGCAGTGTAGGAGCGCCAAATTCAGCTGTGCTATACAGACATGTATTTTTTTTTAAATTGAGGGTTTAGGGGTTGCTCTCTATCAACAGGGGTATCACAAAGGACCCCCAGAGAAAGTCACTGAAGTGAAGAAACAATGAGAGCACCACACTAACAACAACAGTCCATCGTGAAGTTTATTCCACACAGAAGGCCGATATGTTTCGGGGTGCAAACACTCCCCCTTTATCATGGCTTGTAAAGTTATGGTCATAGGCCGAGGTAGTGCAGAAAGGAAGGTATGTACAACACCGTGTGAGCACCTGACATTGGTATAAGGCTATCAATGTCAGGCGTCCATCTGGTGTTGTATATTTCTTCCTGTCTTTACCATTTCAGACCATTGATCCACCATCTCTTTACAAGTCCTGAAGAAAGGGGAGAGTCTGAGTCCCCAAATATGTTGGCTTTCTTTGTGGAATAAACTTTGTGATGGATGGTTGGAATTACTGTGACACTTGTTTTTTCTACCTATTACTATTTCTACAGTGAGTCACTGACTTTGTACCTGTGCAAATTAGGTCACCAAGTAGTGAAGCAAGGATAAGAATGAAAGCTCTAAGACATGCAAATTCAGAAACAAGTCGGTCATGATATCTCCTTTTTTTTTTCCTCCCTAAAGATTACCTTCAAGAAGGTTGTGCAACTAAAGTAAACTCCATAATCCAATCACCAAATTAATTTTAGAACAATCTTATTATGTTAAACTAAAATCTAATTTCGTATGAGTTACTCCACTCATTGCATGTTGCATTTCCTTATAGCACAACCCTGCTTAGGTATATGTAATTACAGAACTGTAGCGATTGAAACAAAATCCTCATGAATGTTCTGTTTTAATCAGTGGGTGGTCAGTAAGTAAGATGTGTCCTGCTTCCAGGACCTTTCAGCAGCCGTTAAGTGCTGTGACTGCCTTGTTATAGTATTGATTGCCATATCAGACCATAAATGGTAGTGCACAGCTTGTTGCTACAAGTGGAAGAAGTACAACAATGGCTTTGCATAGGGACTAAATAAACAGGGGCTAGTTTTAATGACACACTTTAGTCTTTTAGGTGAGCAGATTACATCTCAGAACTGCAACCTGTTAGTTCAGTTTTTACCATTTGTTTTTCCGTATTAGTCAAGTCTTCTTTTTGAGTTTCGGCAGTAATTAACTGTCATTAACTTGCATTTACCATCTGCAGTAGGGTCCGTCACACATTCTAGAGTATGAAGTGCTCTCTTGTAGAGTAAACTGTCCAAATATTCCACTTCGATCTTAACTGTTTACAAAAGTCTTACGTTCAGTTTTATCAGTGATCTTCTAGTACTGGAAATTATTTTATACATCTTTAATAGCGTCTAGGACACACATATCCATCTTCTGTCTGTTTAGTCTGGTTCAGTCTTTGTACTCGAAGTGCTTGTGCTTAGTCTGGGCACAGCTTGGACAAACTTTCTCCGTCCTGTATTTACCAGCTGCCCCATCACAAACACTTTCACAATGTGAAGGATTTTTTAGTTTTTCCATTTTGTTTCATTGGATAAAAATATGGTTTACTGCTTCTTCATTTCCCATTCCTGAAATAAAAAGATTACACACATCAGTATAATATCATTTATATATATATATATATATATATATATATATATATATATATATATATATATATATATACACACACACACACACACACACACACACACACACACACACACACACACACAGTATCTCACAAAAGTTAGTACACACCCCTCACATACACAAATATTTTATTATATCTTTTCATGTGACAACACTGAAGAAATTACACTTTGCTACAATGTAAAGTAGTGCGTGTATAATAGTGTAAATTTGCTGTCCCCTCAAAATAACTCAACACAGCCATTAATGTCTAAACCGATGGCAACAAAAGTGAGTACACCCCTAAGTGAAAATGTTCAAATTGGGCCCAAAGTGTCAATATTTTGTGTGGCCACCATTATTTTCCAGCACTGCCTTAACACTCTTGGGCATGGAGTTCACCAGAGCTTCACAGGTTGCCACTGGAGTCCTCTTCCACTCCTCCATGATAACATCACAGAGCTGGTGGATGTTACAGACCTTGAGCTCCTCCATCTTCTGTTTGAGGATGCCCCACAGATGCTCAATAGGGTTTAGGTCTGGAGACATCCTTGACCAGTCCATAAACAAATAAATAAAAACAATTTTGAAAATAAAAAATGTATTTATTTTATTTTTTACCCTCAGCTTCTTTAGCAAGGCAGTGGTCATCCTGGAGGTTTGGGGTCGTTATGTTGGAATACTGCCCTGTGTCCCAGTCAACAAAGAGAGGGGATCATGCTATGCTTTATTATGTCACAGTATATGTTGGCATTCATGGTTCCCTCAATGAACTGTAGCTCCCCAGTGCCGTCAGCACTCATGCAGCCCCAGACCATGACACTCCCACCACCATGCTTGACTGTAGGCAAGACACACTTGTCTTTGTACTCCTCACCTGGTTTCCGCCACACACGCTTGGCACCATCTGAACCAAATAAAAGCCGCTCGCCTCATCTAAATATCATAGGTCTGCATCAGTTAAAAAAAAAAAAACGCAGCTGTTGTATGACTCGGATGGACAATGGTCGTGGTGGCTGGACAATTATTTTTTTTTTTTTCATTGATTAGTTCTGTGTTCAGGTTGCCCATGTCCTTAGTCTGCTTGTCTTCAGCAAACTGTTTGCAGGCTTTCGTGTGCATCATCTTTAGAAGAGGCTTCCTTCTGGGATGACAGCTATGCAGACCAATTTGATGCAGTGTGCAGGGTATGGTCTGAGCACTGACAGGCTGACCCCCCACCCCTTAAACCTCTGCAGCAATGCTGGCAGCACCCATACGTCTATTTCCCAAAGACAACCTCCGGATATGATGCTGAGCACGTGCACTCAACTTATTTGGTTGATCATGGCGAGGCCTGTTCTAAGTGGAACCTGTCCTGTTAAACGGCTGTATGGTCTTGGCCACTGTGCTGCAGCCCAGGGTCTTGGCAATTCTTTTTTTCAGATCCTCAGAGGGTTCTTTGTCATGAGGTGCCATGTTTAACTTCCAGTGACCAGTATGAGAGAGTGAGAGCAATAACACAAAATTTACCACACCTGCTCCCCATTCACACCTGAGACCTTGTAACACTAATGAGTCACATGGGGGGAGGGAAAATGGCTAATTGGGCCCAATTTGGACATTTTCTCTTTTGTTGCCAGCGGTTTATACATTAATGGCTGTGTTGAGTTATTTTGAGGGGACAGCAAATTTACACTGTTATACAAGCTGTACACTCACTACTTTACATTGTAGCAAAGTGTAATTTCTTCAGTGTTGTTACATGAAAAGATATAATGAAATATAATGAAATATTTACAAGTCATATTACACCGGTAAGAGAAAATGGCTAATTGGGCCCAATTTGGTTAGTGGGTTTTACTTCCTCTTTATTTCCCTGCATTGGTAAAGCATAGCAGCCCATTATGTGTCACTTATCTGACACCGAAGCCTGCGCTGTCCCCGTTGTCCCTACGAGCAGGAAGCTTCCATCTTCGCCTCTCTTCCTTCCGGGGCCGTGAACTCTGGCTCTGTGACTGGCCGGAGTCGCGTCACATCACTCCTGCGCATGCGCGCGGGAGCCGCCAGTCACTGCATGACCCCTATTAAACGTCACAATGTGCCCTTTCTAAAGGGCACAAGCGTCGATGACATTGGCGCATGCGCCATAGTCATTGCCACTCGTCATTTTAGTAAATATCTCCTAAACCGTAGAGGTTTAGGAGATATTTCCAGTACCAACAGGTAAGCCTTTATATAGGCTTACCTGTAGGTAAAATTGGTTGTACATTGGATGTACAACCACTTTAATGTCTGTGTGTTGAGTTATTTTGAGGGGACATCAAATTTGACACTGTTATACAAGCTGTACACTCACTACTTTACATTGTAGCAAAGTGTCATTTCTTCAGTGTTGTCACATGAAAAGATATATAATAAAATATTTACCGAAATGTGAGGGTGTGATCACTTTTGTGAGACACAATATATTATATATATAAAAAATAATAATATATAATAATATATGTAATAATATAATCTGCAGGTATAAATAGTAAATGTTCTTAAGAAAACAAACTAGCTTATTTAAAATGACACTGTTCTGGGAAAAATAATGCCATCTGGGTCAACTATATAATGTACTATGCGAGAACTTTAGCAGTGTTACTACTGATGATGATCCTAACCGGCTTTTGTTTTCCTGATATTGATGTATGCTTATGTAATAGTACACTTTGCTGGCAGGAGGTTAAAATGGAAAAAGGTAACTTTCCATAACATTAAATAAAAAATTACACAGAAGCTAATGTGTGTGTGTGTGTGTGTGTGTGTGTGTGTGTATATATATATATATATATATATATATATATGAATGTATAGATGAATACAGCATTCCACCTTTACCTTCTCCTGCTGTCTTATAAGTTCTGATAAAAATTATAAAGAAGATCCCTTTCAACATACACGCACCATAGGTTAGCAGAGATCATGCAGGTAAGGTACCGTAATTGTGAATGCCTTCCCAAATCTAACACTTGAAAACACCAATCTGTCCTTCCATTCCTCTTAGCATATTTCCGATTATACATGTAGCGCTTACTACAGTAGGAGCCGCTGAATTTGTTGGGTCTTTTCCCGCACAGCCAGTCAATAGGAATGTTCATGCTTTCTACGTAGGGTCAATAAACAATCTAGGGGTTTTGGTTTGGTTTTGTGTTCATTTTGGGGATAGGGAATAGGGATGCATGGGGTGTCTAAAACTAAAGAACTTTAATAAACTCCTGAGGACTATTATGACCTAGCTAAGGCTGCTAGACAAATTTACTTCAACTGTGCTGTCCACCTGTGGGAGTGATTGTGCAGCTAAGATAACAACAAAAAAGGCTCCAAACTGAAGATATAGGTGGTGCTCCTTGCAGGAATGCCAAAGCACCTGGATACTGCTTTTCCAAGCTAGAGATATGGGGTTTCATCTGGCTGTTTGCGCTGGCTCTAAACTGTCCCCTGGTCCTGGAAATGTCAAGTATTGCAGCCTTACTGTCCTCTCTGTACATGCTTGGGGTAAAGTGAAATGGAAGTTACTCACTCTGCGCCTTTTAGCAGTTCCTGGGATCCAAGAGGCTGCTGTATGGACACTCTGCTATACAGGCCAGGCCTTGCTCCCAGGATGGCTTCAGCTAGCCTAGCTGGCTGACTTCCTTCCTGGGGCAGAGCCCCTCCCAGCACAGGGGTCCCCTCTAGGCAACTAAACCCTAGACCCTGCTCCCCAACTGCTAGGCTTCTGACTATTCATGGGACTGTTCCCCCACCCACTGAGCCTCGCCTCCTCAGGGATTGGTGGTAATTCCATTAATATTCCAGTTGCAGCCTCTGTTACTCCACCCTTTAAGTTCTAGAACTACCCAGTGAGTTCTAGAAGCCAGGGGGAGGTAACAGAGCCACAGCCTCGAAGCACTGCACAGTCAAAAACAAATCAGCCCCTGCTCCTCTGCCTACAGAGAAGCCAACTAAATTGACCTCATCTAGCAACTAGGAGGGTGTTACATACAAGTTTGCAGACACTCTGGAGAAGGCATGAACAGAAATCCTATTATTACAACCACTAATAATGACTCGTGCAACAGCAGCATGACAGTTCATTTGTTTTACCCCAAAACATGTACCTATGCTTTAATAAATGATGCACCTGTTTACCCCTCCCTCTTTACAATGATGCAAAGGCTAGCACTGATGTTTGGGCGAGTGGGAACTATGAACTATGTATGTAAGAGGCTCAGTAATAGGTTGACATTGTACTGTATAGGTAAAAGCAGTAAACACATATCTATGTGTTATTGCTCCCGTTAAAGGACAATGTTAGGCAATTGTGTAACTATGATTTTCAGTTCCAAACTCATAACCATACTTGTAAAATACCGGTAGATATAAAAGAGCTACTACTGCTATGGATGTGAGCCAATAAAGTCACCTAGTATTTCAATGGGGGCATTAGCCTACCTTGGCTTTTTGTAACACCTTCCCTTTATTGTTTGTTGCTATGGGAGGCGATCTGCGTCTCAGTTCTGCTGCACTGTTGACAGGTACAGGGCGTTCACTTTCTTGCTGGGTCTTGGGGGTCTGTAAAGAACATAGAAAATTGGTGAGTCTTATAAAATAATGAATGTAACTGTAAATATATTGATATATAAAATATTTTAATTTATTTAATGGAGACTGAAAGAAGGCTTCCAGACCAATGCTTATGCTGTCCAAGTGATACTGTATAGGAGTCCACTCATTTTAGGTTAAATTAAAGTGACAATCCAAAGCAGACAAAAACTTGTCATAAGAAAAACCACGTAGGATGCTCTAATACCGATGCTTTGATATAGCAATACTTTCAGAGTGACTGGCACAAAACAATATAGTGCAAAGGAATCCTGACTTCTCCTTGACTCACTTGCTGCATACGTGGTTCAGGTCAGTGACTAAATTTATTAAAGCTATAGACAGCCAGACAACTAGCATTTTCAGAAAGAAACCAGCAATGGTATTATTCTCTTTACAGGTGCACTTTAGAAAGCTTTACACAAGGTTAATGGGAGTGTCCTGTAGTCTTCTGTAACAAACAGTGGGTATAGAAAAGAATCATTCCCCTTTAAAATAATCACATTTTGTTGCTTTGTGGTCTGGAAGACAGATACAGTTTTTGCTTTATGCAGCGGTATTTACTTATAACATCCAAGTGAAAGATATAACACCAACATGTCAAAAAAATTATAATTTAAAAACAGAATCACAGAGTTAGAAAAAGGACAAATGCTCCAGTCCCTGCTGCAGAAAAACACCCCTATAACAGGGTATTACCACCTCCATGCTTTACTGTAAGAATGGTGTTATTTGGATGGTGAGCTGTATTGGATTTCTGCCAGACATATCGTTTGGTGTTGAGGCCAAAAAATTAAATTTTAGTCTAATCTGACCAGAACACCATTTTCCATGTGGCCTTATAGCGCGTACACATGGTCTGACTTTCCGGAGCTTTTCATCTGACTTTTTCTGTCGGCATTTCCGACGGACTTAGATATAGAGCCTGTTTTAAATTTTTCCATCCGAAATGCTGACAGAGTTTTGCCCGATGCAAAGCCCGGCCGTGTGTATGCGGCATTAGAATCTTCAAGGTGCGTTTTGGCAAATTTCAGTCATGACTGCATGTGGCCTTTGAGGAGAGACTTTTTTCTTGCAACCCTCCTATATAAGCAACATTTGTGGAACATTTGTGATGTTGTTGTCACATGCACACACTGACCACGCTTTGTCATAAATTCCTGCAACTGCTTCAGAGTTGCTGTAGCCGGCCTCTTGGTAGCCTCTCTGACCATTTTACTCCTGGCTCTTTCATTCAGTTTGGAGCAACGTCTTGATCCAGGAAGGGTTTTTCACTTCTTAATAATAGACTTTACTGTGTTTCTAGGCATTGATAAAGCCTTTGAAATTTTTGGTGTCCATCTCCTGACTTGTGCCTGTCAACAACTTTATTCCAGAGATCTTTACAGTGCCTTGCCACCCATAGTTGATTATTTGCTTCAGTTGCACTATCAGGGAAAGAAATGCTCCAGGAAAGCTTTTTTCATGCTGAGCTAATCAAAATCAACACAGCTGATCACAGGTGAAAGTCAAATGGCTTTGTGTGCCATTAGGAATGGGATTAGCTACACCCAATTGAGTTTGCAAGTCATTTTTAGGAGGGAGTGATCCTGTTACGAATTCTTTGATTTTTTTCCTGACATTTTTTTGCACTTGGATTTTATAAGTGACACTGAGTAAATACAGATGGATAATACAAAAACTTTGTCTGTCTTAATTTCAGGCTCCAAAGCAACAAAATGTGATTATTTTAAATGGGGGCAATTCTTTTCTATATCCATTGTAATTCTATGACTTGTCTTTCTCATGGTTTAGTGTGAAGGAGTGAGGCTGCTTTAGGCTCAGAGAAAGAGGATAGTGCTTGGAGCAGTAAAAACATTAAACTGTATTTTCTCAGGGACTATGTAGAAGCTAAATATACCAGCAACTAGAGGGATTTAGGTAGCACGGCAGGCAGCTGTATAAGGTACATTCCAGAAAGAAAAGAGACATTAGGTTGAGGTTCGTCAATTAATCAATTAAAAATGTTGAATTTTACCTCAGTAATACATGAGCAAATATGGGTGCTGGACCTAAACATCAATGGGCGTGTCTTTGCTAGATTTGATTGAGCACACCTAAATTGACCATTAAATACTTTAATAGTGATTAACAGGGAGGAGATATAGATAGACTGGCAGGTTTGCTTATTGAAACATGGGACACTCTATACCTGTTATGGCTGTATCTTAACTAGCTACTGGATTTAGACTTAGGACTTCCCCTGAAGGCTTCTCATGGCCCACTACTGAGCCATGTTTTGGAAGACAGCCTGGCTGGCCAGTCTTTAGTCATGGGACATAGAGGGTGGACCTGAGTATTAAACCACAGGGGCTGGTTGAGCACACCCTGTATTTTAGGGATCCTTGGCAGCCCAAGGCAGATGAGCATGCATGAATGTACGTGCCAGATTTCATAATTCTCTCCTCTCACTTTAATGATTTTATTCAGCACTTTAAAGTGATCACAGCTATATTTTAAGACCCCATACAGAGC
Organism: Lithobates sylvaticus; assembly: GCA_028564925.1. Lineage (NCBI taxonomy): Eukaryota > Metazoa > Chordata > Amphibia > Anura > Ranidae > Lithobates > Lithobates sylvaticus. The sequence goes on along the minus strand of CM053029.1, from coordinate 330,387,386 downwards.
AGTTTCTGATCTTCCTATCAGGAACAATCTGACTGAAGTTATATTTTTCACCTCAAGCAATTTCCTATTAGAGAACATTTGTGCTTACAATTTCTCTTTGCTCTGGTCAGTAGAAATAGTAGGATTCGCCTACTGATTTTTTTAGCCTGCTTGTCTGACATTCCAATGGTATGCACTATCCTTTGTATCATATTGAGACAACATGAACCCAAGTTGTTCTATGACTGCATCAGAATTGTTCAGATCATAGCACAATTTCTTCTCATGCAGGAGTACATTTATATGAATCCTAATTTAATCTGGCTGCGAACTGCATCTACCACCAAATAGTGTATTGTAAGTCTAAAGCCCCATACACACGCTCGGATTATCCGAGGACCAGGTCCGTCGGATCATGTCCGTCGTACTTTGTCCGATGTTGGTTTTGCGTACACACGGTCGGACAAAGTTGTCGGAAAATCCGATCATTCTGAACGTGGTGACGTTTGTTGCCTACGACGGGACTACGTAGAGGCTAGTAGCCAATAGCTTTGGTCTTGTAATGTGATCTGAGCATGCGTAGCACTTTGTCCGTCGGAATTCGCTACACACGATCGGATTTGGTGTGATCGGACTTTGTTGTCAAAAAATCTATCAGCAGGAGATAGGACTTTGTCCGTCGGACAATCCGATGGAAACTGTCTGATGGTGCCTACACACGGTCGGAATTTCCGACAACATTGTCTGATAGGACAGAATCCATCGGAAAATCCGACCGTGTGTATGGGGCTTAATGGTGGTAGAAAAATAGCAACCAAATATGCAGGGATTTATGATTTAGCTTTATTCTAGTTATGCTAGCTATAAATTGTGTTATTTTGTAGTAATTTTGGCCATGATTTGACATTGTTTCTCTTGACATTTCTCTTCCTCCGTGGTGGCTGTGATGAACTTTTACCGTGCATTGCTGCAAATTACACTCAAACCTTGATTTGTTTACGTAAAACTATCCGATCATAAAATACCTGACTGTGCGTCTCGGTCTACTTACAGGATTTTCAGCTTTTCCAGTCACTGCCAGTCCAAGAGAGGGGCCTCCAGCAAGGGATTTCTTCAGCTTTTCTTTCACCTCTGAAAGTTGAAGCTCCAGGTCTACACGGCTCTTCTCATTGTCCTTGCACTGTTCCTCTAGTGAGGCCAGCTTTGCCTCCAGTTCTTGTTGCTTCTTCCCTGAAATCAAAGTGCAACTGTTGTTAATAATGCCGCCATCATAAAATCATTTTTAGTTTCAGATAGAGTAGGGAATGGTTGGAAACCCTGCCAAGTTTTTACTGCTGTCTTGGTTCCTGTGGGGAGGATTCACCATTTGTATATGTCCTGGTGATCATTGTCATTGAGAAAATGATGGGGTTTCCAATATTTTATGGTTGTTACTGCTACAGGAGCTAGGGGGGAAAGCATTTAATGGACCTTAACCTGTCTCCACTCAATCAAAAAAAAAAAAAAAGGATTATCTATAAACAAGTTAACTGCTAGAAGCTTATCCAAAAAGTAAATTCTCCACAATACTGTACAAAGGGCCTGAAGTGGGGACCTATATATGGATGGAACTGGAGAAACATCATCTTGTTAGCAGCTAAAACAAAAACTGAAAACATTCCTTTTCTCATGCTGGCTGACACTGCTATGCCAGATAGTGCAAATGAAAACTGGATTTGTGGGTGGGTTATCCATGCTAATATAATGGAGCTCCTACAGGAGCTGTTATATTACCGTGGGTAGTGTGGCCTATCAAACCAATGTATGAAATCTCTAGAAGACAGAAATCTGAAGCACCGATCCATGTTTACTGAAAACTTATTTATGTGCTCAGTATGTGAGATAGCTTGGTACCTAGTGATGAAACATCTGACTTTTCCCAGGATGGGAAGATCACCAAGGGAGATTTAATATGGGAGTAGTTTACCACCTTAACTTTGCAGTTTAAACGTGGGATGAAAAGGTAATATTTTGGTATTGGGTCCTGACCTGTATAGGTCATGCGAACCCCAACTGCAGCGAGAGATGCTTCAGGGGCTGTGGACAGCACAAGGATATCCTTCATATCTGGTGGCTGTGCCCATGATTGATTGTGTTCTAGTCTAGGGTCTGTGGGTTGATCTAAATGCTCCAATTAATGACCCCTAAAGACGCTAAGCTGGCCCTATTGCATTGCCCAATTACAGGCCTTTTCTCATATCAACAAAAAACTAATGACCTACCTATTCTTAGCTGCCAAACAGAATATAGGCAAAGCTTGAAAGAAACCCTTTGTCCCCTTTCAAGAAGTGAAATACTGTATGATCACATAAAAGATTGACAAAATAATGTCTAGCATCTTAAACGACTCCTTCTCTAAATTCCTCAAAACATGGCTTAATTATGCTTTACCATCTTTGTATCCTTTTAGTTTAGGTCAATTATAACTTGCTGGAAAGACAAAACCATAGAAAATTCACAGCTTGACTAACCAATCAGTCTGCTTACTAACCAAATTAACCTGGCAAACAGTCTGCATTAAAAACAGGGGTCTAGTTAGCACACATTTGCAATTGCATTCATAAGCTGCAAGGCCTCTTCACAACACCCTGTAGTCCTAACACTACTAAAATTTATGAGCATCTCCACAGTGGGAGCACATGCATTCTAATGGATAGATAAGGGGCAGGTGGGCCTGGAGGTAGTCCAGTCCTCCTTAAAGGCACATGGGGCACACTGGACACCCAGCACATACCACAATGGCAGCAAAGGTGCCCCATGTGTGCCCTGACCAAAGGGCAAAAGGGCACACATGGGCAAAGGGCACCAGTAACAAAGAGATGGCCCCTGCCCCCACCTATAACTGGCCTTCACAGTAAGGAGCACATGTAAGGGCAAATGCATGCATAGCACTGCCCCCTTGGGGGCTGCTTGGTATTGCATGTTCTCCTGAGCAGCCATGACCCTGTGAACTCCCCAGCCCCTCTGACACTCTAGGTTCAGACATGTTGTGTAAACCTTTGAATGACACACGGACACAAAGCAAGTAGTTTCAACGCTCTCTACTTTTACTTACTCAAGAAGAGAGATTTAAATGAAGGATTAGTCAGCTAAATCCTGGTTACAGCCAAGACTAGGTTGAAATAATGCTTGCAGCAATAACAGTTAGTAATGACAAGTGAATGATAACAATATACATAATTGAATACCTTGAGGAAGCTTTGGTGGATATAAGGAAATGTTTCTGCTTTAAAGTGGAAGTAAACCCCCCTATCGTTTTCAGCCAAGGAAGCTGCCATCTTTGCCTCTGTTTAATCTTCAACTGCCACAGTGCTGCACATGTGATCCGTTATGACACCAGCCATTGGATGGTTTGACTGTTTGGTTGAGAGCACAGCCAATGTGCAGTTAGCATTCACGGCATGCCTTTTTTTTTTTAGACTGTTAAATCTATGGGTTTACTCCCGCTTTAAAGAAGAACCTAGGGCTGGCCTATAATACCTTTTAATACTGGTGAGAGATAATGTACTATAGTTACCAGTAAAGCATCCAGTTTTGTTTTATACCTTAAAAACAATAAAAAATATTGCACGGAAAATGTTATATTTTTTTAAAGCTTTACTTCAGTATTGATATTTCTGTATGAAGGCCTTATTTAAATAAAATGTTAGGCTTACATCTAAAGTGAAAGTAAGACAGAGTCACAAAGCAAATGATTTTGCACTGTTAAAAAACAGCAGTAATGTTTCATTTACCTGTACTATTCTTCAGAAGCTCTTTCAGCTCTCTCCTTTCTTTCCTAAAAGCTAGCAGCTTGTTCCGGATGGCCTCCTTTTCCTTTTCCAGGCGCTCTTTTTCAATAACAAATTGCCGTGCATCTTCCTCAGCTCTGTTTTTGCCATACTTATATTGGTTTGCATCTGAAACAGGTGGGCCATATATATAAAAATATTCTCCATAATTCTAAGCATATTTGCTATTTACAAGAATCACTTTGGCAAAATTTGACATTTAGCAAAATGGAATTTTTTGAATAGGTCTAGAAATTTACTTCTGTCACATCTTGTCTGGAATAGCTTATCTTTATCTTCTAACAGAGTATAAAAAGGGCTTACTTGAAGCATGACGCTTGACTTTAACTTCAGGATCCACTCTCCGGGACTTTTCACTACAGGATGAGGCATGGCGTTTTACTTGCGTTCCACCTTGTGTGCGCTTAGGATCTTCCACCTAGAAGCATATACACAATCAACTAAAATCAATGTTTTGCCTGTACTGATAATATGAACCCCATATTTAATCTGCAGAAATGAATAATGCCATGCATCACAACAGGGTCTCATTTATTAAAGAGCTGTCTCAGACAGTCTCTAAATGGCAGTTGTGAGATAAAACAGGCTGCCTCAGAGAAGTCTTTTTTATACAGTTACATAAGGGAGATCCACTATAGTTACTATTCTAAAAATACTATTGATGGTGTGCGATTCGTTAGGTGCATGTGGAACGTGTTATATGCATTAGCAATATATTTAAATCCTCTACTTCAACACTTCTGTTGAGATATTCAGAGATAACACAGAACAAGCAGTAAATACTTTGTAAACTAGACTATGTAAAAGGAATGCATGTTAATTTGCAAAAGCAAAGTTCAACAGCTCCCACTACTGGCCATTATATAGAAAGCACAAAGGTAGGTATAGTATACCCACTTTAAGACCAGGCCTTTTCTAACACTTTGTAAAAAAAAGCAGCTTTTTTGGCTAGAAAATTAATTATTATACATTTTTCTTAGCAGAGGCCCCTCGAGAATAAAATGGTGGGTCTTGTAATTTTTTATGTAACACAGTATTTGCATAGCGGTTTTCTGTTTTGTTTTTTTTTTGGGGGAAAAATACTCTTTAATGAATTTTAATGCACAAAAACATAATACCCAATTTTTTGGTGAAAGATAAAAAAAATATGGCATTACGCCAAGTAAATAGACACCTAACATATCACACTTTAAAAAGGCTCACGCTCGTGGAATGGAGCCAAACTACAGTAATAAAAATCTCCATAGGCGACGCTTTAAAAGCTTTTACAGGTTACCAGCGGAAAGTGACACAGGAGTTCTGGTGCTAGAATTCTTGCTCTCTAGCTGACATTCAGGGCAGTACCTCACACATGTGGTGTGATCAACGTTTACGTATGCATGTGGGACCAATGTATGTGTTCGCCTTTGTGCACGAGCACAGGGGGATGGAGGCACTTTCAAATTATTATTTTTTGATCACTTGTGACAGCAATGGGCAGTGACAGGTACTTTTATGGAGAGATCTGGGGTCTAATTCACCCAAGATGGCTCCTCTACCCTTAAAAGCATCTGACCACCCCGGGATTGGTGTGATCAGATGCTTTCAGATGCTTTCCTATTTTAAAAATGGCGAAAATAGGTAACTGGAAGTGACAATGTACAGGTCGCTTTCGGTTTCCTATACCATAGCGCTGATTGGGGAACTTCCAGTCCTCGAAAAGCTCTATGGTAAGCTGGTGCATTAATTAGCTGCTAGGATTGCTTTAAAAAAAAATCCGGGCATCCACAGAAAAAAAATAGGCATCATCCAAGTATACCACTTGAAAGCCACAACGTAAATATATATATATTGCTGTCTTCAAGTGGATACTATATGCAGAGAATTAGTTCTTGAAAAATGAACCATGTGTGTCAATGGAAAGCTAGCAGATTAACTTACCTTTTCATAGGTAACATCATCGTAGATTCGGGAATCACTACTACTGCTATGTGAAGATTTTGCCCACCTAAAAAAAGTCAGAGATACTCTCAGATACCTTCTTAGAAAAAACATAGCAGACTACATTGTATTTTATTTAACATCTATTGGTCCTGACCTTTTCACACAGTGAATAATCAAAAAAATCTGCTCATGACTTGACTGCATATTTTCAAGTGCAGTCAACACCAGTGTTGGTAATAAAGGGTCAATCTTGGTGGATGTTGGAGAGTTATACCCAACAATTTTTTATATCGGTCAGATGGGATCTTTGGCATAACTGATGTGGCCAAGTGGGTCTCACTCTCCTTTTATATATCTTAAAAAATGTATTTAAATTCCGTAACAAGACAGGGCAGAGCATACAAAACACAGGAAGCCAACATTTCCAAATGAAAAGGAAACTATCAGGGAATTATGGCAAAGAGATCCTGTTGCAGGGAAACCCATAATATATAAGATACAGGAGACTTAATGTACAAAAAAACATTTCTTGTACAGGCACCACACTCTGTAATTCTAGAAATGAGTCACATCAGGCAATATACATATGTTTGTAGGCCCAAACTCACCATGGCAGATATCCCCTGCATAAAGTTTATTTGGGAAATGTTGATTGGATTAGACAAGATTTGTTTACTTGGCCAATTTATATTGATTTCCTGTAAATTAGGCTGGTTGCAGGAATGTTGGTTAAGTGCACAAGCTCCCCCTGCCCTCTCTATATGTTCAAGTATACATGCTCCCCTGGTGCTAATACATGTTTGTACCAAAATATTCTATTGGAATTATCTTTTAGTGGCTAGATTGTATATGTCTGTAGATCTCTTTAGGTGGGAATGGTGGAGAGAGGCACCAAAGAGTCCCTGTGCAAGACCAATGTCTGGATCCTCTATGGAACTACTGTATATGGATTGACAACTAGATAGAGGTAAATGATGCCTAGGTCTATGCAACAGTGGGATGGGTTTTGGTAGCCATCTGACCCTCATCTGGTATTAACAGTCCCTTAAGTCCCAAAAGGCCCTTGTGCATCTGCACAGTTCGCACAAATGGTGTGTCTATCCTTTGATTACTAACTATTCTAATTGTCCATTTGCTATGTGACCGCTTGTGAAACGGTTCCTTGTCATGGTGTATGTTGCCCAGGATTCTCATCTAGTCAGGTTGAGAGGCTCCAGGATGCTTGTTTTATTTGGAGTGGAGTTTCCACCATGGTTGGTAAAATCCGGTTAGGGACCTGGAGCCTAAGATTTCATAGTGACCCGGGTGGGATGAAATCTCCACTCCTGGGGTTAGGTTTTGGGAACAGCTAGCACGCTGATTATGCAGGTGTGTGCTGGGCTTTTTGCAGAGTCAGGGCCAGGGTTCTGGGCTCTACCCTCCCAAAGAGTCTATGTGGGTGCAAGGGAGAGGCCACGAGTGTACATGTCTGTGATGGAACAGACAGAGGGCCCAAGCCTGAGGGCCAGAGCAGCAGGGAAGCTGTGAGGATAATAGCTGACAGAGGTACAGCAGTCATATAGTGACACAGGAAAGTTGTGTTACAAAGCCAGGAGGCTGAATCTGACTTACTTTGTTTTGTGCTGTTGCTGGAAACCCATGCATGGGCAACAAATTGTGTTATCAGAAATTTTCGTTCTCTTTAATAAACGTGGGCATACAAGCCCTTAAAGGGCACAGCTGGCATGGACTCTACTCTGGTGAGCACTACACTGAGCTTAATAACCCCCAAACATCACAATATACACGCTGTATGCAGAGACTGCTCAGGTGCCCAGCCTTTTTCTCAGACATATGACCACATATCTACATGTGCTTGAAGGACAATCAAACAGGTTATATAATTTGATATGTATTTGTGTTACAGAATAAGGCACTTAGCATCAGAATAACACTGGGTATACATGTTGTGAAACATGCAGTAACGTTGTCCAATGATTGTAATTGTATGGCTGTAAAAAGACATCTATGAGAAATTATGGAAATCCACTTTAGCTCCTAATCTATCTGATGTCATTTTAAGACTCAATTCCATAGCCCAATTTGAATTAATGTTAGCACAAAAGAAAGGAGCCAAAGCTAAATTCACAAAAGTTTGGCTTGCATGGACATTACAACCTAGAGCTTCAAATTTCTTGAAAGACACCAAGAACTACTAAACTTGTGTTTCCAGTAGATCTCAAGACAAAACTATAAGAACTCATACGGTAACTTCCTCTTCCTTTCTTTCCTTTCCTCCTTTCTTAAAGTTTAGCAACCTACCCTTGTTTAAACATCCTTGTTTACCCCACATTCCCTGGGGTAAACAAGGATTTTTTTATTATTAAAAATAATACACTTTTGGCTGCCTTTAGTCAAGAACAAATAAAAAAAGAAAAAAAAAACCACAGACATCCATGAGACCTTCCAGTGCACACTACACTTGACAAGATTAGAAAGTTTTATCAAACAACTGATTACTTACAGGAAAGAGTGACGCACAGCAGTGACGATGTTGGCTATTGTTTCAACATCAACATAGTCATAGTGCAGAGCATCAGGTTTGGTTTTTGAACCAGTCTGAGCCAACAGTAACCCCAGCCACCGGCCCATTTCTTCAGAGGAGCTAGCCTGCAATAAAATGAAAAAGAAGAAAATAAAGCACAAACCTTAGATATGGCAAACTGTTGTAGTTAAGAACACACACCTATAAGAATGAATTAAAGGTTGGGGGGGGTGGGGGGCTTAAACGGGTGTTGGGGTTAGTGGTTTACAGAAGGACGATAACTTCGTTGGTGATTTCAGCTCATGGGACATGACAAGGACTTCCGTACATGCTAAAAAAAATGCTTTTAGCGTGAATTAGAATGGAGTCTAATGCAGCAGTAGGTTGCCGTTTAGTACATTTTTGTTTTGGGGTTTTGATATCATGTCATGGGTTCTTGGGTTTAGACAAAGCAGTTAGTTCTCTTTATATTCAACCTCTTCTGCTACTAAAACTATACCTTCTTTGAGCTCAGCTTGCTTGGAGCCCTGAATACAAAGCTCTAGGTAAACTCTATGTCAGTCTGTTACAGATGGCTAATGAACTTCCACTTGCTACCACATGATGGTGCTCATGTGTGGTGATTGGTGTCTGAAGCACTAAACATTACAACAGGGAAGGAAGGTTGTATGCTCCCTTATACCCAATACCAGTTAAAAAGGAACAAGAGGGGGTTTAGCCAACCTGACGGACTATCACGGCACCTGAACAAAAACGGATATTCCGTGATAAATACTTTTTATAAACATCAATTTATTAAAGAAAATATAAACAATAATACATAAGAATACATACAAAAAAGTAAAAGAAAAAATGATACAGGTTTAGTCATTGGATATAAGATATACATATAGACATTACAAATTACATTAGTAAATTTTACATGCTGGCCAGAAGATGGTTGACGCGTTTCGCTTATAGCTTCATCAGAACCAATGAGCAGCAGTTTTTATGTCTGTGGTATAATTCTAAAAAGGAGAAGTGAGAGTTATTTTGAAGTGAGCCATATCGTCTCCTGGTGTATATAATATCACAAAATATTTTATTTGTTATTTTTCATCCCTCTCTAGGGATAATTAATTTATCGCCTACCTTATAGGTACGTATTGCTGGTTTGGAGGTATCCAGATTGTAAAGATATACATTCTATTCCTACATGATATAAAAGCAGCATCCCAAAAAGGGAGTCATCGTCAGCTTGAGGAAGTTTCCAGAAAAAAAAAAAAAAGGGCTCTGGCAGGCCAACAGGGTGTTTGTGTGTATGTGTGTGTGTGTGTGGGGGGGGAGGGGGTCGCGTAGACTTGCCTCTAAAACACAGACTTCTTGGTTTTGACTTTTGATACGAATCTACACCTATTAGAACCAGTAATAGGATAGATGTAAGCTTTGGTCCAAACTCCGTAAGATTCGGAAGGCAAATGGGTGCTTTGGTCCAAACCCTGGTGAGACCTCACAGCCCCGCAGCGCAATAGAGTTAACATGAGTTCGTAGATCATTGCGGTCCTTGTGAAAGTACAATGTGTAACCCTTTAAACGGCTCCAACGTTCCTTCCAGCACTGGTTCACAAGTACATTCAAGAAACCTATGAGAGACAGCAAAGAGAGTTAGCAAAAGGTGAAGTAAAACATGTTCATGTGTAACAATCAACTTTCCTGCTGTCCTTTTGTTAAAATTGTTCTATTATCGAAATAACTTATTTCTTGGCTAACTGCCTAATTAGATTGTCATAATTGTACATTCCTGCCATTCGATGTGAAAGCAAAATGACCAGTTAGGCTACAGATGGACCAGGGTCTAATATCTGCTGTCATCAGCTGATCCCATTCACAGCATGCCCTTTAATTTTCCTGTCAGTGTGAACTGGATAATTAAGAGACATACAGATCTTTCTGACACTCACACAACGCAATAGTGTAAAAATTGTCCAACATAGCATCAAAATGCCAAAATTATATTTACTGGTCACATTTACATTTGAACGCGCCTATGCAAGGGACCAAAAGTAATTGGACAATTGAATCAAAAGTTGTTTCATGGCCAGGTGTGGGCTACTCCTTCGTTATTTCTTCATCAATTAAGCAGGTAAACGGTCTGGAGTTGATTCTAAGTGTGGTATTTGCATTTTGAATCTATTGCTACAGCAATAGATTCAAAATGCAAATACCACACTTAGAATCAACTCCATCATGTGTTCAAAGGAGCTGTGAAAAGTGAAACAAGCCATTGTAAGGCATCAAAAACGAAAAAAAAAAAATCCATCAGAGAGATAGCAGCAGCATTAGGAGTGGCCAAATCAACAGTTTGGTACAGTATGAGGAAAGAGCAACGCACTGGTGAGCTCAGCAACATAAAAAGGCCTGGACGTCTACGAAAGACAACAGTGGTGGATAATCGCAGGATCCTCTCTATGGTAAAGAAAAACCCATTCCCAACATCCAGACAAGTGAAGGACACTTTCCAGGAGGTGGGCGTATCATTGTCAAAGTCTACAATCAAGAGAAGACTTCACGAGAGAAAATAAAGAGGGTTCACCACAAGGTGCAAACCATTCATAAGACTGAAGAATAAAAAAGCCAGATTAGACTTTGCCAAAAAACATCTAAAAAAGCCAGACTAATTCTGAAAAAGCATTCTTTGAACGGGTGAAAATAAGATTAATATGTACCAGAATGACAGGAAGAAAAAAAAAAAAAGTGTGGAGAAGGCTTGGAACAGCTCATGATCCAAAGCAAACAACGACATCTGTAAAACATGGTGGGGGCAGTGTGATGGCATAGGCATGCATGGCTTCCAGTGGCACTGGGTCATTGGTGTTTATTGATGATGTGACAGAAGACAGAAGCAGCCGGATGGATTCTGCAGTGTTTAGAGATATACTGTCATCCCATATTTAATGCAGCAAAGTTGATTGGACGGCGCTTCACAGTACAGATGGAAAATGATCCAAAACACACTGCAAAGGCAACCCAGGAGCTTTTGAAGGAAAAGAAGTGGAATATTCTGCAATGACCGAGTCAATCATCCAATCTCAACCCAATTGAGCATGCATGTCACTTGCTGAAGGCAAAACTAAAGGCAGAAAGACCCACAAACAAAGAACAACTGAAGACAGCTGCAGTTAGAGCCTGGCAAAGCATCAGAAAGGAGGAAACACAGTCTTTAGTAATGTCCATGGGTTCCAGTCATTGCCAGTAAAGGATTCTCAACAAAAATATTAAAAATGAACATTTTAATTATGATTATATTAATTTGTCCAATTACATTTGAGCCCCTGAAAAGGGGGGGGGGGGGCTGTGTATAAAAATGGTTGCAGTACCTATAATGTGTACTTAATATTCATGTTCAACCTCTTGAATTAAAGCTGAAAGTCTGCACTTTAAATTAATTTGGATTGTCATTTTAACTTTATTCTGGTGGCATACAGAGCCAAAAGTATGAAAATTGTGTCAATGTCCAAATATATATGGATCTAAGTGTTATATTATATATATATATATATATATATATATATATACACACACACACACTTATTTCAGTAGCAGTTGTGCATAAATTTTGCTTAAGGCCTCATGCACACTGGTTGTCAAATATGCCACTTTTAAGGGCACTTGAAGTATTTTTTTTTTTTTGCCTCTAAATGGCCCTGAATGTTGAGCCTATATGTCAATGCACAATGCATGTTTACAGGCATATAGAGGCAGAAAAAAGCCTCAGGGCCGTTTCACCCCAAAAAAGCGCGTAAACTAGCCTAAATGCTAGGTGCGTACAGTGCTTGAGCATGCATTCATTTCAATGGTCAGAATAAATGAATATTCTGGCCAACGAAATTAATACCAAAACGCTTGATGTGCCTAAACATTTTTGAATAAGCAAGGCTTTAGGCACATTTTAAATGCTAGTTTCTCCTACCAGGAGCAATGCGTTTAGAAGAGCTGCAGTGTGGACTAATCAGTCCTTGCAGGACCCAATCTAAATTTATCCTCCAAGTCCTACAGATGAGTGCAGGGGGGGATGAGATCACCAGAGGAACTTTGCAGTGCTGAATCTTGAGAACAGGGATGCAAAGGCAAATTTGTATGCCTTTATATCCCTCAAAACAAAACTTCGGTTCTTCAATTTCATCTGAAATACTGTAGAAGAAAAGGCTCATATTTATGATACTTAGCAGCAGACAGAAGAAAAAATGTTTTCCTTGATTCTGGGGACAAATGTGTGCAGCTCCCCTATATGGGATACATATGAAAACATAGGATGATCATCTCCATGAAATAGAAAATAAACCACATCGATGGGAATGGCTGAAAGACATTTCATGGATTTCATTGATATTACAGCTATTTATTTTGTGGTATGTCTGATGTGCTTACTACAGCCTATTTTTAATATATATATTACTGCCCATGGAAGCACAAATTTAAAGAGAGATTAGGGTGGAGTTATGGATCCGATGATGCCATTAATCGAAATCCTTACCACAACAAGGGACATCTTCATCTGTGGATGAGGTGTGCTGTTCCTCTGCAGACTGCTTCTTTTTAGAAAAACTAATTATCCTTGTAATTTTCTTCCCCGCAGCCCGACTCATGGAACCTTTTAACTCAGCCAAGCCACTTCTCCGACACTTCACTAAGGGTAGAGGTCAGAAATGAAAAAATGAAACAAACTTTTTAAAGATTCTAGCTTTAATACCACCTAAAGGCACACATATGCATGTATGTTCCTTGTGCAGCAGCGACGGAAACAGATAGGTAAAGAAATGAACTATTACTGAAAGATACTTTCCAAACTGGCAATCTTATAGTGCCACAGGGTAACATGTTTTGGATTTCATTGTACTGGTTTTTATGCGCAATTTGTATTTTTAGGGGAAAATATTATGTTTTTTAATTTTATCTTGCCATTACAACAGGTCTATATATTCATTTCAAAGCCCATCTTGCATTAAAAAGGTCTAAAATGTCAATATATACAAATTTTTGTTTGGTCGCCAACTTGCTCCCAGGCTGAAATTGGACTGTGAATGAGACGCAGGGGAGTATGTTGAAGTTTTATAATGACGCAATCGTTTAAAGAGGGTTTGTCTGTAAAACTGAACTCCAAGCAAACAAACATGCAATACAGATATGGATTAATTAAGAAATGGGGGTGTTTGCTTTGGTTTTCCAACACATACAGTTTGCACAAAGCGTATACTGTATGGATACAGAACACATACATATGAGATGCGTTTAATAAGAAACATCATTAAAAGATTACTTACCATTGTCTCGGTTCTCTTTCCCACTACTGGGGGAACTATTTTCACCATTTGCTGCACTGTCAGAGTCAGATGTCTTGTCATGGGACAACCTCTGTGGGAAAAGAAAAGAAAAACATCACACAAATTAAAAGACCGATATCTCACATGATACATTAATTGTGGAGTATACTATGTGCTTGCTTTGTTCCAATTTACCAGTTCATGGCTAAGAGCTACTCTGATTAACAGAGATGATTTCATAGGAATAATAAACAATAAAAATACATATACATGAAAAAGGACAATTTTGTTTAAATAATTGCATACATGCCACTTTAAATAGACATTTAGGTATAATTGTTGGCGCTATAGAAATCTTGTATAATAATAATAATATGATACAAACTTCTTTATACAGCATGTTTCAATATTTTTTATTTCATTTATTTATTATTTTTTAATAGTTGAACTAGATGGACTTGTGTCTTTTTTTCAACCTGACTAACTATGTAACTGTGCATGTTACCGCCTTCTAGAGATTCACCAGTAGAGGGAGCTGCTGTCATAAAATCTGGAATCACTCAGTTCTGACTGTTCACTGTTAAATATTCCTTCTATTTCTCACATAAAAGGTACAGTCTACTATTTCAAACATACACTTCTGTTGTACAAGCATGAGACAGACTGAACGGGTTACCAACATTCTTTTTTTTGCAAAAAAATCACAAAAAAGAACTGGCAATGTAAGGGTCAGGACCATACTTTTGTTTAATGTTACCAAGAACATATTGGGAACCAGATCTTGTATTAAAGATTTCAGATAATTAAGACCATAATGATGATACCTGGACCTCAATATCAAATGATTGAATAGTTGGCACATATGTTCCTGCAATCTCTGTGCTAAATACACACTCTGTTTGATATCTTGTTATCAGGCATTCAAATGGTCAGCAAGCTTTACAAACACATGGAGATATCAGAATAGCTGGGTCTCCTTAAAAGAGACGTACGGCCAAAGCTTTTTGTGGTTATACTTAACTTGTGGGTCACAGGAGTGCACTTACTTTTGCTCTCCTGTGACCCAGAGTCAGCTGACAGCGGGCTAAAGCCTGCTGTCAGCTGACGACACAGAGCCCATCCAGACTCTGGAAGGATCCTGACCATAACCCTTGAGCTTCCACTGAGGGAGAGAGAGAGGGTCGATTGTAGTAATATTGAGAGATCCTGACCAAGTTGTCAGGATCCACCCAGCTGCCCGATTGATTGACAGCTGGCTCAGGCTCTCAGCGTGTGCCTGTCCCTCTACAGCTCAGCATTCCAGTGAGTTCCAGCGGAGCAGAGAGGAGAGCGGTGACTGACAGTCACCACTCTCTGCTCTGAGAAGACTAAGAACTGAGCGATCAGCAGTGAAGTGATCACTCAGTTCTTGGTCTTAGAGCAGACATGGGACAGCTGCAGCATCACACTGATCCACAATCGCGGGAACGAGAGCCAGAAAAGGCAGGGGAGTTAGAGATCTGCTGTTCCTAATGCTTAGGAACATCGATCTCTCTCCTCCAATCAGCCCAGCCCCCATACAGTTATAAACACTCCCAGGGAACACATTTAACCCCTTGATCGCCCCCTAGTGTTAACCGCTTCACTGCCAGTGACATTTATACAGTAATCAATGGCTATTTTTTAGCTCTGATCGCTGTATAAATGTCAATGGTCCCAAAAAAGTGTCAAATATGTCCGTTCTGTCTGCGGCAATGTCGCAGTCCTGCAAAAAAAAAAATAATAAAAATAAAAATCGCAGATCACTCCTTTACTAGTGAAAAATATAAAAATAATAAAAGGCCAAAAATATCTCCTCTATTTTGTAGACGCTATATTTTTTGCGCAAGCCAGTCATCAATATACGCTTATTGCGATTTTTTTTATCAAAAATATGTAGAATACATATTGGTCTAAACTGATGAAGACATTTTTATTTTTATTATATATATATATATTATTTTATTTTTTTTTGGGGGGGATATTTATTATAGCAAAAAGTAAAAAAATATAATTTTTTTACACTTTTTTTTTGTTTATAGTGCAAAAAAAAAAAAAAAAAAAACACAGACATGATCAAATACCACCAAAAGAAAGCTCTATTTGTGGGGAAAAAAGGACGTCGATTTTGTTTGGGTACAACGTCGCAAGACTGTGCAATAGTCATTTAAAGCAACGCAGTGCCGTATCGCAAAAAAATGACCTGGTCATAAAGGGGGAAAATATTCTGGTCTGTAAGTGGTTAAAGTTATAGCTTTAAATAAATTATGAGAAGCCTCTCCCTATTAGATCTATGACAATTGTGTTTTCAGATAACCTCACCTTGTCCAGATCGAGTTTATGTCTCAGTGCTGGGGAAGCAGTTAAGTGCATTGAAGTTGGGCTACTGGCCTCCTTGATCACCTGTATGAAAATTAATAGATTAAGCTTTATCAGAAATGTTATTTACATATTTGCAGAACTAGATTTATTAAGCTCAATATTTCAAAATGAAGGTGGAGAAGATTTTGTCTCCAGAATTATAGACAAATGTTTGTGTTCAGAAACGTTCTCTTCCCAGATGTAATATTCAGTCGTCCTCTCACCAAATACAATCTTAGTTTATTACAACTGGCAAAACCCCACTGCTGAATACACTGCACTTTAACCACATATAATATTCCAGCATTTCTTTGTAAGTAAATGCCATCTGGGTATAGTTTGTACCAGGAAAATTCATAATACAAAAAGGGGAAAGAATTCTGACTCTCACCCTCATCCATTCTTCAGCCTGTTCCCGACTTTGACACGCCAACACAAGTAGCTCTGAGTTGGGAAGACAAAAGCGTAGCTCGTGCTTCTTACGTCGGCCGTCTTTTGGGATATAGGTGATGTTACACAGAGGCAGTGGCATTTCCAAGTGAGGATGCTGGTCCTTAGAGCTCTTGTAACACTATAGAAAATCAATGTTATCAGTTGACATTAGTAAGATGGCATCGATAACATTATTAGAGAGCAATTGTGCAGAACAACAGCGTCAGTTATGACCTTAATAAACGCAAAAATCGAATGTAACCCCACAACATACATTGACCAAAGTTCCATACTTATATTTCTGTTTATTGACTAGAAAAAAAGAGATAATAGCTTAAATATAAAGTAGAGATATCTGGCAATTCTGTTTTTTGCTGCATTTGCCTCAACAAACCTGAGTTGTGTATGTGATGCGCTAATTTTATATTAGAGATTGTCTCTAAATCAGATAAAAATAACATAATTCACATGCACTTGGGAGTGGGAGTCCTAAAGCTGATATGTAGCCATCTAGATGGTTCATGTTTGGCAGTATTTTTTTTTGTTTGTTTGATTAACCACTTACCCACTGGGCACTTAAACCCCCTTCCTAACCAGACCAATTTTCATCTTTCGGTGCTCTCACACTTTGAATGACAATTACTCCATCATGCAACACTGTACCCAAATGAATTTTGTGTCCTTGTTTTCACACAAATAGAGCTTTCTTTTGGTGGTATTTAATCACCGCTGGGTTTTTAAATTTTTGCGCTATAAATCAAAAATATACTGAAAATTCGGTAAAAAAAATAAATAAAAATTCTTTGTTTCTATTAAAATTTATTGCAGAGTATTGGCGAGTATTGGCAGAGTATTGGCAGAGTATTGGCAGAGTATTGGCAGAGTATTGCAGTGTTGCACAGTGGTGGCAGAGCATTGCACAGTGGTTGCAGAGCATTGCAGTGGTGGCAGAGCGAAGCACAGTGGTTGCAGAGCGTTGCACGGTGGTTGCAGAGCGTTGCACAGTGGTTGCAGAGCATTGCACAGTGGTTGCAGAGCATTGCACAGTGGTTGCAGAGCGTTGCACAGTGGGGGCAGAGCGTTGCACAGTGGTTGCAGAGCGTTGCACAGTGGTTGCAGAGCGTTGCACAGTGGTTGCAGAGCGTTGCACAGTGGTTGCAGAGCGTTGCAGTGGTTGCAGAGCATTGCACAGTGGTTGCAGAGCGTTGCACAGTGGTTGCAGAGCATTGCACAGTGGTGGCAGAGTATTGCACAGTGGTTGGTGGCAGAGCATTGCACAGTGGTTGGTGGCAGAGCATTGCACAGTGGTGGCAGAGTATTGCACAGTGGTGGCAGTGTATTGACCAGCGCTGTGGGCACTACACATCCAGCCCACAGCGCTGGTCCCGTCTCTCCCCCTCTCCGCTTCTCTCCTCTCTGTACCGATCGGTACAGAGAGGAAAGGGAGGAACCGGCGTCATGACGTGACGCCGGTTTGTGTACATGTGATCGCTCCGTCATTTGACGGAGCGATCACGTGGTAAACGGCCGCTATCAGCGGACGTTTACCGTGATCCGTGATGTCACGGATGTTCCCGAGTGCGCGCCCCAGGGGGCGCGCGGGAGCAAGTTTCTGGGAGGACGTCCGTAGGACGTCCTCCCAGGATAAGCCGACCGCGCTGTAGCTGTCTTTTGACTATAGCGCGGTCGGCATGTGGTTAATTAGTGTGTTAATTCTTCAGCTGCAAAAAAAATGATTGGTTTCTATGCAGAGCTGCACCACATTTTGCACTCTCCAGTTTTAGTAAATCCCCATGGTCTCAAAAGATATTGAATCTAGAACAGTGGTTCTTAACCTCAGTCCTCAGTACCCCCCACCAGGCCATGTTTGCAGGCTTTCCTTTTATCTTGCACAGGTGCTTTAAATCTAAGTCAATGGCTTGGTATTTTGGACAGCTATTTTATCTAAGGGAAATTCCCAAAACATGGCCTGGTGGGGGGTACTGAGGACCGAGGTTAAGAACCACTGATCTAGAACAACTAAGCATTTTCAGAATCATGTAGGCAAATGCAGCCTCTGTATTTCTTTTAAGACAGGTTTCTGAACTTCTGAATAATGCAAGTGGACCTTTGATTTACATAGTATTTATCACTACAAGAGAGTCTGGGTATAATATAATTCATAGGCATCAGACCAAAGTTTAGAGGTGAGCTTGTGGCACTGGGTCCATGCTACTTGATTGCCAAATATATAACACGCTGACAGTGACTAGAGCTTAGCCAATGCAAACAGCATTTTTCATTTGTGGTGTGCCAGAATGGGACAGCTGATGGGTCGGTTATGTTTTTCCAATGCTTTCCAGCTCTCCCTTCCAAACACCTTGTTCATACACTCCGGCTCCATTCACAGTGGTCACAGAAGAGTGGATGCAGGAAATCCTCTCTGGCACTCAGACTGTTTGGATTCTGTATGACGTAACAGAAAATATTTTCTTCCTTCCTTCCCTCAACAGTGTCAGTGTATTTGTTGAATTCGGTCGGTGTCTTATCACTAGGATGGTATTTTTCACTGCTTGTTTCTAAAAAACTTTACATGTAGAATACTTTATTTCTCTTACCAGGAGTTTGTTGTCTCTGATTAGTGTCAACTGTTTGGCCCACTGGCCAAAGCGCTTCTTGCGCAGGAGAAATGCGCAGATTCTGCTGTCCCGGACCAGGTGCAGAGACGACTCCTGGGAAGGCCATTGGTGCATCTGACGCTGAGCTTTACCCTCTTCATCTTCCTCATCATATGACTCATAAGAGCTGCTCAGACCATCAGACTCATTATCTGCAAACAAAGGAACACAACTCAGGGTTTATTAAACACTTCTGGTCTATGCAAACCAAAAACCATAAATTAAATGCTCAAGCCTTAGATATCAACTAAGAACTAGAATTACCTCTCAGCCACCAGTCAGCAGACTTACCCTAATGCCCCGTGCACGCGGTCGGAAAGTCAGACGGAAAAAGTTTGAGAGCTGGATCTAAAATTTTCGACAACAAAATACGATCAGACATTTTCCGATCATGTGTAGAGAACTCCGATACACAAAGTGCCACGCATGCTCAGAAAAAAATTTGGCGATGAAAGCTATTGGCTACTGCCCTGTACGTAGTCCCGTCGTACGTGTTGTATGTCACCTCGTTCCGAAAGGTCAGATTTTCCGACAACTTTGTGAGCCCGTGTGTATGCAAGACAAGTTTTGGCCAAAATTTGTCGGAAAAAATCAGACAGATTTTGTGGTCAGAATGTCTGACCGTGTGTATGGGGCATTAGAGTATGAATTTGATTGGAGGCTGTGGTGAAATTCCTTGAGTTCACAGTAAGAACACATTGATATACATCACCCTTAGTGACCTATATTGATCTGTGGACTTGGATTAAAAGGAAGGAGCGCCTGGTGTTCACAGAATTGTAGCTTCTAAAGTATAGTTCATAGACATCTATTAAAAAGTAGCAACATGTACATCAAGCCAATGTGTTTTGGGGGGAAGACTCCCCCTTCTTCAGGGCTGTTGCTGCATGCTATTGGATGGGAACAATTCCGATGGTTATGTTGGATAAGGGATTTCAGAAACCAGGATGGCGGGATGCCGGATTAGTTGATCTGTGTATCTACACTATGCCTTACAAAATACCAAATCTGTGCACCAGAGGTCAGTGGAGTAGTTGTCTCATATATAGGCAACCAAAAACAGATTTCCCAAACCTTTCTTAGCCAGGAGTCACATTCACAGGTGATGATAAAGCCCTGTACACACAGAACGAATTCTGGGAGACATCAGCTGATTAAAAAAAAAAGGCCGGCTTCTGTCGGATGAGCATGCTGGAAAACAGCAGCTGACTGACTCCCTATCAGCGCTCTCAGCCAATGGCATAGAGCGCTGATCGGAGTGTTCTGGTGGGGGGGAGGGGGGCAGTCCCCCTGTCAGAACACAACAGCTCAGAGGGGGGAGATCGCTGAACTAACTTTGGATGGTCCGTACAGCGACTCCGACTGTTTTTTTGTTGTAGTGTGTACCAGGCATAAGCCTAACAAAGTATGACAAAATTCACACTCAAGAACACTTTGGCAATTACAACTTTAAATATCCTGATGCATTTATATAAATAAAACTCAGCTTGAATAGAAGATAGGGAAATGCAATTATTAATTTTGTAACAAACAACATAGGCATAAAAACTTATTGACCAAGATTAAAGATCAATTCAGGCTCGCAAACATTCTACAACAGAAGATATATGCTTAGGTCAATTGCCCCTGGAGGCAGGCCAACGGGGCTCCAAAGCTCACAGTGTCATCCTGGCACTTTAAACATGAAAATGAAAGTATAAGGTGAAGAGCCTGCAACTTGTCCTCCTGATAAAAGTACTTTATTGATGAAGGGACAGTGTGCAAGTTACAGTAACTTGCACAATGTACCCTTCATCATTAAAGTACTTTTATCGGGAGGACGAAGTACCGGCTCTTCGCCACCATACTTTCATTCTACAACAACATTGTAAATCTGTGGACAGCCATAGAGAACCAAGCCCCAGTTTTATACTGTTATAAGTACCGTATAAAAAGAGTAAAAACTGTTGATTAAAATTAATGACAACAGCAAATAATGTGAAGTTTAACTATCCTTCTCTAGAATACGGTCTTGATTCTGGTTAGAGATGAGCTTGGGCATTCTCCAAACTCACCTATCTAAATCAAGCTTTTTTTTTGTCATATCATCTGTAGGATGGGTTATTCACTGCCTCGCAGGACATCAGTGCCTCTATATTGACACATACTCATGATTATTGTACATTTATGCATGCTGCGGGTTGGTGAATGAAACGGCCTGCAGATGATAGGACTAAAAAACATTGAAGTTTGGATAGAGGCAAGATCGGAGGATGCCTAAGCTAATCTCTAACCAGTATCTTGACTGTATTCTAGAGGAGGATTGTAAAAAACTCTACATTATTTGCCATCATTTTAATAGATGTTACACTTTATACAGTACATATAGCAGCATATTGTAAAAATGGGGCTTGGTTCTCTGACTGCACACATATTTCATAATCTTATTGTAGGTGGTTTGTACAATCACCCTTAGATTTACCAAGATCTACTGTATGTATTGTGAGGGGCTAACTATTTATTATGTTTACAGTATACCTCATCAAGGGCTCATTTACACCTGTATAATAAAGAGTATTCTTAAGTGCAGCAACCAATCTTGTTCTGATCTAATGTCATCTGAGTTTACTATGATTGGTGGTTTTGGGGTAGTGCACCTAGGTATACGCCCTCCATATTGACCACAGTTATGCCCCGTACACACGGTCGGATTTTCCGATGGAAAATGTCCTATAGGACAATGTTGTCGGAAATTCCGACCGTGTGTGTAGGCTCCATCGGGCTTTTTCCGTCGGATTTTCCGACGGACAAAGTTTTATCTCCTGCTCTCAAATTTTCCGACAACAAAGTCCTATCGGACTTTTTCCGATCGTGTGTAGAGAATTCCGACGGACAAAGTGCCACGCATGCTCAGATCACATTACAAGACCAAAGCTATTGGCTACTAGCCTCTACGTAGTCCTGTCGTAGGCAACAAACGTCACCACGTTCAGAATGATCGGATTTTCCGACAACTTTGTCCGACCGTGTGTATGCAACACCAGTGTCGGACAAAATCCGTCGGAAAAAATCTGATGGATTTTGTGGTCGGATTTTCCGCCCGTGTGTACGGGGCATTAGGATACATTATGCTGTTAAATCTACTCAATCGGTACTCAAAACCCAAACTGGGTTTTGACGTTTCTATCAAACCTCAGTTGTATAAAAAATTATTTGAATTTTAGCACCTTCATTCCATAAATGCATTTATATGCACTGTCACTTACATGAATGTTTCTGCTCTCCATTTATTTGGGTAAGGGGGTAATTATTATCCGCTTCTTCATAATATCCATCTTCTATGGAATTGGGAGGGCTGGAACTGTCTGTGTAAAGTAGGAAATACATCAGAAATAAAACTATGGAAAGATAAACAGTTGGCTTTGAGTAAATCACTCATCATATTCTAATACAAATGCACACATTTTGTACAAATGTTAACAGGAAAACTCCACAAATGTATTTGGTGGATAGGTGATAAGTGAAGCACATGTGTAAATATCCCATGCACCTGCTTCCACAGCTCCAGCAGTTCTGTCTCACCCTGTCTACACTTTGTATGTTAAAAAAATTCCCTCATTGGCTTGAATGGTAAATAATAATTACCAACATCTGTCACAAGTAAAATGGACTACAGGCACCGACAAGGGAAGCGGAAAATTTAATTGTATGTAAAGCCTAACAATACATCTCTTATTTTTCCACTTTTAGTCTGCTAAATAGATTGGTAAACGTTATTTTTTTTTTATATTACAGCTGTTGGATAAGTGCAAAAAAGAACAGATGATTTTGCCAGATAACTTTCTTTGTTCTCGGCTGGTGCACACGGAGCAGTTATGGAGAGAAGGGTGTCAGGAGATGAGCAGAGGTCTGTGTTTCTTGTAATCCATCAGAAATAAAGTAGTTAGGGCTTTGGAATTCAGAGCCAAAAAGTATATGGTCATAAGTCCATTAGGGACAGTCGGGCGCCGCCCCCTTTCTCCAGCCACCCCCTTTGTGTACTATGGATAGATTCATGTATTGCCTGGATCTATCCACGGCCGCTGTAGCCACCCCCATTCAGGCATCCTGCCCCTTTTCAGGCGCCGGGCATTTTCGAATAGGCTTCAAAAAAGGTGCACTGTGAGCGCAAACCATTGCGCTCGCAGTGCACCCTGGTGTATTAGCAAAGCAAAAGAATATTTGCTTTGCTAACACAGAAGCGCCTCTCAGCCAATCAGGAGACCCGGATGTAATACCGGGCACCTGATTGGCTGAAGGTAGAGGCGATCTCATTGGCCGCCTAGCAAAACAGGAAGAAGACGCACAGGGAGGACACAGCATCCATCGCTGCGCTACACGTCCCACAGTTTCCACGATGGGGTAATTGCCAGGCAGACAGCAGCAGGCGGGGGGCACAGTGGCTGCATATTATGGGCACAAATCCTGCATTTGATGGAGCACAGTTGGCTGCATTTGTGGGGCTCAGTGGCTGCATATTATAAGCACAGAGGCTGCATATGATGGGCACCGTTGGCTGCATATTACGGGCACAGTTGGCTGCATATGACGGGCACAGTTGGCTGCATATGACAGGCACATGTTGGCTGCATATGATGAGCATGGTTGGCTGCATATGATGAGCACGGTTGGCTGCATATGATGAGCACAGTTGCTGCATATGATGTTTCAGTATTTTTCAGAATTTTTTCAGTTTGTTTGCGCCCCCTAAAAAATTTTGAGCACCAGCTGCCACTGATGTCAAAAAGGAAGAGAGGAGCAGTGCTAGGACAAAATCATCCAGTGTCCAGGGGGAAGATGCTAAACTGTGCCTCCCAGGCACTAAAGGGGGTGGAACTAATAGCAACAAGTGGAGCACACCAAAACATATGTAATGCTTGTAGCATGCACCAGGTCTACAGATTACATATGTGATGATTGGTCATCACAGCAATTACACACACAGGTACAGAGCCACTTGGATTGGTCCAATGATGGCTAAATTCAAAGCCATTAACAGGCACACTGGCCCCCAAAGGGTGACTGCTAAATAGCTGATTATAAAACAGCACTTCAAAACAGGCATCCACCTTCTGGCTGTTTTTATTTTTTACACTAGGCCGGTAGGGAAATGACAGCACCTTGACAAACCTAGGCTGCATGTCCAGATGAGAATGGCTGCCTTAAGCAGCCCATAGATGACTTGATTTTCTTTCCTTCCACCACGGGTGAAACAAAAGAAAAATCACTCAATTCCCCCATCAACAACGTCAGCGTTGATAAGGGAATGCCTCCCGAAGTACTAGTATGTTCTGCTGGCAGGGCAAAGGTAAAAAATCTGACAGGCTGGTTATACCCAAAACAATCAGCCTGCCCATACTTTGATCAAAACTCAGCCAGTCTCTGCTGAACTGGCCTAATTCCGATCCATTTATGGTCAGCTTTAGACAATGGGGTTGATTTACTAAAACTGGAGAGTGCAAAATCTGGTGCAGCTGTGCATAAAAAACAATCAGCTTCCAGGTTTTTTTTTGTCAAAGATTAATTGAATAGAAGCTACCATGCAAAGCTACAGCAGATTCTCGGCGCTCCAGATTTAGTAAATCAACCCCAATGTGTCAAGGTGTTTAATTGACTTAGGCCCCTTTCACGTGGGCTCCTCCGTGCAGCAGATTCAACTTGCTCAGCGGGGGATCGCTCCGCTGATCCCCATTGAGCAGGTGGATCACAGGTCCTGTCCACTCCGCTTTTCAAAGACGACACGGACACAGTCCCGCTCTCATCTATGGAGAAATCGGATGGAAAGGGAGCGCCTGTCTATTTCCATCAGATCCTATCCGCCAGACGAATGGAAAATAGGACCACCATCCATCCGGTTTTTGTGGGCAGGATCAGATAGTGGCGGGTGTCAGCGGACACGTGTCTGCTGACATCTGCCGCTCCATAGAGGAGACTGCAGGGTCCAATCCGGCCTGCCTGAAAAATTGACAAGCGGACCTGATCAGACAGCCTGTGTGAAAGGGCCCTTAAAAACAAAACTTCAGGCCATGTCCTGCCCTGGGTAGGAGCATATATTTCTGGCACATCAGATATTTTTTTGTAATGACAGCATGGTTACCAGGAAAAAAAAAGGGGAGATGTAATTTCCTGGAGAGATAATAATGTTAACACACATGCATAAATAATGCTAACAGACACCCATCATCAACTGTACACTAAACAAAACTATGGGGTGGGGTTCTTTTATCCTCCTAATCTGTTTTTCCCCCATAAAAACTTACATTTTTAAAATAAACCTACTACAACGTAGTACTGGAAATGGAGCAAATACAAAGAAGGGCAACAAAGCTAATAAAGGGTCTGGAGGATATTAGTTATGAGGAAAGGTTGCAAGCACTGAACTTATTCTCTCTGGAGAAGAGACGCTTGTATATTTCAATATACAAATACTGTACTGGTGACCCCACAATAGGGATAAAACTTTTTTGCGGAAGGGAGTTTAACAAGACAAGTGGCCACTCATTAAAATTAGAAGAAAAGAGGTTTAACCTTAAACTACGTAGAGGGTTCTTTACTGTAAGAGTGGCAAGGATGTGAAATTCCCTTCCACAGACGGTGGTCTCAGCTGGGGGCATTTATAGTTTCAAGAAACTATTAGCTAAGCACCTGAACGACCGCAACATACAGGGATATACAATGTAATAGTGACATATAATCACACACATAGGTTGTACTTTAGTGGACTTGTGTCTTTTTTTAAATTCACTTCTATGTAAACTATGTATGTAACTATGTAATTGTCTGGTTGTCTTTGGCTTTAATACCTTTTGAGGCATAGATCTAAACAAGCATGGGGATCGAAATAAAGTTAGAACTTTTAATAAACATGTATTCATATCAGAGCCTCAGAAAGAAGCTACTGGATTAGAATGACATGGATATTTAGTATGTTTAAATAGAGAGGCTCTCAATTGTACCCTCTATAGTTCATCAGCACAGGTTTCCTTTAATCTATAGCACAGAACCTAATAAAACCCCATATGAACAACAGAAGACGATCTGGTCCACAATTTGCATCTGTCCATGTATTCAATCATTATGTTCCCTCAATCAGTATGGACCTTTCAGATTGGACAAATCTGTTATGGCCAGGTCTGGTCAACATCCAGATGACATTTCGAGGCCATCTTCCATTTATATGGCCTGCTTTACAATAGGTAAATACATATTAGACATGATTTATGATCATTCAGTTTAATGCTACAGTAGACCAGGCTATAGATGAAGGAGACAAAAAGACAAACACTGCTTACTGCGAGATGTAATATACTCGGTGGGCTTTCCTGGCCCAAGTGGCACAGCTTCCTCATAGTAATCCTCTGGTGGGGGAGTGGTAGGCAGTGGTGGTGGAGGGGCACATGGTGGTGGTGGAGGTGCAGGAGATTGGCTCTCTGTGTCTTTGTATTCATCCTGCATTTCTCGTAATTCCTGCAGGTCACAATCTGAAGAACAAATCCCCGGAAATTTGAACAATTAGCATTTTACCTCAGAAATGGCTTCATGACGTGAAAACAACATATTGTTTACAACCTATAAATGTGTAGCACTGGGCTAATGCTAGTCCTGAAGGCCTCCTATAACATTTCATAGAACACAGGACCATTCATTGTATTTGAGTGAAAGACAAATCACGAAATTTCCATAAAGATTTAACAAGATGACTCATGAGCAATAACGCTGCTGAGGTTACCGTCACTACAGCAAAATTGTGTTGGGTGGCCAATTGTAAAGTTTCCACAATAAGAACGTGTTCATTTTGGCGATAATACCTCTCAACTGAAATTAACTAGAAGATGATTTTAAATTATAGCTAAACCCAAGAGCAAAAGTTTAATATATTGCAGCTTACCAGTTCTTAGATGTGGTTGCTGCATTGTTTTCATATTTTAGGCTAAGAAATTTTTTAGCAAGTACAGAAAATAACCGATGATCTTGCCAGAAACGCAAGGTTCTTGCCACTTCCTGTGTGCTGGAGGCAACACAGTGTTACATTTCTTGAGTAAACTACTAATCTTGTCATTGTGCATGTAATTGGAGATAAGCAAAGGCAGGTATGTTTGAAGTACAGCCTGGGTGGCAAACAGGGATCTATGTATAGATACAGTGAAGGAGTGAGCATTGCTACCCAGGGACATAAAGTGTGTTTTTTACAGGATTACCGGTAGAAAAAAAAATAATAATACAGTCACTAGCTCTAAGGACTGGTAAGCTACAATATATGACATTTTAGTTTTGAGTTTAGGTTTGCTTTAAAGGGTATGTCAAACCGAAACTGATGGAGGCTAGAGACATATTAGGCACCTTTAGTCAACTCAGGACGATGTGAACACTGGAGCTTCCCAAAATGGGGATGGGAGAGTCACAATAGGTTTCCTGGGTTCTGTTAAAATATATGAATTAAACAAAAATCTAACTGCATAAAGCTGCCCATACATTGGCTATTTTTTCATTCAACCAGTGTGTTGAAAAAATAAATAAAATAAAAGGACTCCACCACCCCATCCACACTGGTGACATGGATAGGGGAATCCTCTCCGCTGAGCTATTGTATTCTGATAGTGGGGTCACCTCCCCGCTATCAGAATGCACTGATCAGTGCTGCTGGCTATAGTCGGCAGCGCTGATTAAGGAGAGACCTTCCAACAGGGTGGTTGTACAGAAGTCAATTGGTATATCGACTTCCCTGCCCAAAAAATGATTGAAATTCGGCTGATTCCTACTGAACCAGACAAATTTTGATCCATTTATGGCTGGCTTAGGTGTGACAGCCTTATAAATGACCTTACAAGGAGCTGGAAAAGGTTACATATGTTTTAAAGTGTGTGTAAACACTTAACAATAAACTTCTCATGTTTGCATCCCTTTGGTCTTAGGAAATACGATTGAAAGAGATGTTATATCTGTTTGATAAGGGCAAATAGCACATTAATCGGATTCCAAGACCAGGACAAACCTCATCCTGGATGATTAATTTGTGTATATATTTTTAAAACAAACCATTTTATGATTTTGTGATACTTTAAATAAAATTAAGTTTTATTTTAAGATTTTGTGATACTTTTAACACTTCAATACTGGGCACTTTCACCCCCTTCCTGCCCAGGCCAATTTTCAGCTTTTAGCACTATCACACTCACTTTGAATGACAATAGTTTGTAAATAAGTAATTTTCTCTCTCTTCACTGATGTGTGCTGATGAGGCGGCACTGATAGGTGGCACTTGTGGCCACTGATGAGATGGCACTGATGAGGAGGCACTAATATGCCTCACTGAAGGGCACTGATAGGTGGCACTGATGGACACTGATAGGCGGCACGGATAGGCGGCACCGAACTGATGATCAGTGCCCCGATTACCTGTACAGGTCTCCCCTGTGAGGAGATGCTGCTGATTGGCTCTCCTTGCCTCACACTTTGTCAGTGTGAGACAAGGAGACACGAAATGACCAGCTGTGATTGGACACAGCCGATAACATGGGTAAACTGCAGCGGCATCGGCTCTTTACCGAGATTGGAGATCCTAGGAACATGGTGCGGGCGCGCAAGTGTGGTAAGACTGTGTCGATGTCATATGACATCAGCCCAGATCGAGAGGGGATCCTGCCCGCCGTCATTTTTATTATACGGTGGTCTGGACTTTTTGGAATTTACTGGTTGGTGTTCATTATACCCAAGGAGGTACATTTAAAGTCCCAGACACTTCCGTATTTCAATATAAAGATGTTAAAAAAAAATTCTGCAAGCAGGGATTTTATTCCACTATTCACAATGCTTTGGTCTTTGGTGTGAATGGTTGTAGAATTAAAAACTCTATTTCTCACATACAGTCCTTGCCACCATTGAAAAGGAAAAGCTATAACATGCTTGGTGATGTTCAAAAGAGCTTTTCACATCACTCACCATGTACTGGCATAAACAAAATAAACAAACATCTAAATGGTTTATTGGCCTAATCAACCAACACAAACATACCAAACTCCTCAAAGAGAGACTCCACAAAGCTTGTGCCATTGTGATAGGCAGCAGTGTTCATATACTGGAAATCCAGGTCATCTCCTGCAAAATTTAAGGAAAGGCACGAATAAATACACGTACATTTTATATAATATATATATATATAAAATGTGTTAGCGTGTTAGGTATACTTTTCAATCGTAAACGATTTAAAATTTTGACCATAGATATAGTCTGCTTTAAAGGGAAGCTGAACTCTGAAAGTTGTGTTAAAAAATAATAAAAAAAAAAAAAAAAAGGTATGCACATGAGCTGGCAAATGATGTTCTTGCTCACAATTTGGAACTCAAGACCTGGCCTAGTGTGTATTTAAGTAGGGATCACAGTGATGCATAATTTGTCTAAAAGTGGACTTCTGCTATAATAAAGCTATGTTAACACAGGGTAGTGAAATTCAGAGCAATAAAAATACTTTTTGTGGAGATAAAGCAGGCCTGAAATCTGATTATTAAAAGGAAAAAATGGCAAAGCGAAAATCCCTCGTGAGCTGCATTTGTAAATAGTGTTTTTTAACTAACAAATCTGAGGCGCCCATATTGAGATGGTCAATCGCTTATACCTGGAGAAGGCTGTAGCTGTCGCAGGATGCTGCATACCGCACTTTGTTTTTCTCTGGTGGTGGCACTGAGGAATTCATGATCCAGAAGCTTTAGTAACACATTCAACTCTGGCAACAGCTGGTCTAAAACTAGAGGAAAAAACAATAGATTAGCTTACAAGATATATTCTGGTTTATAAGCATACATAGTAACTCAAATTAGCATTAGAAGAACTATTGATTGGACTCCATTTTTAAAGGCGTTCTCTAACAATTTGGAACCCAAAGATATGCCATGACCTTACTGAGTAACATGATGGAGTTCCTGCCCCTTTGGTTTTGGAAAATAACAAAAAAAAAATGTACAACTGGTCATCACCGTGTGAAAATTTTATCTGACATCAATCCACTAAGGAATATTAGCAGATGGGTTACAAGATAATGTTATTTCTTTTATATTCTGGAGAACCTTTTTAAATGGAAACTATATTTTCCTTACACTAGGTAACATTGCAAACATTTGGATAACCCTTGATGGAAACTTGATGGCACCATGCAGACTTAATCAAAAGGGATGTACTCTATATTATCACTGAATGCAGAACTTTACCACCCAAAACAGAGTTTTCCATTCTATGTTAAAATAAACATCCCGCCAGGTTTTGTACCAGCTCTGTCAGTCAGGGAAATCTCTTCTACTGGGCACGGCTTTGGCAGATGAGCATGGCATTTCACTGAATATCTGCTGATCCCAGAGAGCTAGGAAGACCCATTGAAGGATCAAATTCTACTTATTTCACCCTAATGGTGGCCTTACACGCTTCAATAAAATGTGCAATTACTTTTCCAATTGATCTCTCCAAAAAGAAATAATTAATAGTCAACAATGAATTGTATCGATATGCCACACATGGGAAAGTGGATTTAAAAAGGTACGATTATAACTCCTGATCATCATTTATAAAATCACATCTCTAATCTCATAATCTGATTGATTGTATACATCTATATTCATAAATGACATATCTCAGTGTTACAGATTCATGCAACGCAGTATACGATATTTTGCCGTGGCCAAAAATCTGAAACTGGGTCTAAATCAATGGGAAGTTATGGATATACAATTGTTTGCAGATTCAATTAATTTGATTGACTCACACATCAATCAGTTAAAAAAATAAAAAAAATAAAAACTGGAAGCATGTATGGCCACCATTAGACAGAAAAATCAGTTTGGGGTTGGAATGTTTCACTCTAATATAACGTCTTTTGGAACACATTACAATCACAGGTTTGTTCTTTAGAGATCCTTCTACCACCACATCTATTTGAGCAAAAAAGTACAAAATTATTATTTTTTCACCGTGCAGTCTTTCCTAACATGTAAATACTATTTTAGATCATACTGTTTGTTGCAGAGCACTGATGAATGTACATCTTGATACTTTAGACAATGTGAAATTGAATAAATGATGGCAACTTGTCTTTCACAGTGGAATCAGCTTGATTCAAAATGTTAAGCACCACAGTTACCAAATATACTGTACAAGTGTTCACACTAAACCAATATTTAAAGATGGGGCTCTTCTACAACCACTTCTTCCACCCCAGCCTTTTAATACTCTAACAAATAATTGAGCACCCATACACTGCTTGGTCTAGTCTTTTAATTGCTAAGCATTTGGCACCTTTAATACATTTACACCTTTTCTACACTGCTGGTAGAGACAAACATACCAGTGCTAAGCCAATTCCGCATGAGTACACAAAACACAATAACCACAGGACCTGCTGTGGAGCGCCCATAGTAGGTGGCCCAGGGTTATCTTATTTGTATGGGAACACTTAAAAAGGTTATGGAGCCGACTATATTCCCTAATGAAAAACAGAACTAAAAAGAGTCCATGAACTTTCACAAAAAAATGAACATCAGCACTTTGGAGGTCCAAGCCTATCTCAAGAGCATAAAGTGGCAGGTGGAATGTATGTAATGTGTGCAATGTGAATAGTGTTAAGTATTGGAGAAGTAATGCAGAGACAGGCATGGCGATTTGCTTTATCTCAGCTTTGAGGCTGAACATCAAGGCTGGGGTCGTTGTATGACTAATAATGCAATCATGGCATAGACTACTTACACATCACACACCACCCAAGTACAAAGCGGTAACTGTCTGCATGTGTTACATCTGGCAATGTCTTATCTATAGCATCTCTCTGAATTAATATTATCAGATTCACATATCAGTATAAACAGGTACAGCAAAAGGTTAACACATTACGTAAAATGGTACGTTCTTCCACCACTTTTATATCACTTGACCCTTCCTTTTAGATTGTAAGCTCTAACAAGTAGAGCCCTCTAATATCCCTTGTATTGTATTGCATTTTATCTGTACTGTCTCTCTCCATTTTGTAAAGCAAGGTGCAAACTGTTGGCACTATATAAAGCTGCCCATACATTAATCAGTTTTTGTGTTCAACCAGGTGGTTGAGCGAAAAAAAAACTGACCCGATTCCCACATCCACACGCTCAAAGTGAATGGGGGAGATCTACTGCTGTGTTCTTGTATTTGGAGGCTTCCCTGCCATCAGAATACACTGATCAGCACTGCAGGCGATAGGCTGGTCAATCCACCAATTGACTTCTGTTCAACCACAGTGCACATACAAGGATCGAAATTCAGTTGGTCCCTGCTTAACTGGGCAAATTTCGATCCATGTATTGCTGGCTTTAAACCTACATATAATAATAACAAAGTGCCATGAGGGCTATATAGAAAATGGTAAAAAAGTGGCATACGGTGTTATATAAATATAGTAATAAAGTGACATTGGGCTTTAAAAAAGAAATAGGTAACAAAGAGGTATACAGACTATATAGAAATGCTTTTATAGAAATGGTAACAAAGTGGCATACGGGCTATAAAATCTAATAACAAAGAGGAATGCAAGCTACTTTTTATAAAAATGGTAAAGTGGCATACAGACTATATAAAAATGGTAACAAATATGCATACAAGCTATGTAAAAATGGTAATAAAGTGCCACGCTAACTATATAAAATCAGTAACAAAGTGGCATACATGCTGTAAAAAAAATGGTGACAGAGTGATATAAGAGACTTTATATAAGACAGAGTGATATAAGTGACTGGTAACAAATTGGCATATGGGCTAAAAAAAAAATGGTAACAAAATAGCATCAAGTGAAATAAATAAAATAAAAAAGTGGAGATATAATTTGGTCCTATCAGGGTTATTATGGCAGCCTGCATATCTTGGGGGGGAGCAAATAAAACACATTTCTAATCTAATCACATCTAATCAGTCATTCTCATCTAAATCAGAGAAAAGACCTTTGGGTGCCTATTGACACAGACATGAAATCCTCTGATTTAGCCAATAATGTTTATAACCTGCAAAGCTTTGTGCTGCACTTTGAAAATGTTGCAGTCATTTTCATTTGTATGTCTTCCCTGGGAGAGCGTCCTGTAGAGCGTTGGTATTCCAGCAGCTGTGACTTATCTTATGGTGTATCATAGCATAGTAAGAAAAGGTTATGACCCCTCAGATTTTGTTATTTTTTTTACATCTGTGTCCTATTGAGGAAATTCCCCTTAACTTCCTGTCCCAAAACAGGAAGTGAGAGAAAATTTCCCCAAGTGAGGCAATCCTAGGTTGTCAGCAGAACTAATGTCCCTATTGGAAGATATCCCCTTAACTTTTGGGGATAATGGTAAACAGGACAAATAGAGAGGGTGAATCTCCCTGACCTGGGCACAAACAGCAATACAAACCTAACAGGTGTGCTAATTCCTCTTTTTAAGAATCATATTTACCTAGGTGGATGCAGCATTGGTCCGATGCTGCATCTGTCCCCTGCTGCCTCTAAGACTGAGAACCAAGCGATTAAACACTGATGATCGCTCGGTTCTCAGAGCTCCCTGAGAAGAGAGCTGGTGTCAGTCACTGTTGTCTGCTCTGCCCCCCCCCCCCCATGCTTACTAGAGCTCTGGGCTGTGGCAGAGTGGGAGCGACCGTCTCAGACCCTCAGAACCTGAGCTGGGTGCCGGTCCAGGCATGCGGGTGGATCCCGACTTCATTGTCGTGATCTTGCCTGAGCATGGACTTTGTGATATTAGCCCACCCTCTGCTGAAAACAGGTCACAGGAGTGCAGAAAGAACTGCACTCCTGTGATCCATAGGAGAAGTACAGCCAAACAAACTTTGGCTGTACTTATCCTTTACCCAATGAAGTGAACAGCCTCAGACGATACACAGAGATGAAACAAATACTCCTACATAGGTTTTACTTGTTTATCTGCAGTCTTCTCATATCTACACCCCTTTAAAAGAGCAGATCCTGCTAAAAATCGTTCTTTATCTGTCAGGAGCACATAGGAGGGGGTGGAGAGGCTAGAGTTACAGTGTGTGAGAGCCGATTGGAGGAAAGGCACACCCCCCCCTCCACATAGCAGAAGAACTGTGCTGCAAATAGACAAGCTCCTTTCTGAGCTCTCCCCCCCTCCTGACAC
Organism: Lithobates sylvaticus; assembly: GCA_028564925.1. Taxonomy (NCBI): domain Eukaryota; kingdom Metazoa; phylum Chordata; class Amphibia; order Anura; family Ranidae; genus Lithobates; species Lithobates sylvaticus. The sequence goes on along the minus strand of CM053029.1, from coordinate 330,353,219 downwards.
AAATTTATTTCATGTGTCAGGAAAACGTCTCATAAGAGATGTTGATAACAGAGGAACGAAGCACCAGAGTGAAAAACTTACACATTACAGGTATACATGCTTTGCTCAGATTCCATGACTGAGGTTTACAACCACTTTAAAATCCTGGCGGCCTTGACTTTTGTAGAATTTTGCCTTGCTGTACATATATACGATGGAGCAATGAATCATGAAATGTTTGTCCAGTTTAGGATATCTATGTGGTGTTTGGTATAACAACTAAATCTATTTATAATGAATTAGCTAAGGAAGTGTCTAATATCCTCTTTCTGACATGGCTATTTGCACCTTCTTGTGGAATGTTACAGGAAGGAAGAGAAGAGGTATTAGAGGATGAACAAAGTTTACACAACATGATACAAGGTATGGATAGTGATAGCAGCAGAGTAATGGAAGTCTGAGAACTACTACAAAGGTGTGTAGTGCCAAGCTGGTTCAGCAGGAACCCGCTGACTTTTGGAACATGTGTACCTCCGTCTGTTCAAAAGAAAGATGGAAAAAAAAAAAAAAAAAACCTTTTACAGTTTTCCCTTTTGGGATAAAGGTTTTATACAAATAAATAAAAGCTGATTGATAACACCCCTGTCAGTTTTAACCACTTGCTGACCACCCTATATACTATACTGCTACAGGCGGCTGCTGTGCGCAGGATCACTTATTATATATATATAAATATACATATACACAATAAAAATTATATATATATATATATATATATATATATATATACATAATACATATATATATATATATATATATATATATATATATATATATAATTTATATTTATTTATTTACACACACATGTGAGCCTATACTTCTGGGTAGCGGGCATGAAAGTGCACTGCAGGCGGCACAATCAGTGTTTACCACAAACTTGATGTACGCCAGCACCCACCGATCATTCGCTACAGAGTCAGATTGGCAGTTTGCCTATGTAAGCAAAGCAGATTACCATTCTGTCAGTAGGGAAGGCGTGGTCCAAGAACATTGCCTGGCCATTGACGGAGAGCATGCACAGTGCACGCCCGGCTGTGAAGTTGCAAACTGTCACAGCCGGGCACCCACAATCACAATGTCGGCGCTATGAAGAGAAGGAGGTAGAAAACGGAGGCTTTGGGCGGCCGCATCGCTGGACCGTGGGACAGGTGAGTCTGTTTATTAAAAGTCAGCAGCTATACTTTTTGTAGCTGCTGACTTTTAATAAGCTCAAAAACCAGTGGAACTCTGCTTTAACACTAAGCGGGTACATTTATGCGGCCGTGTTAAAACAACTTACCATGCTGGAAGCACGCTCCATGCACACTCCCAGGACATTAGGCAGCGAGCATCAGCTGCTGTGACAGCGGGTGACGTGTGCACGTGACAGCCAATCACAGTGGTCGCATGGCCCAAATGCCTGTCTCCTCCTTCCGGCTTTTAGAACTCTTAAAGGGCCAGGAGGTGGAAGGTGCGAAGTGGTTAAAGTATACCTAAAGGCAAAGCTTTTTTTTTTTTTTGTTTTGGATAGAGTGGCGAGCTATTAGTACACCTGTTTTTTTGCTGTCTATATCTCCTTTAGGCCCCCGTCAGGGCCGGTGCTACCACTAGGCAAATTAGGTGGCCGCCTAGGGCGCCCTACTGCCTAGGGCGCCGGCCACTGGTTTTCCTACTCTCTTCTCTCTGCAGCAAGCAAAGTCTCAGCATCAGCAGGCAGCCGCTGCTCCGTTCACACATAGTGTCAGAGGTGCAGCAGTGGTGGAAGGACTGTGTCTGTGTCCCGACTCCCACAGCAAGCAAACATTCATTGATGGGCACTGGAAGGCTGCATTGAAGGGCGCTGGTAGCCTGCATTTGATGGGTGCTGATGAGGCTACATTTGATGGGCACTGGTGAGGCTACATTTTATGGGCGCTGGTAAGGCTACATTTTATGGGCGCTGGTAAGGCTACATTCGATGTGCGCTGGTAAGGCTACATTCGATGTGCGCTGGTAAGGCTACATTTGATGGGCGCTGGTGAGGTTACATTTGATGGGCGCTGGTGAGGTTACATTTGATGGGCGCTGGTGAGGTTACATTTGATGGGCACTGGTGAGGCTGCATTTGATGGGCGCTGGTGAGGCTGCATTTGATGGGTACTTTATTAAAAATGTGGGATTTACATGGGCAGGGAAAAGGGGCGGAATCAGCCGGGGGGGGGGGGGGGGTGTCAAAATCAGGTTTCGCCTAGGGTTTCAAAATTCCTTGCACCAGCCCTGGGCCCCGTTCAGAGTTTGCATATCTGAAACCAAGGGCAGAATCGCGCAAATTCTGTCTGTGAAAAAAATAACAGCAAAACCTGCAACACAACATCCAATTAGATGCAGCCACCATTCAACCAACACATTTCCCGCCAGGCTCCTTCAATTTTCAGATTGAAGAATGTTGGGGAGGAGGGTGCTGATAGGGCCACCCATGGCTTGATTTCCAGCCAGTAAGTCATGAATTTGCTCCGTGGATTCCTTCTCTTTCTTTCTTTATGATGTAAAAAAATCATCTGTGAGTGCTCCCGGGATGCATACTGCATACTAAGGCAGCACATACATTCATAATTTTTTTTTTCATTGAACCATTGAATGTGTGGATGGGGGAAACTCTCACTGTGCTAATGAGTTCTGATAGCAGGGAGTCTTCCCTGCTATAGGAATACAATGATCCATGCTGCTGGCTGTAGCTGGTGGCACCGATCAATCGAGAAAAACCCAACAGGCTAGTTGTACAGAAGTTGATAGGAAGATTGACTTCTGTACAACCAGGGTGTCCATACATGGATTGAAATTTGTCCGGTCCCTGCTGAACCAGCTGAATTTTGATCTATGTATTGATGGTGGACTACTCAGCCATCTACATAGTTATCCGATCCTAAAGAAATCATATATTAATTGCATCATGATCGTCTCCGTTTACCCTGAAATCATATTAAAGTATATAGTGAACTGTGACTGGTGGGTGGTGTACATAGTCACCTGGAAGTGACAAGTGTCATGTAATCTTCACACCTCAGCATTTAGCAGGGCTGGGAAGTGATAAGCAACAGATGACACTCCTGCTATACAAACAGAGCCTGGGATCACAGCAGCTCCAGCAAACAATCCTGGGAAAAAAAAGAGGATTAGGGCCAAAAAGAGTCAACAGGCAAAGTGAGAGGCGCCAATGAACAGGGGACCCAGCACCTAGACAGATCCCTATGCTGAAAACCTTTTTCCTTCCCACACCATTCCCTCTTTTATTTTCTGCTATCTAGACTTCCTCACAGACTTCTCATGATTGTCCATCTCACAAGCATTCTTTCATTTTTCTTTCTATGAATGCTGTGAATATGCCATCTCCCTTTCTCACTGTGCGGACCATGTGACCTCATTCATTTCTGCAACAATCCCTGGCACTCAGACTGCCTTTGTGCTTTCAGCAGTTTTTACCTATAATAAATAGCTAGGTCATTTTCTACAATAAAGTAAAAAAATTGTAATAGTAAAAAACAAAAAATTATATAATGGAGACGCAATGCAGGCTCATTATTAAGAATGAGCCTGCATTATTATTTTTTTAAGAAAAAATAAATAAATGATGTCTTGGTACAAAATTTTATAGAACCCTATAGAGAAGGGTCCGTTAGACAGTTGTTGGCCAAATGTCAGGCGTGTTTGCACAAGCTTAACTTTTTCTCGCTTACTCTTTTTTCTAATAGATTAATGCCTGTGTCATCAGCTCCATCTAGTAGCCAATATGCAGTATATTCTCTCTGAGGTTTCTCAGAACACTATACCGCATTTTGGCCACTGGTCATACGGAAACGTTTTTCTCAGTTTGCATGAATGTTTCTGAATAAGTGTTTATAAATAGACCCCTTAATTTCTTTTTTTTTTTTAATGCTTATACTGATAAAAGATGCATAAATGTCATTAAGAGTAATGCCCTGTACACACGATCGGACATTCCAACAACAAAATCCATGGGATTTTTTCCGACGGATGTTGGCTTAAACTTGTCTTGCATACACACGGTCAAATAAAGTTGGTTGGAAATTGTGAACGTCAAGAACGCGGTGACGTACAACAGGTACGACGAGCCGAGAAAAATGAAGTTCAATAGCCAGTGCTGCTCTTTTGCTTGACTCCGAGCATGCGCCGCACTTTGTGCGTCGGAATTGTGTACACACGATCGGAATTTCCAACAACGGATTTTGTTGTCAGAAAATTTGAGAACAAGAGATCAAATTTTGTGTGTCGGACATTCCTATGGAAAATGTGTGATGGAGCCTACACACGGTCGGAATTTCCGACAACAAGGTCCTATCACACATTTTTCATTGGAAATTCCTATCGTATGTACAGGGCATTAGAGTCATTAAATAAACCTGTTAGAAGAGAAATATAGGGGCTGCCTTTGCTGAACTTCTGAAATGTTAGTGGCCAGGCTCTAGTAAATCCCGTACCCAGAACAGGTATGCAGATTAAAGAAAGTTTGATATAGACTGGTCTTTTTTTTTTTGTATGCTTGTACCAAGTAATTGAAGGTATTGAAGCCAGTGGGCCAGCATTTAGTATTTTCAGAAACACAGTTCAGCATTTGAAGACACTAGTTTTTTTTCATAACAAGTTTTCTTTAATAGCTGAAGTCATTATGTGAAGTAAAATGACCAAATATGCTGCCCATCTAGGGTATGGATACCTTTTAAACCTACTGAGTATCACGTAAAGACATTTTACCCCTTTTGACAAACAGGAGAACCCTTGCATACAGTATGCCTTCCAATGTACTCTGTCAGAGTATTGGCATAGCACTCAAATTTTTGAAATGGGAAAGAGGGAGACATTCTCTCACTGAGTATATGTCAAAACATACAGCCCTAGTTATGGAGACCATAAAGAAGGAATACACAAAAAAAGACTGATTAAACCCAAAAGTATTTTTGACCATTACTTTTCCTCTATACTGATTTTTCAAAATAGCAAACAATAATTGACAGGCTAGATAAAAGGAGAAGTGTAATAAAAAAATATTTGATGCTTTAATACATTTGTTAGAGAGGGCTATACGTCAAACGTAAATGAGGGACAATTAAGGAGTAAGGAGGGGCAAAAGGATTTGATTTCAAAATGATGTCCGAAAAACCACATCAGCCATTATCACGCATTACCACATCAGCTTCCTATAGTGAAATCAAGGAAACCTAAATATATGAGTCAATGCACATTGCACACAACTGGTAGAGATCACTGGATCCAATAGAGCAGGCATGTCAATCTCAAAGAATTATTTTTTTTTTGACAGAGCAAAGTAAAATAAATTGCAGGGTCAACGTAATGTCTACTGGAGGGTACACCTACCTAAGAATAGGAAAAGCTGACAATAACTGCAATTTATATTACATCCCTAAAAAAGGGTTTCTCAAACTATTTTAAGAAGTGCCCATCTGGAAAATTACCTAAGGAATGCAAAGGAACATAGCTTGAAGCCGGGTTCAGTTCAAAGGTGTGAGAGGGCCACATGTGGCCCAAAAAAAAACGTGCTCTAGAGAAAATATTAGACCGTTCATATGGGTGTTTGAAGTAAGCACTGAGAAGATCACAGCAGGCAAATGTGTGAACAAAGATTAGACACAACAAAAAAGGGAAAGTTAGTGTTGGTGAACCCCATGGTACAAAGGTTTGGCCTTTAATGTAAAAATAGAAAATGCTGTATCCCTGGAGTAATGTATTGCTTCCTAAGGACCATGCCATTCCACTGACTTAAGCCAATGTCATAGCCATTGGGTAAGAAGAATGCAGACATAGAACTTGGACTTCAAACCTCCACCTCTTGCCGATTTAAAAAATCTGCAAAGAAACATCCCAATTGTATGTAGCAGTCATATTAAGACACTGCTGTTGCTTGATAATCCAAACCTTAAAAAAGGAACAGACTGAAGAAAAAACAAATTACTAGTGAGGTAAATGTTTCATTTTTGGACTGCAGCTAATGAAAGAATCATGACTCTTAAGAGGGTGAATTTGAAAATTCAGTCTTAAATTAGTTCTGTATTCAATCATTTTATTATTATTACACATTATTATTATATCATACACATACAAAGTATTTATTTAATCATTTAACTTCTTACTTGTGAGAGATCTAAAGTTGACTCCTTATTGAGCCTTAAGCCTAGTATACATTTCCAGTGTTTTTTCACTCAACCCAGCGGGTTGAAAAAAAAAAAAAAAAAAGGACCACTTAGGTCGAAGCCACTGTACTAACAATCTGATGTTAGTACAGCCGTCTCCTCCACTGAGCGATTGTATTCTGACAGGGGGACGCCCCCCCCACCTACCAGAACACTACGGTCAGTGCTTTCTGCCATTGGCTGAGATCTTGGTTCGGGAGCTGGTCGGCTGCTGGTTTTCCAGTATGCTCACCCGACAGAAGCCAGCCGAACGGCGGCTTCTGTCGGACCATCTGCCATACATACAGGCCAACTGTTGGACGGTTTTTATTGAACCAGCCGATGTCGCCTGGCATTCGGCCCATGTGTACAAGGTTTTAAGCTGCCCATGAGCTGACAGCTGTGAATCAGCCAAAATTAGAGCAGTGGTTGGCCCATTTGACACCACTACTACCACAAACTGCTGTTCAAAGAAGCCAGAAGGAGAAAAGTTGTCTGAACCATGACTGCAGTCATTGTTCGGGAATTCTGACAGCCGAACACTCCAGCTGTCAAAGTGCAATAGCCAGCAGTGGAAGATGCATCCATCTATGCTGTTTAGCATGAAAGGAGGAGTCTACTGTATCGATTCTCTTGTTCAACCTAATCTTCTTGTGTATGACCAGTAGAACTCTGAGTGTGCAACTTCATCTTGCGTCAGGGGAGTTACCTGAAGCCTCACATTTGAGGCCTGTCCTTATGCATTGCTTCACAGCATTATATTATGGGTCAAGTAAAAACTGTCAAACTTCAGGTGACCTCTGACCCTTGCCAGACTTAATCACAGTAATAAAGCTCAAATATTTTATAAGTAAAATTGCACAACTCTAATTATTTAAGAGTGTATATTCTGAGTCTTTCATTATCCTGGAAACTTGCAACTTATGTTTAGTATTCTTTTTGGAATGCAATGCTATACACAAACCATACAGGTGGCACTGTTTTACAATCTTCTACAGTTATACAAAAAAGGTCATTACAACTTTGAAAGTAGTTTTGAATTATGAACGACAGCATTCATCTCAAAATGATTTTTCCTAAAATCAACCTACATATACATTTCTTTATGCCAATTTGCTCTGCCACTATTGAAATCACTAGTAAGCTGGTACAAAGATCCTTGATGAAGAACAAGAGGCAGTAAACCATAGTAACCTGTCTGAAATAATCTTTGATTACGATCGTTACTATGGATTGGTGTACTTTTCTCATTATGATTGCCTTATGTTCTGCTTGACTGACTGAAGTGTATGCAAACCCAAAATCTATTTTTCAGTATGTTTGGCATCATGTCTCGCTGTTTGCTTAAACAATTTTTTTTTTCTATGACTCTTGCAGTTTTTTTTCTGTATATCCTGCCAGGAACAGCATTAACCATTGAAGGCAGTAAGCCAGAGCTGCACAAGGCAGTAAGCCAGAGCGGCACAATTAACAGTGTTGTCAGTCTGTCATATACGTGCCATCAGCTGCCAGTTAGGCTCCCTATGGAGTCTAATAAATAGGAAGATCAATGGCTGACTGAAGGTGCTGGTAAAGCAGACTGACCACACTGATGCTAATTGAGAGGCAGTGGCTTAGTGTTGTCAGCCTGCAGCATTAAGTCCCGTTACTAGCAAAATCTCCAGGTAAGAAACTTTGCAACAGATTCACAAAAAAAAAGTGTTGGCTTAAGAAAGCCGTATATAGTCAGACATGATGCCATCGGTGTTGGTACACTTTAAGGACATCCATAGATGGAGCGATTTGCTGGAAAGAAAATCGCTCAATTCCCCCATCAACAGAGACAGTGTTGATGCAGGAATCCCACCTGCCGGGTCAGTGATTATTGCTAGTGGCTATAACAGCCCCTAGCGATAATCGCATGTAAAATCCGGCAGGCTGGTTGTACCAAAGTTGATATATGAACTTAGGTACATTCAGCCTACCCATACATGGTTCGAATCTCGTCCAGTTCCTGCTGAACCGGCCGAGATTCGGACTGTCTATGGCCAGCTTAAGCCAGTATATTCCTTTATTTTTTGTAATTTAATTTAACAACCGCTCCTAGTGAACTAAAAAAGGTATTACAGTTTGGATTCTTACTTCCTCCTTTTATAATAATTGGTACATACCCGCACATGCCTGATTATTTATGTCAATCTTGCTGTTTGCATGAACATTGGTGACATAATTCTGGATGACCCAATCTGGGTCTCTTTGCACATTTGCTACTGTGCTGGATGTAAATGAACATTTCACCCCCACCTTACAACCACTGCCCTTCCTGCCTCCCCCGGCTGTAAACACATCAGCAGCTAATGTATATCTATCTATGCAGAACTTCTGTTTCCTTCCAGCTTCTGCCAGCCAAGTGAAACAGCGACTGTAGCAGAACTCAGCACATTTCATCATGGAGAATCGCCAACATTTACTCTAGACTCCGAATGACACATAGGATTTATCAATGAAAAGGTTTTCACCCTCCCTCCAAAAGAGGAAGAATGATCGTAAGAGGAAAAGGGAAGTTCGTGGCAGCCAGTCTGTCAACCCAAGCACATGGCTAATGCTTTAAAACCCGCCAGCCAAGGCAAATCTTCTAACTAAAGGGTGCCAAAACAATCATTATTGGGATATTTACAGTTCCTTGAAAAAGTATTCATCCCCTTTGAAATTTTCCACATTTTGTCATGTTACAGCCAAAAACGTAAATGTATTTTATTGTGATTTTATGTGATAGACCAACACAAAGTAGAACCTAATTGTGAAGCGGAAGTAAAATGGTTTTCAAAATTTTTTACAAATAAATATCTGAAAAGTGTGGCGTGCATTTGTATTCAGCCCCCTTTACTCTGATTCCCCTAACTAAATTCTAGTGGAACCAATTGCCTTCAGAAGTCACCTATTTAGTAAATGTGTGTAATTTAATCTCAGTACACTGTAAAAACAGCTGTTCTGTGAAGCCCTCAGATAAAGTTGTGGAGAAGTTCAAAGCAGGGTTAGGTTATAAAAAAAATATCCCAAGCTTTGCACATCTCACGGAGCACTGTTTAATCCATAATCCGAAAATGGAAAGAGTATGGCACAACTGCAAACCTACCAAGACAGCCGTCCATCTCAAATTGACAGGCCGGGCAAGGGGAGCATTAATCAGAGAAGCAGCAAAGAGGCCCATGGTAACTCTGGAGGAGCTGCTGAGATCCACAGCTCAGGTGGGAGAATCTGTCCACAGAGACCTCATAACATGTTACATGTTACATGAGTGCAAAAATTGAAAACAAACTATTGGCTAGTGCTAATGAAAATTATGCTGGTTATACACTATACAAAAAATCGGCCGAACCCATTTTCGAAAAACGAACATTCGGCCGTGAGCGCAAACGATAGTGCCATCATGTAATGACCAATAAATCGTTCAGTGGAAATAAATGAATGCATTGTTCGTTTTTTTTACATATACCTAGTGCAGAGAGTTCGGACGGAAAACATATTAACCTTTTAATTTATCGTTCGTTTGGCAGAAAATTTCCAAACTTGTCCTTAGTTTTTTCTGTTTAAAAAGGCTCAACGATTATCGATTTTGTGCCCATTCACTGGCCGAAAAACGAATGAACTGTCTAAATGACCGAATTTCGGCCGATTTTTCATATAGTGTATGGCCAGCATTATACTTAATCTGAAAATGTTGCTGACCTTTAGATTGGAAAATCTGTCAGGTGTTTCTTTTTTAGTTTTCTTTCTCTCTTTGGACTTCCTGCCCCAGAAACACTACAGGCAGTGATTTGAAATGTAACTAAAGTGAGAGGAAACCCCTTCTCAGTTGTCATCAATACGTGTCCCATGACAGTAATTTCAGTAATAGCAAAGTAACTGATCCAGAAGCTGGCTGCCTGAACTGGTATATTAATTAATGTAGCATAAAGCGTTATAAGTTAACATTACCCACAGCAAACAGATTCCATCAGTTTCCCGTAGTCATAACCACTTAGGCCCCTTTCACACTGGGGCGTTTTTCAGGCGGTACAGCGCTAAAAATAGCGCCTGTTCACCGCCTGAAAAAATCCGGCCCCTTTAACTCCAGTGTGAAAGCCGGCGGGCTTTCACACTGGAGCGGTGCGCTAGCAGGACGGCAAAAAAAGTCCTGCTAGCAGCATCTTTGGAGCGGTATAGGAGCGGTGTGTTCACCGCTCCTATACCGCTCCTTCCCATTGATTTGAATGGGAAACCGCGGTAAAACCGTGGCAATACCGCCGCAAAGCGCCGCTACGGCGGAGTTCTGCGGGGGTGTTTAACCCTTTTTTCGGCCGCTCGCGGGGGGTAAAACCGCACTGCGAGCGGCCGATACCGCGGTTAAAACTACGGTAAAGCAGCGCTAAATATAGCGCTGCTTTACCGTCACCGCGGCTCCCCGCCCCAGTGTGAAAGGGGCCTTACTGACCAGCGCACACCCGTATGTCGCTGGACTTCATTTCAAGTGGTTATACCGAGAAGATACCTGCAGCTTCCTGGTACAATTTTGTAGAGTCGGCGGTTAACACTCTTGTAAAAGCAATTAGACGTAGACCCCCCCCCCCACCTTTCTCGGGCTCTCCTGGGCAACTAGCCAGCACTTCAGTCAGCTGATCGGAGAGCTGAACAAAGCCCGGATTAACTTTGATCGGCTATGGTAACCCGGAATCGATGACCTGACATCACTTCCGGTTTACCCGGATATCAACTGTGCCATTTTCAAAAATCAAAATCATTCAAAAACACCAATCTTGGTGGGATCAAATGCTTTTAAAGGGCAGAGGATGGATTTGGGGTATTATAGATATCTATTTACTCAGCATATCATCTTTTATAAAAACATTGGGCGTTTTTTTTGCAGTAAAATTCAAAAAAGTGTATTTTTCCAAGAAATTGCATTTGAAAAACCATCATGCAAATACCATGCGACATAAAAATGACAAAACCCACCAATTTATTCTCTAGGGCCTCTGCTTTAGAAAAAAAAAAAAAAAATAATATATATATATATATATATATATATATATATATATATATATATATATATATATCTTGGGGTTCTAAGAAATTTTCCAGCAAAAATTACTGATTGTTACATGTAAACAAAAGTGCCAGAAAAAGCCTGGTCTGGAAGTGGTAAATTTTTTTTAAATAGCTGCATTTTACCTTGTAAACCTGTCACAAAAAGGCTAAAGATTACACTGCTTTTATCCTAGGCATTTCACCAATGTGGTCAGCACAGACAGTAATAAGAGCTACTTTTAAACCAAAATGGTTTATTGCATTAAGCAAAAGCAAACTAGCCCAACTAGTTCAATATCTCCCTGCTGAGAAGATATATATTATCAAAGTTAGTGACACTGTAGGTTTCACGTTCAAAGGGATTTGGTGTGAACCTGTACCATATGCAAAAAAGATTACTGAGATTTTCCAATCATCACCCTTGCTGCACAGAAAAAGTAACAGTATGGCACAGTGTTGAGAGCATGGAGGAGCACCATAGTGGAATGGAGTTTAAGCAGCAGCATGGGGCCACAGCAGTCACTGGATGGATTAAACATTTCCTGCTGGCGAGGAGTTCACTTGCTTTACTGTAAGATCGGATTACTCTGCAGGGAAAACACACTCCCTTTGAAGTGCTTTGTTTGCAGAGGAGGAGATTAATAGGCACAGATAGCCAGACCCCTGAGCATGAAGATAAAATAGCTTGCAGGTTGCAGTGCCATAGAGCAGGCCATGCTATCTTATAATGATACCAGACGAACATGCATGGGAAGATGTACCACAAGAACAATGGGATGACGAAACATCTACCCATACTAGAACGAATCTTGTTTTGTGATGAATCAAAGAGATCTTGTTTTTACGATTTTTATGAATGGCTCTGCCACATATGCATTAAAAACTAAACAATGCCTATTTGCCTAAAAGATTTTTCATTGTGCTGCAAAATCTATTTTGACAATAAAAAATAGCTTCAGAAGCTCATCGTATAAAGGCAGCAACCAATCACACATCAGAATTGACCCCAAATTGGTTGTCACAGGTTACTGCACTTTGTACTTGTCATCCTTCAAAGTTATGTGCCTGGAGTCCATGTATTATAAAGTCTAGAGTTAAAAAATAAATAAAATAATACAAAAAAGGTGGCCATACATAAAAACCACAAGTGGTTAGACCGAGAGTGATCAGTCTCTTGTAGATACCATTTTAAGTCAACAGGAACCGTCTTGTACAATATAGTCTGGACACTCCATATTGTGTGAGCTCTTCAAAGAAGCTGCTTTCATCTGGTAATGAACAGCAAGCCAAAGAAATGTTTTTCACTCCCAAAATTTAGTTTTCCTTCCTACAACACTCACTTCTGAAATATAGAAATAATTTTAGATTGTGTGTTTACATTTCTTTATTTCTTTATTTATTGATTTATTTTTTCAGATGAAAAAGTGGAAATTCATCCCAACAGCTCAATATACTTTTTCTGCCAGCCAAAAGAATGTGTTACTGCTCACCCAACCTTATGGATTCATATGCAATTGTCATACATGGGACAGCTTAAATGGGCAAATGAAAGGTTCCCTTTAAAAAATAACTTTTACAGTAATCCCTTTGGTCCAACTCGGATCTTACCCCAGAAGCATACTCAACTGACACGGATGGCCACAACCCACAGAAATCTTTAAAATCAGACTTGGAGCCCCCACCTAAGTGTTTCCTGTGTCAACTGCAGAGGAAAAAGATTTCAAAATTTCAGACAGAGGTTCCTAAGATTGCTGCGGGTCATTGCCCCTCAACTCAGGCAAGCATGCATCTGGGCAGGGGAGGTAGGCCCAAAGGACCCCTGAAAGTAGCGATCCTTTAAATGGAAAAATGTGTGAGAGGTGAAATAGAACAGAAACAGGCAGTCTCAGCTCTTTGGAATTCTCACAGGTTGGCTCTGGCGTCTCTTCTTGTCCTGGCATCTATGGGAGAGAGACATCCAGGGGGTTTCAGAGACGCATGTTTACTTTTTTTTTTTTTAATCCAGCCTGCCCCCTGTCTGCATTCTTGCCTGGGAGAGAATGAGGTGTCCTGCTCCTACAACTGGCGGTGTGTCATAGGGAGCTGGCTGCAAGAAGCTGCAAGAGACAGCTGACTCCCAATGATGTAGGAAGGGTAGACGACCGGCTTGTGGCAAAAGAGCAGCAGACCACAGCAAGGCAATTTGGAGGGAAGTGGAGTATGTTTTCTGAAGAAAACCCTGCAAACAGGTAAAAGGAGATGAAAAAAAACAAAAAACAGAGGGAAGTGAAGTTCCTCTTTAGGTAATGCAATTCATTCATTTGATCCAAAGCACCTAGGTGTGTGGAAACTCAGAAGGACATCCAATGAAATTCTGGTATAATTTTCTCACTGCAAATGTGGTCATGTGGGTGCACAGTCCACACAAAAGTTTCCATGTCAGACAATTATTTGATTTTGTTATTAATATATTTTGAATTTTTGTTTATTTTGCATGGAAATTTGGCGTTTTTTATTTTGATTTTTGTTGAAAGCGGTAATCAAATCAAAAACACTGAAATTTGCTCAGTTGCAGTCGCTGTCATTAAATTTATTGTTTGATGATAAATTGTGATTCTAATTTATTATCGGTGTTTTCTAGCTGGTCTAAAACCACTTTTGACATAAAGGGACACTTTTTGGTTGCTATGGACAATCTCCAGTTTCCAGGCAGAAAAAAAAAAAATGTATTATATAAAATGACATGCAGGGCACTGGGCAGACCACTAGGGACAAAGGGGATGTGTATTTTTTGTATACAGTACTGTAATCTGTAAGATTACAGTATTGTATATGTGTTGTGTTTTAAAACTTTTTTAAATTTGGCGCCAATCTCGGCTCCCGTGCGTCGTAACGTCGCAGGGAACGGAGATCGGCGGCACTCGGGCACTGTGTGAATCGAGCGAGCGGACGGCTCGCTCACACAGCGGGGAGACATCGCAGGATCCAGGGGAAAAGGTAAGTAACTTCCCCCCTGTATCCTGCACGCAAGCCCGAGTCTGGCTCGGGGTTACCGCTCCCAGCAGAAAAAACTGGACCCGAGCCAGACTCGGGATTACCGCTAGGCAGGTTAATATACCTTCAAGATGAATTCCAGGTATGGAACATACCTACATAGCTTGGACCATTGTAACTATGTATATACCATACCTGGCCGATGCCCCTGGAAGCTGGAAATTATTAAAAGTAGACACCATTACTACAGTGACGTGACCACCCAACTCCCCAATTTGTCCAATCGGAGAATACTTCGCATTCATTTAGAATATGAAAAAACATTCTCTGAATGATGCCTCTGCTGAATGGCCAACTACCTGTGTTCACAATGCATCAGGCTAGCCACTCAAGACAGACCGTAGAACAGGGGTCTCAAACTGGTGGCCCTCCAGCTAATGCGAAAATACAAGTCCCATGAGGCATTGCAAGGCTGACAGTTACAAACATGACTCCCACAGGCAGAGGCATGATGGGACTTGTAGTTTCGCAACAGCTGGAGGGCCACCAGTTTGAGACCCCTGCTGTAGAAGTAAGAGGAGATCACTGGAGTAGTGTTGACCACATTAGTGATTTCCAGCTTTCAGGGGTATCGGCCAGGCATGGTTACATTAGTCCAAGCTGAACCAATGTAACTATGCAAAAAATGTATCATACCTGGAGAAGTAAACCAATGCTTTAGCCATGCATGTCAAAGCAACAGGTTTGACTTCTTGCCCCCCTTTTAAGCAGCATGTATTGCTTTGCTCCCCTACTACTTCCATTCAGCAAAGAAAATACTCAATACTTCTGGGTATGGAGGAGCATTTGACTGGCTTCCCTTCATCTAATGTGACAGCTTTGGTGTTTAGAGAAGGCTTGCACACAAACGAGGCATTAAATTGAACCTATTGCTTTTCCCTACATGGGCAAAGCACAGACATACCCTACATGTCTGGTAAAGCCACCAACTCCTCTCAGTATAAACTTAAAGTGACTCTGTCACTAAAATAAAAGTTAAAAAAAAGGAGTGAGTATTTGTAAGGACAACGGTTTTAATACAAACATTTAGGAAAGTTACTATAGCTAGGTTGTTTTTCACAGTTCTTCTGTGTGGGACTGCAGCACCTTGTTCTGTGATTCTGTGCATCCTTCACTACATAAAGTTACATAGGTGTTGTTCAGGGAAAAGCCATTGAGAACAGCCAGCTGCACAAGAGTTTACATGAATCATTTTTAGGCGTGATTGCATGGTACTATACAAATACAGAAAAATATTTGTTAGATTTTACACTGCGTAATTATGTTACACAAAACGTCTTCACAATAGTTTTCCTCTTAACTATCAAATGGGAAATCCGGCTGGCATTTGTATCATGTTATTTTTAGCTTTAGGGTGTCCCCTTTCCTGAGAAATGTACCGCTATAGCTCTAACGGCTTCCTGCGCATAGGACTGAAGGAGCAACAGGGACTATTGTTAAACAGCTGTTAGAACACATAGATTACACAAAACGAGAGCCACAAGCCGGAACGCTGCCTGGGATGTTATTGGCTTCTACACTACTCAGCCAGGCCAAGAGGCAATAACATGAGCAATGTGGCCAAGAAACAATCTAGAGCGTTGGTCAGCTTGATACAGAAATCATTAATTCTGAGGTCAACACCTTACATAACAATTCCTGTTGATATGGACTATTCATTTAATCCTTTATATAACTATTATTATTCTACTGCACCTTGCTGAATACACAGGTCCAGTCACGTGAATCCTGGCCCCATTTTAAGTGGCACTGCAACAAAGTCAAAATGTTCCTGCATTATAGCAAAAATCATGCAGGTGCTTTTGTTGTGCGTTGCAGTGCTTCCAATTGATTGGTTATCTTTCCGCAATGGGGGTTATTTCCGAAAAGGCAAATCCACTTTGACCTACAAGTGCACACTACAAGTGCAAAGTGCACTTGAAATTGCACTGAAAGTACACTTGGAAGTGCAGTCACTGTAGATCCGAGGGGGAAATGCAAGGAAAATAAAAAACAGCATTTTAGCTTGTACATGATTGGATTATAAAATCGGCAGAGCTTCCACCCCCATTTCAGATCTACCCCTCAGATTTACAGCGACTGCACTTCCAAGTGCACTTTCAGTGCAATTTCAAGTGCACTTGTAGTTTGCACTTGTAGTGTAAAGTGGATTTGCCTTACGTAAATAACCCCCAATGAGGGTTATTTACGAAAGGCAATCCACTTTGCACTTCAAGTGCAGTCACTGTAGATCCGAGGAGGACATGCAAGGAAAAAAAAAAAGCATTTTTGCTTGCACATGATTGGATCATAAAATCAGCAGAGCTTCCCCTAATCTCAGAGCTTCCCCTCAGATCTACAGCGACTGCACTTCCAACTGCACTTGCAGTGCACTTGTGCAAAGTGGATTTGCCTTTTGTAAATAACCCCCAATGTGCCTTGCACAAGTTGTAATGGGCCTAAAAGCAGGTAGAGCCACTTGTGTGATCTGAAAATATAAACTAGTAACCAGCATGTTACCCCAAATATCCTACATTATTAATAGTTTGCAGCACTCTTCCTTTTGAAATTAGGAAGTTAAAGCCCAATTCCAACTTTTTAAGGCAGAAATGTCTTCCCTCCTCCTAGTCAGTTTTGATCAATGTCAATTATAACAGGAGTTCCAGAGATTGAATTTTTGCAGTAGAGATGCAAAAAAAAGACTGCCAGGAAGTAAGAGTGTTAACTACTATACGTTTTATTGGGTCCAGTTGATTTATATTTGAGAGTCACAGGAAAAGTGTTTCGAGAGGAGAACCGATGAGCTCCTGAAAACGCATTGGATCAAGAAGAAAGGTTTAAAAGCAGTAATATAACAAATGTATTGCACTTTACCAATTTTTAGCTATGGTGGCTGCGTTCATTTTCTTTTTAGGCTTTTTCACCTGGTGATCCAACCAGTAAGTCTGTTACTTTTCTACTTCCTTTAAAAAAACTCAACTAAACCCACTAATTTAATGATTCTTCAAAAATGTTCTATTCAAGGCATACCCTGAATGAGAATTGAGAGAGTTCCCATTGTTCTTATGTCAGCTCTCAACCAAACTGCCAAGCCATAAAATGTCTGGTGTCGTAACTAATCCAATGTGCAGCATCGTGGCAATTGCAGATCAAACAGAAGTCAAAATGGCAGCTTTCTTGGCTGTAAAGGACAAAAACGTTTCTGCTTTAAAAGCCCGGGCGAAAGTGGCAGTTAGAGGGCTGAGACAAACCATATAACACTGACAGGCGAGCTTACAATAGTCAGCTAATATTAACTTATATTGCATCTCATCAGTTCTTACATGTGGTGGTTTCAATAATTTTCTTTTTTTTCCCCAGGCTAAGAACATTTTCAGCAAAGATAGAAAATAACTTTTGATCTTGCCAGAAAAGTTACTTGCTGTGAACTAAACACATTGGGGGTTATTTACGAAAGGCAAATCCACTTTGCACTGAAAGTGCACTTGGAAGTGCAGTCTTTCTAAATCTAAGGGGTAGATCTGAAATGAGTGGAAGCTCTGCTGATTTTATCATCCAATCATGTGCAAGCTAAAATGCTGTTTTTTATTTTCCTTGCATGTCCCCCTCTGATCTACAGCGACTGCACTTCCAAGTGCACTTGCAGTGCAAAGTGGATTTGCCTTTAGTAAATAACCCCCATTGTAAACAAGATTGTCCCTATTGTGTAAGCTACTATCCCTATCAATTCCCCATGTAATAGAGATGAACAAATAAATATTTTACAGTCCAGCTTGTATGGCAGCCATAGCTGCTTCCATAGAGACAGTGAAGAAATGAGAGTAGCCACTCTTCCAGGGACAGGAAGTGTGCAGATGAAGAAATACGTTCACAGCTCACAAGTAGGGTTGCCACCTGTCCAGGATCCACCTGGAAAGTCCGGGTTTTGAATCGTGTGTCCGGGTTTCAGTCCGCCTGAAACCCGGACACATTATTCAGACAGGAATGTGGCTCAGAACAGGGCCTGACAGAAGAGTGAGGGGGCACTATGCGTTATGCATTACTATTCTTTTTGGAGTATCCAAAGGTGTCCCAGGTCTGTTACAATCCTATAGTGTATACGAAAAAAAAAAAAAAAAATGTTGCTGTGCGCTGCTAAAG
Source organism: Lithobates sylvaticus (assembly GCA_028564925.1). Classification (NCBI taxonomy): domain Eukaryota; kingdom Metazoa; phylum Chordata; class Amphibia; order Anura; family Ranidae; genus Lithobates; species Lithobates sylvaticus. The sequence goes on along the minus strand of CM053029.1, from coordinate 330,334,821 downwards.
TGTTTGGGTTTGGCTTGAAGAAAAAGTGGCAACCCTACTCACAAGCCCATTTGACTGGCCCACTCTTTTTTTGAACAGGGGCTCATCATTTTCCCCAACCACCAGTGAATCCAAAAGAGAAAAAGCCCTGAACACGAAGACATATAGTCCCTGGGCCTGGAAAAAAATGTTTTGTATAATTTCATGCAACAAAACTTAAAAATTGATAGTTGCTATTGTAGTACGTATCTCTTTCCTATGGTTGCATAATTAGCTCTCCCCTTCTTGAAGATATGATTACAACATTTTTTGGTTTGGATTAGACCACAGGTTAGAAATGTTAGTTTGCTTGTCCAGAACAATAAAGTTACACCTATGTTGAATTTTATGTTCCACTGGCCTTTTCTCTCTGGATTTTCAGGAAGTGTGTTTGCAATTTTTAAATAAAGGGAAACAGCCTGAACAAAGTAAACAAATATAGCCACCACATCATTTATATTTTTTTAGCTTTTGGGTTGGGATACGCTTTAAATCCTTGGTTAAAATGTTATTGCTGCATGTGTCCCCAGATTTCCCCTTATTCCTGCTCTAGGGGACAGCTGTCAAACAGACCAGGAACTGAGGGTAGATCACCTCAGCATGGACACAAACAATACTGAAAATATAAATCTAACCACACAGAAAAAAAAACAAAAAAACTTTTGGTCAGAGTTGGGTTTAAACAGAGGTATAATTCTTAGTATTGTAGAAAACCTTGGAAAAAATGGAATTACAGCTTTTTTTGATGCACATGAAAGGTCTCCACACATCCCTAGAGAGCATACAAAAGCTTCTTCCAACTACCATTGATCCAGAAGCTATAGTAAGGGTCACCAGAGGTTTCCCTATGTCAGCAGTGCATATGCTGAGGCTTCTAGTGACCAAGGCATAATGTCATTAGTATGTATGTAAACATTATGATCCTAAACACATTGATATCACATTCTTGAAGGTGAGAAAGGGTGAAAGGTGAGACACAGAGGGACAGGAATCTCATTTCAGTTCACAAGGAAACTTAAACTGGCTATACATAGATCAAAATTTGGCCACTTCAGCAGGGATCAGCCGAATTTGAATCCACGTCTGCAGTGGCACTGAAGTTGATCTACTGATCGACTTCTGTTCAAATCGCTGTGTGGAATTTTAGCTGCTCAGTCAGCGCATGCAACCAATGGCTGAAAGTCTCCCCACTATCAGAATACAATAGCACAGCTTGGAGAATTCCCCCATCCACCTTGAATGTGAGCTCCCAACTGTCCCTGATTTCGAGGGACTCTCCCTCATTTTGAATAAAGTCCCTCTGTCCCTCATTCCTCCTCATTTGTCCCTCATTTTGGAATGATCTATATAGTTGTAAATAAAATGCACTATTTGTCTATCAAAAAGTGTTTTTACTGTGCTAAATCTTTCTTCCAATTTCTAAACTGCTGCATTTGTAAATTTTAAAACCCAGTATAAAAGAATAGTAGTGATTAAAAAAAAAAGCACTTGAGGGTTCAACCAATCTTTTTTTGTATAATTCTCCTTTAAAGGAGGCGTGGTAAGGGGGTGTGTCCTATGCCTACATACTTTTGCTAATAGGTGTCCCTCGTTACCATCTCAGAAAGTTGGGAGGTATGTGTGTGTGGATATTGGAATCATTTTTTTTTCCCCATTCATAAAAAATGGCCAGTTTTAATGCTCCTTTCACATGGCTAGCGGCGGGAAGGGGGGGAGGTGATGGGGTAGAGTTAAAACTGACAGTTGGTCGGTTTTTACCTCTTCCCATTCCCAACCTATAGGCAGACATGGTGCTGCTCAGCTGACACATTGCTTTTGATTGTGGTGCAGCAACTTTTATACAACGCACTGAATTTAACAAGCGGCACCGCCTCTCAAACATTGCCATGTAAAGTAATGGTATGGTGCCGCAACTGGGAGTCAATTTCTTGGGCTTGCAGTTGGGACATGGGTCTTGCAATGCAAAATTGCTGTTTGGCAGTAAAGAAAAAGAAAAATGGAGATCTCTTTTCAGGGAGGTGGTAAACACTGCTGTTTGTGTGAAAAGTGCCTAAGTGTCTAATGCCGCGTACACACGGTCGGAATTCTCGACAGGAAAAAGCTCTGATGGTTTTCCCGTCAGAGCTCCGATGTAATTTCGCTCAAACTGTCTTTCTACACACGGTCACACCGAATTCCGACGGTTAATAACACCGCGGCATACAACACGTTCGACGGCACTATAAAAGGGAAGTTTAATGCTTCCGAGCATGCGTCGAATTGTTTTCGAGCATGTGTCGGAATTTTGCGTGTCGGAATTGCATACACAATCCGATAGAAAGGTTTTCCGTCGTAAAAATTAAGAACAGGTTCTCAATCCAAATTCCGTCAGAAATTCCGACAGAAAAAGACCGATGGGCATACACACGGTCGGAAAATCAGATGAAAAGCTCCCATCGGACTGTTTCCATCGGAAATTCCGACCGTGTGTACGCGGCATTACATTCTACTGAATACTTTACTGTACATGGGTACTGAATATTTACAAAAAGGTAAATAACTAGATACTAAATGTATCTGTGAGAGATGCCACGGAGTTGATTGTAACTTGGGTTGACTTTTCGATAATTGCCTATTAGTCCCTATTCATTGGGTTTTCTTGACAAAAGATGGATCAGAACAGCTGTGGATAGTAACTGTAGGTAGTAGAATTTTCAAACTATTTTTCTTTCTATCGATTACAGCCTTGATTACTGGTTCATACAACACTGCTCAGTTTTAAATTTGTAGCTTGAGTTCACTTGGTCTCAAACTGGCAGAAAGGAAGCTGTACCATCACACATGTTGGTCACTACATTGATACTTAGGGGCAGGGATAGAGCCAAGATTGTCTATCCAAATGTAATGTTAATCACTGGCTCTTACACTGAATACCCACCGTTTTTTTATTCAGGACACCGCACAGGTGCTTATTCAGGAAAAGCTGAACCTACTAAAAACAAATTTCAATTTGTAGACTACTCCCGTGTCCAACTGCTTTTACTGCAGTTGCCTCTGTGTTATATGAGGACTCAGCATCATGTAAAATAGGTAGATTAGAGGTTACCGTTGATGATGCAAATGATAGAAAGCTTTAACACAGGAGATATGGGCCCACTAGTACTAAGGGAGTCTGGGCACTGAATGCAAGCAGAAAAAAAAATTACTACTTGGTGAGTTTTGTCGGAGACAAATAGTGCTACTCTGCTTGTAAGAGATTGGCAGGATTCTTAGTTGGCAGCAAACTGATAAGCTTTGGGGGTTAGCTGCACTGGCACCAATCTTTCCTATATTGCATTTCAATTGTGGCCTGTGCAAGGTCATTAGAGCAGAGGGTGTAAATGCTAATTTCTTTTTATTGAATTTATGGTTATTTCTTAATGTCCCCTGTAATCAGACAGGCAGAGAGGTGATCAGAAGCATGGCCCTTTTTTTTACCTCTTGCAGCAGGTTATGTTGAAGGGTCTGCTAGGCTATTCTTATGGGTATGCCATTGAAGATAATATCCTGATATGCATGGCCAGTGTACGACCAAATGCCACGAGTTCAGGTTGACTGCATCTGGTAGTTTATAGTTTGTAGTTGTAAATCCAAGAAACAAAAAAAGGCAACTACATGGAGCAAGTAGCTTTGGAAGGGTTAGTAGGGACAAACTAAGAACAATAGCCCTAGTCTTCTGCCAGGATGTGCCTCCTTCACCCTAACAGACACATTGTAGACCTCTGAAGTCATCGCAGAGTATGTGTCTCGGAGCATGGTCAATCACTCAAGGCAGTGCTATAATTATCAGGGAAGACATACAGCACACAGCCTCTCCACGAGCCACAGTGACCCGGTGACCCACCCACTGTTAGAAAGGAATTCTGTGCAGATGTCAATGATGAAATCACAGCGAAAAGCGTGCACTTATTTTCTTTTAGAAATACTAATTAATTCAATTCTAAAAAGGCAAAAACTGAAAGATGAAGCAAAAGAAAAGGAAAAAAGAAAGAAAGAAAATGAATTGGAAATCAATTTGCTTTATTATGACTTGATAAAGTATCTTGTTGGACACAGGGAGTAGAATGCATTTATTTTCCCCATGATTTGTGATTATTTAATCATGTATAAAACATCACGGCCTTAAATAATTCATACACATTTGTACAAAACTCAGATCTACAATGGGTATTACTATAACCATATGATAGCCATAATGACCATTAGGAACAGGACTTACACTCTAGAAGAAGGAAGAGAAATGATAGCTTTAGCATAGGAAGATTTTATAGAAATAGTTATGTTGCTTTGTGTATTAATGATGGCCAAAGGCATTTGATGATCCTTACCCACTATATAATTTCTATAGCATCAGAAAACTAGAGACTTTTGGGAAAGGAGGATCAATCAAGCCATTTGCAAAGCTTGTCCATTTGCTATTGCGGTGTTTGAGAAATACCAGAACAGGCCCCACTCCCCTCCACAGCATAAGCAAATAATGTTCGGAGGTTTATCCTTATTTTATTACAGGTACTTATTCAAACACCGACAATTTATGCAGCACTTTACATATATACGCACATACACAGACACACACACACACACACACACAAACACTGCTCACATTTACTTCACACACATACCAAGGCCAATTTAGACAGAAGCCAAATTTGGAGTGTGGAGGAAACCGGAGTACCCAGAGGAAAACCACGCATGCACAGGGAGAACATGCAAACATGTATTTATCGGACATTTCTAAACACATATAAATGCACCTAACAATTTTAAATGGTACAATTCACACAGGGGTTGATTTACTAAGGCCCCTTTCACACATGCGAACTGTTCAGACCTGCCTGTCAGTTTTTTTAGGCAGATCTGAACGGTCCCTCCATACAGCTCTATGGAGCGTCGGATGACATCTGATCAGCCCTGCAAAATCCAGACTGATGGATGTCCTATTTTCCATCGGTCTGGCAGATCGGATCAGATGAAAACGGACAGGCGGTCCGTAATCATCTGTCCCCCCATAGGGGAGAGTGGTCTCTCTTACAGGTCCGTCCCTGCACAGAGTGCGGAGAAGGACTTGCCATCCGCCTGTTCAGCGGGGATCAACGGAACGATCCCCGCTGAGCAAGCGGAGTAGTAAAAACGGACAGCCCCGTGTGAAGGGGGCCTAAGTACAAACAGACTGTGCATATTGCAAGTGCAGTTGCTTTGGAGCTTAGTAATGAGCGTAAGTGCTGCCGACTTCCACCATCCAATCACGTGCAAGCAAAAAATTATTTTTCTCCCTTTTTAAAAAAAAATGTCCTTGCATGTGATTGGGTATTAAAGTGAAACGTTACCTCATTTAAAAAGTTCTGGAGCAACTACACTTGCAGAGTGCTACTGAACTTCTAAAGTGCACAGTCTATGTGTCTTTAGCTAATCAATCCCATTTAGATTAATTCAGTTTAGCTGCGTTTAGCTACAGATAAAATTCTGTGCATCCAGGGGCAGATTAGATATTCTGAATGTGTCCAAATGTATATAAACACATGTGAAATGCATGTTAATGCAAGCACATATAAAACACACGAGAACTTGATATGGGAAGAGAAAAGTTTGGTTAATTTCTCCTGCAAACCAGGTTAGTGTGAATGTAGTCTTAATTGGTGAACCATGACTTCACCTATAGCCTCAATTCCAGGTCTATGGCTTTAATATACAGGTATATCTTCTGCTAAACTAATCTATATTGACATCACTCCCCTTCCCACCCCAGAGCTACAGTCCCCGCCTGTGTTTACATCCTTGGTTTTAAAATTCTCTTAGTGGTGAACTCAGTACCTGTTGACTTCAATGAAGCCAAACACCAAGAGCTTTAATTTTGCTATATGGCCACATTCAAGGCCACCGCCAAAGGAAATGTCCCTGTCAAGGCTGTAAACATGAGAGTGTGCTATGACTGTGCAAACAGCTCAGACGGTTTTGTTTTTGGGGTGTTTGGGGATAGTACCCTTAAAAAGCCATCAGTCATGCCAGCTGGGAGTCGTGTGGAAGATAAGGAAGTAATGCTGAGTCGGTCGGTGGCCCTTAAGGCACCCCTACTGGGGTGGGGGTGGGGGGTTACCTTGGGCTGGAGCTCGGGAGGCTGCCCTGTAAGGATCCTACCACAGAAGGCAGTTGGAGGAAAGATTTCCGGAGAGGCAGCAGGAGGAAAGAGAGACAGAGCGAGTAGATCAGCATGGTGCAGGAACAGACAAGGGGAGAGACTGCAAACTGTAGCAGGTCTTTCTTGAAGAGAGCGGCATGCCAAGTCTTCATCTAACTTTGCCCTGGGGAATCTCCAGTGTGTGTCAATCAGGAGGACTGTGAAGAAGAAGCAGTCAGTTAGGCTGGTGGCAGCAGGTTGGGTTAGCATTTCTGCAAGCAGTAGAGCTGGGATCAGTGTCTAGGGGGAAGCAGAAGGTGGTGCAAGATGCAGTTTACTCCACATGTGCTACTTTACTAAGGGACTGGGAGTTTCTAGCCTAAGGGCCTTTTGCTGAGCTAACAAGAATCATAATATAAATCCAACATAAATCAGTTGGAGTTCTGCAGAGTAAATCAAGTGGAGCTGTACAAGGATCAAGTATTGTGCAGGTGGAAGAAATGGAGCAGTAAATAAGGAGGAAGTTGTCCTTGGATTTTTGTTCTGTTGCTGTCAAGTTGGGCATCCCATAATCTATGGGGGTAGTGCTAAACATAGAAACCAGACTTCAGCAGTAGATCAGTTTAAATGGTGTTTTCTTTCTGCCTTGGTTCACAAACGCTAATTTGGACACTCATATAAAAAAAAAAAAAACACAACTTTACAAACCTAGGAAGTTATATTGACCAGATATATGTACACTTTATTTCCTACAAATTACTTGAGCTCCTTGCATCAGTAATCATCAACAAACAGGCGTACACTGCAAAGTCAAGAAGTTTATTGCCCTTAGTAAAGGTTTCCTTAAAAAAAGATCTTTTTTGAGCATCCAGCATATCTAAAAGGCTTCCTGTAATCAAATTGGAAAGCAGAAAAAGAAGCTGTGAGTGGGTAATTATTCTGAGCTCTCAGAAAGTGGGGACTGAACCGAGTGTGTGAGGATAGGGATTAATGGAGTGCTTAGTTCCCACTCATTCCCCCCAGGCGCTGATAAGTGATATCTCTCCTTTAAAACAAAAGTAGAATTGTTTGTAGGTTTGAGGGTCAAGCTTTTATGTTTCACTTGTGTGCAGATTTATTTCATGTTTGTGGTTCAGAGACGTGTATACGAAACGAGAGATCCTCCCATTCATAGCAACAAAGATTCTTATCAGCCTGGGACCATATCCACCTGCCCCCGCATACAGACCCATTTTACAATTACGCTTTTTTCTCACATTTCCCATAATCCTTCATGCACACATACATGAAGCTTCACTGTGCTCACAAGCCATCTTACATCTGATTGAAACTGACCTTGACAGGCAGATATCCAATTTGTGCAGCTGATTGACCTTTACAAGAAGTGCTTGATGCAAAATATTTTCACATTTCGAATGCATAAATTCTAATCTGCAATCTGCTTTTTAATCTAAATTCCTAGGGGTAAACGAAGTTCAAAAAGAGGTGGCAGTGAGGTGCTGGACTCAAATTTTTTAACCTGTGGAACAAGAATATTTGGTTGAGCCTGATGGCTTGAGTTCGGCAGTTCTCCACAAAGTAGAAGACCCCCCCCCCCCCCCCAAGACAAAATGGGCCACCCGAATAGAGAAATGTGCATATAAGTGAACCACCAAATGTTCAGAAATGTCTTTATTCTTGCCAGGGCCGGTGCTACCACTAGGCAAACTGCTGCCTAGGGTGCCTGGCTGCTGGTTTCCCTACTCTCCGTCTTTGCGCTATGTAAGTTTTCAGTGCTGTATTATAAATACCTCTGTAATAAATGTTATAACCCCTATTGGGCACTGCTGGGATAAAGCGTGCACATCTAGGGGGATGCAGGGGATGCCTCTGATGTATGTTACGCGGGTAGCTGCTCTGCAGTGTCATTATAGAGGCGCAGCACTGGAAGACATGTCCTGATGGAATGGAAGCAAACATCCCCTGCACGCCTCTATGATTAGTGCTCTCTACTGCATCTGCATGCTTCCTCTAGCGCCAGCTTCGGTCACACTGATGCTCGTGGCAAAGGGGGTGGATTCAGGGGCGGAGCCAGGGGGCGGCAAAATTAGGTTTCGCCTGGGGTGTCAAAAATCCTTCCACCAGCCCTAAATCTTGCCACAAAAAACAGGAAAACCAGAAAGCCAAAAAGGCATCCAATGCCTTTTTGGGGTCAAAGTAGTTTTTGAACTCCCAAAAAGCTTTGTAAGTCTTTTGCGTTGAACTCTTAAGAAATTAGCTTGGTGCTCTTTTTGGTTCACTTACAGTATAATGAATAAAAAGACCTTTGGTATACACGTTTAAATTTTAAGTCCACATCCTTACTGAACTTTATCAGGGAAATATTTGTACCCAAGGATAATGACATCTTGAAAAATGTAACTGAAGTAAGGTGTTGTGCTTGGACTGAGTGCGCTGAAATAATGAGCTGCTCTGCTACTGATCCATGCTGCTCCTAGACAGAACTGTAGGGGCAAGAGGTTGCAATTCTGAATTGTGTTGAAAAGAGTGTGCTGAGAGCCTGCAAAGAGCTTACATTCTGTAATGACCCGACTAAGCCAATTATCGGCAATTTCGCTCTTAAAGGGACCAACCGACTTGCTCCCATATACCAAGTGGATGGAGGTGGGGCCTGGCAGAGAGGCCAGGGACAACACCATCAAAGTAAGGCTCACCTCCTCACAACAAGAGGGTTTTTTTCTGGCAATCGTTCGATTCACCTGACTATTGCCACGCATGTGAAGCTCCGGGCGGAACGCCTTCCCTATCTATAATGGCACTAGGCAGGGGTGTCCTCTCTCACCCATAAGAATCCAAACATAAAAGGCATTACGGTCCACCAAAAGGAATACAAGATTGCGGCTTTTGCGGACGACATCTTGCTCTTCCTATCCTCTATAAACGTACCAAATAGCCTAGTGAGTCAATGCCAGGCAAACTTCCCGTTTAAATGGGAGACAGAGGCCATCCATTGGTCTCCCAGACATACAGCGCTATCATTGGGCTGTCCACAGTGGCCCTACACGCAGATACAGGCTAAACACTTCTTTCGCAGAGGCAAGTTTCTAAGGATACAAGATCTAGCAGCATTGTCCAACACCAAATCCTTCCCCTCTTGGTCTTATCTACAACTCAAACATTTCCTAGACGTGCCAACTAAAATACCCAAATTCACGAGTCCCCCCACAGTATTTGAATCTCTATGCTCAAGCTCATCACCTCAAAGTCACGTGATATCGGCCTTATACGCCTCCATGTTCGGAGACCCATACTCCTCCCTAAGTTCAGACCATGCGTTTTGGGAATCGGCTCTAGACAGGGAAATAAGTGAGGCCGAATGGGATCGGATCCACTTATACATACATAAAGGATCTCTTAACGTCCATACACAGGACAATGGGTATAAACTCAAAACAAGATGGTACAAGACCCCACAGGTACTCCATAGGATTTTCCCGACAGTGCCTGACCAATGTTGGAGATGTAAAACAGAGGTGGGTACCCTCCTTCATGTCTGGTGGTCCTGCCCTCTGATCCAGCCTTACTGGCATAAAATACATGAAGTGACTACAGCAATTTCATCTCTTCCGTTGGAATTTACTCCAGGACAAAATTACTAACTTCTCAGTCATTTGGGAAGCATGGCTCACATACAAGAACTCTCAATCCTATCAGGATCTATTGCAATAAACTTGAAAATCCATTATACCCAAAACAAAGCTATTGTGGCTGGTTCTGTCCGGGGATCCGGACTGCCCAATGGACAAAACAGGTGGACGGTAGACGGAGAGGGTAGCAGGTGAGTTTCCACCCCCTCTCCACATACTTTCCCACCCCCCCAACCTCTCTTTACCCCTCTCTCTCCACTTCCCCTACTTCATTTCTTTTCTTCTTACTAGCTACAATCTACAGAAAAAGACAAGTGGGTAAAAGTCCTATGCTCTAGTAGAAACACTGATGGAATAGCTGGTATTTTATTTTTTTCTCTCCTTTTTCTCTTTTTTGAAAGGAGTCCTGATGCCCTGAGCTTATGACGTAAAATAAGAATGTATGGACTTTGAACTGGATTATTCCTATGTTCCAAATTTGTGAATTCTCGCTTTGAAAAAACTCTATGGATGTTGTTACACTGTGCTGTAATTATTTTGAAATACACAATAAAATCTTTATGGGAAAAAAAGAGTTGCAGGCCTGGTAAGGCTATCTTTCACCTGATTCCATGCAGACGCTGTGGCTAAGCTTCAATGTACATCCATCCAGAGTGTGGAAGTAGCCATTTCTGGAGACAAGTGTGTCGAGGAGGACAGCTCCAGTGTGGCGAGAAGCCTATGGACCATCACTGTGTGTTTGGCTGTTGTTCAGTATAAGCTTACTATTGTTAGGGGATTTCTCCCAGGGGTGACTGTAAGGTTAATTTTTTAATCTGTGGGCTACAAATTTTCCCATTTGGGGATTAAGCGTTCCATTGAGAGTTCAAGGTCCTGATGCCAGCAGGCATTCCAATTCTCCACTGGCCTGTGGTCTAGTCAGGGGTAGGGACCTGTAGTTAGGCCAACCTCCTGTATAGCCATTCAAGGCCACTTTCCTGATAATGTTCGTTCCGATACAAGACATTGTTCTAATCTGTCCAAATTGCATTAATCTAACCTTCCTTCCTTTCCAGATCTTTTACCTCCTTTAATAAAGCCTGCTTCAACAGTTTCAGGTATGTCAGTGTTATTTGGGTCCAGGTACAAGGTGGGGGTCACCTTTGGAGCAGGGACGGAGGACCCAAACAATCCAGAGGCTTCTCTGGGCAGTGCTGCACATTCATTTATAATCATTGTGACTTCAGAGTGATGACTCTTAACACCAGGATTAAATCGGTTGATTAATCCATCGACCAATGTTTGACAACAAGGTGTATTAACAGATTTTTTTGGTAGAGCATTTGGTAGGCATTTTAGGACCATATCCATGATCATCTCAGCTAGTTTACAAGAGACAGTAGGGGATGTTTTTCTTCTGTTGTTGATGTAATAGTCTGGATGTGCAACAGATCCAGGGTAAGGCACAAAGCAACGTAAAGTTTATTTTTTTTTATAAACACTGGGTTTGTCAGGTTTCCTGTCGGATGGGCACATTCTCTTGAACTGAGGAGTCTCATTGCTAAAAACAAAAACATCAGCCAAGATGAAAACAATAAATTAAAGGATGAGTGCACACTGGAGGTATCAGATACAGAATAAAAAGATGAAAGGGCATTCAGAATACTATTTTAAACACACAATAAATAGTGCAGCCACTAGCTGATCGTATATGAACAACCCGTAACCCTCAAAAAACTGCATCTTCCTGGAAGCTCAAGCAATATTTGACTGAATATTTGTTGGGCAGAAGGTTAGTGACAGCCTCTTGCAATTATGGGTTAAGATGGTCTAAAGCAGCAGCGTGCCCATGTTCCACATGTTATTCTAAAGCTGGATATAGATGATTCGATTTTCTTTCCTGCAACTATGGGTTGCAGGAAAGAAAATTGCTTGGCTCCCCCATCAACACAGCCATTGTTGATGGGGGAATCCCTCCCACAGAGCTAGGGGGTGGGCGTGGGGGCGTGTCTTTGCCAGGAGAACACAAAGTGATTATTGCTGGTGGCTATAGCAATGTCAGTTTAGTTAGGATAGGATTGTAATTCTAATTTATGTAGCATTGGCATATTCTACAACATATTTCAAACTGCCCATATTAGGATTAACATAGTATAATAAAACGGTATTAAACCCAGAACCGAAAGCCGTCCCCACTGAGAAGACAGGGATCATAACTAGTGGCTATAGCAGCCGCTAGAGATAAACGCAAGAGAATCCAGCAGGCTAGTTGTACCCTAGTTCTTGGTACATTCAGCCTGTCCTTTACTGGTTCAAATCTGCTAAACCGGACTAGATTCGAACCGTGTATGGCCGGCCTTACTAGCCAGAAAAAGCCTAAAAAAGAAAAAACGGAAGCAGCCACCACATCTAGGAATTAAAATATATAAAGTGTTCGCTTTTGGGTTTAATACCACTTTCAAAATGTCAGTCAGGGCAAAAAATAAAAAATGATTGCAGGAATACCTGCACATTTGCCATGTTTAATCCCTATTAAGACCCTGCATGTACTGAAAAATACCTGCTGATCTGCCATAAATGCATTCAACCCCCAATATGGGATGACACACATCGGTTTTCTGGACAGACAGGTGTCAGCCCAGCTTAGCTGTCTTTTGCAAAACAACTCAAACTCATCCCCTATCCTGATCCCTACAACATAGAAAGGAGTTATTCTGTAGTCCCAAGATAAGAACTGGGATGGCTCACTAGGCTTCTTGATATAACAGGAAGCAAGGCACAATACACGGAACAGCTCTTTCTGACATTATTAATAGGCAATTCCTTACAATTATGAATCAATTAAAACGAAACACTTTAAATATTATTTTTAACAGGTCAAAAGGGAGAAAATAAGAGAAATTAATTGTTAAATTTTGCACACACCTTAAAGAAAAAACAGTGGTAGGACCCTGTCTAGAGAGCTGGCGATGCAAATTTTATGCAGACATCAGATATCTTGTAGTTGTAGTTGTAATGAAATTTGAGAAAATTCTGGACAGCCACACTCCAAAAAAACGTTTGCCTTTATTTGTCAAATGAAGTCAACAAATACATGCCGCAGCAGAAGGAACAGAGGAGTTGACGCGTTTCACACTATCAAACAGTGCTTAATCATAGCAGATAGCACCTGTGGCTTCCAAACTAAAGGAGAGGACTATCCCACACTGACCTGCCTGGAGCGGTAACATCTCTGTTTATAGTTGGAGCAGGGAAAAAAAAAAAATCACATGTCGGTGGGAATTCTGTGGTATTTTTGGCTGACTATTCTCAAGGGGAAAAATAATTGGCAATGTTGGATTTTCCAAGATAATTACTTTTATATTTCCATAGAATAGGTTGTGGTGGGATGTACAGTACTCCCATTCTCTACCTTCAATATGATACCTGCATATCTTACCAGCATCTGACATCCTTATAGCATTGCTCCCAACAGTCCCTGATTTGGAGGGACTGTTCCCTTTTTGGACCCTAATCCCTCATATGTCCCTGTTTTTGCTCTGATGTATAGGCCTCTATAACGCAATGTATTATTTAGTTACTAGAAGTGCTGCAGTAAACCATATAGCCAAACAGTAAATTATTGTATTTGTTCATTTAAAATGACGGTATAAAAAAAAGTAGTGGTTAAAAAAATAAAATAAAACACTTGTTTAACCAATTATTTCTGAGTATCAGTTCTTCATTGTACATGTAGCGTTGAACATCGCATTGGGTGTGTCTGTGTACTAAACAGTGTCCCTCATTATTATTTCAGAAAGTTGGGGAGGTATATAATAGGCAATGGGAGAAATAATACATACAAAACGTGCATTTTTTGTGTGTATTCAATCCAATCAAGCAAGCAATGACTGGTTGTAAAATTGCAAAGAAGTACAATTACCAATCCTATGACTTATTTCATACTTTCTCTTAAATTTTCACTTCTGGGTTATAGCACAAACAGTAACGAAGAAACAAAGCAAGGGTGTGGTACACCAATTCTGACAACTACTAAGGACCCACAAGTATTATAAAACCAAATACTAAAATAAGATTTCTGAATGTGTAAACACCCTTTCCATTCTTAAACAAGAACTACTTGCAAAGATCACATCGTTTATTCATACCTCCCAGCAGTACCAATTAGATTGCCTTTATTATCATTTCTGGGACAAAAGATGGGGCTCGTCGGTAATAAAATTGACCTGTCAACATTTGATTGGCTATTGCAAGGTTTGGTCAGACCCGGGCCTGGATTTCTTTTGGTCTTGGTTTATTTTAAAATGCTGGGATATCTCTTTAGAATAGCCAGTTCATTCCTTTTTAAAGACATATCTGTAACCTACAAAACTTCATATATCATACTAACTCATGCACCCACTCCATATAACCAACAATGGCAGCTGTACACTAGGCAGATGGCTAAAATATTATCAACACTGAACAGACCAGGATACTGGCACGAAGGTTGGCCACAAAATTTCAGAATGTGGTAGAGTATCTATACATTTATTTAATGGCAACAGCATTTCTCACATAAATGGAAGATGTGGAAAATGTGACAGCTGTCTGCATCCATGACCTGGCCAGCAAATGATTGTTATTTTGAACAATCGTTGTTTGTGTCTATAGAGAGCAGAAGGGGGAAGAACTGTCAGCATCTGACTGTCACCAGGAAAAAACAGTAGTAATCAATTCTTTTCTGAGCAGGTTCAGCCATCAGGCATGGTCTACAGGAGGCTTTTTGTAGCTGCTGACTTTTAAATGGATGGAACTCCGCTTTAAGGCCCCTTTCACACTGGGGCGGGAGCCGCGGTGACGGTAAAGCAGCGCTATATTTAGCGCTGCTTTACCGTCGTTTTGCCCGCGGTTTCGGCCGCTAGCGGTGCGGTTTTACCCCCCGCGAGCGGCCGAAAAAGAGTTAATATCCCCTGCAGAGCGCTTTACGGCGGTATTGCCGCGGTTTTACCGTGGTGTCCCATTCAAATCAATGGGAAGGAGCGGTTTAGGAGCGGTGAATACACCGCTCCTATACCGCTCCAAAGATGCTGCTAGCAGGACTTTTTTTGCCGTCCTGCTAGCGCACCGCTCCAGTGTGAAAGCCCGCCGGCTTTCACACTGGAGTGAATGGGGCCGGTTTTTTCAGGCGGTATACAGGCGCTATTTTTAGCGCTGTACCGCCTGAAAACCGCCCCAGTGTGAAAGGGGCCTAACTGCCTCTAACCTACTATAAACAACTGAGTGTACATGAACACATAAGATAACAGAGGAGAGATCAGGGGCTGCTGAAAAAAACACCTAACTGCTCCTAAACATCCGCTTAGCAGCTGCAAGTTACTACTGGAATATATTTTTTTATCAAGATATTCAAAGATAGGCTGAATGCATTTGTTCCTATCAGGGTAACACTTTCATTCCCCATTGTGACTTTACAGTGTCTTACTGAAGACAATACATGAACTTCACTTTTGGTTTAGCCTTTTAGGGCTTTTTTTGGAGTTATGTTGCCAAATTTCCTCCTTGGAGAATAAACAATTTAGAACAAGATTAAGTTTCAAAGGATCATAACCCATACAGACTACAACTATTCTTAGCTAGTTCCACACATAAAAAGGAACTTGTTTGCATGGTATTTTGGGCTTTTAATCAGTAGACAAAAGGTCAAAACATCAACAACAAAAAAATTTGAAAACCTTGTTACTTTTAGTTTTTTTGGCATTTCACTAAAAGAAAGGTTATTTATACTTTTCAGATTTATATATTGGATAGCTGCTCAATCTATCATGTTGTCCTCTAATGCACTGAGGTCAGTAAAAAGACTATTAAGATCAATTCAGTGGAACACAATACTGTATATTGTAGTTATTTAGTATTACTTTTATACCTATGAATACGAACAGCTTAAAAGGGGTTGTAAAGGTTTGTTTTTTTATTTTCTAAATAGGTTCCTTTAAGCTATTGCATTGTTGGTTCACTTACCTTTTCCTTCGATTTCCCTTCTAAATGAGCCCCTTCTCGATCCAGCAATGTATACGGAAACCTCGGCTGTCCCAGGTCTCTCTCTCTCCTCCTTGGCTGAAACACAGCAGCAGAGCCATTGGCTTCCACTGCTGTCAATCACAGCAAGTGAGCCAATGAGGAGAGAATGGGGGTGGGGCTGAGCCACGGCTCTATGTGTCTTATGGAAGCATAGAGCAGCAAACATGCACCAGTGTTCCCTAGATCTGGGAAGAAGAGGACCTGGGCTGCTCTGTGCAAAACCATTACACAGAGCAGAGAAGTATACCATGTTTGTTATTTTTTTATACAAAACCTTTAATATTACTTTAAAGCTGAACTTCGAGCAAACAACAATATACAGAAATTAATTAAAATATAGGAAAAATTCTTCCCTCCCTATTAGACTGTACTTTTGTATTGAATTGTATTGTTGTTGTACTGTCTCCCTTTATAATGTAAAGTGCCGTTTCCCAACTTTTTTTCAGTCAAGGCAATCTTTAAGCTGGTATCCATGGGGTCTTCGTTTTTTTACTTCGGTTAGCGTTGAAGAGCAGTAGTTCTGTTTTAGCTCCCAACTGTCCCTGATTTTGAGGGACTGTCCCTGATTTGGAGCAATGTCCCTCTGTCCCTCATTCCTCCTCATTGTCCCTCATTTTGGTCTGATCTATAGAATTGTATATAAAAATGCACTTTTTATCTTTCAAAAAGTGTTTCCCAGTGCTAAATCTTTCATCCAAATTCTAAATTGCTGCATTTGTTAATTTTAAAAGTCAATATAAAGGAATATTAGTTGTAAAAAAAAGCCGTTGCGGATTTAATTGACCTTTTAGGGTGTGTGTCAGGGGGCGTGTCAGGGGGGCGTGTCCTATGCCTACATATGTATGCTAGTAGGTGTCCCTCATTCCCATCTAAAAATGTTGGGAGGTGTGTTTAAGCTAAACTAACAGTTTTTCATATCGCAGCAGCACACACATCCAAAATTAGAGGTGATTTATTCGTACAAAGCAAAGCCACCTTTGCACACTACTTCTGTATTCCAGTATTCCATTGTTTGTTATCACCCTCCCTGAAGCCATCATTGATTGTTAGAATGCCAGTGGATGGCCCTCACAATGCCCAAGCTTGAAATGCTGCACAAAAAAAACAAACAGTGGCTTTGTGTAATAAAAAGGCAGGCTTGATCCACCTACTGGCTTGTTGACAATTTTTGCGCAGTTTGCAGGCATTTAGCCAAGACACCTCAGAAGAAAACCAGAAGGCACCCTGGTTAAAAAAAAGGCCTAGATCATCCTTTTTAAAGAGAAGTGTGCCCAAAGCTTTTCTGGCCATACTTCTTGTGTGTCACAGGAGTACACTTACTTTTGTTCTCCTGTGACCCAGAATGAGCTGACAGCGAGCTATAGCTGTATTAGCTGATGTAGCAAAGCTGTTTAAGACTCTAGAAAGATTGACAATTTTCTCAAGGTCCACCCAGCTGCCTGATTGACAGCTGGCTCTCCTCTCAGCTGAGATACGGAGTCAGCTGCACCCACCCCCCTTCCCTGCTTGGCGCTTCAGTGAGCTCTGCAGGAGCAGAGTGGAGAGCACTGACTGATAGTCACTGCTCTCCGTTCCAGCAGACCAAGAACTGAGCAATCAGCAGGTATGTGATTGCTCCATTTTCGGTCTTACAGCCAACGTGGTACAGCTGCAGCATCATACCAATGCTGCAGAATAGAGGTAAGTAAATATGTTTATTTTTTGCAAACCCCAAACTTCTCCTTTAATGTATTTAAACCAGAGACAGGCAGACAACTAGTATTTTCAGAAGGATGGGCTACATCTGTATTTCTCATAAGGTTTCATTTAATAGATTAGCAAGAACAAGCACCTTTGAAGTATGTCAACATTGGTAACATACTGAACCATCTCTGCAGGATCACTTTTATATAGAGGGGAGGAGAATCATCTTGAGCATAATAGGAATTCACAGGGCCATTCCTAAATCAAGATTGCGGAATCCTCTATTATGGCTGGCAGCTGCTGAAAGGTCTACTCCAGAACTGCCAGCCTGCTATGTATTTATTTATTTTAGAGCTCTACATTTAATACTGTAGAAACATTGGCAGTGGCTTTAAAGCCAAGCTCAAATTGAACCTGTGCTTTGCACAGGCAGACTAAAGTAACAGGTTCTCTTTAATGCCAGCCTCCACCAGCATAAACATGTAACATGAAGGAAAACACGGTGGGTTCTATGCTACCCCATATTTGGAAATACCAGGAATTTTTCTTTCCTCGCGGTGAGCAAAATGAGTGGAACTGGAGTAATAGAAGTGCTAATGTTGGAGCTGCCATTAACAACTGTTTGTTTTTCCCTGTATTGGCAAAGGGTAGGATTATCAACCTTTGCTATATGTCTACAGATTTTGGGACCAGAACGCTGTGATCTGATCTGCTAATGCCCACTCAATAGATCATGTTTCCCAATAAATTCCCACATCCCAAACAGTCAGGATTCCAAGCTATTTTTTGATATGGCACAAATCCATTGCTCACGTGTTGACCTCTGAGCTACAACATAAGCTCACGCCACTTTTTTTGAAAGCCTTGTTGCCAGGAGGCCCTATGTTTTAATACAGAGGAAGCAAAACCATTCTTAGACCATACTTAAAATAGAAGCAAACTATATGAAGTATGTGTTCTCTTTTGATGAATGACCCATAAAAGAATAAACAGGCAGACAAACTTAGGACCATGTAAACATAAGTCTAGGGACATCAATAGAGCATACACCATAGAGACTGCTCAGCCATCACCTGGGATGAGGAGGAAATGATCTCTTGGAGGAAGGAAGGAACAACTCTGAGGTCATAACATTGCTGGGCAATGTAAGTGAAGCCCAAGAGAGAGAGAGAGACAAAAGGATATGACAGTTAGAGAGATCGGGAAATTATTAGTTGACCTTTCACAACCTGCATTACATGAGCATCATCATTGAGATATTGACAGGTTCGTTCTATGTGTAACCATTTTTTATTGCATACGAACAACAAAAACATATAAGCATGTAGAGAACAGAGGAAGCAATACATGGGATCTTGTGGACATCAGACATGGAGCAGTCACAAATTTGTGGTGGTCAAACAAAGAAATGCACGTACAAAATATCTACTTTCCTGTTGTGAATCTATGACTCTGTAATATCAAGGCCATCCAGATTACTTCCAAACCATGACAGATTACTTCCAAACCAGGACATTGTGTAGCTGTTTCTATTGTCTATATTTTGATCCAAACTGATACATGTATGCATCACAGTGCTCACTTGAAGCTCCAAAACACTCAAAATCAAAAATCCTATTGTTTTCAGTTGTACCTGTTCACACTTGAGTATAGTATTGCTTGAAGCTTGTAGTTCAAAAAAGTACATGAGCTTTTTTTGGGCTATAAGCTTCAACCATTTTGGCCCCAATAAACATCAATAAAGGCATGCAAAAAATGCACAAAAGTGCATGAAAATTAGCATATCACTCATTTTTTTTCTCCTAGTAACCAGCTTTCCATTGGCTAAAAATATATGTGGGCATTTGAAACCCACAAGCATTCACTTCCTTGTTCCCTTTCAGCTTAAGTGTGAATGCAGCCAGACATTTAAAGGAAAGCTGCTAAGAGTAATACATCTGAGGATGTAAAGAGAAAGCCTACCAGTCCACATACTAGTTTCCCAACAACTTTATTCATAGTGAAATTAAAACAGCATCAATGTCACTGCCTGAGGACTAGTATCTGGGCAGTGTATCTAGAATGGCTGCTTCCATATGGAGATTTTTCATATGGGTATTTGCGTATGAACAAAAACATTTTCTTCTATTCTAAAAAGCAAAATTGGAATTTCCACTACATAATCTACTTTTACAGAACCCGAATAATGTGACATGTTAAATAGTAATTAGGGCTCTGATGGATCCTTCCTAGTTGTTCTAAGCATGTTGGTGATAAGTGTGTAGTCCTGCTGGGCAGACTTTGAACCTACTTATTTACTATTGTTTTTGTAGCAGAAGAAAAGAAAGCTCAGAGTTGAGTGCAAATGATAGGTACCTTCTCACGGTTCTAGGATAGGCCAGAAATGCCTTGTAAAAAAAAACCTTCAGATATTCTATCTGTCTACAAAAAAATATACACAGACCCAGAGGTCACAGCAGAGGTCATCAGATGAGTTACTTTCCATTGAGTATGGCAATTGTCCTGACATCTTCATTAGGGGAACACTCAGGACCAATAGCCATGAAATTGGACAAATACCTGCAGCTGAAGATCTAGCATCACACTCACAGCTAAGGTTTCTGAGCCATTAAAAGGGCAAAATATAAAGGCTTCCATGACCTTCTTACTCCATTAAAGATACAGCAATTTCCTGCAGATAATGCAGTTCATGAGAGCAGAATTCTAACATTATTATAACAAGGCTCAACACTTAAATTTTAAAGAGGATCTTTACTGCATATGAGAACCACAAACTTTAAACTTCTCCGCAACTTTATCCCTGACCTGTCTTGGTTCCTTGGCCTTCATGATGCGGTTTGTTCACTAATGGTTTTCTAACAAACCTCTGAGGGCTTCACAGAACAGCTGTATTTATACAAAGATTAAATTACACACTGGTGGACTCTATTTACTAATCAGGTGACTTCTGAAGGCAAATTTGTAATACCCAGGTCATGCATCCCAGAAGGCGCAGGGTACTCTACACCACATGAACTGCACCGTTGGGCATGTAAATATGTTTTCTTATGAACAACCTGGTTATAGACATCCTCTCTAAATTTCTAAAATATATGTGAATCCTTACCTTAACAACCCATTAAGTTTAGGAGGTGAAAGGCAAAAACATACGCGCGCACACACACACACTAAATATTTTGGGCTTAGAGAGCGCATGGTGGAGAATGGCGCATTAGCACAAGTCTGATCACAGCCAGATAACTGACCATGCTGTGAAGGATGTGCACTCACACCTAGTTTGAAATAAGAAAGTAGGGGGACTGACAGGATCACCAGGAATTTCACACAAAGGAAGCAATACAAAGAGAACAGGATACTTTTAACACAAATACATGGTACCACAGATGCATATCAGGAATATGAGATGTCGGTGTAACATATTCTTTAAAGGGATTGTAAACCCTCGTGTTTTTTTCACCTTAATGCATCCGATGGTGAAAAAACTTCTGACACTGACCAGCCCCCCCATTTTACTCACCTCAGCCCGTTCATTCCCTCGGCGGAGACGCGCTGTACCTCTCTGCCCGGGGTTCTCGGCTCTTGATTGGATAGATTGATAGCAGTACAGCCATTGGCTCCAGTTGCTGTCAATCAAATCAAATGACACGGGCGCCGGGGCTGAGTCTGGCATTCTGTGTCTATGCAAATGCTGAACTCAGTAGCGCGCCCGCAAGGTAACCCCCAGGGAGAGTGCTTCTTCTAGGGGGTTCACCGATGCGGGGAGGAGCCGCGAGCACTGCCGGGGGACCCCAGAAGATGAGGTTCGGGGTCACACTGTGTAAAACGAACTGCACAGTGGAGGCAAGTATGATATGTTTGTTTTTTTTTTTTTAAACTTTAAGCTTGACATCTACCTTATTTTTGCAAGGGCACAGATATAATAATCAACAGGTGAAAATGACCATGTATTCTAAAAAAAAATATGTTCCAACAGTTGTTTAATCCACATTTGTACTTACACATACTTCTTTACTATATATACACACACACACACACACACACATACACTCATAATGCTGTGGCTGCATGCACTTATGGATCTTTATATAGGAACTTCACAAATCATATTAGTTACAGTAAAACAGCTGCCCTTCAAGTACAGAGGCACAGCTATTTAAAGCAAAATGTCAATGCAAAAAAAACAAAAAAAAAAAAACATGGCTTTATTTGTTGCTGCACATTGCAGCATGTTTAAAGGGGTAAAAATGTGCAAACATTAAAAAATAACTTTTAATGTGGCAGAAATATAGTGTGCTCCTCCTGCCTTCTTCTTGGTCATGACTACACAGTATATTTTTTGTAAAGAACAGACTACCTGGAGTGTCAGCCTTGAAAATGAATATAAATGCACCCCACCACTGGTCAACATGATAAGGCAGTGTGATAGTACAATAGGGTTATGTGCAGAAAATACAACAATGGGACCTTTGTGAGAAATTTTCTGTGTGGTCTTATAAAGGGACCAAATGACACGAGATACCTCTAGGAAATATCTTGTTACCCATTTATGACAATGCAGGCAAGAGCATCTCTGTAATCATACCATTTTTCACAAGGCTTATACAACCTAAAATAGCCAATATTTTGTTTCCTAAAGTCCTGAGCCATCCCCCATCAAATCATTCTCTGCAGCTATTACCTTTTGTACCACCACCCCGTCCCTTTAGAATGTAAGCCCTACGAGCAGGGCCCTCTTGTACCTTTTATATTGTACTGTAATTGTGTTGTCCCCCCCCCCCCCCCCCCTATACTTTGTAAAGCGCTGCGTAAACTGTTGGCGCTATAAAAATCATGTATAATAATAATAATAATAATAATAAAGTAAAGTTAAAGCGGTATTAAATACAAAAGAAAACATTTATTATATTCCAGCTTACCATTTCTTAAGCCCCATACACACGGTCGGACTTTTTCATCAATTTGGTCCGATCGGACAAGGTTGTTGAAAAATCAGACCGTGTGTATGCACCATCGGACAGTGTTCGTCGGTTTGTCCGTCGGACAAAGTCTTATCTCCTGCTGGAAAGATTTCCCGTCAACCCGGTCCGATCACACCAAATCCGAGCGTGTGTACGCTTGTCCGACGGACAAAGTGCTACGCATGCTCAGAAGAAATTCTGTGACGGAAGCGCTCGGTCAGGTAAAACTACCTTTCCTAATCGACACAGCACATTCGTCACGCTGCAATGTTAAAATGTCTTTAATGCAGCGCATTCTCTTTTTCTTTACAATGCAACAAGAATGACATCTTTTAGCTGCTCCTATTCACCCGCACTTCTCACAAACTTACTTCTTTATTACTTTGCAGCATTTATACACTACATGTTTATTTTTACTCAGATCGTAATACAATCTTTCTTATTTTTTTACCCCGATTTTTTTTTTTTGGGGGAATACATATTTGAAGGAGATTTTTTTTTTTTTGGAGGGGGTTTGTATGTCTCAACTTAGCAAAACCACATTATTAACATTTGTATTTCTTGCTTACATTTACTAGGAGTTTGTTGGTTGTTGGTGCCCCTTGTTAATTCTAGGATTAGTGAAATGTACCTGCCTACTCAAAGAAAAACTGTCATTGTAGAAAAGTAAAACACAATAGTCAATGATTATTTCAAATCAAAAAAACCTTTATTTAGGTCTCAGCAACAGACCAAAGAGGAACGCAGCCATGGTGAAACTTGGGGAATTTGCAAAGCCTTGGACACCCATGGCAACCATCATTTTACAGACTTAAACAATTGGGGGCATGAAGACTACCTATCTAAATAATAAGGGAGCGCAATCTGGTCCTGAAGTCCAAAACATCCGGAACTGCAGCAGATGCCATCTAGGTCCCCAGGCTCTGGTACTACGAGAGGCTCCATCTTCTCTCAGACCAGACTGAGTCCAGGTTGTCACTCTCTTGTCTTCCTTGTACGCTTCCTTCCACGCCGTGGTGCTGGTGCTGGTGGGGTGGCAGAAGGAGGAGGAGGAGGCGGAGCAAGGTCACTCTCGCAAACATGTGTGAGGGGAGTCATCTCCCCAGCCATCCCCTCATTTAGTATTTTGAGGATGACCTCCTCACACATGCTGCGTTGCCCCGCCTCCATACCCGTAAATTTACTTGTAACCAAGGAGGCAAAGGCCTCCTCGTAGGTGGGTGTGGCATAGAGGGAGGCTGAGGCATCTTTTATCAGCTGGAGCGCTGACTCTCCCACCTCCCCCATGTTTTTCGCCCTTCTGTAGGGAAGGCGGAGGGGAGAGACTTGGGAGACAGTCAGGCTCCTACGCCTACCCCCCTCTTGGCTGCCACTACCCCCTGCCTCCTCCTGACTGCCACCTTCCACAGCCACCTCCTGGCTGAGGTCTTCCTGTGTCTGAAAAAGGGACATAGTTTCAGTTATTTGTTCATCAAACACACACAATTCTCATCTAGTGACTGTTGCAAAATGTTTTCAAATAGAAAACCATACAATTCTCAGCCCTGCAGTTTAGATTCTTCCCAAAAATGTCTCCCACACCACTGTCTGTTGATATGTCAATCACGTTAGGAAATAAGCAATTGGGGATCCTGAATTAACTGAACATCATTCATTATTCAACAAACTGGTTCCAAAACTACTATACCTGGAACAAGCTGGGCACCTGCACATATTCCTGACTGGAAGGCCCAGGTTGGTCCTCGGAATCCTCATCAGGGGTGGCGTGCGTGGAAGGACGCGTGCAAGGAAGAGTCGAGAGTGACTTCCTGACAGTAGCCTGGTCTTTGAGAAAGTGGAGCCTGTCATAGTACCAGAGCGTGGGGACATGGACATCAGCTGCTGCAGCTCCAGATGCTAGGGACTTCAGGACCTTATTGCGCTCCCGGAAATAGGTAGTCTTCATGTTGGTGATCTTCACTTTTAAGTTTGCGACGGTTGCCATGGGCAGGGTAGGCTTTACAAATGCCACCAGTTTCAGCAGGGCTGCGTACCTCTTTGGTCTGTTGCTATAATCCCTGTGTTTTGCCTGCCATAAGAGGGGGAATTGCCGGTATTTATCAATGAAGTGTGGGAGAAAGCTCACGTTGTAGAAGGCATCCATCACCTCTGCAAGACACAACGCCACACAAAACAATATAAATAATGTCAGCCTAAACTCTCCTAATCTTCTCCATAAAGAAGCCTCAAGTTCTAATCAGTCTAGGCTAGTTATGTACCAACGTCAAATTGTACCTTCGTTTGTAGCGATCGTCTCGTGCGTGAGCTTTCTCTCCCCTCGTCTCCCAGATCGTGGCTACGACACAGGCGTGTGACGTTTTATATACAGTGCGCATGCGTCAAACTCCGCCCGCCCCTGACGATCTTTCTCGTCTATTCCCCACCCCTTCTCTTTACGGCGTAGTGGGGAGAGCACATGGCGGGGACACAGCAGGTGCGCCACAAATATCCCACCAACGAGGAGGAGGACGAGGAAAGTCCGGAGGCAGAAACGTCCCGATCCCGGAACCTGAAATTCAAGGCCTCCAATATGTCATTTGGAGAAATGTTGGAGATGGTGGACATATTAAAGAGGAGCGACTATGATGGGAAGTATGGGCCTTACCTCAACCCCAATGTCCGCAAGGCCAAGATCATGTCTAAAGTTGTGAGAAGGCTGTACAATAATTTTGGGGTACAACGATCCAAGGAGCAACTCAGGAAACGCTGGTCAGACCTGAAACTGAGGGAGGCCGATCAGTACAGAAAGATCAAGAGAATTCTTCAAAAAAGTAAGTAGTTGTGTTTTGTGTTTGATTTCTTGCTTGCATACTGCTCCATTGTGTTTTGATTTTTACCAAGTTGTACATTCCAAAATGGCCACTTTCAGGTTCGTCTGTGCATTCGATCGTACTCAGCCTCGATCTTTCTGCCACTGTCATGGTCGTGTGTGTGTGCATTCGATCGTACGCAACCTCGATCGTTCGGCCACTTATAATACGATGTTTGGTGTTTTTTTGGGGAAAGGAAGTTTGTTCTCACTAGAAATGTCATCAAGAATGTAAAGCCAATTTATTCAATGTAAAGGAGAGGTCACTCAGTAGCTGTTTACCCATCTGGACTCTAGAGCACTAGTGCTGGGACACCCAAACCCCCTTTTTATTATGCTTTTCCACACATGTGCTCCAGTGGATACTAGAGGGGGGTCTCCATCACACAAACTTCTACCAAAAAGCTAGTCAGTTTAGCACCTTTACAAAGTGACTTCATTCATGTAGTTGACATTTGTAACTGGCCAAACTAAAATAGTGTCCGTCACTTTCAAGCAATGTTTGTCATTTCCTATTTCTGCCCTCAATAGCTTGTGTTGCTAAATCTTCCTTTTGGACATTCTCATAGGGGAGCGAAAACTTGGGCCGTCTGAGGAAACCCCCAAACCAACACCTACCAAAAAAGGGGAAAGAGCAGAAGCAGAGGAGGAGGAGGAGGAGGAAGGAGAGATCATCGAACTTGGAGAAATTGTCACCACAACAGGTGAGTGTGGGAGAACACAGCTACTGGTAAGCTAATCCATGTATGGCTGCCTCATTTCCAACACCCCATTTTTGTTTGTTTGTGGTTTTTAGGTGACGTGGATGTTGTGGAAGAAAAATCGCACTTTACCACAGAGAGTGCCCACGTACTCATCGGAGAGATAATGGTCTGCAATAGAGATCTAGATTACATAAAGCAAAACATCAATGATGTTCAACAAAAATTGAAGAACATCATTGATATTTTAGGAAAAATATGAAAACGCACCAAGTAATTAACACACATTTGTGCCAGCTTCAGAACACATTTGCAACTTAAAAACTGTCTGAAATTTGGAACATGCACACATTGTGTCCACATGTGCTAGCTCCCACCATGGTGGATGAATGGCAACGTTTTTTTTGGGGGTGCAAACACTTTACGAACTACGAAAGTGGTTGTGGTGAAGGGGTTGCACCCCCAAAAAACGTCCATTCATCCCCATGATGGAAAATGGCACTTTTGAATCTTCTAGGCATGTGTTTTACCATCTAATGACCATTTTCAGTCCCAAATTGTGTGCATGTTCCAAATTTCCACTTTTCGGGGGTGACCCCCCCATGTGATGAAGGCAAGATCAAACACACTTTGAACATATAGTCATGTCTGATCTTGTCTTCACTTTACAAAGTTGAACTTTCCAAGTTCCTAGGTTCTGTTTTGCTCCATGCCTGGTTTTACCAATTGCGGAATGTTTGTAAACAATGTTGTAAATAACCAAGATGTTGTCAGTTTTGGCGTGAAGATTGTAAACGCACTTGGGAATGTTTTCCTAGTAAACTTTTATTTTTCTAAATGTGTGGCTTCCTTATTTAAAAAACACAATGCATTATGTATGTAAAATGAAAAGAATATGGGGGGCAATGGGTGTTATTTACTAAAGGCAAATCCACTTTGCACTCCAATTTTCTTTCCCGGGGAACTTTTTCAATGCACTTGTAGAGCATAGCGGATTTGACTTATGTAAATGACACCCACAGTGCTTTGTACGAAAACACGGAGCACAGCATTTTGGAGAATACACACATGTCAGACCTGGTGATGAAAAGGAGTATTTTGGGTGTCAGTTATGCAGTACAAACCTTCTCTAGACCAAAGATTAGGTAGCAAACACACAACATGAGAATAATCTTTTTGGCAAGAAGAGGCTGTTACCTCCTTTTGCCCAGAAAGTGCATTCCCACTGTCGAAGGCAAAGGGAAAAAATGTCAAAGTAAAATAAGCTAAAAAAAAGACTGAAATGACATGAAATCATAGGTTGGTTAAAAGATCAGATTTATTAAAAAATGCCTCTCACACATCGTCAGGCAGAGCAATGGCCCCCCTACCCACAAAGTACTGCATATATTGGTCCCGGACCACACGGGCATTTAGAGGGGGCAAGCCTGGACGTGCCACTCGAAGGGCTGTGAGTTCGCATTTGGAGGGCCCTCCACATCTGGGCCAACGGGCACCACATAGTTCCTGTTATGTCTTTTGAGGAAGTTGTGCAATATGCAACAGGCAAGAACTATGTGGTTCAGTTTGTATTCCGCCAAGTTAAATGCCGTCAGGAACAGGCGGAAGCGGCTGGCCAGGATGCCAAAAGCGTTCTCCACAACTCTTCTGGCTCTGGACAGCCTGTAGTTGAAGACCCTCTGGTCCGGGGTGAGGGTCCTCATCGGGAACGGCCTCATCAGATGGGGAGTCAACGCAAACGCTTCATCTGCGACAAAGACGAAGGGGAGTCCTTCGGCATTCTCCTCTGGAGGTGGCAAGCACAGACTGCCACTTTGGAGACGCCAGTAGAACTCCGTGTGCGTAATGGCCCCACCATCCGATATCCGGCCGTTCATCCCCACGTCCACATACATAAACTCGTATGTTGCCGACACCACCGCCAACATCACTACACTATTAAACCCTTTATAATTATAATAGTAGGACCCCGAGTTGGGCGGTGGGACGATGCGGACGTGTTTCCCATCAATTGCCCCTCCGCAGTTAGGAAAGTCCCAACGGCTGGCAAAGTGGGAGGCCACAGTCTGCCATTCCTGTGGCGTGGAAGGGAACTGTGGAGTGAAACAAGAAAAAAAAATTAGTCACTTTGCACCTAAACATTGCAAGCAGATTAGACAATCAACATCTTGGAACAAGAGCATTGTATAAAATTGGAGGCTGGAAAGTATTTGCACAGAAAAGTAGAGGCTCCCCTTCACAGATTACTCACCCCCCCATCAATCCCCCCACTTCTGATGGGCCATTGGCAATAACTAGGGGTTTTGGGGGGGGGGGGGGTGGTGGACAGCTAACCCTCTGCACTTCATTGATTGGCAAATGGCTCAATAATGTGGGCTAGTTTGGCCAGACCCTCTGTACTTAACACTATTGGCAGGCCACAGGAAAGATCAAATAACATTTCAACCCCCCCCCCCCCCCAAAAAAGGCAGGCACAGTGTGACATTATTAAATTACCAAGCAAGCTAATAGGAGGGAAAGAAGACAAAAAAAAAATAGGAAATGGAATGTATGGAGGCAGTCCCTTGCACTACATGCTTTGCTGAATTCATCCCTAAAGATGCGCACTATAAAGAGGTAGGTATATAGTGTGTATGGACCTTGGGAAAGCCAGCAGATAAAGGATTGGTACCATCTGACAGAGCAGTTGGGGAAGGGGGTTCCTAATGAGTTTGCCCCCCCCCCCCCCACCAAAAGAACAAAAAAAGGGGGCTCTACATGAAGTAAACCACACAGCAAACATTTGTGCATATTTTAGGGGGTGTTTTGGGGCAAACAATACTATGCAGCAGACAAAAGACATTGCTTAAGTGACTAGGCCATAGGTGTCTATTGGGGCAGAAGAGCATGCTGGTGAGGTAAGTGAAGGGAAAAATGCATGAAGGAGAAAAGGGGCACAGCATATTAGAACATATTGCAATCATGGTAATTAGGGAAGGAGGTCAAAAATACAAGTCATTAGCAAACAGAGCATACATAGAAGGGAATAGTAAAGTAGAAATGTTACCTTAATATAGTCCTCCTGCAGGACCTGAATGATGGCAGAACAGGTCTCTGGAATAATGATTCCCAGGGCCTGGGGAGAGATACCTGAAGAGAACTTCAAATCCTGAAGACTTCTCCCTGTCGCCAAGTACCTCAACGTGGCAACAAGCCTCTGCTCCGGAGTAATGGCTTGTCTCATGCAGGTATCCTGCCGGCTGATAAAGGGGGTCAGCAAAGCCAAAAGACGGTGAAAATCGGGGTCCGTCATCCTGAGAAAGTTCCTGAAATCATCAGGATTATTCTCCCGGATCTCACGAAGCAAAGGCATGTGCGAGAACTGGTCACGCTGAAGCAACCAATTCTTGGTCCACATACTCCTCGTCACTCTGTTCATGGACGGGTCTTGGGTCAAAGCTAAAAGCCCGACACCAATTCCGCGTACAGCACGAACTCGGCGACGAGTACGCACGGGAAACATCGCTCAGAAGGTCACAAAAGGTCGGCTGGTCAGAACGGACAAACAGAAAGCACCGATAAACAGCAAGGCCTGAAAGAACGAAGTGAATACCAGCAACGAGCAGACAATAAGCAGTGCAAATCA
This sequence comes from Lithobates sylvaticus, assembly GCA_028564925.1. Lineage (NCBI taxonomy): Eukaryota > Metazoa > Chordata > Amphibia > Anura > Ranidae > Lithobates > Lithobates sylvaticus. Next base: position 330,305,190 of record CM053029.1, on the reverse strand, counting down.
AAGCGTCCTATATCAAGATATAGGCCGCAATGACCAACAAATGCGAACTGACTACACGCACTAATAAACAGATACGCACGACAAGCACAAACTGAAGAGCAGTAACGATCTGAGTCAGAAAACTGAGAAGCGCGAATCTTAAGTCACCAAACTTCCACTAACTCTCGATAAACACGGGATCAGCAGAAGGAGCCCAACGGGTGCCTGACGTGGTGCTGAACTTCACTTTTGTAATCTCGTGGACGACGACTTACGTCACGACGTTCTTCCGGACCGGATATTCCGACAACGTAGTCCGACCGTGTGTACGCAACGCCAACATCGGACAAAGTACGTCGGACAAAGTCCGACTGACCTGGTCCGCGGATTGTCCGAGCGTGTGTATGGGGCTTTAGATGTGATGGCTACATTCATTTTAATTTTTAGACTTTCTTCTACAGTATTATTTTTATCTGTTGATCCTGCCAGTAAATCTGTCATTTTTCAAAAGCACAAGCTCTCCAGCAGAATCTATCAGTTACAGATGTAGCACCCTCTAGTGTGCTACTAGATTAGTGCAGGCAAATTTAAGATAAGACTCATGGTTAGTTTGTGAGTCAGAAATTGGGTCAGAGTTACTGCTGGTCAGGCTGGTTGGCTCTACCGGAGGCAGGTCTCCGGTACCTTCCCTTGGTTCTGGAAGTTTGGAGAAGTTTCTAGAAGTTAGTGGGCGGAGGCCAGATCTGCATACTTGAGGAAACCTTGCCAATCACCAGGCAGAATGTCCTGGCAGGGTGCTAGAGTCATGGGAGAGCCATGCTAGCAAGGGAGTTGGGTGGGAGATGGAGTGCTGAGGTGTTTGTCGGTGGTCTCAGAGGGATCCCTGGGTCTGGGTGGGTGACTTCCCAAGCCAGTCTGCCTCCAGGCTGGGCTCAGACTGGCTTGAGAAGATCCTGACAGCATTACAGTTTGGAAAGGAAAGGAATATTGCCTAAGGAGCAGCAGGGAGCAAAGAGGACAGAGTGAGTACATCAGCACACCCAGGGATTCACAAGGAGAGAGACTGCCACATTAACCCTGGAGATACTCCTGAATGCAGCTTACAACACATTGTGCTATTTTTTAAAAAGGGACAGAGTTCTTAGTCCTCAAGTGGCTTTTGCTTTTGATCACCAAAAAAAGTGTCCAGGAAGGAGGATAGTTCATAGTTAACTGCTTATAAAGTATTAGCTGCAATTTGGCTTCAATTTGTTAAGTGTATTTATTATATAGTGTATATACTATTTTTTTAAGTGCAAGTAATGGTAGTACCCGAGTTTGACTTCCTATCAGCCTATCAGCCAGTCACGGCATGACCCCTATCAGAAACGGCACGACGTGCCCTATCCAAAGGGCGCATGCGCCGATGACATCGGTGCATGTGCCGTAGTCATCGGTCGCTCATCTTTTTAGTAAATAACTCCTAAACCGTGGAGGTTTAGGAGATATTTCAAGCACCTACAGGTAAGCCTTAATATAGGCTTACCTGTAGATCAAAGTGGTTGTACAGGGTGTACAACCACTTTAAGGCCTCATGCACAGTGGTTTATTGTAAACCCAGTTTCTCCTGACAGGAGAAATTCAGCATTAAAAACTCACCTAAGCTGCCAATTTAGCAGCTTAGCAGCATTGGTGTTTGGGCGTTAATTTAGTTTATTGGCCAGAATTTTTAATTTGTTCTGGCTATTAAAAATAATAAATGCCTAGCCTAGTGCCCGGCAGCAGAAAAAAAAAATTCTGCCACAACTCTGCTGCTCTTGGACCCACTGCCAGTGGACTTTTTTCCCCGCCTCTAATCTCACCTACCACTAAATGCATAGGCTAACATGCAGGGGAATTAAAAAAAAAAAAAAAACACACCCGTAAAAATGCCCAGTGTGCATAAGGCCTAGTAGAAGGTAGAGTAAAAGAGATTAGCTCATTAGCATGCTGCTTCTCCTTTTCACTCTCTATTTCCTGGATGGGCAGCGTAACTCCACTTTTGCTGAGAAAAAAACATTCCCCCCTGGGTGATTTATGTACATTGCAAGGATTAGAACAACCTTGTTGCAGATTCCTACCTTTTGTTATTCTGAAGAAATCCCTGTATGTTCCTCTGTGCCTCTGTGGGTCTAATGGGAGTGGTTTCATAATTATCTATCAGCTGTGCAGCTGCAGAGCACTAATAAGGAAAGCTGCTGGCCCTGCACCCCTTTAGACGTGTTCCTATTGGAAATATCTCACCAAAAATGAAATTTTTGTTGCAGGGGATGCCTGAAATCTGACTTGGGTCAAATTCTTTGTCAGGGAAGAGTTCCCCCCTTACAAAACCTATTTCCTGCGCAACAACCATCGGGTAGACATAGGATGGAATAGGATGGAACATTGTCAATTAATGTCCTTCTGGATATCAATCTCACATAATAGATCCCTATACAGAGAACTAACCCAAGTTGAAAGCCTTTTGCTACAAGATTCTAAACCAAAACATGTTCTCTCCAAGATATATAAGATGCTTATCACAAAATACTACTCGGAGCCACCGGAATTTATAAACAATTGGGTAAAGGAGATTAATGTTCCAATTGAGGCGGAAGACTGGGAGAAGGCGTTTAATCTAACCCATGGTTTATCAATAGCAATTAAAGCACAAGAAACTAGCTATAAAATTCTTTCAAGGTGGTACTGGACCCCAGTGACTCTACAGCGTATATATCCAGATAGATCAGATATATGTTGGCGCTGCCACTCAGATAGGGGCTCATTGCTCCATATCTGGTGGGAATGCCCTCAAATACATAGTTTCTGGGAACAGATTACACAAATGTATACCACAATCACAGGGGAGGTAATACCAAATACCCCGCAAATTACACTTCTCTCTATCCTACCAGGCACATATAATAACATAAAAAAAAGTCTTCTATGTCAATGGTTGATAGCGGCTAGATTGGTTATACCAAGACACTGGCTCTCAACTCAGTCCCCAACAATAACGGAATGGGCTATGGAAATGGACAATATAGAAAGACTAGAAAAACTCTTGGCATATGAACTAGACAATCAGGAGGAATGGATGCGGACATGGGCCCCTTGGAGGAAATATAGAGAAACATAGTTAAATTAGACAAGAGCGAAGGCAAGAAATCAATCTACATAATATAGTTCAGGGTAACAACAGTCAGAGCTTCGACACTGAGAAAGAGGGAGGGAGGGGAGGGAGAGGGGGAATGTGGGGATATTAATTTGTGGGGTGTGTTTTTATTTATTTTTTTATTTTTTTTGTTTGTTTGTTGTGTTTGTACCGTGTGTTGGTGTCTTAATGGTATTGTTTAGTTTGGTGAAGTAATAGTAATTACGTGTAAAGACATTTACAAGAATTATGATGGACTAATTAAGTGACTCAACTTCTGAGTAACCATGTAACTGTCTGAAAATGCCTTAGTTTGTACACTAAATGGATAATAAAATGAGATTGATATAAATGGTACCTAAAAAAAAAAAAAAAAAAAAAAAAAAAAAAAGAAATCTGACTTGTATCTAGGCCAGACTTCTGGGAAAATTGGTGAGCCAATCACACAAGCAGGAAATTATGTTTCTGGGGGTGGTCAGTACACTCTCTGTGTACAGAACAATTCCAGGTAGCCATATTGCACTGCATTTACAGAAAAATTACATTGGCTGCAGATTAAAAGGAAAGGTCATTTTTAATAACATTCAATTACAATATGATTAGTGTCGCAATTGTATACACTATATTATTTTTTCTTGATTTGCTATTTTTTTCCCCCACCAAAGTGGAGTTACGCTTTAAGTGAAACTACAAAGGAAGATCAGGTCTCCCCCCTCTCCTACCAAAACAGGGTTACATGGCTTTGTGGCAAAGCCATGTAAATTTCACAGTTTGATCGACAGAAATGCAAAGTGGTGTTCAACGGTGTGAAAATTGGGAAAGGTACTTAATTTCTTCTTTGCAGGAACATCTGTTTTTAAGATTTGAATTTGTGCGACAGTGTAACTTTAAGCCTTTACAGTAAAACAAGAGATTAACATTTAGCGATAAATCTAGAAAATCGAACATGTAAGCATACCTAATATCAGACCCATCTTCATTATAGCTTTGTCTCCAGGATGGGTATTTTAGTCTATTAAACATATCTAGGTTTAATGTTTCTCCCAAAGTGGCTGATCACATGACCAGATGCCCAGGCATTTGGCCATGTGATATCTGCTGGAAAGGAGAATTTTAGTGCAGATTGGCTAATCTTCACTTGGCCCTTTTAGTATATTTGAATGTAAGGCAGTGAAATTTGTGTTATTTTTATTTAAATACTTTAAGTTAATTTGGAAAGCATTTAAACATTCTGTAAACATCTACAAGATCTATCCCAATAGTCCACTAGAGCGTGTAAATGCTTATTAAAAGCTACAACGGTACTACTATGTGCTGTATATTCAGTATTCCCCTATGTGTGATTAAAAGCTTCAACAAATCTGTCCCAATCTTATTAAACATTCTGTACAAATTATCAACCTGCGTCACATCCATCCACTCACACATACATCCCCAGCTCTGTACAATGCAAACATTAGCCCTCCTTCATCACATCAGTCCTCACATCACCCTCCTTCCCGTTGAAGGAACTGCCATCTTCCCCTATGGTACACTACACAGAAGATTGCACATATATCACCCATTAACAAAATGAACCGCAGCCTCTGTGATCGGTCAGTATTCTCAACTTGAAGTCTTAAAATATATATTATGTCATTTATTTAATAGCAGCAATGAACTGCTCAAAAATTGCAGTAATTGTCTTGTGATACAGTCGAATAACAAAGGTGTACTTGTTCAATGTTCACTGTTGTGACATGTCATTGTTAGTGCACTGAAAGGAGCTTATTGACAGAGCAGTCCAGGCATGTATGATACTTTGTAAATCACTGAGTAAACCAAGAGCCATCCCTGTACGAATGATGTAACGGGAATGGAGCAAGGAATGATCTAGTGTTCAGGTTTTGGCTCCTTTTATACAATGCCTCCAGTATAGGGCACAAGCTGGCAGCTACGTATCCACCAAAACTCCGAACATCTACCCACAGACTGGCCACAGAGCACCTGGGGGAGAGCTGAAGGCCAATAAATGTGCCATTGTAGATTCAGACTGGGGAGAGCTTGCACGATGAACAAAAATGCTTGCAACTCCACGGACGAAAGTATAGCACTTCATTCATACAACATGGCCACACACTGAGGTGCCTGTGTTTTCAAAAAAGCTGATCCCTCTCTTGACAGTATATATAAAAAAAAAAAGGTACAGATCTACTTGTCATATTACCAATGTCTCAGATATAAACGTAGAGCCCAACTCCAACCTAAACTTATCTTTTTGCTTGAGAGTTATAAACTCAATTTTTTTCTGCCATTAGTTTTGTCCCTGTTCCGATACTAGACAGGAAGAGAGCTAAATTAACTCAGATGGGGACATGGAAAGCAGCAAAAAGCTTAGAACCTTTTGTGGGCCCATTCAGATTTGTGCCCTGAGGTACCATACAGTAAAAACACTCACATTAGCACAATAGAAGGAAACACACTTTGTCCAGTGCACTCAGTGCCTGGACAAGGTCATCCAGTGCCCAGGGCAAAGATGCCAAACTGCGCCCTCCTTTCCCTTAGGGTTAGGCTCAGGGTGCCCCCTACCCCTGCAATATACCATTGCGCCAGGGGCAGTTGCCCCTCCTGACCACCCCTTGTCCCGGCCCTGAGTGCACTGCAGTGCCATTCATTCTGAATGACACCCAATGTCCTGTACAGTAGAGGGCAAAGCACCACAATAAGGAATTCATCATCATAATGAACAGGTTACCTCAGGGACGTTCCTCCCATGAGGCAAGTTGAACTGGCTTCATGGGGGGGGGGGGGGCACTGAGGCCAGAGTGTCCACACTGCCATCTCAGGTGGCATCCACTCCTTATGGCAACGCTTATTACCACACCACAGAGTTTCACATAAGTGTGAATTCAGTCCTAAAGCCAAATTCGAGGTATGCTCTTGGGCCTATGTAAGTATGCATATCTCGTACTACAGGGGCCACTGGAGAAGCTGACCAGTAAAAGGTGGAGAGGAAGGGCAGTGATGCCACATATTCTGCTTACTGACCTGGAATATTGTGGCCATCACTGTAGTAGTGATCATCAGCTTCTTCAAGATATGCAAAGTATTCATACCCCTTGAAATTTTACACATTTTACTAACAAAAACTTAAATGTATTTTATTCGTTTTTCATGTCATAGACCAACACAAAGTGGCACAAATTGTGAAGTGGAAGGAAAATTATCAATGGTTTTCAATTTTTTTTACAAATAAAATGTGTGAAAAGTGTGGTGTGTATTTGTATTCAGCCCCCTTTACCCCTAACTAAACCCCTAGTTTACCCCTAACTAAAACCTAGTGGAACCAATTACCTTCAGAAGTCACCTAATTAATAAATAGAGTCCACCTTTGTGTACTTTAATCTCAGTATAAATACAGCTGTTCTGTGAAGCCCTCAGAGGTTTGTTAGAGAACTTTAGTGAACAAACAGCATCATGAAGGCCAAGGAACACACCAGACAGGATAGGGATAAAGTTGTGGAGACGTTTAAAGAAGGGTTAGGTTAGAAAAAATATCCCAAGCTTTGAACATCTCAAGGAGCACTGTTCAATCTATCATCTGGAAATGGAAAGAGTATGGCACAATTGCAAACCTACCAAGACATGGCCATCCATCTAAACTGACAGGCCCATGGTAACTCTGGAGGAGCTGCAGAGATCCACAGCTTAGGTGGAGAATCTGTCCACAGGACAATTATTAGTCGTACACTCCACAAATCTGGTCTTTATGGAAGAGTGACAAGAAGAAAGCCATTGTTGAAAGAAAGCCATAAGAAGTCCCATTTGCAGTATGCGAGAAGCCATGAGGGTGGGGGACGACACAGCAAACATGTGGAAGAAGGTGCTCTGGTCAGATGAGACCAAAATTGAACTTTTTGGCCTAAAAGCAAAAAGCTATGTGGGGCAAAAAAACTAACACTGCACATCACCCTGAACACACCACCCCCATTGTGAAACATGGTGGTGGTAGCATCATGTTGTGGGATGCTTTTCTTCAGCAAGGACAGGGAAGCTGGTAAGAGTTGATGGGAAGATGGATGGAGCCAAATACTGGGCAATCTTAGAAGAAAAGACTTGGGACTGGGGCGGAGGTTCACCTTCAAGCAGGACAATGACCCTAAACATACAACCAGAGCTACAAGGGAATGGTTTAGATCAGGGATTTGCAATTAGCGGACCTCCAGCTGTTGCAAAACTACAAGTCCCATCATGCCTCTGGGTGTCATGCTTGTGGCTGTCAGAGTCTTGCTATGCCTCATGGGACTTGTAGTTCTGCAACAGCTGGAGGTCCGCTAATTCCATATCCCTGGTTTAGATCAAAGCGTATTCATGTGTTGGAATGGCCCAGTCAAAGTCCACACCTAAATCCAATTGAGAATCTGTGGCAAGACTTTAAATTTGCTGTTTACAGATGCTCTCTATCCAGAGCATGAGCTATTTTGCAAAGAAGAATGGGCAAAAATGTAACTCTATTATTATTATACAGGATTTATATAGCGTCAACAGTTTGCACAGTGCTTGATGTGCAAAGCTGGTAGAGACATCCCCAAAAAGACTTGCACCTGTAATTACAGCAAAAGGGGGTTCTACAAAGTATTGACTCAGGGGGGCTGAATACAAACGCACCCCACACTTTGCACATACTTATTTGTCAAAAAAATTGAAAACCATTTATCATTTTCCTTCCACTTCACAATTATGTGCTACTTTGTGTTGGTCTTTCACATAAAATACATTTAAGTTTTTGGTTGTAACATGACAAAACGTGGAAAATTTCAAGGGGTATGAATACTTTTTCAAGGCACTGTACATTGATCCAAGCTGGAACAACGTAAGTATGCAGTAAAGATCATAACTGGAGTTCAGCTTTAGGCTATTTTCACACTGAGGCACTTTACAGGCGCTATAAGGCTAAAAATAGCGCCGGCAAAGTGCCTTGAAAGAGCCTCTCCTCTCACTCCAATGTTTAAGCCCGAGTGCTTTCACACTGGATCGGTGCGTTGGCAGGATGTTAAAAAAAGTCCCTGCATTTCTGCAGCGCTGTAGGAGAGATGCATACACCACTCCTAAAGCGCCCCTGCCCATTGATATCAATGGGCTGCGCCACCGAGCTGCCGGCAAAGCGCCGCTGCAGGTGCCCCTTTTGGGGGCGATTTCAAGCCTTTTTCGGGCTGCTAGCGGAGGTTAAAAGTGTCCCAATAGCGGCCAAAAACCTCTGCAAAAACTATGGCAAAGCGCTGCTAAAAATAATGCCCCTTTATCGCTGACACCCCCAACGCCCCAGGGTGAAAGTAGCCTAGAAGGTTTTTTAGTGCCATCTGTGCTTTATTGGCCTGGTGGGCGTATACACAGTGGTAAATGACAGCTCACTCAATTTCTCCTCCTCCCTGCCCACTAACTAGCTAAACACAATGAGGGCGGATATTACATGTAGATTGATAAAGGCTTCACCTCCCTCTTATTCTAAGACATAGGCTAGAGGGCCACGCCATGTTATTGCCAAAAAATAATAAAGATTTGAAATATATATTTGTATGACTATTTAAAACTGTTTATTGATCTTATTTATTTGTACTCTGTATCCCAAAGGCTGTTTTTTTTTTTTTTTGAACATGTGACCAGCAGCAGGGGAGTAGAAGCTCCTCCTGCTTATGTTTCCCTGCAGACAGGCTGGGAAAGAGCTGGGTCATGTGACAGCTGTATATCGATTAGGAAAAAGGTAATTCAACGTTTTTTCTTTCAAATGACAGTGCCATCATCCACATACAGAAATAGAAGGGACAATATAAATTAAAACAGTGTGTGTTTAGTATCACTTTAAGTAAATTATTGAAAGAAATATTTTACAGGACACTGTAAAAAAAAAAAAAAAAAAAAAAAAACATTTTGGGAATTTTTTTTTCATCTACTATAAGCGGAGGTTAATTTATTTTGACAGAAGCTACATTTTTCCATTCTGTCAGACAACTAGCGCTTTGATTGTGCATCTAAACCACACAAAAGGATATATATTGCTTAATAAGAGTGCATAATGTGCAGAAAATAAGTGCATGAGACTCACTGACTTGTAACGGTAGTGCTGCCACAAATCACAGTAGGCTTTTCCTTTGATCAGTGGAATGAATTTATTTGTGCAAGAACTCCACGGATTTGATTTTACTTAGCTATGCACTTTTGTTAGTTATTAACATTGCACAATACTGATAAGAAATGCTGATAAGCCACTTGAAATATTTGATATTTCATTCTTACTCCCCCGCCACCCAGCTCTAGGTATATTGTTGTAAGGTCTGAAAACCCCCCACCCATTGTAGCTGCTGTTCCTGTGGTCAGAGGCAGCCCTTCCCTTCCCCTTATGGGGGGGGGGGGATAGATCAGGTGCAGCTCCAAGGTCAGAGATTTCAGTTCAGAAGTTTCCTGTGAGAGCTGCATCCTGTGCCGGAGCCAGATCTTACTGGAGAAGGTGGGGGGAGCTGGGAGAGACACAGCCGGAAAACAAGGAAATGCTCCTATCCTGTAGAATCAGAAAGCAGGGTGGAGGTGGAGGTGCTAAGGGTGGGAATATCCCAGCTTTCTGTATTCTTCATGAATTGTATTTGAACTGAGCACAGTAGGGGGGATGCTGCTCGCTGCGTTACCCTATCCACCCTGTTACCTTAGGCGGGTCATATGCTATGTCTACAAGTGATACAGATCTAGATGTCAATGGCGCAAAGCAAAAGCGTTGGGTAGTTGAAAAGATTTTATAAATATCTAGCAGTTACATTCTGATCCAATGTATTCAGTATATCACACAAATTGTTCCTTTAATGACAGATCTTGGCGAGAGCCTGGATTCTCTCTCTTTTTTTTTTTTAGGTATAATGGGGGCTAGGAGGTTTGGTCCTATATTTCAATTTCTCAGGAGGTAATGTTGGTGGGGTTTGCACTTTTAATATCGTGTTTACCCGAAAATAAGACCTACCCGAAAATAAGACCTGGCGTTATTTTCCAGGAGGGCTGCAATATAAGCCCTACCCCGAAAATAAGCCCTAGTTTAAAATGCTTGTAAGATCATATAATCCACTCTATTACAGTAGTATATAATGTACAATGTGTGTGTTTCTGTAATATAATTGCGGGGAAGAGAGCTCCAGCAGGTCACAGAAGCGCAGAGCGGCGCTATAACGGAGGTATTTGGCACAATTATATTACAGAAACACACACATTGTACATTATATACTACTGTAATAGAGTGGATTCTAGGATTTTACAAGCATTTTAACTCAGTTCACACTGGGGATTCCTGACAGGCAGGGAGAGAGAGGAGGGAGAGAAGACAACCATTTACATGGTAAGATCTACCCCAAAAATAAGCCTTACTGTGTCTTTTGTTGTCAAAATTAATAAAAGACCCGGGCTTATTGGAAACACGGTAGTAAGCTAACCGGAATGCTATCTTTAAGTCAGGATTTTACTTAATGCCATTCCTAAATTCCACCCCATCACACGCCATGAACCTTCAAATAGGCCAAGTACCTACTACTCACGGAGGGATGATACTTTTACCTGTGTACACAACTGAATGCTTGGGCTTGAATACATGAATAAGGCATTCTTATATACAATGCATGCATACTTTTCAAAATGTTAAATTTTACATTTGGAATATACACCTGTACGCATGTACATGTAAATGCTAGTGCCAGTGTTTACACGTGTATAGCCGTATACAATGTTTTTTGTACTGTAGGTCTATGGGCAAAAATATACTGCAGCTGTGGCTCCTGGTATAATACAGGTATCTGCACCCACTTCTGGGACGAGATAGCCGGAGCTGCCCAGCCCATATCCGAAGATGCCCCGTTGTGTCTTGGGAAACACAGTTCCCAGGACACAACGGGAACCAATAACGACGCGCAGCGCGACTCACGCATTTGCAGTAGGGAACCCGCAAGCTTTACTTCCTGATTCCCTGAGAGAAAAAAATATTTCAGGTGGACCACCTCTTTAAAGTGGAAGTAAACCCACCTGTCGTTTTCAGCCAAGGAAGCTGCCATCTTCGCCTCTGTAATCTACAACTGCCATCATGCTGCACATGTGATCAGTTAAGACACCAGCCATTGGATGGTTTGACAGTTTGGTTGAGAGCACAACCAATGGGAGTGTCACATTTCCGAAAAGTTCCAAAAATGTAACTGTTGCATGGATGGGTTTACTTCCGCTTTAAATATGGCTGTGTGCAGGGGCCCAAAAACGGAGAAATTGTCCAATACACTACATGACTGACTGGAAAATTATTGGGATTTTCCTACCCATCCAATTGCTTTCATCTTCATTTGGATTCAACCCAACTTGCAAGAAGGCTCTAAATGGTAGTAAAAAATTATGTTTGCTAGATCCAATAAGAACATGTAATTGCTCATTTTACTGAAGTATCTGTTCAATATGATGTATGGACAGCATGACACACTATAGAGTCTCATTTATCAAAATGACCCTCAGTACTGCAACATATGTTACAAAATATAAAGTTTCGGAATCAATGGTATAGACAACTGGGGCCATTCTTATATCAGATACTTCAATAAATGGCAGCCACTGTTATGTATTTTAGTAAATGTTGAAATTGTTCAAAAAAATGTACATTATATGTGCGGTTTCAATATAAATTGGCAGGAAGAAATACTTCATTTATATAGAGAGCCAAACAAATCAACATAATAATTCTGAAGAGGCATCACAGCCCCCCGACTTTACAGCTGCTGAGGTGCTAGAACTCTTATTACACCCTTCCAGCCACAACCCCATTGCACACCAGTGTTCAGCTGCTTAGACAGGCTTGGCACTCCTAGATTTCAGCAAGCCACAGAGCTTCTTAATGGGCAACTTCATCACAACCCAAGTATGCTGCTTCACACAAAGATTCTTTGTATCACACAAACTGAGATCAGTGACATCAATGGCCATCTCTATCACTAAAAGAAAGTTTTAAAGGAACCGCCAGAATAGTAAATGTACCGTATATACTCAAGTATAAGCCGAGTTTTTCAGCACATTTTATTGTGCTTAAAGTGCCCCCCCTTGGCTTATACTCAAGTCAAGTACTTTTCTGCAGCAGAAAATTTAATTTTCCAAACCGACTTTGGGGCACCGTATCTCGGGGCCACTTGGTGCTGGGAACCCAAAAGTTGGTGTGCAAACCCAGTGGAACCTGCACCACAGCATATTCAGCTGGGGTTCCTAGCACTAAGTGGTCCCGAGATACGGGGCCCTAAAGTCGGTTTGGAAAATATCATTCTCTGCTGCAGAAAAGTGCTTGACATTTTCCGAACCGACTTTGGGGCCCCGTATGTCAGGGCCACTTAGAGCTAGAAACGCCAGCTTTGGATATGTTGCAGTGCTGGGTCCACTTGGTTTGCACACCAACTTGGTTCCTAGCACCAAGTGGCCCCGAGATACGGGGCCCCAAAGTCGGTTCGGAAAATGTAATTTTCTGCTGCAGAACAGGAACACCATTTTGGGTTCCTAGCACCAAGTGGCCCCGAGATACGGGGGCCCCAAAGTTGGTCAATTGTGTACATCTGCAGCAATGTCATTTCGGGATCCTTTAGTTCCAGAGACTAAAACCAAATTTGGCTGCAGCTAGGGAGCATCTAGGAACCCTTAAAGGGGGATTCCACCCTAAAGTGGAACTCCCGCTTTTCGGAACCCTCCCCCCCTCCGGTATCACATTTGGCACCTTTCAGGGGGGAGGGGGGTGCAGATACCTGTCTAAGACAGGTATCTGCACCCACTTCCGGGCATAAACTCCCATGAGTTTAAGTCACTTCCTGTCCCGGCGCGCTGTCTGCCGGGACACACACGTGTCCCGGCAGACAGCGCTGAAGATTCTCATTGCGCCGCGCGACTCGCGCATGCGCAGTAGGGAATCAGGAAGTGAAGCCACTTCCTGATTCCCTCACCGAGAATGGCGCCGGCTACAGCAGAGAGCCAAGCGATCGACCGGCCTCTGCTGCCGACACCGCTGGACCCTGGAACAGGTAAGTGTCCATTTTTTAAAAGTCAGCAGCTGCAGTATTTGTAGCTGCTGGCTTTTAAAAAAAAAAATTTCAGTACAGTCCCGCTTTAACTACAGAGTTTAAAGTTCGGGGGACCTATGGCTGCAAATGGGCACAGTGAACATGCAAATGGGCACAGTGAGGCTGCAAATGGGCATTGTTGACCCTCTTTTCCACTTACAGTAGCTGCGCATTTCTCACCCTAGGCTTATACTCGAGTCAATACGTTTTCACAGTTTTTTGTGGTAAAATTAGGTGCCTCAGCTTATATTCGGGTCGGCTTATACTCGAGTATATACGGTATATTGTGAAAGGAGATAGTATCATCTACTGTCCCACAAAAATCTGGTCCTCTTAACGAAATAAAATACTTTGTCATCCAGACTTCCAGGTAAGAACTGGAATGGGAAGAAGGAAATGGTCACAGGGGACTTAGGGGAAAAAAGGCCTTTTGCAACACAAAATGCAGTGTTGGAGGAACAGGGGCTCACCTTTAAAAGAAACCTTTCCTAAGACAAACAAGCTACCTTTGCTAATGCCTCATTCTGAAAATGCTAGTTGTTTGGCTGTTGTGCTGGCCCTTTGGCTTCAATCTTTTAAAGCGGAGCTCCAGGCTCCTTCAGAAAAAATTACAAGTCAGCAGCTACAAATACTGCCGAATAAGAATTAGTAGCGCCGGTACCCCATCATTTTCATACAAATACTGTTGCTCTTGTTTTTTAAGATTAGGACACTTACCTGTCCACAAATCCAGCGGTATCTTCACCCTAGCCAATTTTACAATTGGTCTCGGGTACAGGAAACTGGCAGTGAAGCCTTGTGGCTTCATAGCCGGTTCCCTACTGCGCATACGCGAAGCTCGCTGCACTTTGTGAATAGCCTGGCAGCGGGGAAGGAGGAGGGGGCAAACAATCGGAGCATGCCCTTTTGGGTGGAGCTCCACTTTAAGTAACTCAATATACAGATAGCGCTTTTGCTGGTAAACTGCTGGCAACAAAAGTGAGTACACCCGTAAGTGAAAATGTCCAAATTGGGCTCAATTAGCCATTTTCCCTCCACGGTGTCATGTTACTCGTTAGTGTTACAAAGTCTCAGATGTGAATGGGGAGCAAATGTGTTAAATTTTGTGTTATTACTCTCACTCTCTCATACTGGTCACTGGAAGTTCAATATGGCACCTCATGGCAAAGAACTCTCTGAGGATCTGAAAAAAAAAATTGTTGCTCTACATAAAGATGGCCTAGGCTAGAAGAAGATTGCCAGAACCCTGAAACTGAGCTGCAGCACGGTGGCCATGGCCATACAATGGTTTAACAGGACAGGTTCCACTCAGAACAGGCCTTGCCATGGTCGACCAATGCTCAGAATCATATCCAGAGGTTGTCTTTGGGAAATAGACGTATGAGTGCTGCCAGCATTGCTGCAGAGGTTGAAGGGGTGGGGGGTCAGCCTGTCAGTGTTCAGATCATACGCCGCATACTGCATCAAATTGGTCTGCATGGCTGTCATCCCAGAAGGAAGGCTCTTCTAAAGATGATGTACAAGAAAGCCTGCAGTTTGCTGAAGACAAGCACTTACTTTGGATACTTGGATTACTGGAACCATGTCCTGTGGTCTGATGAGACCAAGATAAACTTATTTGGTTCAGATGGTGTAAAGCGTGTGTGGCGGCAACCAGGTGAGGAGTACAAAGACAAACATGGTGGAGTGTCATGGTCTGGGGCTGCAGGAGTGCTGCTGGCACTGGGGAGCTACAGTTCATTGAGGGAACCATGAATGCCAACATGTACTGTGACATACTGAAGCGGAGCATGATCCCCTCCCTTCAGAGACTGGGCTGCAGGGCAGTATTCCAACATGACAATGACCCCAAACACACTTCCAAGACGACCACTACCGTGCTAAAGAAGCTGAGGGTAAAGGTGATGGACTGGCCAAGCATGTCTCCAGTAAGGATGAGCCCGGTGTTCGATTCGAACCCATGTTCGAATCGAGCACCGGGTGTTCGCTCGCTCGGCGAGCCCAGAACTATTGGGGCCGCTCGCATCAAATTCGTGTGATGCGAGCGGCCCCGCAATGCATTGCGGCCCGCGCAGTGCAATGCTGGCTGATGATTGGCCAAGCATGCACTGTGACCCCGCATGCTTGGCCAATCACAGCGCCGGCAGCGAGGAGAGCCATAATTGGCTACAGGCAGGATGCCTGTAGCCAATTATAGCTCAGGGGCTTTAATACACGCCCCACGGTATAAGAGGCCGCCGCGGCGGCGGCCTCGCATATTATGTTTCACTCACAGTGTCAGCGTGTCAGTGTGCTGCTGACTGCTGACAACAATATGTGCTTTATTTCTGGGGATATGTGTGTGCATGCTGTTAGAACAGCATTGCAGTATCACATCTGGGGGGTGTCTATAGGTAGCCTGTGAAGGAGGGCAGGTTTCCTGTGCTTAGAACTTTCCCTGCAAAAAAGTGTCATTTTTGCAGGAAGAAAGCTATTTAAATCACTCGCGGCTAATGAATTGATGGCTCCTGTAACACAGAGAGCTGTCATTCATTAATAAAAAACAAAAAAAAAAAGCGTAGGGGTCCCCCCAAATTCAATAACCAGGCCCTTCAGGTCTGGGATGGATATTAAGGGGGATCCCAGCCAAAAAAAAAAAAAAAAAAAAAAAATGGCGTAGGGTCCCCCTCAAAATCCATACCAGACCCTTGAGGTCTGGTATGGATTTTAAGGGGAACCCTAGCCAAAAAAAATGGCGTGGGGTCCCCCTCAAAATCCATACCAGACCCTTATCCGAGCACGCAACCTGGCAGGCCGCAGGAAAAGAGGGGGGGACGAGAGCGGCCCCCCCTCTCGCCTGAACCGTACCAGGCCACATGCCCTCAACATTGGGAGGATGCTTTGGGGGTCTAAGACCCCTAAAGCACCTTGTCCCCATGTTGATTAGGACAAGGGCCTCTTCCCCACAACCCTGGCCGGTGGTTGTGGGGGTCTGCGGGCGGGGGGCTTATCGGAATCTGGAAGCCCCCTTTAACAAGGGGACCCCCAGATCCCGGCCCCCCCCTGTGTGAAATGATAAGGGGGTACAAAAGTACCCCTACCATTTCACCAAAAAAGTGGCAAAAATGGTAAAAATGACAGGAGACAGTCTTTGACAATTCCTTTATTAAAATCTTCTTTCTTCTTTCTTCATCCTTCGGATTCTTCATCTTCTCCTTCCTTCATCTTCTTCCATCTTCTTCTTCCATTTTCTTCTTCCTCCGATCCGCTTCTTCTTGCGCTGGTCTTCTCGTCCTTCTCGTCCGGCATCTTCTTCCGTCGGCGTCGGTGTCTCTGTCTCTTCTTGGGCCGCTCCGCGCAATGGGAGGCTCCCGCTGTGTGAGGCTCCGCTCCGTCTGACAGGTCTTTTATAATGGAGGGCACCTGGTGACCCCGCCCCCTCTGACGCACAGGGACGTCATGGGGAATTCCATGATGGCTTTCCCCATGACGTCAGAGGGGGGCGGGGTCACCAGGTGCCCTCCGTTTTAAAAGACCTGTCAGATGGAGCGGAGCCTCACACAGCGGGAGCCTCCCATTGCGCGGAGCGGCCCAAGAAGACACCGACACCGACGCCGACGCCGACGGAAGAAGATGCCGGACGAGAAGGACGAGAAGACCAGCGCAAGAAGAAGCGGATCGGAGGAAGAAGAAAATGGAAGAAGAAGATGGAAGAAGATGAAGGAAGGAGAAGATGAAGAATCCGAAGGATGAAGAAAGAAGAAAGAAGATTTTAATAAAGGAATTGTCAAAGACTGTCTCCTGTCATTTTTACCATTTTTGCCACTTTTTTGGTGAAATGGTAGGGGTACTTTTGTACCCCCTTACCATTTCACACATGGGGGGGGGGGCCGGGATCTGGGGGTCCCCTTGTTAAAGGGGGCTTCCAGATTCCGATAAGCCCCCCGCCCGCAGACCCCCACAACCACCGGCCAGGGTTGTGGGGAAGAGGCCCTTGTCCTAATCAACATGGGGACAAGGTGCTTTAGGGGTCTTAGACCCCCAAAGCATCCTCCCAATGTTGAGGGCATGTGGCCTGGTACGGTTCAGGCGAGAGGGGGGCCGCTCTCGTCCCCCCCTCTTTTCCTGCGGCCTGCCAGGTTGCGTGCTCGGATAAGGGTCTGGTATGGATTTTGAGGGGGACCCCACGCCATTTTTTTTGGCTAGGGTTCCCCTTAAAATCCATACCAGACCTCAAGGGTCTGGTATGGATTTTGAGGGGGGCCCTACGCCATTTTTTTTTTTTTTTTTTTGGCTGGGATCCCCCTTAATATCCATCCCAGACCTGAAGGGCCTGGTTATTGAATTTGGGGGGACCCCTACGCTTTTTTTTTTTTTTTTTCATTTTTTTTTTTTTTTATCAATGACTTTTTTTTATGAATGAGTTTCAATGAATCACTGTTCTCTGTGTTACGGGAGCCGTGAATTAACATTAGCCGCGAGTGATTTTAAATAGCTTTTTTACTTTCAAAAATGACACTTTGCGCAGAGACAGTTCTAAACACGGGAAACATGCGCCCCTTTACAGGCATACTATAGACACCCCCCAGGTACGAAATTTAAAGGAATATTACACTTTTATTGTTTCAATTTAAGCATTATTAAAATCACTGCTCCTGAAAAAACGGCCGTTTTTAAAAAAATTTTTTGCATTGATACATGTCCCCTGGGGCAGGACCCAGGTCCCCAAACACTTTTTATGACATTAACATGCATATTAGCCTTTAAAATGAGCACTTTTAATTTCGAACGTTCGCATCCATTATAACTAATAGGGTTCTAAAGCTCGCACGGACTTTAGGTCCGTTCGCGGGTTGTGGTGCGAGCCGAACGGGGGGGTGTTCGGCTCATCCCTAGTCTCCAGACCTAAACCCTATTTGAGCATCTGTAGGGCATCCTCGAACAGATGGTGGAGGATCACAAGGTCTCTAAAATTCACCAGCTTCATGATGTTGTCATAGAGGAGTGGAAGAATCCAGTGGCAACCTGTAAAGCCCTGGTGAACTCCATGCCCAAGAGGGTTAAGGCAGTGCTGAAAAAATAATGGTGGCCACACAAATATTGACACTTTGGGCCCAATTTGGACATTTTAACTTATGGGTGTACTCACTTTTGTTGCCAGTGGTTTAGACATTAATGGTTATGTGTTGAGTTATTTTGAGGGGACAGCAAATTTACACTGTTATACAAGCTGTACACTCACTACTTTACATTGTAGCAAAGTGTAATTTCTTCAGTGTTGTCACATGAAAAGATATAATAAAATATTTACACAAATGTGAGGGGTGTACTCACTTTTGTGGGATACGGTCTCTGTTCATTCAGGTCTCCCCCATACCTGAAAGCCACACTCTTGTTAAAGCAATGGATTGAAGCTGGAGAGAGGGCACAGATGGGTGAATACACCTTGCTGGGAAAGGTGTGGGGAGGGAGCTATCAGGAGGCACTGTCACTGTGCCCATTTAGGGGACATTATCTCTTTAAATGAATTATGTCCAAGACTAAAATAATATTTTTTTTCATATTTCTTACATCAGATGAGACTGCTCTTATTGCCAAATAGCGCCAACTATAGCAAGCCAAAACTGCCATTGCCAGAGTGGAGAGAAATGTGATCCTCTGTCTTTATTTTTAGTAGAACAATTGCAGATGATAACACTTGCACTAGAGTTCTGTGGCATGAAGCACAAAGGCCACACACAGCTGGGGAAAGTATTTATAAAGTGCTTTCTTTCTACATGTCAGAACTGGATAGCGGAGAAAGCAACTGTTTGCTTTAGGCTTTGAACATGATAAAGTGTTAGTTTCATCTGCAAATATGGATCTAGCCACTGTCATTTGGACCGACCCGGGACTTTCGTTTCATATGGTGTAATTCTCTTTTCAGATGGAGCTTCCTTAGGAAAATGCCTCATTTAACAAAGATTCTTAAATGAAAGGGCTTTGTGTGAAGCAACCAGATTCTTTAATCTACATCTTGTGCTGGGCAAATAAAGGTGGATCCTCACCAAGGTCTGGTGTTAGTTTGTATATTCAGCCTAATGTCTTAATCAAGCTAACCAAAAGATATTAGGTAGTGGTCAGATATAGGGACATAAAACTAATTTTATTATACTTTTTTTTTTTTTTTATAATTGTCTCAAACACCAGGTGTGTAGGTTCATATAGAGGGTGAGTGTGGCAGGAGACAACCAAGATACTAAAATATACAAAGATTCTTTAGCTCGTGGTTGGCTTGTAGGCGAGGTGCAGCGTGGTGCGTCAGCAATAATTCAGTGTCAGGTGCAATATAAAACCTGTAAAGAAATAATACAGCAATAGTTCAATAGATGTTTCTATAGAGAAGATGGAAGTCTTGGTTTAGTTTTGTCCTAACCACAAAACCAACGCCTGGATCAAAGTGACGTGATAGCCTGTTTATTGTTATAAAAGCTGTTATAAAAACTGCCTGAACATTGACAGGCGAGAAATGCTATGAATTATGTATGTACATGGGGGAGGTGTTTGGCATGGCTTGAATTGGTAATATCCCATTGGTGGGCTATATCTTGAAGGTATACTATAAATATGTGTAGATCTAATCATCTGTGTTGGGTCACTTTTATATATACATTGTTCCCTGTGCAGAATCTGGGTGTGGCGAACGGAGAAGTGCCAGCAATAATAATAAGGTAAGATTAACAATAATAAGGTGATAGCTAGGACTAGAATTTATAAGATACAGAAGTATCCCATCACTCATGGTTTCCAGTACTGTGAAGAGAGCAGGTATCAGCCGAATTGACAGCTTCTGTGAAGAGATCAGATCGTCCAAGTGGGAAGAGGTAGGAGTAGCGACCCTATGCTTCCCCTCCTTGTCAGGAAGCTTTCCCTTACTTCTAGTACTGTCACGAACAGGCAGGCTACCTGCAGTGGAGAAAGACTGCACCTGCCTACGGTCTCATAGCCAAATAACCCAACTGGGCCAATCAATTAAGCCATAAAAAAAAAAAAAAAAAAAAAGCTGACTGTTTTTCTCCCGGTGCCCACAGGCAAGATAATAAACGACTAATTAAATCGCCAACAGGCAACGTCAATTGAGAAAGAACAATTCCCACCTCAACTAAGCAAGAAGCCTGCAACAAACTATATTTTGTCCTAACAGTTCACGTTAAAAACAGGGGTTTAGTTTGCACACATTTGCAAATACATGCGTAAGCTGCAGAGGCCGCAACAAGACACCTCAGTATTATCTGCGGTCCTAACTCTCAAAATCTATAGAGTCTCCATAGTAGGAGCGCATATACAGTAATGGATAGATTGAGGGCAGGTTTGCCTGGAGGGAGCCCACTCCTCAAAAGGCACAGGAGCACACTGGACACCCAGCAATTGCACAATGGCAGGTGTCCAGTGTGCCCCCTCACCAAATAACCAACAGTACAAACAAAACGGTAACTGCCCCAACCTATGACTGGCCTTAACATACACATCCATCCAAGGCTCATGTGAAGTGACACTTTAGGAAACCTTGTCCATTCACAATGTCCTTCCTCTGATAATCCAGGACCAGATGTGCGAGAGGGCACTACTCCCATATCTTCCCCAGGTTCTGGAAGCACTGGCTGATAAAAAGGATTGTGCATCTACAGGCAGGTTTTAGATACCTTAAAGGAAATGTCAACGAAGGTTGACATTGTTCACCTACTTCTGAATGTGCTAGTTGCCTGTCTCTAGCTTTCATACTTTCTTAGTCACTAAGCCAGTATAAGATGTGAATTCAGAACTGTTTGGGGACCGTAATTATGGAAACCACTAGGTGAGAATATATTTTTTTTTTTAGAAGAGGTCAGTACATGTTTAACCTACATGATTTGATCACAGCCAAGGACAATATATGGCACTAGCCATTTTCTTTCTACAAGATTAGAAGGACCACATCATTATTGGGTAATTAACCTAGGTATGTTGTAATCACTAGCACTGCTACTACAAAGTCACCTGTGAATGTAGCCTGTATGAGATCACAGGGCGTCTTACAGACAACTGAAATTTGTTTCACCAGGCCTCTTTAATCAGTCCACTAAGACCCCCTACTGCGCAATGTTCAAAGGATATGACACATACTGTGTCACAATGATCACTTCCATCTCTGTCAGGCAATTACCCTGACAATTGACAAAGCTCTGCCTTTTACCTTTGCTACCCACGGTGCAATCATTTGACTTCAAAAGTTCTCCTACAATAAATGAAGTACTGTACTGAGGATAGGACAGAAAGATATTTTTTTCACAATACACACAAAAATTGAGAAAATAATTTTATCAAAAAAATAAAAAAAAAGGTAGTAAACCCCAATGTCACAATGCTCAATGCACATTCGACTGTGACATTGTTAAACTTTTTTAAAGTAAAATTCAACCGAAAAATACGTTTTCTCTTTATTTCTTCCATGGGATCTATACTGCTGTCCAAGACACTACAAAACTCTGGTCTTTCTGAGGTAGTAGGGGGAGTGCTGTGCATGATGTCATAAGCCTAGGCTTTTTACCAGACATGAAACAGGAAGTGGGCTGTATAAGGTATTTACTATCCAAAGTTAAAAACAACAAGGGCAGAAGATTTAATAGATGGAAAGTTGAAAAAAAATGACTGGAGTTCCGCTTTAAATATTAGTTTGGAATTCACAAACAGCAAGTTGGCTTTATGATTGTTCTGTGATTGGAGGAAGGCAGATTGTGACGCTTATCGGCTCCTCCTCCAATCACAGATTATTTTGCATTAAAATGCAAGGCTTTTGATGGATGGAGGAGATGCCGAGCAAGTGACCTACAGTGGTCAGTGTACTGCAAACAGAACTACAAGTCTTACTGCCGAATGTTTGTCGATGAGACTGCTACCCGAGTAAAAGTAAGAACAATGGCTCACACATCATTAGAGCCAAATAATTTTTATTGTGCAAATGGCCAGAAATCATTTTAACTGATCTGGACTTTATTCCTTTATACTACATTTCATAATGACTGCAGATATAACACCAATATACAAATACAATATACAATTTCATAAAAACTGCAGAGACAATCTACCAATGTATTCATCGGCAGCTCTTTATATAAGCAAATCTACTTTGCAGTGCCTCTATCTGTCAACTGAAACCATATTCCCAAAGTAATAACAACATCAGCCAGTCAGGTGGATCAGTCTGTCGGCAGATGAGGCTTTGGAAACACATAGTTTTCTAATACTATTTATTTATAGAGTGGCAAATATAAGCCAGGAGGTAGAGAGGGTCTTGTAGTGGTCACATTCTTTTACAGCTACATAATTTTTCTGCTGCACTTTCTGCTGAGTAAGATATGCGTTTTAACTTGCAGCTTTGCCCCTTACCTAGCTCAACGCACCATAGAGATGACTAATTTGTACAGTAAACTCAACCTGTGTAAACAAAGAGGAGGATGTAATGAATGGGGTGGGGCTCGGATGGGTGACGTACACCAGTATTGTTAAAAAGGTCAGCATACCCAATTTGTATTTTCATTTTTGGTAGCTGCTGGGAGATTTTCTTATATCTGTAGGGAACTCTATTGGTGGGATGTTCTATAAGGCCAAACGTATGTGGATGCCAACCCAAATTACTGCGTTCTGGAGTTTCCAGTGAAGGGTATTGTGAATGCTAAACCAAAGACATTTTAGGCTCTTCTAACCTTGTGGCAACAATTTGGGGGAGGACCTTTCCCATCATGACTGTGCTCCTGTGTACAAAGCCAAGTCCATAAAGACAAGATTTGATTAGTTTGGTGTTGAAGAACTTCTCACCTGACATCAGTACCGGAAAGCATTACTTTGGTTGAATGGACAATGAAGTCACCGGACAGCTCGCCCCTTGTGACATCGGATGGCCACGCCCCATGTCTACATAAGAGATGTCAGACAGCGGCTGATCTTCACAACGGAGGAAGACAGTATCAGGACAAGAGCGGACATTTTTGTGTTTAGCGGGTAACCGACGGTGAGGAAGAAGACGGCACCGGGAGAGACGGCGGCTAGAGAAGACAGAGCTATTTTGTTTAATAAAGAAACCAAAAAACATTTTTTTTTACATTTCACTGCTTTTTTGGTGAATGTAAACGATACCCATTAAATATATGTAAATATATATATATATATATATATATATATATATATATATATATATATATACATAAGTAAACGACACCACATGGGTGGCTTCCAGATCCCGATAAGCCCCCCCCATCCGCAAACACCAACAGCCACTGGCCAGGGTTGTCGGGAAGATCCCCATCAAAGCACCCACCCCCCCCCCATTGAGGGCATGCAGTCTGGTATGGTTCGGGGGGGGGGGCTCGCTCGTCCCTTCCCTTTCCTGACCTGCCGGGCTGAATGCTCGGATTAGGGTCTAGTATGGATTTTGGGGGGGACCCCACGTCAATTTTTCTCATGATTTTTTTAAAATATAGTCAGCTGTTAGCAGGGAAGCCCGCTGACAGCTGATGACTCATCGGTTGTTAAGGACGCAGGGGCCAGCTTCCCGACCCACTCCTTAGCGACCAGCTATATACAATAAATGTAAAAAATTCAAAAAAAACTACACAAATTGCAAATTGTGGCAAAATCGCAGAAAGCACAGCAAAAAGCACTACAGAAACACTCAAAAGCAACATGCATTGATGTAAATCGAGCCTCAAGGGGGCTGAATACAAATGCACAGAACACTTGAGATTTTTATTTGTAAAAAATTTTGAAAACCATTTATCTTTTTCCTTCTACTTCACAATTATGTGCCACTTTTTGTTGGTCTATCATATAAAATCCCAATAAAATACATTTACGTTTTTGGTTGTAACATGACAAAATGTGGAAAATTTCAAGGGGTATGGATACTTCTGTAGGTACAATGGTAATTAGCCCATAAGTTTTTGACCATATGGTGTATCTGTGATTGAATTTCTGGCTCTGCACATCTGCTGTGCCCTATATGATGGGTTTCCTCTATATCAGGGATGTCAAACTCAAATTCATCATGGACCACATGAGCAGTTGTATCTGGGGTGCACTACGTACATAGTTCAGGAGTGTGTTATGTACAGAGTGCAAAGTTCAGGAGTGCGCTAGGCACAGACTGCAGAGTTCAGGGGTGCACTAGGTACAGAATGCAGGGTTTGGGGTATGCTACGTACAGAGTGCAAACTTCAGGGTTGTGCTGTGTACAGAGTGCAGGGTGTGCAACCTTAACCCCAAACCCCCCAAAGCTTTCCTGCATCTCTCTATCCTACCTAGCCCGGCTCTAGTACCTCCCCGCGTAGGCAGTGTGGCTTGCAGAGGGATTATCCTCTCCCTCTCTGGAGATCTGTCCCCACCATGCCCTGCTGAATGCATGCAGGGATCTGTTAGATCCGGGAGCCGCTGAGCAAAGCTTTCCCTTGTAAATCCAGAAGGCTTCTGTGTGTTTACAAGTGACAGCGGGGAGCAGGAGCGGAGGGCAAGAGCCAGAGGCGGTGGCACAGGAGTTCCGCAATGTTCTGTCTGCAAAACTGGGTGCGAGGGCCACATGACAAGACCTGGAGGGCCGGATTCCACCAGTGGGCCTTGTGTTTGACATATGTGTTATAGATGCAAAGGTGATTGAAGGCACTCAAAACCCCCAGGTGGACAAGAACAGAGCCAGGGATTTTGGCAGGAAAAACTTGCTGTTGGCGTTTTCAAGACATAAAAGAAAAGGCAAACAGTCCACCAGACTCTAATTAGAACTAAACTATAATTTTTATGTGGACTGACCCTTTAACCTCATTATTATATTTTTTTAATAAAGTTTTTCAGTCATTTATTGCATGATGAAATGGAAAGCTTTAGTCACTTTTGACCCTATATACCATATCAACTAGATGTCATTTCATTTTACAATTTTACAATGATTCCTGATCTGGCCCTTTTTGGACTGGTTTTGGGTTCATGAGAGAGTGTGCCACAACCCCTTACAAGTGCTCTGTGTTCTCAGGGAACAAAGCAAGAAAATCTTGCCAAATTGACAGCACTATGCCCAGTGCTGGTTTGGTCACCTTGCAGCTCTCCTCTGTCCTTGAGTGCCCCAAACAAGACAACTTGTGTGATTGAAGCTTTTGAGGAAGCTCATTGAGTTAATAAACAGACCCATTCTAATTTACACACAGAGATCATTCTATCAATTATGATATTGAAAAAGTCCCCATTAAATTGTAACAAAGAGTGACGACACCTAAATTTATAAAATGATATGATTTGCAAATTCCTCCCCCTCTTCTATTCTCCCTTACACAGATTTTGTAGTTCGCAGAAAATAGACTGGAAAGCTGATACAAAAATGACATTTTAGTTCAATGCACAGGAAATTTCAAGTATACTGGATTTCTACCAGGATCAATGGGAATTTTTCTATACTTGCAGAAAATTTTGTTATTAGCCTGAAAAAGAAAACCAAATCAGCCACCACATCTAAGGGCTGTTAAACTGAAATGCATTACATTTTTGTTCATTGGGTTTAGGTATCGATTAAGAAAATGTATTATGTTATTTAGTGGACCAACTTCCCTCACTATTACACCTCTAAAAGGGAACTTGTACTTGTTGGTCTCCTCATTATCTTTGGTCTGGTTGGCAGGCTAATCCCTTCATTGGATGTGCTCATCTTATGGAAACGTCGGGGGCCATTCGGATTTCCACTCTAATGCACATACATCGGTTACAGACTGCCTTTATTGCATCATAGGTAGTCCCTTGGATACATTTTAGGCATATTGAGTGGAATATATCCTGGAGTGGCCTCAATATTACATCCCATGAATCCCATGAAGGGGCAATTGGTCTTTTGTGGATGGTCTGCTATGTCCTCTCTATCCCAGTGTCCGCTTCAGGAGTGTTTGGCCTCTGGTTGCCTCCTTGATCTGTCCCAATAACGTTGTTGCATATTGCTAGGCTCTATTTCCTCATTGGATCCCAAGATAAGGTCCTAAAGAAGCTAGCTATGAGAATGCATTGACCTTGTGGATCTTAACAATATGAGTCATGTAAATTGTGCATATAATGTACTGTTGTCTTTGAAAAGTCTGAGAGACTTATGTTGAACCTTGCTAAAATATTTCTCTTTTAAATTTTTTTTTTTTTTTTAACAAAAATAAAATGGAATATAAATGTTTATAAATTAAAAATGTCATCTCTCATGAACCAGTAAAAGTACATTTTTATTTTTTCCTTTTCCTTTTTAAATGATACATAACTACAGGTACATGTCATATTGACTTTGTTCTTCAAAAGGTACTCATTGCTCAATTTACTTTGGAAACACTTCATTATGAGATCTAATTCTACCTGTAAGGCATGGCAACCA
Organism: Lithobates sylvaticus; assembly: GCA_028564925.1. Taxonomy (NCBI): domain Eukaryota; kingdom Metazoa; phylum Chordata; class Amphibia; order Anura; family Ranidae; genus Lithobates; species Lithobates sylvaticus. The sequence goes on along the minus strand of CM053029.1, from coordinate 330,278,600 downwards.
AAGTCTGGAAGTTCTCATTAGCTACCCCTGTGGTATAAGGTACTTCAATGATATCTAGTGTGGAAAGATTTGAAAATTAAAAATGCTCCTTGAACTACACTTGTTAAAGGAAACCTGTGAGAAGACAAGTACTGAATCTGGCTACAATACATTATAAGTACAGCAAGTAAAATGGTGATTAGTGATATGGGAGGTAGACAAGCAACCATCAATATGCTAGTGCTACTACAGTACACAGGCTGAAAAGGGTTGCAGCGTGCAGGGCTTTTTTCCAGCGGGAACGTGGGGGAACGCAGTTCCGGCACCTCCAGCACTGATGAATGCATGTAATGGTAAGGGATGCTGGAGGGTCTATGATGCTGGCTGCTGGGGGATCTATTTTTGCATGGGGGGGTCTTGTTGCATGGGGGCATCTTATGTTGCTGAGAAGGATTTACTGTTGTGGGAGAGGTCTATAGTTGCTTGCTGCTGGAAGATCTGTTGTTGCTGCTGGGGGGTCTATTGTTGCTGAGGTGGTATTTTGTAACAAGTGGCCCATTGTTGCTGGGCGGGTATAATGTTGTGTAAGGGGTCTATTGTTTGTGGGGGATCTATTATTGCTGGGGTATGTATTGTTGCTGGGGAGAGATCTATTGTTGCTGGGGGGGGGGGTCCATTGTTTCTGGGGGGATCCATTGTTGCTGGGGTGTGGTCTATTGTTGCTGGCTGCAGGGGATATTATTGTTTTTTTTTGTTCTCATTAACAAATAGCATACAAATTGCTTAACGCCATAAAATAATACTTGGTACTATATTCTCTAAAAGAGGTGGGTAGGGGGCGGAACCAAGGGATGGTACTCAGGGGTGGGTGGGGGGGGGGCAAGGGATGTTATTTAGGGGTGGGTAGGGGGTGAACCAAGGGATGGTACTCAGGGGTGGGAAGGGGTGGAACCAAGGGATGGTACTCAGGGGTGGGTAGGGGGCAGAGACAAGGGATGGCAATCAGGAGTGGGTAGGGAAGGAGACAAGGGATGGTACTTGGGGTGGGTAGGGGGCAGAGACAAGGGATGGTACTTGGGGATGGGTAGGGGGCAGAGACAATGGATGGTACTTGGGGGTGGGTAGGGGCAGAGACAAGGGAAGGTACTCAGGGGTGGATAGGGGGCAGAGACAAGGGATGGTACTCAGGGGTGGGTAGGGAAGGAGACAAGGGATGGTACTTGGGGGTGCGTAGGGGGCAGAGACAAGGGATGGTACTTGGGGGTGGGTAGGGGCAGAGACAAGGGAAGGTACTCAGGGGTGGGTAGGGGCAGAGACAAGGGATGGTACTCAGGGGTGGGTAGGGAAGGAGACAAGGGATGGTACTCGGGGGTGGGTAGGGGGCAGAGACAAGGGATGGTACTCAGGGGTGGGTAGGGGCAGAGACATGGGATGATTTAAAAGGGGGGGGGGAGTTCCTGCACCTATTCTCTGAGTTATTTAAAAAAAAAAGTATTTGCCATTTTTTTAAATTATTTTATCCATTTTAAGCTGTACAGACAGTACATGGCCATATCAGTCCCTGACCCTAGAGTAACTCACCTCTTAAGTCTACCATACCCATACATACTACAGCCAATTTGGTCAAGTGCCAGTTAACCTACTAGTCATTTTTGGGTTGTGGGAAATAAGCCATGTAAACACAGGGAGAATGCACAAACTCAATGGAGATATGGTCATTGGAATCCTACCCAAATGTCCGGTGCGCCAAGCCAAGAGTTCTAACCTCACAGCCAATCTGCAGAACTGAGTTAGGGACGATACAATGCAAAAGTGTAGAGATGGAAATATTACTACTTGTCCAGGGATAGACAACCTGCTGGCCACAACAACATTAAAAATGCACTTTTCCCTATGGATATTTAGCTGCTGAAAGTCAGCCTATACCCCCCGGGCATTATGCATGCCTAAGGACACCTGAACAGACTCATCTGACACAGCAGTAATATGAGACTGAAGGATTACAGGGGGTCACTGCTTCTCTGGCTAAGGGATAATGAAAAAAAGTTGTAGCTGATGACTCACAGCAAGCACCATAACCACAGGCTGCACCCAAGTACGCATACATTACATTGTTACTTTTCCAACACAAATCCAAAGAGCTGGCTTTGGTAGACAAAGGACTCCGATGTGAATTAAGCAATAGCAACTGCTCATTATAGGCCGATTCAAGAAAGCAAACTTCTGCGAACTGTAACGACTAATCGGAATGAATTTTTCAGTGAAACATCACTTCTCCAACTCCTTAGTAGTAGACTGATAACACCTGAATGAGTACATGACTGCTCATAAGAAAGATCTTTAGGCTTGTGTGCAGTAGGCATGAGTGAAATTGAGAAATTCCAGTATAAACTGGGAGTTTTTGGTAACTTTTGCCAGTTTGATGAACTGCATTGGGGTAAATAGACAAAGTGAAATTAGGATCGTTATCTAAAGCATATCTAAATCCAAGAACACAGCTGATATTACTACAGCTTCTAGGTGGCTGCATAATGGGAAGGTATTTGTGGTCCATGGAGATAGCTGGGAGCAATGCTAACTGAGAACACTGTGCTAGGACTACATAATACCGCCCATCCCTTCTCCATAACATGGGAGGTGTTTTGAAGATGCCAGGGAACAATGCTAAAAATGATAACAGTCCAGAGGCACTGCGTACAGAAAGAGAAAAATCTCACAAGATTTCTGGCTGAATGAACTACTATTTCTGATACCCGTCACAGAGATACAGTCACATGGGTGACGTAATAATGGGGTTGATTTACTAAAGCTAGAGTGCAAAATCTGGTGCAGCTGTTTAAGGTAGCCAATCGTCTTCTAACTTCAGCTAGTTCAATGAGGTTTGACAAAAAATAAAAATAAATGAAAGCTGATTGGTTTCTATACAGAGCTGCACCAGATTTTGCACACAGTAAATCAGGGGTCTCAAACTAGCGGCCCTCCAGATGTTGCGGAACTACAAGTCCCATCATGCCTGTAACTGTCAGCCTTGCAATGCCTCATGGGAATTGTAGTTCCGCAACAGCTGGAGGGCCACCAGTTTGAGACCACTGCAGTAAATTGACCCCCATAGGATATTGATGAACCACGCAATTATTAATGAACTCTCAATGGATCCTGACTATCCTGGACTTGTTCTAGAGCCAAAAAAAAAAAAAAAATGTCCCCTATTAGCCTCATTATTTGAGTCACAGAATTTTTTTTTATGTAACAATACAAAAAACAAACACAAAACAAAAAAGGGAAAACAAATACAAAACAAAAAATAAATAAAAAAAATAAAATAAAAACACATTATATAAACTGAATTAGCTGAATGACCCTAAATACCCCCAATAAAGAAACAAAATATTGCTCAATAAGCAAATTCTTTCCAATAAATGCACCAAAAATAACTCCAATCAACCTGTGCAGTAACCACTATTATCATACAGAATTTATTTAGCGCTAACAGTTTGCACAGCGCTTTACAATATGAAGGAAGGGAGACAGTAAAGTTTACTGTAGTCAGCTTAGTAAGATGAATGGATGGTTTGCCCATTATACTCACCATACACATTACAATCTGACTGTACAATCTCCTTCATATCTACAAAAACTGTGTAATATATCTACTATACAATAGCTATGCAATATCAGGACCCTACACTATCCATTGAATTTGTATATAATCAGGCAGGCTCTTGTACTAAGTAGTTGTTGCCAGATCTAAATAGATTGTACTTCTTATAACATTTTTCTATATGACACAGTACTAAAAAAAAAAAAAAGAAGAAGCACTTATAAGGTTCTGTATACACTCTACCAATTGACAATATACTATAGAAAGTCAAACGTTTTACATTCCTGTTTTGCTATTGTATATGGCATGTCATATACCATGTACTGTGAAAGTTAAAATATAAACTATTTTCTGATTTAAAAAAAATCAATGTCCAATCAGATTGTAAAGGGTGAAGACCGTTGTATGTGGATGGGCAGCGATGCCATGGGAAGTCACTCACCTTTTATCCTCTCCATGCTCCTGTGCCCAGTGTACCATTCCCAGCTGTGCTCCCAGCGCTGTCACTGCCAGTCAATGGACTCCACTATTGGGACTCTCCTGATCTGATCACTGGGACTGGTCAGAGATCCTCCTCCAAGTCCTTCATGTGAACATTTCACCTTTCCTAATTGCTTCCCTATGAGGACTGCTGTCTGCCAGAAGTCTTTGTTGATGTGAGCTGCTGGGCTTAGCACACTGCACTGAGCCCTCACCCCTCCTCTGTCCCTGCTTTGACAGGCAACTAGTGAGCTTGTTCCTGTGTCCTGTGCCTCCTCCTGCCCCTAGATCAGAGGACACACAGGGTCCCAGTCATTCCCCACCCCCTCCCCTCCACTCCAAAGCCCACACATTGCTGACAAGCTTTTCCAGGGAGGGTCTGCTGCTGAGGAGTGCCCTGCCTCACCCTTCTTTCCACTCCAAGAGCTCCTCACATTCTCTCCTATGGGAGATTGGAGTGTGTGTGTGTGCCAGAAATATACCCCATGTAACAGGGAGAGACAGGTGTGCTGCAAGGCATGGCTCAGTCTTCTTAGAGACTTTTCTTAAAGTGATAGTTTAGTGCTTTCAGCATCTGACTTTATCACTTAGTGAACATGCATCTTTTAATCCTTGCTATGTTCCTGTTTGAGCTGGTGCCATGGCACCTCTGCGCCAGGTTTCCTTGTCTGGGGGGGGGGTGGCTCCTTTCTCTTGCAGCATCCTATGGAGTCACCCGTGCATGCAGAGGCTAGAGTTGTGTCTCCCCATGCTACTGGAGCGACCGTACATGGCAACCAATCAGCTTCTATCTACAGATGAGCTCCGGCGTGTTCGCACACCCCACGTGCAGAGCCCGCCAGGAAGTCGGCACTGCGCTGCGCTAATCACAGGCAGTGAGGCATTGTCCCGATGCGCGGCTGCAGAGATCGGGAAATATCTCACTGCCCGTGATTAGCGCTTCCCAGTGCCGACTTCCCGGCGGGCTCTGCACGTTACATAGTTACATAGTTAGCTAGGCGGAAAAAAGACACAAGTCCATCCAGTTCAACCATAAAAAAAAAGAAATAATAAATAAAACGTGGGCTGTGCGAAAACGCCGGAGCTCATCCTTACTTCTATCTTTCATTTTTAAAGCTTAAAGGGGTTGTTAACCCTCGTGTTTTTTCACCTTAATGCATCCGATGCATTAACCACTTCAGCCCCGGAAGATTTTACCCCCTTCCTGACCAGAGCACTTTATTGCGATTCGGCACGTTGTCGCTTTAACTGACAATTGCGCACCCAAACAAAATTGACGTTGTTTTTTTTGTTCCCCACAAATAGAGCTTTCTTTTGGTGGCATTTCATCACCTCTGCGGTTTTTATTTTTTGCGCTATAAACAAAAAAAGAGCGACAATTTTGAAAAAAAAAAAAAAGCAATATTTTTTACTTTTTGCTATAATAAATATCCCCAAAAAAATATCTAAAAAAAATAATTTCTTCCTCAGTTTAGGTCGATATGTATTCTTCTACATATTTTTGGTAAAATAAAATTGCAATAAGCGTATATAGATTGGTTTGTGCAAAAGTTATAGCGTCTACAAAATAGGGGATAGTTTTTTGGCATTTTTATTATTAATTTTATTTTTATTAGTATTGGCGGTGATCTGCGACTTTTATCATGACTGCGACATTATGGCAGACACATCGGACACTTTTGACACCATTTTGTCATTTATAAAGCGATCGGTGCTATAAAAATGCACTGATTACTGTGTAAATGACACTGACAGGGAAGGGGTTAAACACAAGGGGGTGATCAAGGGGTTAAGTGTATCCTAGGGAGGTGTTTTAACTGTGGGGGGGGATGGGCTACCACTGACATGACAGCGATCACTGCTCCTGATGGCAGGGAGCAGTAGATCCCTGTCATGTCACTAGGCAGAACTGGGAAATTCCTTGTTTACATCTCCCCGTTCTGCGGCTCCGTGACACGATCGCGGTACACCGGCAGACATCGAGTTCCCAGAACCTGCAGGCACGGTCACGGAGCATGCGGCAGCCACAATGCCACGTCTTAAAGGGGACGTACCTGTATGCCCATTTGCTCAGCCGTGCCATTGTGCCGACGTATATCCTCGTGCACTGGTTGGCTAGTGGTTAAGGTGAAAAAAAAACTGGCAGTGACGAACCCCCCACCCCCGTTTTACTTACCTAAGCTGTTGTTCCTCTGCCCGGAGTTCTTGGCTCTTGATTGGATAGATTGATAGCAGCGCAGCCATTGGCTCCCGCTGCTGTCAATCAAATCCAATGACATGGGCGCCGGGGGGCTCTGGACGCTGAATGATGGACTCGGGAGCAAGGTAAGCCCTAGGAGAGCGCTTCTCCTAGGAGGTTATCTGATGCGGGGAGGAGCCGCGAGAGCCACCGGGGGACCCCAGAAGAGGATGTTCGCGGCCACACTGTGCGAAACGAGCTGCACAGTGAAGGTAAGTATAAAGCCTCATACACACGATCGGACTTTGTACTAACTTTCCCGTGGATTTTTGTACAAAGGGTTTCGGCCCTGAACTTGTATTGCATACACACGGCAGGACTTTTTCAGCCAACTTTCACCAAATCACGTGGTTTTTCTGCTCTTTACCGCCACCTTTGGTCAACTTCAGTATTGTTGTCTGATCTTTTGCATTGGTTCTGAGCATGCGTGTTTGTACTTTGTACAAAACTCCTATGGTTTTCTGTACACACGATCAGACTTTGCTCCATTGGACTTTTGTTGCTGGAAAGTTTGTCCGTTCGCACAGCCAACAAAAGGCCGATGAAAAACAAAAGAGTTTGTCCGATGGAGCGTACACATGGTCGGATGTTGCCTTAAAACAGCTAATTTGCATGTTTGTTGTTAAAAAGTCAGATCGTGTTTATGGGCCTTAACATGGTAAAAAGCATAGGTTCACACCTGAGTGATTCTCAGCTGTAAAACACTCAACAAACCAAATCCCATTCATTTCAAAGGCCCCTGTTCACATGTGTTCTGTTGCATGGAGCAAAACGCTTGTCACATGAGCTTCTTTTTGTCAGATTACAAGCATTTTTGGCCCCATAGCTCAATAGGAATGCATGATTTGAGCATTTTATGAGTGTTTCGTTGTGCGTTTTCTGCTCAATCATACAGCTCTTCACCCGTAATTTCCTCTCCCTCTCCTCCCCTAGTGACTAAACAAAAATGTCTGAAGCTGTAAAACACTTGTCATACGCTTCTAAAAATGCTCCAAAACTCTTAAATAAAATGGCAGTAAATCGCTATGCTCAGGTGTGAATGCAGCCTCACAGACTGAGGCCTGGTTCACACCTACGCAGGTTGCAGTTTGCGTATTCCGGTGCATTTTGCTTTTTTTCAATACACGTTTTTGATCCATTTAATCCATTTTGATCCCCCCCCCCCCCCCACACACACACACACAGCATACCCAGCCTCCCACAGTGCCCCTTATCCTGATGCAGAGCCTCCAGTTTCCCCCTGGTGCCCCCAACCCCCAATAGTGTGCCACAGTGAATCCAAACCTGTCATGGTGCCTCCTAGCCCCAACAGTGCCCTCCAGCCTCCTACTGTGCCCCTGCAAAGCCCCGATGCCCCCACACTAAAAAATAAATAAAAACTAAAAACTCAACCACTACAGGGCTACCAAGCTACCAAGTTTGCTGCAGTTAACCCCCCCCAGAACCTCCTTCCCCCCACAGTGACACCCAACCGCATCCGGAACCTTCTTCCCCCCACAGTGACACCCAACCCCATCCAGAGCCTTCCAGGATTCCATTACTTATTTTGCATTCCCATACTTTTATAGTGTGAGGATAAACTTTTTAATAGTGTTGAGGCTTGGAAGGTTTCGGGACATTTTACAAGGGGTCCTGGTCTCCGTAAAGTTGAGAACCTCTTGCTGTACCCAGCTAGCTTCATTTAGGCTGCTTTCACACTGGGGCGGTGCGGGGCGGCGACGGTAAAGCAGCGCTATATTTAGCGCTGCTTTAACATCGTTTTACCCGCTGTATGCGGCCGCTAGCGGGGTGGTTTTAACCCCCGCTAGCGGACGCAAAAGGGTTAAAAACCTCCGCAAAGCGCCGCTGCAGCGGCGGTTTGCGGGCGGTATCCCCGCGGTTTCCCATTGATTTCAATGGGAGGGAGTGGTATAGGAGCGGTAAATAACGCTCCAAAGATGCTGCTAGCAGGACTTTTGTTGCGGTCCTGCTAGCGCACCGCTCCAGTGTGAAAGCCCGCCGGCTTTCACACTGGAGTGAATGGGGCCGGTTTTATCAGGCGGTGTACAGGCGCTATTTTTAGCGCTGTACCGCCTGAAAACCGCCCCAGTGTGAAAGCAGCCTTACATTTATAAAATAAATACGTTAGATACATTAGTAATGTTTTGAAAACACAATAAAGAGTTTATAGCAAGCAAAAACTTTAGCAATAACAATTTTAGTGGTGCTGTCTTTGCTTGCCTAGCGCCCAGTACAAACAGGCTTCATTGACCTGATTTAGTGCCTTTTCATATGCTGACAACTAGTAATTAGTATATAAAAAAGCAAAAGAAAATGTTATTGTCAAAACAAGGAAAATTGATATGAAATTCTAGATGCCCACAGATGTGTAATCTGACTGCAGAAAGATCATTCATGAGAGGGATCATCATCAAAACATGTACACTGGTGTCTGCCAGGCATGAAAGTTTATCATCTTACTGGACATCCCTGTACCAGCCTCTTTGGGGGGAACCATAGGGATCAGCTGGGGAGATTGAGGCTGCTCAGTCCATTTTTCCACACGCTACATACTAGGGGTGCAACGGATCAAAAAACTCACGGATCGGATCGATCCTCGGATCAGGAGTCACGGATCGGATCATTTTTCGGATCAGCAAATAATAATTGAATTTGCAAATACCTGTGAAAATTCCGCCACCATATAGTCCCCACTGTAATATCCACGTCCTCTCCCCCCACTGTAATATCCACGTCCTCTCCCCCCACTGTAATATCCACGTCCTCTCCCCCCACTGTAATATTGGCTGGGTATCGCAGAGTATTGGCTGGGTATCGCAGAGTATTGGCTGGGTATCGCAGAGTATTGGCTGGGTATCGCAGAGTATTGGCAGGGTATCGGCTGGGTAATGCAGAGTATCGCAGAGTATTGGCTGGGTATCGGCTGGGTAATGCAGAGTATCGCAGAGTATCGGCTGGGTAATGCAGAGTATCGCAGAGTATCGGCTGGGTAATGCAGAGTATCGCAGAGTATCGGCTGGGTAATGCAGAGTATCGCAGAGTATCGGCTGGGTAATGCAGAGTATCGCAGAGTATCGGCTGGGTAATGCAGAGTATCGCAGAGTATTGGCTGGGTAATGCAGAGTATCGCAGAGTATTGGCTGGGTAATGCAGAGTATCGCAGAGTATTGGCTGGGTAATGCAGAGTATCGCAGAGTATTGGCTGGGTAATGCAGAGTATCGCAGAGTATTGGCTGGGTAATGCAGAGTATCGCAGAGTACATTGGCTGGGTAATGCAGAGTATCGCAGAGTACATTGGCTGGGTAATGCAGAGTACATTGGCTGGGTAATGCAGAGTACATTGGCTGGGTAATGCAGAGTACATTGGCTGGGTAATGCAGAGTACATTGGCTGGGTAATGCAGTTTGTTTACAAGTGATCGCTCCGTCATTTGACGGAGCGATCACATTGTAAACAGTGGCCGGGTGTACCAAAATGGCCGCCGCTCCGGAGCTAGGCCGAAGCCGCGGCCTTTCCTAAGGCCGCCGGGTGTACCAAGATGGCCGCCGACGCTCCGGAGCTAGGCCGAAGCCGCGGCCTTTCCTAAGGCCGAGGCCGCGGAGCGCTCCGCGGATCGCGGGGTGTGCCGATCCGAACGGGGTGACCCGTTCGGATCACGGATCGGCGACGATCCGTTGCACCCCTACTACATACTGATGATTTTTAGTACCTCAATCATGCTACTAAAGCCAGTAAACATTGATCACCCAAGCCTTGTACACACTGGGTTGAACAGAAAGAAAAAGCTTGAGCTGCTGTACTAACAATCCGATGTTAGTACTGCGATCTCCCCTGCTGTTTTATTGTGTTCTGACAAGCCTGGGAGCCAGTCAGCAGACTGATTTGGGTCATGACCATAGGGGTGCACACAGGGTGTGCCACGTGTGCCTGGGCACACCCTACTCACCCCGTATGGCATGCACATTAACATTATTGCTCTGTTTCTCGGCAGGGAGATAGGAAAGATTTCCCTTTCACTGGCTCTTCCATAAGAGAAGTGCTTTGTTTTCACTGTGCTGGCAGGAAGATCAATTTGCCGACACTATATATTATGGTTTCCCACGGAAAACTTGTCATGCAGTACCAAGTCGCACCAAGTACCAAGTACCAAGTACCAAGTACCAAGTCGCACAAGTGTGAAAGGGGCCTAAAGCTTAGGCTTTACCAGTGGACAGTGCAGTCTGGAGTTAGGCCTGGTTTACACCTATGCATTTTTAGTGCATTTTCAGTTTTGCAGAAACACACTACAGTCCATATAACATGGTTTCCTATGGATGTAGTTCACATCTGTGCATTTTATTGAAAGGACCCGGGACTTTTTTCTGTTTTTTGGTTCCGATAGACTTAAATGGATCAAAAACGTGTATTGAAAAAAAGCAAAATGCACCGAAATACGCAAACTATAGAAAGTGGAACTAAACTGTCACTCAGTGGCGACCAGTGGTCATTTTTTTTGGGGGGGGGGGGGGAACAATAAGACCTGCTTCTAATTGGCCGATTGAGAATTAGTGTTAAAAAACATCCCCGCCGCTGTAATTCAGGCGCCGGTGTCCTGAAAGGGGCCGAACGCATGAGTAGGGGGTGATCATGGATAGATTCATGCTATGCATGAATCTATCCATTATTCATATACAGTAGGTGGCAGCGTGGATAGAGGGGCCGCCACTGCTGTTAGTTAAAAAACTGTGAGCAGGCAGCTTTTTATTATTATTATTATTATTATTAAAATAGAGGACTTATACAGCGCCAACAGCTTGTGCAGCACTTTACGATATCAAGGGAGACAGTACAGTTACTATGATGTTACCCATGTATTGTATGTTTGTTTGCTTTAAATCATTTCTCACTCAATAGCTATGGGATGCTCTATGTGGGTAGTCCCACCCTTATTCTTCATGCTCTTCTTCATTACCTCCATTTACCATATGTATTGTATTCTGCTGAAGCTAAACACACTATGATTTTTTCACCTATCTGATGTTCATCTGTTATGATCTTCTCAAGTTTTGGATTAAAGTTTCTATGATCTGCAAGATGTCATTTGGATCGAGTTACTGTCTGCTTAAAGTGTTACTAATCCCACAATTGTAAAGTCAGTCTGTATATGCAATAAAGCATGCTTGTTATACTCACTGTGGAGCCTAAGGGGTTAATCCTGCACATTGTGTAAAAAGGTTGTTTGATCATGTCTTCTCTAATCCTCCCCTTCTTCCACGGTTCCCATTTTATCTCCTGATAGAACAGAGTTTTGGTGGCACTCTGCACATCCTCAGTTTGATGTGTATTGTTAGAGAGAGTTTTTTGGTGGTGGGGGGTGAATGTGATCAGCACAGGGCCGATCAGCACTGTCCAGACAGAGGGTCAGGGGTCCTGCAGCCTCATAGGACAGTCAGAGGAGAATGAAAACTTTTCCTACAAGCTAAAGCATAGAGATAGCAAGACTGCTATATACTGCTGATGAGCTAAGGAATTTAGCAGTTTATATTTAGTAAAATAATTGCATTTCTCTATTCTGTGCACTGTGGGAGACCAGATATTGTGAATGCAGGGTCCTGGGTTTAATAACACTTTAAGCTATCTCACCACAACTGGATCCGTTGAGATCACACTTTCAGTACTTAGATTGTGGAAGCAGAACCATTACAATACAGTTCAATACCGAAGGATTAGAAGGGCCCTGCTCATGGAGCTTACAATCTTATGACAGAGGAGACATGCTATTTTTATTCTGCATCAAAACAAACTTACCTGTCTGTTTTCATTCTTCTAATAAATGTACACTGAGCTGCACATGTGCAGTTCAGCATGCTTTCTCTGAACATTGCCAGTGTGCTGAGATGAATACATGTGGATGTACCAGGATGCGCATGCATGGGAGTTGTTTTCCCTGCTGGCCAATCAAGAGTCTGGAAACCTGATACCCAGACGAAGCCCAGAGAGAAGACATCAGGTGCATCACTGGAATGAAGGTGAGTATTCTGCAGAACGTATCTCCACTTTAAGACTGGGTTCACATATATGCGAATTGGATACGTGGTTTTTCCGCATCCAATTCACATGGCAGACCAGTGTGACCAGCTCTCAATGGAGCCGGTTTACACAGGTCCGGGGCGGCTCATGGTCCAGATTGCAGAAGGGTCCTGTGCGTCTTTGGGTCTGGTTCTGGTGTGAATTTAGGCAAAAATTCAGACCTGAATCGCACCTGAACCAGTGTACGGAAACGCACCGGACCCCATGCTGTAAACCCAAATTCTAAACTTGCATATAGGTGCATTCCAAAAGTTGCTTTTAAACCCCTTTCTCACTGAGGGCGTTTTGCAGGCGCTATAGCGTTAAAAATAGCACCTGCAAAACGCCCTAAAACAGCTGCTCTATGCACTCCAGTGTGAAAGTCTCGAGGGCTTTCACACTGGAGAGGTGCACTGGCAGGGCGTAAGAAAAAATCTTGCCAGCAGCTTCTTTGGAGCGGTTCCTCCACCGCTGCTCCCCACTGAAATCAATGGGGTAGCTCTGCGATACTGTTGGCAAAATGCCGCTCCGACTGCATTTTGCGGGCGTATGTAACCCCTTTTCGGACACTAGCAGGGGGTTAAAACTGCCCTGCTAGCGGGCGAATAGCGCCGCTAAAACTAATATTTTTAGCGATGCTTTATCACTGACGCTCTAGGCGGCGTGGTGTGAAAGGGCTCTTATGCCCCGTACACACGGTCGGATTTTCAGACGGAAAATGTCCTATCGGACAATGTTGACGGAAATTCCGACCGTGTGTAGGCTCCATCGGACTTTTTCCGTCGGATTTTCCGACGGACAAAGTTTTATCTCCTGCTCTCAAATTTTCCGACAACAAAGTCCTATCGGACTTTTTCCGATCGTGTGTAGCGAATTCCGATGGACAAAGTGCCACGCATGCTCAGATCACATTACAAGACCAAAGCTATTGGCTATTAGCCTCTACGTAGTCCCGTCGTAGGCAACAAACGTCACCACGTTCAGAGTGATCGGATTTTCCGACAACTTTGTCCGACCGTGTGTATGCAACACCAGTGTCGGACAAAATCCGTCGGAAAAAATCCGATGGATTTTGTGGTCGGATTTTCCGACCGTGTGTACGGGGCATAAATCTTTTTAAATCTGTAGTTTTAATTAAAGTCTTTGCTCATCACTTCCTGTTAGAAGGGAAAAACTCCCTATCACATGGGCTTCCATTGGAAACAAGTGGCCCTTTCAACACGCATTAAGGCTTCATGTACACGGGACGTTTCTCAACCTCACCTGAATGCTGGAACATCACGGCTAGTAATCCACGTTTAAAAATGTGTGTTTAGCAGCGTTTACAAGCCGCGTTTAGCAGCGTTTACAAGCCGCATTTAGCATTTAAATGCCTCTAAACTCAGCTTCTGAACGCATTTTTTTGGGGTTCCAAAAAAAATCTCTAAATGCAACTGCCTAGAAACTACTATAAATTAACCTGATAAGATAACACAGAGGAGAGTTCAGGAGCAGTTGAAAAAAATGCTCCTAAACGTCCGTTTACCAGGAGCAGTATACATGAGGCCTAAGATGGCCACACACACTATACAAACTGATTGTGCAATCTTCTTTAGATCTACCAACAATTATGTAGCTTAAGGGCCTGCATGATTTGAAACAAACTGGAATGTTTAGGTTTGTATTCATATGACATAGTTTTGGCAACTCAAAAGAAGATTGTTAAGAGATTGTACAGTCAAGGCTGACCATATGCTATACAATCTGATTGTACAATCTCCTTTCAATTTACCATTAACTATGTAGTACAGGTGCCTGTCTGATTTGATACACGTTTAATGGATGTTTAAGGTTTTTCCTCATATTGCATTTTTTTGTACATCTAATGTAGGGGCCTGTGTAATTGGATATACATAGATTGGAATACATAGGCTTGTTCATAGGTTTTTGGTAAATTAAATTTGAATATACAGAAATTGCTGTACGGAGCAGCTAAACTGTATGATGCCGCAATCGTACATTTCCAGGTCGAATGTTCCGCCTACAAGCTATAGTAGAATTCTAATGTTGTATGACACTAGTAATAATTATATTTATTAATTATTATTACTAGTCAACCAACATTTGAATTCTTCTATAGCCTATGGGCAGAGCATTTGACCATAAATGTCCGCTCACGCTGACTGCCTCGTCGAATCTTTATGTCAAATCTTTTTTCTCTATGTCAAATAATCTTGGACTAATAGAGTTAGGTTAGGCACATTCAACCTTTTTGCTATTGTCTCTATAATGTAGAATCTTTTCTCTCTATGTCGAATTTTTTCTCTCTATGTCAAATCTTTTCTCTCTATGTCGAATCTTTTCTCTCTATGTCGAATCTTTTCTCTCTATGTCGAATTTTTCTCTCTATGTCAAATCTTTTCTCTCTATGTCGAATCTTTTCTCTCTATGTCGAATCTTTTCTCTCTATGTCGAATTTTTTCTCTCTATGTCGAATATTTTCTCTCTATGTAGAATAATCTTGGACTAATAGAGCTAAGGTTAGGCACATTCGACCACAGGTTCGATGGACACAGATCACTATTGTCAGCGTCATGTCGAATCTCCTATCTATATCGAACTGTTGCAACGAAAATAAAGCATTTGTTTATGTCGGATCTTTCGATTTTCAGATTCTGCACGTTCATTATCGTTTGTTAAAACGATAACAAAAATACCCGAAATTCAGACAAAAACAAATGCACATGTCTAATCTGTATTGTGAGAGGCAAGTCTTGTAGCTAGCAGGGTGATGTCCATCCCTGACCAGATATAATGCATAATAGAAAGAAGTGATCACAATGGAGGGATAGATTTAGGTAGTTGAATAGCAGCCCCAGGTAAGATGCGGATTGCAGGAGGTAACTGGGGAACAGAAGGTTAGTGTTTGGCTCCAATGTAAATGATCTGCTGTTAGATCTATGTAAATCAATCAGCAGCAGGGTGCAAGGCTGACATCTGGGGGTAGAAGGCTAAGGGCTGCGTACATGCCATATGACTGCACTGTGTAGTGTTCTTGGCTTCATTCATATTTAAAAATGCAAATCATGTTCACCCACATACTAAGGAATCCACATATCACCATATAGCATGCAGTTCTGTATTGCTGCTTACTGTAACACCCTGCGCACTTCTACAACATATCACTCAGCATTTTATCACAGCATTAAAGTTATATAGATAAAGTACATCAGAGGCCCTATTCACATCTGAGCATTTTGGATCTCGAAGCTCTAAAATGCTCACAATCCAAAATGTCATGTTTTTCTATTAAGCCTGTTCACACCTAAGCATAGCGTTGCTTGAAGCTTGCAGTTCGAAAAAGTACAGGAGGTTCTTCTGAGCTACAAGCTTTGGCCTCAATAGACTTCAACGGGAATGTCTAAAAAATAAAAATTTCACTCCTGCATGTCAGTCCCGATTTCAGCCACGATTTCAGAGACATCTGTGCAGGTTTCTGCATAGATGTCAATGTAAATCGCAGCCCGAAATCGCAAAAAGTAGTACAGAAACAACTTTTTAAAATTGGTGCAGCGCCGCAGATGCGGCGTCGCACCAATTAGGACGGTGCCATTGACGGAAATTGACGTCCATTTGACATGCGATTTGACATGTTAAATCAAATGTCAAAACGCTCCAGTGTGAACCAGGGCTGAATGTCATCTTTCTTATGGAATAGACTGAATCAAGAAAGACTGCATTACGGCCACTAGATGGAGCTTATAATCATAGTAAATAATTACTTTCTAATAACATTAGCTCCCTCTAGTGGCCAAAATGACAAATTTTCCAGATTCACTCGGTGACGAATTTCCAACCTGCAGGGAAAATAGACTAATTATATTTTTGTTCCATTTCGCATGGATTAAATGTACATGTGCTTTCAGAGGATGAATAACTCTGCAATTAAAAAAGAAAAATTACATTACAACCCTAGCATCCAAATAGCTTTATGTCACCCATGCAATTTTGTAGTAGAGCTTTGTAGTAGCTATGAGGCCCTTTTCCTTAGTCCTGAGTTGTGTTGTAATGTGCAGTAAAACGCTCTAATTACTTTGTGTTGTTGCAGTGTATGGTAGCATACAAAACAGTGAGGTATGTTGCAACTTGCAGCCCATTCATTTTAAATATAACCCAACGCACCTAGCCAGCACACAACAGTGTGTGTCTTGGTGCCCCACAACACAAGGCTTTGGCCATCTGTTCAGGTGCTGAGTTATACAAATAATGCAAGTCTATTAATGCCTGCATTGGCAGTCCATTCCAAATAAATAAGTTGCCATACTGCAATGCATATTAACACACATATAGTAATGTATTGCAGCTGCCTGAATGCCGTGTTTTTTTGCAGGGAATGAGGTGTAGGTAATGAAAGATCTGCTTCAGAGTGGTTCCGGTCATTTTTCAGTGTTTGTAGCTAGCTATAGTGTTTGTTGTCTTCTGTACCATCTCATGTTACCCAATGTAGCTGCTGATGATGGCCATTACTTTGTATCTTAATTCAGAAATACTGTAGTTGGCTACAGTAGTAACTATTTAGTTAGTAAAGATCAGTCAACCAACTATTCAAAGACAGCGGATGCTGTGAACCTTTGCTACAAAGTTTCCGATGTAACATGGCACTAACAGCACTTGATATGTAGAAACATTCAAACATGCATGCTATTAATGACTGACCATAGATGATAGCATATTCATGCTTAATTGGCTGAAATTTGAGCTGCGGGTGTGTCAGGAACCTTGAATCAGACGGAGACAGAAATGCAGTAAAAATCACACCTTTTAATATAAAAATGGGGCAGATCAGTAAATGTAGTAAAAACATAATTTACAGACAAATACAAAAATGGATGGATGGGGACTTTGAGGCACCAATAACCATAGACAATTATATACAAAATGTATAAAATATTCTATTTGGACATAATTAAAACATCAAAGAAAAAAGAGAAAATAAACCTTAATTTGTACAAATGGAATAGAAAAAATAAATCATATGTTACAATAGTTTTGCCATAAAGGCTAAAAAGCCCAATGATATCTTCTACGCGTTTCAACTCGTAGAGTCTTCTTCAGGGGGTTCAGGTAGATATAAGTAATCGTAAATTCTATAAAACAGTAAAGATACATAAGAAACAGAAAAATAATAATCCAATTATACATAACCACACATGACAACATATATCTTTCATGTATTAATTGTACAGTTTCAACTTACAACAAATCAACACCAAATTGGGCATCCCGTAACAATGCTGGAAGAGGTCCAGATGCCCATAGATATATCCACAGATGACACAAAGGATAGGATCCTACCAACATATAAAATATCGTGAATTCAATGAGTAATTCAGGATAAGGAGCAAAAACAGCCGTAGGGGATATCCTAAGACACCACTGGCACTCACCTAATGGATTCATTTAAAATAAACTAGGATTGAGAAAGGGCCAGCGGACATTTGAGAAAGTATAAACCGCACACAGCTCACCAGAGACAAAAGCAATAGTGTCTATACAAGTGAAATATAAAGAGAAAAACACAAATTATAGATATATCTTAAGTACAAACCAAAAATGGCTATATCCAAATATATGGTCAAGGGCAGTATAATTAGTACTTACTCGATCTAAAGACCAGTTATATTGAAGGGATTGTATAGCCAAAAGAGCTAAAGAAAAATTGATTGTATAAAGCTCAGGGATAGGTATATTTAGAAGGATCAAAGCCAAAACCTGAATATCTGCAAAAACATATATACGGTTAAGCCTAGGCTAGGCTCGTTAGGCTAAATTAGAGGGCATGTATAAAGTTATCCTATTGCATAACCATAGACCAAATTTTGCAGGAATTATTAATGCAAAATGATCAGGATAGTCACCTTGAATATGTTGTAAAATAGAAGACAAGGTTATCTCTTCCCAGATGCTGAGGAGTATTCAAAAACATAGTACACCCCCTATAAAGACAGTAAGGAAGAGTATAAACTTCCCGTCCATAAAAAGTAACCGTGAAGCTCAAATGTTGTATATGAAATCCGGCAGCGCAAAAGTGGCTTACCAGAGTCTGTATGTACTGTGGGCGTCATCTCCAAATTAACACCAATGGCCACAATTAAAGACAAAACCCGACTCCTCCTAATGAAGTCTAAAGCAGGAGGTGGGGATAAGTGTGTGCCAATAGTGGCAAGTAGGGATGAGCCGAACATCCCCGGGTTCGGTTCGCACCAGAACCTGCGAACGGACCGAAAACGTTAGAACCCTATTAGTTACAATGGACGCGAATGTTCGAAATCTAAAATGCTTATTATAACGGCCAATATGCTTGTTATTGTTATAAAAAAGGGTTGGGGACCCGGGTCCTGCCCCTGGGGACATGTATCAATGCAAAATAAGTTTTAAAAACGGACGTTTTTTCTGGAGCAGTCATTTTAATGCATAAAGTGAAAAAATAAGTAAAATATTCCTTTAACCACTTCAATACCAAGGACGTCATATGACGTCATTGACATTGAGTGGGGATATCTAAATGATGCGTGCAGCTATAGGCATCATTCAGATATTCAGTTATCATTCTTTCCAGCCGGCGATTCTGTGCACCATAAGAACGATCATAGCGGCAGTTCCGCCGCCTGATCGTTCTTATAGGCAGCGGGAGGGGACGTCCCCCCTTCCACCGCCATCCGGTGCTTCTCCGGGCTCTCCCATGCCATCGGGGGCCCGGAGAGAGAATCGCTCGCCGCCGGATGATGAGCATAGAGATTTCCGGTGACCAGATGGTCACCAGTCATCTCTATGACCGTCGGAGGCCCGGGCGCGACGTTATGATGTCACGCCCGGGACCCAGAATTAAACAAAGCCGCGATCGCGGCTGTCAGCATGAGATCGGTAAAATTTTTTTACCGATCTCATCCTTTCCAGCCTGGAGGAGAGATGTGGGGTCTTATTGATCCCACATCTCTCCATAAAGAGGACCTGTCACACACATTCCTATTACAAGGGATGTTTACATTCCTTGTAATAGCAATAAAAGTGATCCAAATTTTTTTTTTTTAAAGTAAAATAAAAATAAATAAATAAATAAATAAAAATTTAAAACGCCCCTGTCCCCGGTAGCTCGTGCTCAGAAGCTAACGCACACGCAAGTCCCGCCAACATATGTAAACGCCGCTCAAACCACACATGTGAGGTATCGCCGCGTGCGTTAGAGCGCGTGCAACAATTCTAGCACTAGACCCCCTCTGTAACTCTAAACTGGTAACCTGTAAAAAAATGTAAAGTGTCGCCTATGGAGATTATTAAGTACCGAAGTTTGGCGCCATTCCATGATTGTGCGCAATTTTAAAGCGTGACACGTTTGGTATCTATTTACTCGGCGTAACATCATCTTTCATAATATATAAAAAAATTGGGCTAACTTTACTGTTTTGTTATTTTTTAATTCATGAAACCTTTTTTTTCCAAAAATAAGGCGTTTGAAAAATGATTGAGCAAATACCGTGTGAGATAAAAAGTTGCAATGACCGCCATTTTATTCCCTAAGTGTCTGCTAAAAAAAAAACGTATATAATGTTTGAGGGTTCTGAGTAATTTTCTAGCAAAAAAATTATGATGTTTACATGAAGGAAAATAGGTCAAAATAGGCCCGGTATTGAAGTGGTTAAATATGGTACCTGGGGGGTGTCTAAAGTATGCCTGTGAAGTGACATGTGTTTCCCGTGTTTAGAACTGTCCCTGCACAAAATGACATTTGTAAAGGAAAATAAGAAGCCATTTAACACTGCTTGCGGCTTTACTGTCATGTCTTGTCCAGGCAATATGGATGAAAATCTTTGAGAAAAATGGCATGGCTACCCCATCCCTCTTGTATGGATATTAAGGGGAACCCTGCACCCAAAATAAAACCCTATACTGTACCTAAAACCCTATATACTCTGAACCGCAGTATACAGGCGGTGCAAACAAGACAGGGACTGTAGGTATATACTGTATGTATGTATGTATGTATGGACTATTGGTGTATACTGTGCTGTGCTGGAGGCACACAAAACACACTAACTCCTGCAGATGGCTGTCTTAGGTGACAACAGGGCAGATACAGTGTAAGGTGGTTTAGTGTGCTACTGCTGTGCTATACTCACACAGCACACACACACACTAACTCCTGCAGATGGCTGGATTGGTAGAGAACAGCACTGAGAAGAACACACTATCCCTGCCTATTTTTCCTCTTTCCCTACATTTTCCCCACACAGAAATGATTCACATATAGTGTGTACATGTACAGTACACTGTCACTGTTCCTCAAGCCGGAACACACTACACGAGGCCGCTGGCGCGGTGGCCTTATATAGTGTGGGGCGTGTACTAAACCCCCTGAGCTATAATTGGCCACAGGCATCCTGCCTGTGGCCAATTATTGCTCTCCTCGCCGCTGGCTCTATGATTGGCCAAGCATGCGGGGTCACAGTGCATGCTTGGCCAATCATCAGCCAGCAATGCACTGCGACTGGCGCAGTGCATTGTGGACCGTTCGCATCACACGAATTTGATGCGAACGGCCCTCAGAGTTCTGCCCTCGACGAGCGGACGAACGGCCGATGTTCGATTCGAACATGGGTTCGAATCAAAAACCGGGCCCATCCCTAGTGGCAAGGCAAAACAAGGGAGTCAAAATCATAATAAGAAGAAAGACTAATGAGAACAACTTATATTGGGCTGGGGTTAAACTGAGTGTAGAAAATGCAGCTGCTGCTAATAAGGTAATTATGGGCTCCAACAGAACAATGGCAGAGGTAGTGATAAACTTACCTACAAAACCGCATGTGGCTAACAAAGCCACCGCCATGTTTTCCTCCACCATGAAGCCAGTGAGTGAGGTCATTTCCAGCGGAGGCCACGTCAGAGCCGGCTTGACCACAGTCGCGCCAGAGCCGGCGTAACCTTACTGCCGGAAATCAGGATTCCAGCATGTTTACATGGCAAAATCCTGCACGCAGGCGCTGGAACACACAAAACTCATGTGCACATAAAAAATAAGCCAGGGATCTGAAACCAAAGTGGATAGTCAGACAGGCCAGTAATCAGGAAACCAGAGATCAGCGTAGTTGGAGGCAGAAGAACAGGATCAGGAACCAGAAGGGACATTAGTCGGACAGAGTATTTCACAGGAACACAGCAGAGAAACTCCAGATATGTTGACCAAGGCTAAGACAGGAAAGGAATTAACAAGGCAGTTAAAATAGCCAGAAGGGGATGACTGTAGGCAGGACTGATGAGCAGGTAATGATCACCAGGTGAGTCACTGCGGAAATGAGTGCTGACAAATATCCAACAGCTGAACAACCTGAGCACAGAGAAGAGCCGGCGTCAGTGTTGCCAAACCCCCGACGTGAAATTTACTGTCAGAATGGCGAAATTTACAAACGGCACCAATTTTTTACTGGCACAGCAAAAAAGTAAATAAATTACATTTTCAGTCCCAAACAGTGCAAATTTCAATATTTAAACTATAAACACATAGCTAGTGCTATTAGCGATGTGTTTAAGTTAAACAAGATTAAAAAAACATATTTCTCCATTGACATGAAGGTCAGGTTACTATAACCCAGCCAGCACAGAGTTCCCCCTTACATCAGAGTCTGCAGGACCCCCCTTACAGTGAAAGGGAACTCTTATGTAAAGGGGAACGCTACAAATCATGATCTAAAGGGGGAACTCTGATGTAGGGGGGCTCTGGTGACCAGAGACGACTTTATATCAGAGTTCACTGCTTTATCTTTACACCAGAGTTCCCACTTACATCAGGGTCTGCAGACTGAGTACCCCCTTGCACTGTAAGTGAAACCTGCAGACTGATATAAAGGGGAACGCCATTAAACTCTGATGTGGGGGGAACTCTGGTGACCAAAGACCACCTTCCATAGAGTAAATACACTAAAGTAAGGGGAGATCACTAATATAGGGGGGACCTTTATATCAGTGCATCTTACATTATCGTATTCACTCCCCCCTTACATCAGCAATCCCCCTCCCTCCCTCAGACTGGCCTAGCAATGCTGTCACTGACCTCCTCTCAGGTGCCCCATGCAGGGCTCAGTCAGATGGCTCCAGCTTGTTGGCTCTGGTTTTATCCTATAGTGTCCTCTCCATAGTCCACACGTATGACTTCTCCCATGATCCCCATCCTTACGGCACTCCCACTCCTCTCCAGACTCCCCCTCAAAGACTGTAGACATGATACAAGAGATGGTTAGAGACTGTAGACATGATAAAAGAGATGATTAGAGGCTGTAGACATGATACAAGAGATGGTTAGAGGTTGTAGACATGATACAAGAGATGTCAGAGGCTGCAGACATGATAAAAGGAGATGGTCAGAGGCTACGGACATGACACAGGAGATGGTCAGAGGCTGCGGACATGACACAGGAGATGGTCAGAGGCTGCGGACATGACACAGGAGATGGTCAGAGGCTGTGGACATGACACAGGAGATGGTCAGAGGCTACGGACATGACACAGGAGATGGTCAGAGGCTGCGGACATGACTCAGGAGAGGGTCAGAGGCTGTAGACATGACTCAGGAGATGGTCAGAGGCTGCGGACATGGTAGTTTACTCCTCTGTCCCCTGCATATTGAGCAGCAGAGGAGAGGACTGTGACTGTCCAAGGCAGGGAAATACCACAATTCTGGAGCTGCCTGTGGTGAAGCTGTGCTTTGTCTGCATTGCATTTCTGGAGTTTGCCTTTCATTCATGCTTCCTTCTCTCTCCCCCCCCCCGCCTACTCTCTGTCTTTTTTCCCCCCTATCTTCTATTCAGGGAAAAAAGTGTGTTGTGGGGAGAGAGAGAGAGAGAGAGATGCAGTGCACACAGCCACTCACCGTTCCGTCCGACACCGACCAGGGCACTCTGTGTCTCTAGTGTAGTGGCTGGGCAGGTTAAAGGCTCACGTCAGCAGTCCGACTCCGTCCGCTGCACTGTCCTTAGCTGCCTGCTGCTCTGTCCACTGACTCAAACACGAGGCTCCTCTGTCCATCCGCCCAGGCCCTCAGCTCCTGCTTTTTTTAAGTCTGGCGGGCGGCGCGGCTGACATCATCACGTAACTTTGCACGGCGACGGCGGGCAGAGGCAGTGCTCGTGGATGGGATCTTCTCGGCGATTTCCGTAAACTGCGTATGTGCAGTTCTGACCCGCCGCCACCACTATCTTTTTTACTGGCACATATCTGCAGCTACGGACATTTACAGGCGGCAGAAAAACTCCCTGTTTTTACGGGCTGCCTGTAAATCTACGGGCGGTTGGCAACACTGGCCGGCGTAACCACGCCGTCATCATTGTTCACCGACGGAAATCATGATGCCAGCATGTTTACGTGCTAAAGTCCTGCACGCAGGCACTGGAACACACAAAACTCATGTGTACGCAAAACATAAGCCAGGGATCGGAAGCCAAAGCCGATAGTCAGACAAGCCAGTAATCAGGAGACCAGAGATCAGCGTAGTCAAAAGCAGAAGAACAGGATCAGGAACTAGAAGGGACATTAGCCGGACAAAGTCTTTCACAGGAACACAGCAGAGAAACTCCAGATATGTTGACCAAGGCTAAGGCAGGAAAGGAATGAACAAGGCAGTTAAAATAGCCAGAAGGGGCTGGTTGTAGGCAGGACTGACGAGCAGGTAATGATCACCAGGTGAGTCACTGTTGAAATGAGTGCTAAAAAAATATCCGACAGCTGAACAACCTGAGAACAGAGAAGAGGGGCACCAGGTTTGAGGGGAAAACATCTATGGAAAGTGCAGAGGAGGACAGGAGCATCCGAGGATGAGACCCAAGAGCGTTCTTCAGGACTGTACCCTTTACAATGAACAAGGCACTGTATGCGTCCACAGAACCTACGGGAGTCAATGATAGATTGTATCTCATTCTCCTCGTGGTTCTCAACCTGAAACCGGCGAAGACATGGTACCGTGGTGGTGAAGCGATTGCACACCAAAGGTTTTAATAAGGAAAGATGGAATACATTGGAAATACGCATGTTGAAAGGAAGCTCCAAAGCGTAGGCCACTGAGTTGATCCTACGGAGAATACAGAAAGGTCCAATATACTGCAGTGGCAGTTTTAGTGAGGTAACACAGAGTCAGAGGTTATGAGATGACAGCCAGACCCTCTCCCCAACTAGGTAGTAAGGCGCAGGTTGGCGTCAGTGGTCAGCATGGAGTTTGTACCTCTGACTGGCATGTCGCAAGGACTCTTTGACCTGCACCCAAGTGGAACGGAGATCATGGAGTTGCTCCTCTAACGCAGGAATTCTTTAGGGACCAAATGTGTCAGGCAACATGGATATCTGAAACCCATAATTTGCCATAAACTGAGACAATCTGGAAGCGGCATTAACAGCACTATTGTGAGCAAACTCCGCCCAAGGTAAGAGGTCTAACCATTTGTTTTGCTGGTCAGAAATATAGTAATGTATAAACTGCTCCAAGGCTTGGTTGGCTCGTTCTGTGGCCCCATTGGACTGCGGGTGATACACAGAGGAGAAGGAAAGCTGAATTCCCAACTGTGCACAAAAGGCTTGTCAAAACTTGGACAAAAACTGGCTACTCCTGTCCAAGATGATAACCTTGGGTAGCCCACGTAACCGAAAGATCTCCTGAGCGAAAATGGATGCCAGTTCTTTGGTGGGCAACTTCTTAAGTGGAATACAATGTGACATCTTCGAGAACCGGTCAACCTCCATAAAAATGACTGTGTTGCCCTGGGAGTTGGGTAACTCCACAATAAAATTCATAGACAAGTGGGTCCAAGGTCTATCTCAATTAGGTATGGATTGTAGGAGGCCCACTGGAAGGTGTCATGGTGTTTTACTCTGTGAACACACGGAACAAGTGAGACTAGTGCAAATAGTGGCTAGAATAAGATCGGGAGGTATCACAGTAGGAATAGGAGTAGGAACCAACTCCATCTTGGAGGAGGAGGAAAACTGTTGTAACAATGCATCAGCGCTTACAATCTTAGTATCGGGTAAGAATGAGACTATGTAATTGAAGCTTGACAGATAAAGAGCGCATCGCGCCCTTCTGGGAGATAAGATCAGAATGTGAGATTCTTATGGTCAGTCAAAATGAGGACCGGCACAGTGGTACCCTCAAGGAGATGCCTCCATTCCTTAAGAGCTAAAATGATAGCTAACAACTCTCTGTCCCCAATCTCGTAATTGCATTTTTTATAAAAGTAGCCACAAGGAAGCATAGCGCTCTCAGAGGTAGGCAGGCTAGACAGGTAGGTAGGCGTTTAGACAGAAGGACGCTTACCCCAGTCTCAGACGCTTAAACCTCACGAATGAAGGGTAACGTAGGATCAGGATGTGCCAGCACAGGAGCTGAATAAGGCAGCCTTGAGAGACTCAAAGGCTTTAAGGGAATCTGGAGACCAATTCTGTGGTTTGCCGTCCTTCCTGGTCATATCAGTCAGGGGTTTAACCAAAGAAGAGAAGTTACAAATACATTTCCGATAATAATTGGAAAAGCCAAGAAAATGTTGTAATGGACGTAGACCTACGGGTCGAGGCCATTGTAGAACTGCAGATAGTCTCCCTGGGTCCATCGAAAAACAGGCAGTAGAAATTACATAACCCAGACATTTAACCTGTTCACGATGGAACTCGCACTTCTCCAACTTACAATACATCAAGATAAACCACCACACATTGCTGCAACATATTTCAGAGGACATTGTAGATGAATTCCTGAAAAACTGCAGGAGCGTTGCAGAGACCAAACGGAATTACGAGGTATTCATAATGTCTGGTACTGGTATTAAACGCAGTTTTCCATTAGTCGCCCTCCTTGACCCTCACAAGATTATATGCCCCTCTCAAATCCAGCTTTGTGAAAACCGTTGCTCCCTCGAGGCGGTCAAATAATTCCGTAATCAATGGAATCAGATAAGCGTTCACAATCGTGATGTGATTGAGACCCCTATAGTCGATACAAGGTCTCAGTTCACCACTCTTCTTTTTTACAAAGAAGAAGCCAGCACCGGCAGGAGATGAGTACTTTCAGATGAACCCTTGAGAAAGTGAATCGGCAACATAATCCTCCATGGCTTTATCCTCCGAGACAGACAAAGGGTAGACCCGGGCACGGCACCAGATTGAAGGTCAATTGCGCAATCATATGACCATTGTCGAAGCAAACTACCGGCTTGACCTTTGTCAAAGACATTGCTAAATTTGCGGTACTCTTCTTGCAGGAAGGAGAGTGAAGAGGTGCACAAGACCTTAACCACTTTCTGAAAACATGTTTTACTGCATTGTGGCGACCAGGAAAGAACCTCAGCATAATGCCAATCAAAGGAGGGGTTGTGCTTCTCTAACCAAGATTAACCAATGACCGCTGAGTAATGAGGTGAGGAAATGATTTGCAATTTGATTATCTCATAGTAAGGAGCCCCTATGGCCAGGGTCAATGGAGCAGTCTCATAAGTCACATGGGCAGGCTGTAAAGGTCTCCCATCAATAGCCTCAATGGCAAGTGGAGTGGCACGAAGCTGCAGCAGAATTGAGTGCTTAGACACAAAGGAACTACATATGAACAGGGCTGCAGCCCCAGAGTCGATGAGAGCATGTGTATCGATGGACAACTCAGACAAGAAAGGGTAACCGAAACTAGGCAGGCATTTCCTGGACAGGTAGGACAAGACTTCAAAAACCTGCCTGGCCACAATAAAGACACAATCCTCCTAAAGGCCCTCTCCTCCACAGAGAGACGTGTGAAGCCCAACTGCATGGGTTCTACTTCACTGGCGGACTCTGTACCAGGAGGCATGGGAGGTGAGGGAGGCAAGGGTGGGAATGTAAAGCTTGGAGCCAAACGTACAGGAGGCTTCCGCAAGCGCTCCTTAAAGGAAGGTCTCTCTCGGAGTCTGGAGTCAATGAGAATGGCAAACTTGATTAACTTCTCCAGATCAGTAGGTATGTCTCTGGCTGCTATCTCATCTTTAATGTTATCCGAGAGACCATGAGAAAAAGCAGCCACCAGGGTCTCATTGTTCCAAGCAACCTCTGCTGCCAGAGTACAGAATTCAATGACATAATCGGCAACAATTCTTGTACTCTGTTTGATGGACATGAGGATCTTGGCAGCAGAAGTGGAGCGAGCAGGAACGTCAAATACCCTTTTAAAGGACGCCACAAACTCAGGGTAACTCAGGACAATGGGTTTTTGCATCTCCCATAGAGGGTTTGCCCAGGCCAAGGCTCTATCAGAAAGCAAAGAAATAATGAAGCCTACTTTGATTCTGTCCGTGGGGAACGCCTGGGGCAGCATCTCAAAGTATATCCCAACCTGGTTGAGAAACCCTCTGCATTGAACTGGATGGCCCCCAAATAGCTGGGGAAGCGCAGCAGAACCAGACATACCATAATATTCGAGGCGGGTGGTTGCACAGAGACTGGAGCAGCAGCAGAGATGGCCTGCAACACTGGTTGTACCGGAACAGCCACAGTGGGAGGATCCAGGTGAGCAGTGCGAATCAGGAACTTCTGTAACACTATGGAAAACTGATCCATACGGTGGTCCTGCTCATTCAATCTGGAAAAAATATTACCTCTTGGTGGAATGCGTGCATCTTCTGAATTGATGGCCTTCGCCTACTGTCAGGAACCATGAATTAGACGGACACAGAAATGCCGTAAAAATCACACCTTTTGATGTAATGGTAAAAATGGTACAGATCAATATACATAAACCAGGGATAGGAAGCCAAAACGGTTTGTCAGACAAGCCAGTAATCAGGAAACCAGAGATAAGCGTAGTCAGAGGCAGAAGAACAGGATCAGGAACCAGAAGGGACGTCAGCCGGGCAAAGTCCTTCACAGGAACACAGCAGAGAAACTCCAGGTATGTTGACCAAGGCGAAGGCAGGAAAGAAATTAATAAGGCAGTTTAAATAGCCAGAAGGGGCTGGCTGTAGAAGGGACTGACGAGCAGGTAATGATCACCAGGCGAGTCACTGTGGAAATGAGTGCTGACAAATATCCGGCAGCTGATCAACCTGAGCACAGAGAAGAGAGCTTCTGAGAGCCCAGCCCAGACAGGCTTGCCATGCAAGCACCACCCAGCTTGACAAAAGTAATTTTAACAATCAACTAATCCAGGTGGAAAATTATCAGGTGGCTGTTTGTAGGCAGGGGCAGTCTATTTTCTCTCCTGCAGGTGGCACTCTCAGCAGCACTGTTGTTGGAGAGGAATAGGGTTCCTCTATGGTTTCCTGGGTCACTGGGGAAGCTATCCTATTGGATGCTGCTGCCCCATGTGACTCTGACACCATCTTGGGTCAGGCAGAGCCTATTTAAGGACCTAGTTCCTGGGTTTGGTGCTCATTTTGTGAATGGGCAGTGTAGGTTAAGGTACCCAGCCTGTTAGGGACAGTGTTAACGGTAGGGAAAGATTCCTGATAAGGAGGGAAAGCGTAGGGGCTGTGACTCCTGTGGACATCTTCCTGATTGCACATAAGATGACTAGGCGGCATTCTGCTTTCTTTACAGGCGCTGTCAGTCCGGCTAAGTATCGCTCCATTCACATTACTGAAAACCGTGAGTGCACCCGGTCGGACAGTCTTCCTTACAGATTCAGCGAACTGTTCCTGCATACTTAAAGCCAAGTCCTTTATTGCACCGTCTATGTAATTTATTGCAACTGCATCCGGCTGTAAACCACCTACATGTTAATCAGCGACACTGTATTCAGGCAGCTGCGGATGCCATGGCTGTTGAATACAATGTCAAACAGTGGAGTTTTTGCCATCCACGCTGTTTAATGTGGATGGAGGAATTGATTCAGTTAATTTTGCAGAGGGCCCCTTTAGGCCCCTTTCACACTCGGGCGTTTTTCAGGCGGTACAGTGCTAAAAATAGCGCCAGTACACCGCTTGAAAAAATCCGGCCCCATTCACTCCAGTGTGAAAGCCGGCGGGCTTTCACACTGGAGCGGTGCGCTAGCAGGACAGTAAAAAAAAGTCCTGCTAGCAGCATCTTTGGAGCGGTATAGGAGCGGTGTATTCACCGCTCCTATACCGCTCCTTCCCATTGATTTGAATGGGACACCGCGGTAATACTGCCGCTCGTGGGGGGTAAAACCGCACCGCGAGCGGCCGAATACCACGGCTAAAACGACGGTAAAGCAGCGCTAAATACAGTGCTGCTTTACCGTCACCGCGGCTTCCGCCCCAGTGTGAAAGGGGTCATACCCTTCGCAGGTCCCATAATACCCCTTGCTTCCCAAGAATCATGCAGCTTCATTCACTAGATGGGGAAGTACATATAGCAACTATATAAAATACAGTACAAATAAGAAAAATACATGTCCTTGAAGTGTTTCAATTACAAAAGCCTCTTCTTCCTTCACCCATGAGAAGGTATGGCTCATATTCCAACAACTATTTTTTCTAGTTTTTGGATTTACAAGGGACCTCAATTGCATATTGACGACTTAAAGCAGTATTAAACCAGTGGCAGCTGGTGCTCAATATTTTAGGGGGCGGCTAACAAACCTGCCCCCTCACTCGCACAACCGCCAACCCCCCCTCGGGAGATGGATGGGAAGGTGGCGATCGGATGGTGGGCCGTGATCTGGGGGTGGTGCAAGCTCCTGGAAGCTGCCCCTGGCCCCCCTCAATCGCACCACCATCCCGCCTAGACGGGTAGCCATCCATGTCCTTACCTTAGGAGGTGGTGCTGGATCCAAGGTAGGGCTCCTGGAAGCTGCCCTTCCACCTGCTGCAGCTTGCTGAGGGAAGAGTTGGGCCATTGCTTCTCCTCCCAGCCAAACAGGAAGTGGGTCCTGAGACCCAATTGGCCAGGAGTCCTAAGACATTAGCTAATATTAATTTTCTAATGCCACACAACTGGGTGGACTCAGGGCGCACTGCTCTGTGCCCCAAGTCAACCCTTTTTGAAGCCAATTAGAGCCTCAAGCTCTAATCATGTGCTTCAAAAAAGAAAAAAAAAACATTGAAATCCATGCATCCGGCACCCTGCATGTAGATTAGGGATCGGGCGCATGGATTAGGGGGGCCTCTAATGGAGCGGCTGCCACTGTATTAAACCCAAAAGCAAACATTTATTAGATTGCAGTTTACTGATTCTTATGCCCCATACACACGGTCAGAAATTCCGACGGATTCCGACGGATTTTGTCCGACACTGGTGTTGCATACACACGGTCGTACAAAGTTGTCGGAAAATCCGATCATTTTGAACGTGGTGACGTTCATTGCGTACGACGGAACTACATAGAGGCTAGTAGC
The DNA here is from genome assembly GCA_028564925.1 of Lithobates sylvaticus. NCBI lineage: Eukaryota > Metazoa > Chordata > Amphibia > Anura > Ranidae > Lithobates > Lithobates sylvaticus. Next base: position 330,247,923 of record CM053029.1, on the reverse strand, counting down.
CAATAGCTTTGGTCTTGTAATTTGATCTGAGCATACGTGGCACTTTGTCCGTCGGAATTCGCTACACACGATCGGACTTTGTTGTCGGAAAATTTGAGAGCAGGATTTCAAATTTTTCAGTCAGAAAACACGGTCGGATTTTTCCGACAACATGGTCCGATCGGACATTTTCCGTCGGAAATTCCGACCGCGTGTACGGGGCATAAGATGTGATAGCTGCATTCGCTTTCTATTTTAGGCTTTCTTTCTTCTATTTTCATCTGGCGATCTGGAGTCTGCTCTTTTTCACAAGCTCAAGATCTCCAGCAGAATGTATCAATTTACATGGATGAGACCAAGCACTGGCGGGGGTGATTAAAACGATCAGCTTTCATTTACAGCTTGCTGTAACTGACTATAAAGTGTGAGCTGGAGTTTGGTTTTGATTTGTTATCTAAATTTGCTAATACATTTAACACTGCTTCCAGTGCTCCTGCATCCAGAGTTTTGTCTCACTAGTAACGCAGGTGTTTTACTGGCCAGATCACTAGGTGTAAACAGAGGAGGAAAAAAAAGAAAAAAAGCCAAAGAAAAGAAAACTTATATGCCGCCACCATATTCTTCTGATTCTGGATTTAATACTGTTTTAAGGTAATTACAGTAGGAACAAAAAAATGTGACTACAGTATAATTCGTTTTCGTACATGTGGGAGAAATGGAAAAATGAATAATAAAATAAAAATGGCAACAAAAACTCCTGTATAATACATTTTCAGTTAAAATGCATTGGGAATTAAATGTAATTTATCATCTTTAGTGTCGCTGCAGATTAGGAAGCACAGGTTGGCTACAAACCAGTAGTGGATTAGTAGCTGGAGGCGGTGCACTACAGAGAAATATTTATTCAACACACCCAGACGTGTTTGTAGCTGCAGAATGTTAAAGTGGACCCTTCATGCTTTCACTAAAAATCACAGTAGCATACGGCTCTGCATGCTGATATGAAATCCTCTTGCATTCAAAATGTAAAAAAAATGTTTTCTTTTACTTACAATTATTGTTTTTCCACTTCCTAATTTCTTTAACCACCTCAATGCAGGGCACTTACACCCCCTTCCTGTCCAAGCCATTTTTCAGCTTTCAGCGCTGTCACATTTTGAATGACAATTGCGCAGTCATGCTACACTGTAACCATGTGAAATTGTTATTTCTTCACACAAATAGAGCAAAAAAAGACCAAAAATGTTGCACAGCGCTTCACTGGGAAGATCAGTGTGCTGCTGTTTCTCTCCCCACCTCTAGAATCCTCATTCGCAGTTAAGAATATTGGTTATGTAATCACTTATGAAAAAAAGTTAAAAAAAAAAAGGTATTCATTAGATCGGTTTATGAGATTTGGAACTCATTGCATTTTCTTTTATGTAGATTTTACATCACGTCTTAACTTTTTTGGAATTGGAGTTGTATACAACCCCAATTCCAAAACAAAAATCTCATAAACCAAAATTTTATTCAGAACAGAAAATAGAAAACATATCAAATGTTTAAACTGAGAAAATGTACCATATTAAAAAAAAAAAAAATGGTAATTTTGAAATTGATGGTAGCAACATGTCTCAAAAAAGTTGGGACAGGGCAAGAGAAAGCTGGAAAAGTACGACCTCAAGCCAGAAAAATGTTGTGACAGGGCCATTTTTACCCTCTGCAGCTTCCCCTCTTTTTTTACGCTGTACAACCCTGTAAAGGTCTGGGAACTGAGGAAACCAGTTACTGAAGTTTTAGGAGAAGAATGTTGTCCCATTCTTGTCTGAGCATATGCTGCTCTAAAACCTGGATAAATCTTTCAGAATTGATGATGCCATTCCAGATGTGCAAGCTCCCATTCCATACGCACTAATACCATCAGAGATGCAGGCTTTAAACTAAGAAGATCCCTCTCCTCTTCAGTCGTTAGGACATAGTGCCCATGGTTGCCAAAAAGAATGTCAAATTTCAATTTGTCTGACTACAGAACAGTTTTCCACTTTGCAACAGACCATTTTGAATGAGCTTTGACCCAGAGCAGCAGCAGTGTTTCTGGATCAGGTTCAGATATGGCTTCTTCTTTGCATGATAGAGCTTTACCTTGCATTTTTGGATGGTACAGTGAAATGTGTTCACCGACAGGGATTTATGGAAACATTCCTGAGCCCATGCAGAGATGTCCATCACAGAATCATGCCTGTTTTTAATACAGTGCCATCTGAGGGCCTGAAGATCACAGGCCTTGTCCCTTGCACTCAGACTTTTCCAGATTCTCTGAAACTTTTGATGAGATTATGTACTGTAGATTGTTATATATTTTACAATATATATTTTACATTGAGGAGCATTTTTCTGAGATTGTTCAACAATTTTTGAATACAGCTTTTCACAGATAGGTGAACTTCTGTCAATCTTTACGTCTGAGACACTCAAACTCTCTAAGATGCTACGGTAATTTTTAAAAACAATCATGTTACTGACCTGTTACCAATTAACCTAATTAGTTCTTCCAGCATTCTCTTGTTAGTACCACTTACTTTACTAACCTTTTGTTGCCCTGCCCCAACATTTTTGAGACTTGTTGATGCCATTCATTTCAAAATGACCTTATTTTCTTTTCTTAAAATGGTACATTTCTTTCATTTAAAATGTTTTCTAATTTCTATTGTGAATAAAATATGGGTAACAAAAATATAAATAAAACTTCACTGTGCTTGGGTTTGTTAGTAACAAAGGACAGCAGCTAACATGTATTGTGGGTAACAATCAAAAATCTTCAAAAGGAAATGCAGCGCTAATAAAAGTCCATTAACAAGTAAAGTCCACAATTCCTAGGGAGCACCTAAGGTGTGCAATGGAGATAACCTGCAGGTGAAATAATAGTCCTCCACCAGCACCACAGCAAACCGGGCCTCTTACTCTTGGGAGTGGACCACTAAATTATAGGTGGTCTAATAGTGCTCAAACACTCATTAGCCTTGCTCCTGTTCATCACAGACTGCACAAACGCGATTCAAATCCTATTGTTCCCTCTGAGAGCTTCTCTTCACAGGTTAGATGTGCCAGAATAAGAACAGAGACCGCTTCATAGTGCAATATATCAAAGCACTTAGGTATTTCTTAAAAACTTATAGAATATACTCACACATTAGCAATAATATACAAGCGTGTCATGTAAAATCTCTGGTGGTTTCCAACCAGCAAGATGGCCTCCATCCATGTGTGCAGCGACATCACGTATTCAGGCTCTACCCAATGCGTTTCGTCATACCAGACATCATAAAATATGGGTATATGAGATTTTCACATCATTGCATTCTGTTTTTATGTACATTTTACACAGCATCCCAACTTTTTGGGAATTAGGGTTGTATATACAATATATACATATTTATATACACACAAACAAAATTTTTTTTCTTGCAATTTTATGTTAAACTAAATGGGTTGTTTTACAAGATGAGTATTCCCATACACTTTAAAGTACTGGTGATGTCACCCTGGCTTTACAGCTGCATCCTGGGAAGTTCCTGACACAGGTTCCAGGAGACAGATCCGGAGTTCTAGGCAGAGTTCCAGGAATTAATGGGGATACAATAATCTGCCCTCAGTAAAAATAGCCACCATGAGATTTTTGGGAAGAAAAAGAAAAATAAGGTATGCAAAGAATAAAAAGACTGTAATTATCTAGTATTTGTTGGTAGATTGTCATTGCTAAACATATCTAAATTACTAAAATTCTATTACAGGGGGTCCCTGAGTTACGAACTCGTTAGGGACTGTCCTGCTGTTCTTAAATCGGAAATGTTCGTAAGTCGGCCGCACATGCGCAGACCGACAATTACGAACATTTCCGATGTTCCGTCGAATGCCGTTCTGCGCATGCGCTGCAAATTACGGACATTTCCGATGTTTGCCGTCATTTTCCGAGGCTCCGTCTGGCCGCGTATGTGCAGAACAGCCGAAGGTCCGCGGGAAATGGCGGAGGGTCCCCGCAGCGCCCGGTTCGTAAGTAGGAGATGTTCATAGGTCGGGCGTTCGTAAGTCGGGGACCCCCTGTACTAACATTCCTTTGTTGTAAGTTCCTCTTTAACCACTTGCCGACCGCCCCCTGTATATATACGTCGGCAGAATGGCACGTACAGGCAGAACCACGTACCTGTACGTGCCATTCTTCCGGCGGGTGGGGGGTCCGATCGGACCCCCCCCGGCCGGCGGGGACGGTCGGGATCGCTTCAGGAGCGATCCGGGATGAGGGGACGGCCAGTGGTTTCTGGCCACCCCCTCGCGATCGCTCCTGGCGAATCAGATGCTTCCTCTGTCTGTGTCAATCAAAACACAGGCAGAGGAAGTGATGTCACGCTCGGTGCGCCGGTCTATGTGACCGGAACGCCGAGCTGTGAACATCTAAAGGTTAGTGCACCAACAGTACACTGACACCAGTACACATAGGCACACACAACACCCCCCTGTCACCCCCAGATCACCCCCCAGATCACCCCCTCCCCCCCCAGTCACAGTGTCACTAATTGCAGTGATCATTTTTTTACTGATCACTGCATTTAGTGTCAGTGTGACTGTAATAACTGTCAGTGCAGTTAGTTTTAGGTCCAAGGTAGCCCCCCACCCCCCCCTAATAAAGGTTTAACCCCTTGATTGCCCCCCAGGTAACCCTTTCACCCCCTTTTGCCAGTGTCACTAAGCGATCGTTTTTCTGATCGCTGTATTAGTGTCACTGCTGTCGCTAGGTAACCATTTTTTTTTTTTTAGGTAACCGCCATGTTTATATAGGTTCATAAATAGGTTTATAGGTCAGGTACCCCCATATTACAACCTAAATAAAGGTTTTAACCCCCTGATTGCCCCTAGAGTTAACCCTTTCACCAGTGATCACTGTATAACTGTCACTGGTGACGCTGGTTAGCCAGTTAGTTATTTCGTTATTTAGGTTCCCCGTCAGGTTTTTATATAGCGTCAGGTACCCCCATATATTACCTAATAAAGGTTTTAACCCCCTGATTGCCCCTAGTTAACCCTTTCACCCCCTTTTGCCAGTGTCACTAAGCGATCGTTTTTCTGATCGCTGCATTAGTGTCGCTAGGTAACCATTTTTTTTTTTTAGGTAACCGCCATGTTTATATAGGTTCATAAATAGGTTTATAGGTCAGGTACCCCCATATTACAACCTAAATAAAGGTTTTAACCCCCTGATTGCCCCTAGAGTTAACCCTTTCACCAGTGATCACTGTATACACTGATAACCAAAAACCCAAAAAAAGTCCCTGGTGACGCTGGTTAGCCAGTTAGTTATTTCGTTATTTAGGTTCCCCGTCAGGTTTTTATATAGCGTCAGGTACCCCCATATATTACCTAATAAAGGTTTAACCCCCTGATTGCCCCTAGTTAACCCTTTCACCCCCTTTTGCCAGTGTCACTAAGCGATCGTTTTTCTGATCGCTGCATTAGTGTCGCTAGGTAACCAGTTTTTTTTTGTATTACTGTTACGGGTGACGCTGGTTAGTTAGCTTGTTTTTTATACTGTCAGGGCACCCGCCATTTATTACCCAATAACGGTTTAACCCCCTGATCGCCCGGCGGGTGATATCAATTAGGTTTTAGGGTCAAATAAGGTCTGCGTCGCCCCAGGTTAGTGCCAGTACCGCAAACACCCACGCGCAAAGCATACACCTCCCTTAGTGGCACAGTATCTGAACAGATCAATATCTGATCTGATCAGATCTATACTAGCGTCCCAGCAGTTTAGGGTTCCAAAAAAAAACGCATTGTTAGCGGGATCAGCCCAGATACCTGCTAGCACCTGCGTTTTCCCCCTCCGCCCAGCCCAGCCCACCCAAGTGCAGTATCGATCGATCACTGTCACTTACAAAACACTAAGCACACATAACTGCAGCGTTCGCAGAGTCAGGCCTGATCCCTGCGATCGCTAACATTTTTTTTGTGGTAGCGTTTTGATTCAGTCGCTTCAGTCAGGAGCTTTTTTACCTGTGAATCTCAAAAAAATAAAAAAAAATAAAATAGTTGTCGTTTTATTGTTCTCTCTCTCACTCTATTCTCTCTCTATTGTTGCTCTTTTTTTACTTCATTCTATTCTGCAATGTTTTATTATGTTTTATTATGTTTTATTATGTTTTATCATGCTTGCTTTTCAGGTATGTAATTTTGTTTACTGTGTGTTTTAGTGTTGAGCATTTTTTTGTTTTCAGGTGCGCCATTCAGTTGCAACGCGGATTTATTTATCTTGACAGCAACAGCGTTTGCTCCCACGATACATAAAGCCGCGACTCCAACGCTGTAGGAGGTGATTTCACCACCACAGTTAAAAAAAAGAGCATATATGCCGAAGCATGGGGCAGCAGGGGGGGGGAGGAGCGATTGGCTCCTAATGCCACGTACATACGGTCGAAATTCCGACCGTGTGTACACGGCATAACTTTTGCGGGAGGATGCCCCCATGCATCGGCATATATAAATGGTGCATGTATGCCCATCATTAGAAGTGGGTGGATGAAGGGAGGTATTCTAATGGTGGGCATACCCACCAATCAATCTCTTTTTTTTCGTTCAGCCAAGAGGCTGCATGAAAAAAAAAAAAGATTACAATATATGTCCAGTATGTTGCTGGACTTTGAATGGTTATACCAGAATGATGCCTGCAGGTTTAGGTATCATCTTGGTATCATTCTTTTCAGCCAGTGATCGGCTTTCATGTAAAAGCAATTCTAGCGGGTAATTAGCCTCTAGACTGCTTTTACAAGCAGTGGGAGGGAATGTCCCCCCTCCCGGATATAAACCGCGCCATTGGGAAATTGGGAAAGCATTTTATCACACCAATCTTGGTGTGGTCAGATGCTTTGAGGGCAGAGGAAAGATCTAGGGTCTAATAGACCCCAATGTTTTCAAAAAAAGAGTACCTGTCACTGCCTATTGCTATCATAGGGGATATTTACATTCCCTGAGATAACAATAAAAATCATAACAAAGAAAAAAAATGGAAGGAACAGTTTAAAAATAAAATAAAAAAGCTAAATAAATAAAAAAAAAACCAAAAAAAAAAAAAAAAAGCACCCCTGCCCCCCCTTCTCTTGCGCAAAGGCGTACACAAGCGTTGGTCTGGCGTCATATGTAAACAGCAATTGCACCATGCATGTGAGGTATCACCGCGAAGGTCAGATCGAGGGCAGTAATTTTAGCAGTAGACCTCCTCCGTGAATCTAATGTGGTATCATGTAAAGGCTTTTAAAGGCTTTTAAAAATGTATGTAGTTTGTCGCCACTGCGTGTTTGTGCGCAATTTTAAAGCATGTCGTGTTTGGTATCCATGTACTCGGCCTAAGATCATATTTTTTATTTCATCAAAAATTTGAGCAATATAGTGTGTTTTAGTGCATTAAAATAAAAAAAAGTGTATTTTTTCCACAAAAAATGCGTTTGAAAAATCGCTGCGCAAATACTGTGTGGAAAAAAAAAAATGCAACACCCACCATTTTAATCTGTAGGGCCTTTGCTTTAACAATATATATAGTGTTTGGGGGTTCAACGTAATTTTCTTGCAAAAAAAAAATATGTTTTCATGTAAACAAAAAGTGTCAGAAAGGGCTTTGTCTACAAGTGGTTAGAAGAGTGGGTGACGTGTGACATAGGCTTCTAAATGTTGTGCATAAAATGCCAGGACAGTTCAAACCCCCCCCAAATGACCCCATTTTGGAAAGTAGACACCCCAAGCTATTTGATGAGAGCAATGTTGAGCCCATTAAATATTTTTTTTTTTTGTCCCAAGAGATTGAATAATGAAAAAAAAAAAAAATATATATATTTTTTTTACAAAAAGTTGTCACTAAAATGATATATTGCTCAAACATGTCATGGGCATATGTGGAAATACACCCCAAAATACATTCTGTTGCTTCTCCTGAGTACGGGGATACCACATGTGTGGGACTTTTTTGGGAGCCTAGCTGCGTACGGAACCCCAAAAACCAATCACCGCCTTCAGGCTTTCTAAGGGTGTAATTTTTTTATTTCACTTCTCACTGCCAATCACAGTTTCGGAGGCCATGGAATGCCCAGATGGCATAAAACCCCCCAAAATGACCCCATTTTGGAAAGTAGACACCCCAAGCTATTTGCTGAGAGGTATTGTGAGTATTTTGCAGATCTCGCTTTTTGTCACAAAGTTTTGAAAATTGAAAAAAGAAAAAAAAATTTTTTTTTTCTTTACTTTCTTCATTTTCAAAAACAAATGAGAGCTGTAAAATACTCACCATGCCTCTCAACAAATAGCTTGGGGTGTCTACTTTCCAAAATGGGGTCATTTGGGGGGTTTTGTGCTATTTTGGCATTTTATGGCCTTCGAAACGGTGATAGGTAGTGAGGAGTGAAATCAAAAATTTGCACCCTTAGAAATCCTGAAGGCGGTGCTTGGGTTTCGGGGCCCCGTACGCGGCTAGGCTCCCAAAAAGTCCCACACATGTGGTATCCCCATACTCAGGAGAAGCAGCAAAATGTATTTTGGGGTGCAATTCCACATATAACTATGGCATGTGTGAGCAATATATCATTTAGTGACAACTTTTTGAAAAAAAAAAAAATCTTTTTTATTTTTGTCTTTATTCAATCACTTGGGACTAAAAAAAAAAATATTCAATGGGCTCAACATGCCTCTCAGCAAATAGCTTGGGGTGTCTACTTTCCAAAATGGGGTCATTTGGGGGGGTTTTGTACTTCTCTGCCATTTTAGCACCTCAAGAAATGAAATAGGCAGTCATAAATTAAAAGCGGTGTAAATTCCAGAAAATGTACTCTAGTTTGTAGACGCTATAACTTTTGCGCAAACCAATAAATATACGCTTATTGGCATTTTTTTTTACTAAAGACATGTGGCTGAATACATTTTGGCCCAAATGTTTGACTAAAATTGAGTTTATTAGATTTTTTTTATAACAAAAAGTAGAAAATCTCTTTTTTTTTCAAAATTTTCGCTTTTTTTTTTTTTTTTTTCCGTTTATATCGCAAAAAATAAAAATCACAGAGGCAATCAAATACCATCAAAAGAAAGCTCTATTTGTGGGAAGAAAAGGACGCAAATTTCGTTTGGTTACAAAATTGCATGACCGCGCAATTACCAGTTAAAGTAGTGCAGTGCGAAATTGAAAAAAGACCTCTGGTCCTTTGGCTGCCAAATGGTCCGGGGCTGAAGTGGTTAAAGTGTTAGTTCACTTTTACAAAAAAAATGTAACGGCACTGACCAATTAGAATCCATCTGGTCCGTCCCAGAAGCACTGACAGAGAAAAGGGAGAAGAGTGGGGATTTCAAATCCTCAGACTGCTTGAGCAGCTGCCAGGGGTACTGATAGCTCAGCAACCCCAGAGGTAAGTACAGTGGGGACCGTAGGGGTAAGGAGAGTAACTGGTGGTAGTTAAACTTATTTTTTTTTTGTAAAGTTGAACTAACCTTTTAGCATTATATGTGTATCATAAAAGGCTGCCTTTTCTTAATTTTTTTTGTTTACGAACTGTCGCTGCTGCAACATGCAATGTGTAACTTGTCAGCTGTGGTTGTATTTTGTTATCCTTGTCTGACCTTCTGTTGCAGACCTTGGTCCTCTGCCTGACGTTACTTACTGTCAATGTGAACACGGTCTGTCCTGAACACCACATGTTTCTCATGTCAACTTTTTTGCAGTTTGGTTCTTTTGGATTCTGACCCCAGACCTTTCCCCAGCTATGACCTGTCTGAGGTTCACACTTACCACATAAATTCAATACCACCATCAAGGGCTCTGGTGAAAAACAGGTACTTCCAGAGCCTACACCTTGACAAAGGCTTTTTCCCACCTTGCAGTTGGCTCCAATCCTCCAATGACTTCTTTTCTTTCGTAGATAATGAACCCTAAATCCTTAGGCCCCTTTAACACTGGGGCATTGGTGTCGTCGGCAGTAAAGGGCCGCTATTTTTAGTGTCGCTTTACTGTTGTTTTTGCGGCAATTTGCCGGCGGTTGGGCAGCGGTGCCCATTCATTTCAATGGGCAGGAGCGGTGGAGGAGCGGTGTATACACCGCTCCAAAGATGCTGCTTGCAGGAGTTTTTTTAACGTCCTGCCAGCGCTTCGCCTCAGTGTGAAATCCCTCTGGCTTTCACACTGAGACTGCAGGGGAGGTGTTTTTCAGGCGCTTTACAGGAGCTATTTTTAGCCCAAAAGTGCCTGAAAAATGTCTCAGTGTAAAAAGGTCTTACAACAATACTACTATTGGATGACTAGTATGTAACACACAATGAGTCTAGTGGTTGTAAATAATTAAAGGAGTTATAAAGGCAGAAGGTTTTTTATCCTAATGCATTATATGCATTGGGATAAAAAGCCTTCTGTGTGTAGCAGCCTCCCCAGCACCCCTAATACTTACCTGAGCCCCATCTCTGTCCAGCGATATCCACAAGTCCCTCGGCCGTCTGGGACTCTACCTCCTGATTGGCTTAGACACAGCAGCGGCGCCATTGGATCCCACGGCTATCAATCAAAGTCAGTTAGCCAATCAGGAGAGAGAGGGCGGGGCCAAACGGCAACTCTGTATCTGAATGGACACACAGAGCTGCAGTTCGGCTCGGGAGGCCCCATAGCAAGCTGCTTGCTGTGGGGGCACTCAACAGGAGGGAGGGGCAAGGAGCAGCGAAGAGGGGCCTGAGAAGACGAGGATTCAGGCTGCCCTCTGCAAATCAACTGAATCGCTCTGATTCAGTTGATAACTGAAAAAAAAAATAATAACTGAAAAAAAATAACTGAAAAAATAAATAAATAATTAAATAACAAACATATTATACTTACCTGCTCTAGGTAAGTATAATATGTTTGTTGTTTTATTTTTATTTTTTAAAACTAGACTTTACAATCACTTTAAAACTGTAATACATGCAAATATATGAAGATACCCTTTAATCTGGATTTATTTATTTGTTCTACAAATAAATCTATTATTAAACAAGCTAGTATAAGTAGCAGAGATTGACTTTACATCTGCTTGTTATAATCTCCTGCACTGCAATGTAAGACAGGGTTGCCAGGCTAACATTAGCCATCTAGAGATATTATAGAATGATCGGTCATGTATGCCCATTAATGTGTTCAGCAGCAGCTTCTACTCTAAACAGTAATATTTTTGATACATGCACTTACCTATTCATGCATTAAAGTAACATTAAACTGTTTGGTTTTGTTTAAATAAAATAAACATCTTATACTTACCTGCTCTGTGCAATGTTTTGCACAGAGCAGCCCCGATATTCCTTTTCTGGGGTCCCCTGCCAGCACTCCAGGTCCCTCTTCTTTGGCGAGTGCCCCCATGAAAAGCGGCTTCCATGGTGGCACTCGCGTGGCCCCGCCCCTTCTAAGAATTTGATTGACAACAGCGGAAAACAATGGCTTCCGCTGCTATCAATCTGCCCAAAAAGGAGGGAGACAGCGGCAAGAGCCAATGCTCTTGTGCACATCGCTGGATCGGATCAGCCTGCAGCAGAGAAGTTTTTTACCTTAATGCATAGAATGCATTAAGGTAAAAAACCTTGAGGCTTTAGAACCACTTTAAATTATAGTTGGATGGCTTCTTAAAAAGCGGAAAGGCAAGGTACTGGTTTATTTCAGGAGAACCAGTAGCGATTGGGTGAGGTTTTCTTACTTGACTGACCCCTTAAAGCTAAAGCTGGTCTTATACATCAGATCTGGTCACAACAACAACATTTACCAACTTCTAAAACGTGTTCTACCTAGCCAATCGTTTTAGATTAAAAACAGCCAAGTGGACTTTCACACCACAGATCGCACAGTAAAAGTTTAAATCTGATTTTGAAAAACTGTGTGGCCATTATTACCATAGAGGAAAGCACAGGCATAACCTCATTAATGTGCTTCTCCCTCACTGTCCAATCAGCAGGCTGGTGGTAGCAGAAGGCAGAATCTAGGCAAGGTAGCAGTTTTGCCCCACCCTTCTTCCATTGACTGACGTTGATAAAAATTGCGATAGGCATGAAGAAGATGGCACATTTGCATTGTCTGTTCAGGCATGGCTCACCCCATCAGATACCAACTCCTTACAAGTACCTCTGTCAGCACCTGGATCACCTGCTGGTGGCACTGTGGTTTCCTGGGTGGAGTGTTGTAGTTCCAGTGTCCACCAGCGGATGTCTACAAGCAGCCAGCATACCCCAGTAATCAGTCTCCACCCAGTGCTGGCTGCTGGGAGGGTAATTAGTTCCTCCTCTACTGTTCCCTTGTGCTTCAGTGTTTTGTCCTGCTAGCCAGACACTGCCTGCTGTTTGTTCCTGAACCTGATTTCTGTCTTGATCCTGTCTGTCTTGTATCTGTACCTTAAATTCTGATCCCTCCTATCTGCTCCCCTTGTGCCTGATTCCAGTCTTGGTTCCCTCCTTTCCGTACACCTCATGTTCTACCCTGTGATCTGTGTTCCCCATTTTGTAAATATTGTATGTAAATAGGCAGTTATTTAGGTTGCTTGTTAGGTATTTTTGTCAGTTATGATTTACTTGTATTTTCACATTTTCTATGTATTTTTGGTTGCTGGTGCTTGGATGTGTTTTGCTTCTCTGTTCTTAAACTTGCTTAAATCATATATAGTCTGGTCTCAGTCTCCATGCTCCTGCCTGGGTTGCCTTGTGGATAATCCCACTCTGGGTGGTGGTAAGGGGTTGAAGGATGCAAAATTTTGGCAAGGCCTTTAGATTAGTCTTTCTTCAGGGTCAGTATCAATGGTTTTTCTACTGTTATCTTTTTTGGGACAGAGTTGCACTGTGCCAATCAAAATAATTGAGGTTCTTGCACCTATATGTCAGACATATTTAGGGGCATACAACTTAGATCCTTAGTTTATATATTTGCATCAAGCTTTTAGACCTTCGCAAAGTCCACTTTGAGAAACACTTCTGTGGAAAATATACAGTTTTTAATAGATTATTAGTTCCCACCAATCGGGTGAGTATGATTTTCATAGTTTGTTTATACAACCCCTGTAAGATCATGCCTATTCTCCTTGTTATGGTTATTCTAAATTATACAATTGTCATGATGGTATCTCCTCAGGTTCCAGAAAAAGCTTTCATGTATGGATCATGAAATATGTCAGGAGGATTAAGATTAAATAATCATTGAAAGAAAAATATTTTGGACTTTGTGGGGCACCATCCCAAACTGATCTAGTAATACTTACACGCTATCATGTCATTTAATAGGTCTCCCTCTGGTGCTGTGCAAGGAGTATTTCTGATATTGTGTAGAACACCAGCATAACATCCCCAGCAGGACACAAGTAAATGACATCAGAGTGCCGTGCTATGAAATACAATATTTCTTTGAAATGCTGTTCTTTCATAATCTCCCCAGGAGGGATTGTATTCATTATAAGCAGTGTTTATTTTGGCGAGTTGATGTTTTTGGACTTCAGATAAAACAGCTAAGACTCAAAAACTCCTAATGTTTATTTGTGCATGAAAAAGGTTTGTCCACGCAAAACAGGTCTTTATGTTTTAGGTAGATTCTGGCAGGTTTAATCATACACCACTTTCTTACATATTCAGAGAACTCCGTCATCATGACCCTTGAAATCCTCCTCTTAACTACTTATTTTTTCTTACAGATATCCACGTATGAGGAATAAGGCTTGTACCCCAACTAAGAACTCTGAGGTCAGAGTGGATATCTGAGAACCTTTGTAGATCTTTTGGTAGGTACTTTGGGTGACTGCTCTTGTTTAGCCTATGTAGAAGGGAGGGGATGGACATTTATGGTGTATGCCAACCTTTCTCAACCTTTTCAACACAATGAGCCCCCTGAAATAGCTTTCTAGGCTCAGGGAACCCCTACTAAAAAATTATTATATCTACAATTCATAATACCTTAGTGTGATGTTAGCGGGAAGAATGCTCCTTTCACTTGTGGACATTGGAGATAATTATCCCCTTACAAATAGCTAAAAAGATAAATGGTGTGAATGGAAACTTATCTGAAGGGCACAAATTGCTCATTGCTCAAGGAACCCATAGCAACCACTGGAGGAACTCTGGTTGAGAAACCTGCCCTTATAGAGCTACTGGCCATCCAGTATTTTCATCCTTGTCTTACAGAGAAGGTTGCTATCAGTGGCCCACAAGATAAAACACAGCCACTGCTAAAGCCTAGTACACACTATCCAATTTTTTTTCATTCAACCCAGATAAGGAGCTCAGGAGGAGATCATGTACTAACTATTTGATGTTAGTACAGCGATATCCCTGCTGAGCTACGGTGTTCTGACAGGGGGATGTACGCATACCCCCCCCCCCACCGCCAGAACCCACCGGTAAGCGTTCTCTCCCATCGGCATTCAGCAGACCTTTTTCGGTCATGCCGCTTCAACAGAAGCCAGGCGACTTCTGTCAAACCGGCTACCGTACACGTGGGGCAAATGTCAGGCAGCTCCTATTGAACCGACCAATACCGTCTGACATTCATCCTGCCTGGGCTTAAGGCGTAGGATAGCTATATGGTATTATAGCAAAGGGTAAGGTTGAAAATGACCAGATAGGCGACTGTATTATGTCTATTCCACTTTTAATTAATTATCAGCTCTGAGTGGACTCGCCCTTCCTCCAGGCTTCATTCACATTTGGAGTTTTGGGATCTTGAGCAGAATCCCAAAACTCCAAATGTAAACAAAGCCTTAGCATTTATGTAAAAGACATACAAAGGCAGCTTGAGAGAGGCAACTGTGTTTTAATAGTTAACATATCTGAAATACAAATCCAAGGCAAACAGAGATAAGAAATGTTGCAGAGAGAATATCTTTTACAGTTTCTGAGGGTTTTGTCCAAGCTGTGTTCTTGTCTCAGGTACTTTTGGAAAAAAAATTGAGGAAAAGCCAATGAAACGTGCTGTTTTAGTGGCTCACTGGGACCTCTTTAGTGTGCTGTGTCTTTTGGAGTGATGTCACGGCAGGTTCTCAACAGACAACAGATTCTCAGACCAACCTTTAGATTGCTATGATTAATTCCTGCACTTCACCAATAATACATTTGGTTCAGGACATTACAGAAACATTCCACTAATGACTTTATCCGAAATACAATATATGTAGAAAATCAATAACTATTTGGTGACAAAATGTATTTCTTATGGCGTCCCTTTGGCTTTTACTGCTGAGCACATTTTGCAGCAATTTTAATTTGTATTCTTTTCTATGGCAACAGCTACCCATGATATGAATGAACCCATAAGGTCTAAACCTGGAAAAAGTTATTTAGTGAATGAACTTCACTAAAAGGGTCTGGACACATGAACACAAGGGCAATTTAAAGTAAAGTGGAGTGAGTCTATGTTTCCTTTAAACCAATCTTATGCAGCACATATGTTTAAAAAGACAATGTCCCCTTTGACATCCAGGGCAAAGTGAGAGTGTCTCTGTAAACCCTGGTTACTGACTTTGCCAATGTTCCTTTGACACTCTTGCAGCCGGCACCTTAATCCCTAGTGTCTGCTGGTGTCGGAAGCTAAAGTGATGTCACTCTCTCTGTTATAAGACAGTCCGGAGGCCTAGAGTTTGTCTAATAAACCCGAGCACTGTCACAGAGGAGGGGGGTCACATGCTCCCCCATACCCAGAAGAACCAGGTATTGTCACCAGCTGTAATGGAAGAAGAGTTGCAAGGGAGTGTTGGCAAGTTAAGTAAACTGAATTGGGGGGGAGAGCATTTACAAAGACAATAAATGGTCAAATTGATAATGTCTCTTTAAAGCATAGTAGAGGTTTGCTTCACTTTAGTACCTTAGCCCCAACATTTATAAAGGTGTTTTGCTGCTAATGTATATATTCACCGTTCATCCAAATTGGGTAAAGGGGGGTCAATCTATAATTAATGATATTTAACAGCTTTTCATTTTAAAACCAGATCCTGCTTTGTAACTGAATAGTTCTCTTTTGACTATAGAAAAAACAACACTTTAGAAACTGTTACATATAACTTTAGCAATCCAAGGCTACCATTACTTTTATAAAAACAATTACTAACATACTTTACCATCCAACATTTTAAGGGCTGGTGTACACATGCATTTCTTTACATCAGAACTGCTTTTTTTTTTTTTTTACCAATACAATTTAATGGGAATGCAAAAGCAGCTTAAAACAGGTCAGAGGCAGGTCAGAAGGAATACAGGCTGAATGCACCCAAAAATGGGAATGTTGCACTTGCCTTAAAATCTAAATCTAGCTCTGCCTATTTCAACAAGTACCCCCCCCCATTGCCAACCACATTTCAACAAACCAAATCCTTTACTGGTAAACTCCGCTTTTTAATGCTCTGACTTTCTGGATGTTTTTTTTTTTTTTTTTTTTCAATGGTAACATCTGTGAGCACTGAAATATTGTCACAAGATATTATCTACAATTTATTGCATGTGCCTGAACTATGTCTACATGAATTGTATCACTTGTCAATTGTTATTGCTGTATATAATACATTATTATTTAACTTGACAGAAGGGCATTTTAGACATATTAGTGTGCTAGCATCCATTTGGAAAAACCTATAGCAACAGTAATAGTACTTTTACCACTGCAATCTACTTTGAATTCTGTAAAAGGATAATATTATACAAAAGGTTTTTGCACTGATGTACAGTATGTATATGCTATATTGTCAAATTCAGGAATAGTAGTGGGAAAAAGCCAAAGAAGAAATCCCAGAAGAAAAATTTGTTTCATAAAGTTTTCAGCCTGTAACAGATAAGGAAATCTGTATAGGATACAGTAACAGCCCATAAGTCAGAGCAGATTCATGTATATAGAATCCTTGCCTCCACCACTTCCTTTGATAAGAGGAATTTGCTCTTCGCTAATGTGATGAGTTTTCAAACTTTTATTACAGCTTACGGTCAGAAATAAGACTGGCCAGGTTATCCCAACTGGAATTATGCTTTAAAATGTGTTTCCACCTTTCCAGCCACATTTAGGAACCTGTATGTTTGTTATGTATTCCCATTTACATAACATACCTAAAAATAAATAAAAACATATTTTTTTTTACCTTTTTAGTTGTTCATTTGGGCAGGATTATAGACAGAATTCTGTAGCCAGCTTGTTTTGTTCAGAATAACTTGTACTGTGCTCATAGGTGTGTGCAGCCTATTGCATTAGGGTGTGCACCCCAAAGCGCAAACACACATGCACGTGTGTGTATATATGTGTGTGTATATAACAAACATTTATAGAAACATGGACTGTGCCAGTATAGCAGAGGTTGATGTCTGTAGGACAGTGGATGGTGTCAGTCAGTAGAGCAGTGAATGTGTCATGGATGGTGTCAGTCAGTAGAGCAGTGGAAGTGTTAGTAGGTCCGTGGATTGTGTCAGTAGAGCAGTGGACATGTTAGTAGGTCTGTGGATTGTGTCAGTAGAGCAGTGGAAGTGTTAGTAGGTCCGTGGATTGTGTCAGTAGAGCAGTGGAAGTGTCAGTAGGACAGTGGATGGTGTCAGTCAGTAGAGCAGTGAAAGTGTCAGTAGGACAGTGGATGGTGTCAGTAAGTAGAGCAGTGGAAGTGTCAGTAGGACAGTGGATGATGTCAGTCAGTAGAGCAGTGAAAGTGTCAGTAGGACAGTGGATGGTGTCAGTCAGTAGAGCAGTGGAAGTGTTAGTAGGACAGTGGATGGTGTCAGTCAGTAGAGAAGTGGACGGCGTCAGTAAAGCAGTGTATGGTGTCAGTAGAGCAGTGTATGGTGTCAGTAGGGCAATGGCAGTGAATTTTGTCTGATTCCTGTGAATACAAGCCACATATGGCCAGCTTGCCCCTTAGTAGTTTATAACTGATAATAAAGATCTGCCAGCAAACTACAGACAAGGTTAATTACAATTAACATAACTCTCCAGCCTCTTTCTTAACATTACATAAAACATACATTACATAAAAACTAAGTCTTTAGGAAAGAGCAAGTAAAAAGGTAAGCAGGAATTTTTACAGTTATGATGTGTGAATGAGAACACATTACAAATGTGAGATAGGTGTTATCCCAATTTGGCTGTAAAGTTGAAATACACAAGCCAAGCTTTCAGGTTGGACAGTATAAGAAGGACTAAAGTAAAGAACTTTTTTCCTCTTCTTACTGAAATCATCAAAGATGATCGGGAACCATTTAAGCTAACAGAGGAAGTTTCACAAGAGAATGCAAGAAACTAGAAGTGGAGTTTTACTCCAGTTTATTAATTTCCTGCATTGAATACAACAGTAGATGGCACTACAAATAAAAAAACAAACAAAAAAACAAACAAAAACAAAACAAAAAAAGAAACAACAAAACGTTGCCATCTACAGGTGATATAATGTAAACATAAAGCTTGTCTGCATTATCTGTACCACATGAAGAATTATGCTTATAGAGCACCAGCTAATCTAACATTTACGCTGTAATACATATTAAATCTTTTTACCTAGTAGGTTACATGAAAGGGGACATCCTTTAACCATGTTATGTGTGAAATCTGGCCCTGTAAATGCTACATGCAATGGAACACAACTCAGAAGAGAGTATTACATTGCAGAATAAGGGATTCTCCTATAGAAAGGCTTTGTCAATCCTGCTCAGGTTTTTTTTTTTGAAAGATGCAGAACTTTTAAGCTTTTTTAAAAATATGTCTACGAGAGGCCTGCAGAAAGAAATGTGAACACATCACTTGTGAATATAGGAAAAGAGTGGTTATATATTGTGCCAATGACCAAGTGGCATAATAGTAGCTGTATCCTTCCACGTGTACCCTAAAGCCTCGTACACGCACTTAGATTTTCGGACGACCGAACGTCTGATTTTTGTGGCATGCCGAAAGTGATGAGGTTACTCACCATATACGAAAATTTTCGTACGACAGAATACAACTTCAGAAGTGACGTAATATGTTGAATCGTTTTTTGCATGTGATCTTTCGTTTCTGAGCATGCGTAGCCTTGCTCTTACGATTTTTTTTGTTTGAAAACCATACTAATGAAACAAAAATCGGATGTTGAGTTCACATCGAACAAAAATATTATAGTCTGCATATCCAGCTTTTGTCTGATGAAAAGGGAAATCGGCTGTCGATAGCACCATACTAATGAGCCGAAAATTGTATGAATTTTTCTATCCGATATTCGTATCGTGTGTACGGGCCTTAAAATGCAGATATCAATACATTTTGCTAGATATAAGTGAAAGTGGTTCTTCAGTCATCTTTTGAAAAATTTGAAGTTAGCAGCTACAAAAACTGTAGCTGCTGACTTTTAATACATAGACACTGGCCTGTCCCAAGATCCAGCGCGGTCATCACCTATCCAGTTTCTTCACTGGGCTTCGGTCCCTGTCACCGGCATACTAACCGTGGGCAGCCAGTTGTGATTACTTGTGGCCTCACATCTGAATGGTGCCGCAGCTTTCTGGGACCTGTGATGACTCCCAGAAGGCTGAGGGGGAAGGAGGGGGCTTGGATCGCCGTGGCGATCTATTCAGAGGTGGGAGCGGGTACCTGTCAAAACCTCCCAAAAAATATGTGCCAAGGGGAGGAGGAAAAGTGTAACTTCCCCTTTTGGTTGAAATTCCGCTTTAAATACTCACTGTTCTGTTCTGCAAACTCAGAAGTTAGCAAAGTGTCCATGAGCTGTAGAACACAAAGTTGTATACTGTACATAGCAAGGTATGTGTTCTGTGCAAGTGCTGATTAGAACTGGGTGCTGACATTTTACCTAATCCACTGCAGCAGGTACAGGACCTAAAATCAATGGTCTTTCTCTTAATCGCTTGTAACAAGAAGATAAGCTTTTTTCTGTTTTAAAGTAAAGCCGGCCATACATGGATCGAATGTCTGCCGGTTTAGCAGGAAACGGCCAAATTTCAAATTTCAATCCATTTATGGTTGTTCCCGTTCTCGAGAAGTCGACCTATTAATTGACTTTTCATGAACGGGACTGCTGGAAAATTTCTGCTCAATTAGTGCATGAAGCCAATAGTCTGCAGTGCTTATCAGTGTATTCTGACGGTGGTGAAATGCTACTGTCAGAATACAAAGACACAGAAACAAAGAAAAAGAATGGGACTTTAAATGAGGCTTATTGCTGCAAAAATGAGTGTATGAAGTAACACTACTCACCATACAATCATTATCTTCCAGATTGGTGCAGATTGTTATTAGATCATCTATCCTCTATGGAATTGCATTGTGATGACCTGACCTGCCTGTGAGCTGACCCCCTGACTTGGTTTTGGGTTTTCTGCCTCAGCTCCGGTCTGGGCATGTGATGGGGACCCCCTCTCCCATTCCCTTCATCTTCACATGAGCCAGTTTAGTTCTTGGGCTGATCTTTAAGTATTAGTATATCCAAACACCCCCTAAGGGAACTTTTATTTACCGTTTAGGAAGTTTTCCCTCGCTCATTTTTTATGAAGGGTTTTTTATATTTATATATGATTTTTCCGTACTTACAGTAAATTAATTTTTGCATTCATACTTCTGATGTGTGAACGTGATGCCAAGACAGTTTGGCTTTTATACAGCATGTATTCTGTTATGAATATGTATCATCATTGTATACAGTGTATGTGTTTATGGTATACTTTTACCAAAATATCCGCTTTTATGTATGTTTTGAAAACATTATCATGCATTTCTAGACTGCGGAATTGCTTTTGATACAATAAAGGTTTTATCATATATTTATTCCATACACTCATTTTTGCAACAATAAGCCTCATTTAGGCTGTATTCACACCTAGGCAGTTTTAGTGCTTTTTGCATTTTGCAGATTTGCACTACAGTCCATTTAACATGGTTTCCTATGGAAAACGTTCTGTAGTGCAAATCTGCAAAATGCAAAAAGCACTAAAACTGCATAGGTGTGAATCCAGCCTTAAAGTCCCATTCTTTTTCTTTGTTTCTATTTCATATAGCCAGGGATGGAGGCTTTTTACTGTGGACTGGTCAAGTCACACTTTTCTCCTTTTAGAATACAAAGATACAGCCAGGAGGATTTCCCTATCCATCTCAAAAGTGTGGATGGGGAAATCAGCTCAGTTTTTTTTTCATTCAGCCACCCTGGCTAAAAAAAAGAAAAAAAAAAAGAACGGTAATGTATGGCCAGCTTGTTGTGACTCCACTTTTGTTGAGGAAAAAAATCCAGATGAGTTAAATACAATGTGAAGGTTTTTGCAAACACAGCTGTGAATTTGTATCTGTTTCAGTTCAGTTCAGAATGCAGTACCAGACCACTGCTGAGTGGGAGGGTCTGCCTGCCTCAATCAGACTTAGTACTGGAATATGAATATGGGACACTGCATCCCTAGCACCCCTGTACAGGTGACCGACCAAATAATAACCAAAGGTGTTCTATTTACCAAGTACAGAGTTGGGGGTGCCTACAATTGTACATCAAATTCTGTTCAAACTTGTAGGAAAACAGTGAGCTAGTCACATGGACAGATAAAAACATTTCTAGGGGTGGTCTGCACATAAACTGGGGACCAAATAACCCATAATAAGGCTCCATGCACACTGGCTTAAAAAAATCGCTGCTTCTACAGGAGTTTTATGTTTTATCTGTAGAAGCAGCTCAATGTTATCCTATGGGGTTGATTTACTAAAACTGGAGAGTGCACAATCTGGTGCAGTTGTGCATGGTAGCCAATCAGCTTCTAACTTCAGCTTGTTCAATTAAGCTTTGACAAAAAAAAAAAACTGTAAGCTGATTGGTTTCTATGTAGAGCTGCACCAGATTTTGCACTTTCCAGTTTTAGTAAATCAACCCCTATGTGTCCATGCACATTAGGACAATTAGAGGCATATTTTAAGCTCAACGTTTAGAGGCAGGAAAAAAACCCTTCTGGTTTGCCTTTCTGATGGAAACTTTCTAGCAGAAAAAAATGCAAAACTTTCCCAAACTCTCTCTCTCAAAAAAACGGGCATTTATGGGCATTTTTTTCTGCCAAGGGAACACGTTTTTTTAAGCCCAGTGTGCATAGAGCCATAGTTGCTGGCATTATTGCAAGGAAGCAACATTTGAATTTTAGAAAACCATAGTGATCTTTAGGTTAAAACTTATTTTTCTACCATTAAATGGAAAAAAATGGCTGGTGCAGCAATCATTTACATTCAAAGAAATAGGAGTCTTCCCTTAAGGCAGAACTTTTCTAACTAAAGCCCTGGTAAAATGATCTGGCCACTCTTAGAACCGTTCATTTACTTGATAAAGTAGCCAATATACCGTTCCATAGACATGAGATAATCATTGCATTTTCTGGTTGATTTCAACAACTGTATGGCTTGCAGCAAACACCCACTGGGTGCAGCCATTTTGGATAAGTATCTGAAATAACCAGGCTAAGTGCAGTGTGGAAAGCATGAGAGGGTGCACTTAAAATAAAAATAACTCCTACATCTACAAATTCTAATCTTGCTTTACTTTTGGTTCACACCGATGTGTTTTTTTAGTGCACTTTGCAGAAAAACACAACAGTCCATTTAACATGGTTTCCTATAGATCTAGTTCACATCTGTGTGTTTTTTTTTGGAAAGGGTCAGGGATATTTTTTTCCTGCAGCAGATTGCGTTTTGTGTGTAATAGATCTCAATGGACCCACACAAAAAATGCAAGTGTTGTGTGTTTTTGATGCATTTTAGGTTTTGCAGGTTTTTATGTTAATATTAAAGTAGAGCTGCATGATTAATCGTTAAGAATCGTTATCACGATGTTTTCCCCGTTGCGATCTTGACCAAGCATTTCCCAAATCTTTCTATGCAGACAATTCTCTCTGCTCTGCTAAAGCAAACAGCCTTTAAAAGAAAGGAAAAAAAAACACGCAGTCTGCCAAGAATCACAACATTCTTTAGCAGTGGAACTTAAGTATAAACATTATAACGATTTGTCCTTTAGATCAAAGGAATACACTTTGGTGTGTAAATGAGGGAAGTTTAACCACTAAGGCCCCTTTCACACTGAGGTGTTTTTCAGGCGCTACAGCGCTAAAAATAGCGCCTGTATAGCGCCTGAAAAAAGCGTGTCCTTTCACTCCAGTGTGAAAGTCCTGCTAGCAGCATCTTTGGAGCGGTGAAGGAGCGGTGTATTCACCGCTCCTAAACCGCTCCTACCCCTTGAAATCAATGGGGCCGCACGGCTATACCGCCAGCAAAGCAGCCGCTAACGGGGTTAAAACCGCCCGCTAGCGGCTGAATAGCGCCGCTAAAACGACGGTAAAGCAGCGCTAAATATAGCGCTGCTTTACCGCCGACGCCCAAACCACCCCAGTGTGAAAGGGGCCTTAAACACTAAACCTTTTTCTGACATTTGTTGGCTTCAAGTTCAAATTATTTTTTTGCTAGAAATTTACTTAGAACCCCCAAACATATATATATATATATATATATATATATATATATATATATATATATATATATTTTTTAGTAGAGACCCTAAAGAATAAAATGGTGGTTGTTTCAATATTTTATGTCACACTGTATTTGCGCAGCAGTCGTTTTTGGGAAAAAATTACACTTTAATGAGTAATTAAAAAAAAATAACCAGTAAAGTTAGCCCAAATTTTTTTATATAATTTGAAAGATTTTATGCTGCGAGAATCGTGATCTTTGAAGCAAAAAAATTGTGATTCTTATTTTGGCCAGAATCGTGCAGTTCTATAAGAAAGTATGACGGTTCTGTTCATGGAGTGAGACTTTGATGTGACTTTACACTCTCTGGCACCTAAGTCTCATAAAAATCGCACTCCATGAACTGAACTGTCATACTTTCCTATTGACCAAAAAACCCACAAAATGCATCAAAAAGGCGTGTTCAAAATGGCAAAATGCTCTGTAAAAATGCATGAACATGCATAGATGTGAACCTAGCCTTAGGTGTTAGACCTAAATCCAGCGTATTTTCCCTACCCAGGTCAGGTGCTGCATACAGCCTACCATAAACCTAAATGGCCAGTGCACATGTAGACACAAGTATAGCTTATGGGCATATGCATATGTGCGTATGTTATACTCATGTTTGCGATAGCATTTTTTTATACCCTTGTAAAACTGTGCACAGCAATTCATGTCTATGGATGTCTGTATGCAGCACCTGGACTTTCTGAGCAGGAGAGCTACACTGGAATTTAATTTGCATGAGATGCCAATGTGCCAAAGGCCTTACAGACTTGCTTATTCCACCATAAAAATGTTCTTGCTTCTTATAAACAAACCAAAGAAATGATTTCCAATTGAAAAGGATGTGAGCCCATAATAGATGGTGTAGGGCTTATTTACTGAACAGATAATGCATGATTTCACATAAAGGAAGTTTCAGTTCTGCTCCTAAAATTAGATCGCCCCAATCTGTTACCCCATTTCACTTTGACGCAACCTGCAGTGACACCGCTGGGTCCTGCTAGACACACATGGCACATGTACAACCTATCCGCCAATTGGTCACCACAGGGGGAATTCTGGGGAATCCATATGGCTCAATTTTGACAATGCATTGTAGTAATGGTAAAGATGCAGGTTTGCTGAAGTCTCGAAATTCTTCAAAACAGTGGCGCATAAAAAACAGCATTTAAAAAATATAACTGAGAGTTGAAAATATCTCTCTCCACCGAACAGCCTTGTCAGCCGGGAAAGGGAATGCAATACGTTGCATAGAAGTAGGTCAGTGTCCCTTCCACTTCTGAAAAGCTTAAAACAAAAATTCCCGTGGAGATTTTCCTATAATACAATAAACATACTGTGTGTAATAGTTATACATAAGATCTACATATATATATATATATTTATATAGAATATTTATAAATATATTTATAGAGGTGTACAGGTAGAGGCACGTGGTGGATAGAATTAGAAGAGCCTGGCTTGTTTTTTAAGCTCGTTTCTTTTCCATAGTGCCAGGCGGTCAAATTCGGCGATAGTCATTCCAAACACCTGATAAAACTCTTCAGCTGACAGATGGCGCTGTGAAGAGGTGAAACAAAACACAGATACTGTTACAAGTGATAGTGAAATAAAAAAAAAGAAAGATTTGTTACTTGTTACTGACAGCTCAGAATGTATGACAATTAAAACAGCTGCAAAAAAGCTTCTAACAATTCACTTTCAAAGAGGGGGGGGGGGGGGGTTTACATCTCATTACAGGTTTGGTTTTATTTTTTCCGCTATACACAAAAAAACAGCGACAGTTTTGAAAAAAAATATATATATTTTTTACTTTTTGCTAAAATAAATATGCCCAAAAAAGTTTTTAAAAAAACGAATTTCTTCATCAGTTTAGGCCAATATGGGAAAGATTTATTGCATTTTAATGGCATTTTTATTATTATTTTTTTTTTTTACTAGCAATGGCGGTGATCTGCAATTTTTATCGGTATTGCAGACAGATCGGACACTTTTGACACATTTTTGGGACCATTGACATTTACACAGCGATCAGTGCAAAAAAAAATGCACTGATTACTGTGTAAATGTCACTGGTAGGGAAGGGGTTAACACTAGGGGCGATCAAGGGGTTAAATGTGTTCCCTCATGAGTGTTCCTAACTGTATGGGGATAGGACTGAGTAGGAGTGGAGATATTTTGCTGTTCCTACATACTAGGAAGAAACGTCACGTCTCCTCTCCTCTGACAGCACATGGATTTGTGTGTTTACACACACAAATCCCCGTGCTGGCACTCATGCACATGATTACGCGTGGCCGGCAGCGATTGAGTCCATCAGCCACGCGCATCCGGTCCCCCGCCATGCAGCGCGCCCTCTGGCGGCTCTTAAAGGAACCCCCTACCTGTATGCGGTTTCTCGCAGGGGAGCCATTCTGCCCCCGTATATGTATGCGAGACGGTCGGGAACTGGTTAAAATCGCTTTGAAAGCACTGCAAAACAGGTGCAGCGCTTTAGCGATATCGCGGCCCCAGTGTGAAAGGGGTCTAATTGCAGTTTTATAGAATGCTGTTGTAATGGCAAATAAATGGGACCCATAGGTGTTTGCACAGGGTGTGCCTGGGCACACTCTAGTCACCCCATGTGGTGCAGATTCCCCCTGTTTAGACCCCTGACATTTCACCAAGGCCCCCTAACGGGGCTCCTAAAAAAGTTTGTAAAAAATTATAAAAATAATAAAAACTACTGACACCGTTCACTGCCCTTCTGACACCAATCTCTACCCTACTGACACCGCCCACTGCTCTACTGACACATGCACACATGTATATACACATGCACACACACGCATATGTGTTTGAGCTTTAAGGCGCACACACTAATGCTGTAGGCTGTGCACACCTATGATGGGACCCATGCAGGGGACACCTCAACAGATGACCATTTACAGACTATGTTGGTACAGACCCTATCTCCATCCCTTTACATGGTGAAGGAGCTTCTGAAAAAAGTGCACTACTTTTATAACTCTTGTGTTCTAAAGGTGATGACGGCCCACTACAGCAATTCCTGCACTTGTTTTCTTAAGTGAAAAATTTGCTTTTAGACCCCTTTCACACTGGGGCCGGATCGTTTTAGTGGTGTTTTATCGTTGTTTAAGCAGCGCTTTTAATCCGAAAGAAGGGGTTAAAAACGCCTGTGTTGCGCCGCTTCCCAATCGCTTTTCAAATGCTTTGGAAGCGCTGCCCATTCATTTCAATGGGCAGGGGGAAGTCTGGGAGCGGTGTATACAGTGCTCCAAAACCGCCCCAAAGATGCTGCTTGTAGGTCTTTTTCTAACGTCCCGCATTGCACCGCCCCAGTGTGAAAGCACTCAGGCTTTTACATTCGGGTGGTATGGGAGGCAGATTTCATGCTGTTTTCAGATGCTATTTCTAGCGCTAACATGCCTAAAAACTGCCTCAGTGTGAAAGGGGTCTTACTTGTACAGCATGTTTATCATTGGCCTTTTAGATGTTTTGCAAAAGGTTAATCAATATAAATGTGCTGAAAGCATTCTGGTAAATCACTTACTTCCAATCGAGTCCGGTCAGCATCTTTAGGCAGTCTATTCCTCCCTCTAGTGGTTACCATGAGTAATTCATAAGGATAGATCTGTAAAAAAAAGATCCAATAGCCAGTGGCACAATATTGCTGAGTTACAAAGAAAACCTCTTATGCAATGAATATTCTGGGGTTGTTTTTGGAAATAAGTTTCAGTTTGAAAGAATGCCCTGCTGACTACAGAGATAAATGCAGTTGTGGGTTGGCTGTGGCAGCCTGGAGAGGGACAAGCTGTGATCTGAAGTTGTTTTTATTTATTTTCTCAAGGAGCTTATTTTAAAAAAGTAACCTTTTCTTTTAAAGCTGAACTCCAGGCAGAGATAAAACACATAAAATAATATTAATATATGCATTCAGTATTAATATATGCATTCATTATTCATTATCAAAACATACATTTTTTTAAATTCAAGAGGCATTAGTGTCTGAATCTGTCTTGGTATTATCCTCTTGTAATCCCCTATACAGAAAAGCTCAAACTGGCAGAGGAAAAAGCAGTACAAAGAGCTAGTAAGGGAATCTGGAGTGTTTGTGTTCCAACAAGGAGCATGATGATAGGAGGAGAGAGTTGAAAGGCAGACAGTCTCTGTCCAATCACAGTTTGGGGGAGGGACAATGCCTGTGTTACTTAAAGTGGAATATCACTACAGTGGTATAAAAAGAAAATGAAAAGCCAGCAGCTACAAATATTGCAGCTGTTGACTTTTATTAAATGGGTACTCCCCACACCAGGAGCCCCCAATGCCACCATCTTTCTTATGGGAAGCCAGCTGTGACTTCCTGTGCATGTGTGAGACATGCTGTGCTTGCAGAGTGGACCCTCAGCCCCCTGGGACCTGTGGTGGCATGTACCAGAAGGTTGTGTGTGTGTGTGTGTGTGGGGGGGGGGGGGGGGGGTTGTAGCAAACTTCCACGCTTCTCACCTAGGCAGGAAGAGTGGAAGTGGGTACCTGTTGGAAAAGGGGGGGGGGGGGGGTCAGGGAAGATCCGTGGACTTTCTTGGGATTTTAGAATTTTAACATTGCAGTCTAAGACACTCATGTCCCAAGGAAAACCCCCAAAGTACAATACTTCTCAATGACCAATCAGAACAAATCTTTCCCTGATTAGTCAGGTATTCATGACGGTTCACACATATACAATGAAAGGCATTGCATGTGATTCGCACCGCATTGCTGTGCAGATCAAATGCGATGTCTGTGAGATGAGAATTTCAGCCACACAAACTGTATGGCTGAAATTGCATCACATTCGCACCAAAATGGTGCAGGACTCTTTTTTTGGTACACACCGGAATCGGACCATTTGACATTTCGCACTGCGATATGTGAACCGATCTGGGGGTGTCATTAACTTTCTATTGACACTGTCAGCGGTTCGCATAGGGCAGTGTGAACCACCGGCGGGTGACATGTAATGCGGGAACCTGCACTGGAATCGCGTGGGTTTCTTGCATTGCATATGTGTGAACCGAGCCTTAAACTGAAATACTATTGGTTGTTACGTTACTCTATTCTGCATATCATCATTGTTCTTTGTGCTTTCTTTCTGAACAAGCCCATTACCCACTTGACCCCCCCCCCCCTTCATGACCAGGCCACTTTTTGTGATACGGCACTAAATTACGTTAACTGTCAATTGTTTGGTCATGCAACGCTGTACCCTAATAACATTTATATCATTTTTTCCCAAAAAATACAGCTTTCTTTTGGTGGTATTTGATTTGGACACCCCTCCAAATTCAGGTGTCCCAATCCTCTCCATGGCCACAGGTGTATAAAATCAAGCACCTAGGAACACTTACTGCTTCTCCAAAAATTTGTAAAAGAATGGGATTAGGAGCAGAGTGGATTCAAACATGGTACCGTGATCAGTTGCCACCTGTGCAATAAGTCCATCTGTAAAATTTCCTTGCTACTAAATATTCCATGGTCAACTGTTAGTGGTATTATAACAAAGTGGAAGCAACTGGGAACAACAGCAACTCCATGGCCATGAAGTGGGAGGCCATGATTAACCCGTGCTGAAGCTCACAGTGCGCAGAAGTCGCCAACTGTTTGCAGAGTCACTAGCCACAGACCTCCAAACTTGGTGTGGCCTTGAGATTAGCAAAACAACAGTGCATAGAGAGCTTCATGGAATGGGTTTCCTAGGCTGAGCAGCTACATCCAAGCCTTACATCACTAAGTGAAGAATGGTCAAGCATTCCCATAGACACACTCCTAAACCTTGTGGACAGCCTTCCCAGAACAGTTGAAGCTGTTATAGCTGCAAAGTGTGGACTGAACCCTACGGACTAAGACTGGGATGTCATTAAAGTTCATGTCCGTGTAAAGAAAGGTGTCCCAATACTTTTGGCAATATAGTGTGTGTATGTATATTATATATATATATATATATATATATACATGTATATATATATATATATATATATATATATATATATATATACAGTTAGGTACATATATATTTGGACACAGGCACCATTTTTGATTTTTTGCAGGTATTTACCAAAACATATTCAAGCTATAGTTATATAATGGATAGGTTCTGAAAGTGCATGCTCTCAGGTTTAATTTGAGGGTATGTACATCTAAATTAGAGGAAGGGTTTAGGAATTACAGCTCTTAAGAATAGCCAACCCCCCTTTTTCAAGGGACCAAAAGTAATTTGACAATTGAATCATAAGCTGTTTCATGGCCAGGTTTGGGCTACTCCTTCATTATTTCTTCATCAATTAAGCCGGTATAACTTCTGGAGTTGATTTTAAGTATGGTATTTGCATATGGAATCTATTGCTGTGAACCTACATCATGCGTTCAAAGGAGATATCAATGCAAGTGAAACAGGCCATTGTAAGGCTTCATAAACAAAACAAATCCATCAGAGAGATAGCAGCAACATTAGGAGTGGCCAAATAAACAGTTTGGTACATTCTGAGAAAAAAAGAACGCACTGGTGAGCTCAGCAACATAAAAAGGCCTGGACATCTACGGAAGACAACAGTGGCGGCAGGGGCGGACTGACAACTCATGGGGCCCCCGAGCAATAGGAGATTATGTAGCCCCCAGGCAATCAGAGATTATGGGGCCACACAGTATACACACACACAGTATACAATCACACAGTATACACATACATGTACACATAGTATACACAGACATGTTTCTATTGGCTGAGAAGGTACTGGAGAGGTGGGGCAGCTATAATCTCTGGATTTTTAGACCAAAAGTATGTCAGTAAGGGACATTTCAGAGACAGATGTAAAAAAAACACAGATTTTTACATACTGTCCCTGGTTTTACTGAGGCTGGCAACCCTGATGGGGCCCCCTAGTGCCCCTGGGCCCTCAGGCAGTGCCCGAGTGGCCGAATGGTCAGTCCGCCCCTGAGTGGTGGATGATCGCAGGATCCTCTCTATGGTAAAGAAAAACCTATTCACAACATCCAGAGAAGTGAACACTCTCCAGGAGGTAGGTGTATTATTGTCAAAGTCTACAATCAAGAGAAGACTTCACTAGAGAAAATATAGAGGGTTCACCACAAGGTGCAAACCATTCATAAGCCTGAAGTCAGATTTGACTTTGCCAAAAAATATATAAAAAGCCAGACCAGTTCTGGAAAAGCATTCTTTGGATAGATGAAACTAAGATTAATCTGTACCAGAATAACGGGAAGAAAAATGTGCGGAGAAGGCTTGGAACAGCTCATGATCCAAAGCACACAACGTCATCTGTAAAACATGGTAGAGTGTGATGGCATGGGCATGCATGGCTTCCAGTGGCACTGAGTCATTGGTGTTTATTGATGATGTGACAGAAGACAGACGCAGTCGGATGGATTCTGCAGTGTTTAGAGATTTCCTGTCAGCCCAGATTCAATGCAGCAAAGTTGATTGGACGGCGCTTCACAGTACTAATAGACAATGATCTAAAACACACTGCAAAAGCAACCCAGGAGCTTTTGAAGGAAAAGAAGTGGAATATTCTGCAATGGCCGAGTCAATCACCTCATCTCAAGCCAACTGAGCATGCATGTCACTTGCTGAAGGCAAAACTAAAGGCAGAAAGACCCACAAAGAAAGAACAACTGAAAAACAAAGAATAACTGAAGACAGCTGCAGTTAGAGTCTGGCAAAGCATCAGAAAGGAGGAAAACCAGTCTTTGGTGATGTCCATGGGTTCTAAACTTCAGGCAGTCATTGCCAGTAAAGGATTCTCAACAAAATATTAAAAATGAACATTTTGCTTATGATTATATTAAATTGTCCAATTACATTTGAGCCCAGGGTTTACAGAAAATGGTCCAAAAAGGAGATAATATCCAGTGAGCTGTAGTTGTGTGGACAAAAATGCCTTGTTAATGTCAGAGGGCAGAGGAGAATGGGCAGACTGGTTTGAGATGATAGAAAGACAACAGTATCTCAAATAACCACTTGTTACAACCAAGGTATGCAGAATACCATCTCTGAATGCACAACACATCAAACCTTGAAGCAGATGGGCTACAGCAGCAGAAGATCACACCGGCTGCCACTCCTGTCAAGGAAAAACAGGAAACTGGGGCTACAATTCACAAAGCCTTACCAATACTGGACAATAGGAGATTGGAAATACCTGGTCTGATGAGTCTCGATTTGAGCTGCGACATTCAGATGGTGGGGTCAGTATTTGGCATAAACAACATGAAAACATGGATCCATCCTGCCTTGTATCAATGGTTCAGGCTGGTGGTGGTGGTGGTGTAATGGTGTGGGGGATATTTTCTTGGCACACTTTGGGCCCCTTAGTACCGACTGAGCATTGTTTAAATGCCATGGCCTACCTGAGTATTGTTGCTGATCATGTCCGTCCCTTTATGACTGCAGTGTACCCATCTTCTGATGGCTACTTCCAGCAGGATAATGCACCATGTCAGAAAGCTCAAATCATGTCAATCTGGTTTCTTGAACATGAGAATGAGTTCACTGTACTCCAATGGCCTCCACAGTCACCAGATCTCATTCCAATAGAGCACCTTTGGGATGTGGTGGAACATGAGATTTGCATCATGGATGTGCAGCCTACAAATCTGCAGCAACTGTGTTATGCTATCTTGTCAACATGGACCAAAATCTCTGAGGAATTTTTCCAACACCTTTTTGAATCTATGCTATGAAGAATTAAGGCAGTTCTGAAGTCAAAAGGGGGTCCAACCTGGTACTAGCAAGGTGTACCTAATAAAGTGGCCAGTTAGTGTTTATATATACAGTGCCTTGCGAAAGTATTCGGCCCCCTTGAACTTTTCAACCTTTTGCCACATTTCAGGCTTCAAACATAAAGATATAAAATTTAAATTTTTTGTGAAGAATCACCAACAAGTGGGACACAATTGTGAAGTGGAACGAAATCTATTGGATTTTTGAAACTTTTTTAACTAATAAAAAAATGAAAAGTGGGGCGTGCAAAATTATTCGGCCCCCTTGCGTTAATACTTTGTAGAGCCACCTTTTGCTGCGATTACAGCTGCAAGTCGCTTGGGGTATGTCTCTATCAGTTTTGCACATCGAGAGACTGAAATTCTTGCCCATTCTTCCTTGCAAAACAGCTCGAGCTCAGTGAGGTTGGATGGAGAGCGTTTGTGAACAGCAGTTTAAGCTCTTTCCACAGATTCTCGATTGGATTCAGGTCTGGACTTTGACTTGGCCATTCTAACACCTGGATACGTTTATTTGTGAACCATTCCTTTGTAGATTTTGCTGTATGTTTGGGATCATTGTCTTGTTGGAAGATAAATCTCCGTCCCACTTTCAGGTCTTTTGCAGACTCCAACAGGTTTTCATCCAGAATGGTCCTGTATTTGGCTGCATCCATCTTCCCCTCAATTTTAACCATCTTCCCTGTCCCTGCTGAAGAAAAGCAGGCCCAAACCATGATGCTGCCACCTCCATGTTTGACAGTGGGGATGGTGTGTTGAGGGTGATGAGCTGTGTTGCTTTTACACCAAACATATCGTTTTGCATTGTGGCCAAAAAGTTCGATTTAGGTTTCATCGGACCGGAGCACCTTCTTCCACATGTTTGGTGTGTCTCCCAGGTGGCTTGTGGCAAACTTTAGACGAGACTTTTTATGGATATCTTTGAGAAATGGCTTTCTTCTTGCCACTCTTCCATAAAGGCCAGATTTGTGCAGTGTACGACTGATTGTTGTCCTATGGACAGACTCTCCCACCTCAGCTGTAGTTCTCTGCAGTTCATCCAGAGTGATCATGGGCCTCTTGGCTGCATCTCTGATCAGTCTTCTCCTTGTCTGAGCTGAAAGTTTAGAGGGGCAGCCAGGTCTTGGTAGATTTGCAGTGGTCTGATACTCCTTCCATTTCAAAATGATCGCTTGCACAGTGCTCCTTGGGATATTTAAAGCTTGGGAAATCTTTTTGTATCCAAATCCGGCTTTAAACTTCTCCACAACAGTATTACGGACCTGCCTGGTGTGTTCCTTGGTCTTCATGATGCTCTCTGAGCTTTCAACAGAACCCTGAGACTATCACAGAGCAGGTGCATTTATACAGAGACTTGATTACACACAGGTGGATTCTATTTATCACCATCAGTGTCATTTAGGACAACATTGGATCATTCAGAGATCCTCGCTGAACTTCTGGAGTGAGTTTGCTGCACTGAAAGTAAAGGGGCCGAATAATTTTGCACGCACCACTTTTCAGTTTTTTATTTGCTAAAAAAGTTTAAAATATCCAATAGATTTCGTTCCACTTCACAATTGTGTCCACTTGTTGGTGATTCTTCACAAAAAATTAAAATTTTATATCTTTATGTTTGAAGCCTGAAATGTGGCAAAAGGTTGAAAAGTTCAAGGGGGCCGAATACTTTCGCAAGGCACTGTATATATAGACACACACACATGACTCCATGCTGAGACAGCTGTGTCAGTTTCAATGTTATATTATTACCGTTTGTATGCTTTTAAAAAAAAAAATATTGTAAAATTCAATAAAAACTATTTGATTAAAATAAAAGAAGCACAACAACGACATTGTTTCAGTAGGAGGCACAATGGGCAATAGTAATGGGGTAGGACTGAGAACCCGTGTCCTGGAACTATTCTGAAATCCAAGCTCAAAGGTCAACTTTCAGACTGGATTAAACAAATGTGAGAGGATTTAACAAAACCTCTAATGTTCTTACAATTCAATCTGAATTAATGCTGCTATCTTTGAATGTTTTCACATCTGAGATGCTGCAACAACCTGAGTTAGAGCAGTACGGCCTCATTGCAAAACTGGGGTTCAGCTAAGTAACTGACACAGAAAATAAACAAAACCTAATTGTATTCCTTTCTTTTTTTTTTCGTTTGGGGTAGAGATGAAAAGGATAAGGCAGGCCATACACGTAGAAAATATCTTTCTTTCAAAGAAATTTGCCCGATTCGCCCCATCAACACAGACAGTGTTGACGCAGGAATCCCTCCTGTCAGGCCATTGTCTTATCCCGGCAGGGGAGGGCAGGGGAAGCCATCACCGTCGGGAGAAGACCGTGATTACTGCTAGCGGCTATAGCAGCCGCTAGCGATAATCGAAGGTAAAACCTGGCATGCTGGTTGTACCCAAGTTAAACGATCTATCAACTTGGTACATTCAGCCTGCTCATACACGGTTCAGCAGGAATAGGCCAAGATTTGAACCGTATATGGTCTGCCTTTGAACCTCTGTCAGTTTTTCTTAATGCATTGTAAAAGTCCCAAACTTCTGATATACTCTTATGATTACAGCAACATGCAAAAAGAGGGCAAACTTGTTCTTTGGATTTATAAAAAAAGAAAAAAAATTAAAAAAAGAAAAGCATAGTGTAGCATTGAGTAAAATGTGTAAGATGTATTTTAATTATGCAAATACAGTGCCTTGAAAAAGTATTCATACCCCTTAACATTTTCCCCATTTTGTCATGTTACAACCAAAAACGTAAATGTATTTTATTGGCATTTTATGTGATAGACCAACACAAAGTGGCACATAATTGTGAAGTGAAAGCAAACATTTTTTACAAATAAATATCTGAAAAGTGTGGTGCGCCTTTACTCTGATACGCCTAACTAAAATCTAGTTGAACCAATTGCCTTCAGAATTTAACTAATTAGTAAATGGAGTCCACCATTGTGTAATTTAAAATACAGCAGTTCTGTGAAGCCCTCAGAGGTTTGTTAGAGAACCTTAGTGAAGAAACAGCATCATGAAAGCCAAGGAACATACCAGACAGGTCAGGGATAAAGTTGTGGAGAAATTTAAATAAAGGTTGAGTTATAAAAAAATATCCCAAGCTTTGAACATCTCACAGTGCACTGTTCAATCCATAACCTGAAAATGGAAAGCATATGGCACAACTGTAAACCTACCAAGACATGGCCGTCCACCTAAACTGACAGGCTGGGCAAGGAGAGCATTAATCAGAGAAGCAGCTAAGAGGTCCATGGTAACTCTGGAGGAGCTGCAGAGATCCACAGCTCAGGTGCGAGAATCTGTCCACAGGACAACTATTAAGCCCCATACACACGGTCGGACTTTTTCATGGATTCTGTCCGATCGGACAATGTTGTTGAAAAATCAGACCGTGTGTATGCACCATCGGACAGTGTACGTCGGATTGTCCGACGGACAAAGTCTTATCTCCTGCTGGAAAGATTTGCCGACAACACGGTCCGATCACACCAAATCCGATCGTGTGTACGGTTGTCCGACCGGACAAAGTGCTACGCATGCTCAGATCACATTACAAGACCAAAGCTATTGGCTACTAGCCTCTACGTAGTCCCGTCGTAGGCAACAAACGTCACCACGTTCAGAATGATCGGATTTTCCGACAACTTTGTCTGACCGTGTGTACGCAAAACCAACATCAGACAAAGTGTGACGGACATGGTCCGGCGGACCTGGTCCTTGGATAATCCGCGCGTGTGTATGGGGCTTCAGTCGTGCACTCCACAAATCTGGTCTTTATGGAAGAGTGACAAGAAGAAAGCCATTGTTGAAAGAAAGCCATAAGAAGTCTCGTTTACAGTTTCTGAGAAGCCATGAGGGGGAAACAGCAAATATGTGGAAGAAGGTGCTCTGGTCAGATGAGCCCAAATTTTACTTTTTGGCCTAAAAGCAAAACGCTATCACCCTGAACACACCATCCCCACCATGAAACATGGTGGTGGCAGCATCATGTTGAGGGGATGCTTTACTTCAGCAGGGACAGGGAAGCTGGTCAGCGTTGATGGGAAGATGGATGGAGCCAAATACTGGGCAATCTAAAGCCCCATACACACTATCAGATTTTCTGCTGATTTTTGTCTTCAGATTTAACAAAACCATATAATATGAGGTCAAACCTTAGGAGTTTCAATTTGTATGCAACCAGGCAGGCCCTTGCACTACATGGTTTTGGTAAATCCGAAGACAAAAATCAGCAGAAAATCTGATAGTGTGTATGGGGGCTTAAGAAGAAAACCTGTTGAGTCTGCAAAAGACTTGAGACTGGGGTGGAGGTTCACCTTCCAGCAGGACAACGACCATAAGCATACAGCCAGCGCTACAATGGAATGGTTTAGATCAAAGCATATTCATGTGTTAGAATGGCCCAGTCAAAGTCCAGACCTAAATCCAATTGGGAATCTGTAGCAAGACTTGCTGTTCAAAAATTGCTGTTCACAGATGCTCTCCATCCAATCTGACAGAGCTTGAGCTATTTTGCAAAGAAGAATGGGCAAAAATGTCACTCTCTAGATGTGCAAAGCTGTCAGAGACATCCCCAAAAAAACTTACAGCTGTAATTGCAGTGAAAGGTGGTTCTACAAAGTATTGACTCAGGGGGGCTGAATACAAATGCACGCCACACTTTTCACATATTTATTT
Source organism: Lithobates sylvaticus (assembly GCA_028564925.1). Taxonomy (NCBI): domain Eukaryota; kingdom Metazoa; phylum Chordata; class Amphibia; order Anura; family Ranidae; genus Lithobates; species Lithobates sylvaticus. Next base: position 330,211,013 of record CM053029.1, on the reverse strand, counting down.
GTAAAAAACATTTAAAACCATTTTCCTTCCACTTTACAATTAATTATGTGCCAGTTTGTGTTGGTCTATCACATAAAATCCCAATAAAATACATTTAGGTTTTTGGTTGTAACATGACAAAATTAGGAAAATTTCAAGGGGTATGAATACTTGTTCAAGGCACTGTATCCTGCAAGAGCAAGTAAATAAAATAAATTAGGGACCTGACCCAGACTGAACAGCTTCCATTTAGCCATCATGGACTTGAAGTGAGCATTACCTATAGGAGGATCATGAGGAGAAAGGTCCACTGGAATTTTCAGTGTCTGCTGATTTTCCTGCCACTGTACCAAGTGCATATTTGTTTCATTTAGGCAGGTCGCATGAGGTATCCTGCCTAATCTTTAATAAAGTACATGTATAGTCAAACATTTCTTATAGTTTTAGACTGAGTAGGATAGAGTAGAGTAAAAAAAACCCTGTCAGGTTAAATTTCCCTTCACTTCCTGTCCCGGAGGCCCAACAGGAAGTTAGAGGGATTCTCCCTAAAATGAGAATAATTGGTCTCTCATTTACACGTGTGGTTGAACCAAGTTTTTACCACCCCTCAACAGCGTCCCCTTGAGTTGCAAAGGCAGTTGATGGGAGTATACATGTGCCATGGCCACAATGTTTTGCTTCACAACCGTGGCAGGAATAATCCACCCTATCACACTTAGGGGTTAGTCCTGCCCACTGAATGTGGCCTATTCACTTGAATGGGGCCATGATGCAACTGCGTGCAATGCGTGTTGTATGTTAAACACCCTCCAACCCGATCCAACGCAGATAGCCTTCAGAGGGCTAACACTAGTGTAAACTAGCCCAGACTGTTTTTGTTGATACGGGCTTATCCACCAGAAGATATACTTTTACCTCTACCTACCTCGAGACAAGTCTAACATTTTAGAATTCCCATCACTTTCTTTCTGATAATGTTCACTAGCACAAACAGAAGGGTGAACCTCCCTAGGCTACAATAATAACCTGACAGATTGTCTAGTTTTTCCCAACTCTATCCAAAATGTAAAAAAAAAATGGTTCTGTCTATAGATACACTTTAAAACGGAATTCTGGTCAAAAACAATATTTGGACATGTGCACTGTAAAAAAAAAAAAATATCACTAACTGTACTACTACTAACAGATCTATAGTAAGCTCAGGCAGTGAGATTTACACTTCTGGCTGGGGTATGGCTCTAATATTGAGTCACTTTCAGCATACAAGGTGTTCTGGGAATGGAGGAGGTTTAAATGATTGTCATGATCTCCCCTCCTCAAATCACAAAAAAGAAAAGAATAGAAGGCGTTTAATGATTAGACAAGGTGCTGAGCGAGGGACCTGCTCCAGCTGGAAGTGTAAATGTCAGCAATGGAGGTTTGGTACTCACTATACTAAAAGGGGTGAATGAATGTTAGAGTTTTACAGACACTGCAGCCTACAGACATGGCACACCATTTACCAGCTCTAATTTATTTTTACAGTGCCCATACTCATGTATTGTTTTTGGCTGGAGTTCAGCTTTAATTTTTATCCACAACAACACTGTGCTCCTGTGTCTTTTTTCTAGGATTTTTTTAAGCTCGGAGACCCTCGTTACTGTTTCAGTCTTGATTGTCAAGGGACTGAGCCACATTCACTGGCCTGCTATAGTAACGCCACTGCTCTGCAGGTGCTATTCCATACATTTTCTATTGGGACGCTCTGCTATAAAACCACCAAAAAAGCATATATTGGGGTCCTGTATCCTAAGTGAATTCTCTGAATGGAAGGCTTAACCTATTAATTACAAAGATAAAGTATACAGATTGCCTGCAGAGTAATTTGACGTGGGTGGTTGAAACGGTATTGATTTCCATTAAGGATATAGTGAAAGTCCTTGGTTGATTGCACATTAAAAAGCAGATTCCTCTGATGTCACATAACCTGCCATAGTAACAGTTCTCCTATTCATAAAGCAATTGTGGGTCTTCTCACCTTGTACTCTGCAATACAGAAAAGAAAAGATACACAGGTAAAAAAAATGGTACAATACAGAATCCTTTACTATCCTTTCTTATATATAAACATTTTACAGTTTTCCAAACTGTATACTGTTTAGTTATTTTTATCGTATTATGATTTTTCATGTTCATCTTGTAATAAGTAATACCCGTGGTGGCAGGAAAGAAATTTGCCTAAGCAGTACCCTGAAATATTTAGTTTTTGTCCCCTTTGCAAAGGGAATTTGCCCAAGGACTTATTAAACAAGGTTATGCCCACTCCTCAAAATCATCAGAACATCAGACCTCTGCTTCCACTCATACGCTGATGACACTCAATTTTACTTTTGCATCACAGAGCAAAAAGGCCCATCATCAACAACTAGAAAAATGCCTCTGACCCTGATAGACGACTGGATGACCTCTAGCTCCCTTAAACTCAACGAATCAAAAACAGAGCTTCTTCTCCTACACGCAAACCAAAATTCAAAAACGAAGACCCCTTGGACACCTCCCACCATCTTTGGACAGACCATCTCGCCAAGCACCAAAGCCAAGAGTCTCAGAGTCATCTTTGACTCAGAAATGACAATGGATGCTCAAATAGGATCAGTAGTCAGCGGATCTCACCATCTCCTCAGCCTGCTACGTAGACTCATTCCCTTCATTCCAACAGAGGACAAAGCATCAGTAGTTGGAACAATCATTAATTCACGGCTCGACTACGCAAACTCCCTCTACATAGGGCTACCCCAATATCAACTTGCGCGCTTACAACTCATACAAAACACAGCGGAAAGACTGATAACGGGAAAAAAGCCCTGGGAATCCATCTCCACTGCCCGGAGGAGCCTACATTGGCTAACCGTAAAGAATCGGATTACATTCAAGACCCTCTGCCTTACCCACAAATGCATACAAGTAAAAGCTCCCCAGTACCTACGCGAGAAGATAACACACTACACACCCAACCGCAGTCTTCGATCATCTAACCAAAACCTCCTCCTCATTCCCAAATCCCGCTACAAATCAAAGGGAGAAAGAAGATTCGCTGTCCAAGGACCACGGCTCTGGAACGCTCTACCGACTTACATCCGTATGGAAGAAAACCATCAGGCGTTCAGGAAAAAACTCAAGACCTACCTCTTCTAAGAAGCTAGACAACACAGGCTGATTTAGCGCCTTGAGGCGATTCAGTTTGCAATTGCAGCGCTATAAAAATCATTCATTCATATGCTCTACTCACATGGAAAGTGAAATATCACCTCATTCACTAGGGACAATTTCCTTGTAAAGTGAACAGCCTATTTGCCTTTAGTAAATCAACCCTACTGATTTAGAACAAGTAGCCAGATCCAGAGTGCTGTGTCTTGGCCTTCATTTAGGTTTTGGGTCACTAACTAGCTGTGAGGGCTCAACATAGTATTTTCACAGAAAAAAGGCCATTGTAAACCATTTTCAATCGCCAATCAGTCACCAATCATAACATGCAAGGGTATAGGACTATAAACGAATAAAAATGTGTGAGGGCAATGGGGTTATACATCTTTTTCTTTACCATTGCTAGCCTTATAGACATTAAAAAAATTATAACATTAAAAATTGTCATAAATAAGCTGATGTTCATCATTTTTTTTTCTAGTAACAAGTAAACATACCTCTCATTCCCCAGTTCACTGCATTGGCACTATCATAGTGGAAGAGTTCCGTGCTTGGCGGCTGTAAGAAATACCATAGGATGATTAGAAATGGGGTATGCAGAACAAACATGCATAGACAATATTTAAGGTCCATACACACTGGGCTTAAAAAAACACCAGCTCCCTTAGCAGAAAAAAAAGCGCTCATTTAGTGTTTTTGTGCAAAAAAACTCAAACGCAAACCAGAAGGGTTTTTTTTTTTGCTTTTAAATGCTGAGCTTAAATTATGCCTCAAAATGTCCTAATGAAAATGGATACATAGGATAACATTGAGCTGCTTCTACAGGCAAAACACTAAACTCCTGTAGAAGCAGTGATTTTTAAGCCCAGAGTGCATGGACCCTAAAAATGCAGCGTGTACTGATCTATGTTGAAAGTGTCATTAAAGTGTATGTCTACCTAAAAAATTTAGATCTATTGAAAACCATAATTTAATTGATTACTGTTGCAATCCATTGTCTGACACAATCATTTAGAACCTTGCCAGCATTGAAATCTATCTAAAGATCATTAAATCAATCTATTGAATGATGGTAGCAATATGGGTAGGGCCACCCTAAGACCAACAATGAGAATTCATTGTTCCACCGCTAACAGGATTGCTGACATTGGCATCAATATTGCATCATAGCTCCAATTGTTTAAAGTTGTGGCTTTTAATAAACTCTCTCATTTAAATAAACAAAAAAATTGGCCTTGATTAATCTGGAACCTTTAGGATTGGGTAGGTGTGCCATTCACACTATCTCTGGTATGGAAGCAACCAAGTCAAGGGTGTAAAAAAAACAAAAACATTATTTAATCTGTCAAATGATGCATTTCAATAAAACGATAGTCACTTCACCAAATCAAGTAGTGGAAACACACATCCAGCCACCCCATGTCTGGTAGACAATGGATAATTGCAACTTACAGAAGCTGCATGGGAATAACCATACTATCTTCTCCACCTGTGCAGATGCAATTGCCTACATTTAGCAACCCCGGAAAGTAACTGCAATCTTTACATTATTCCTAATTGCTCCTAGTTGTTATTTTCTAAGATTTAGGCTATAGTGCACTACTTTTCTTCTTTAAAGTGTAAGTAAACCCCCCCTATCTTTTTTAGCCAAGGAAGCTACCATCTTTGCCTCTGTTTAATCTACAACTGCCAGGATGCTGCACATGTGATCAGTTATGACACCAGCCATTGGATGGTTTCACAGTTTGGTTGAGAGCACAACCAATGGGAGTGTTACATTTCTGGCAGGTGACGGAAATGAAACTGTTTTATGGATGGGTTTACTTCCGCTTTAACCTCAGACAGGCCCTGCCCAAAAGGCACACCCAGACTGCCACCTGCCATCTCCTGATGCTGGCCTTGACAGACAGGTAGAGCTAGGAACTCAGAATCATTGATTTTCTGGATAGTCTCTTGCTAGTTAGACTTTCAGCCTGCTGAAATTTGTTGATCATGGACTTGGACACTAGTAAACAATTCCCATCGTTCTAATTTTCCATATAGTCCTTTTACCGTACCCTGTGAAGACCATTTCTTCTGTATGCTGGGAGTGAGGCAGACTTGTTGATTAGAGGATCTGCAAAATACACAAAAAAATATATATTTTAAATGTACAAGTTCCGTTGAGGAGCTATGAGGATAGATTGGAGGAAATTAATTTATTCTCTCTTGAGAAGAGGATATCAAGGGGATATGATCAACATGTATAAATACATAAGGGGTCCATATAGTGAACTTAGTGTGAAGTTAGTCACTTTAAGGTAATCACAGAGGACAAGTGGCACTCCTTACATCTGGAGGAAAATAAATGTAACCTCCAAATACAGAAAGGTTTCTTTGCGGTAAGAGCTGTAAAAATGTGGAATAGACTCCCCCAAGAGCTGGTTCTGTCCAGCTCAGTAGATTGCTTTAAAAAAGGCCTGAATTCTTTCCTATACTGCACATAATATAACTGGATACTAAAATTTATTGGTAAAGTTGATCCAGGGAATATCCGATTGCCTCTCGGATGATCAGGAATTCATTTTTTCCTCTGCTGGAGCAAATTGGATCATGCTTTGCTGGGGTTTTTTGCCTTCCTCTGGTTTAACTATGGATATAGGATTGTATAATTTTTTTCCCCTTTTTTTTGGTTGAGCTAGATGGACTTGTGTCTTTTTTCAACCAGAGTAACTATGTAACTATGTAAGTAAAAGTGTTTCTAAAAATGTTTTTTTACCTTAATGCATTATTTGCATTAAGGTAAAAAAACTTTTTCAGTTCCCCTGTGCCCCCCCCCTTCTCCTGTGTGAAGAGTAAGGCTCCTTTCACACTGAGGCGATTTGCAGGCGCTAAAGTGCTAAAAATAGCGGGGAACTGCCAATGTAAACAAGGCAGATCCCGGTTCTGACCGGGCAGTACGGAGAGATCGTCTGTTCCTAGTAATCAGGAACAGCGATCTCTGTGTACTCCCTGTCAGTCCGTCCCCAACACAGTTAGAAGTGGTTAAAAAAGTTGATAGTTTGGACTGGAAAAGTTAATCAAATCCCCCGTTGTTGATAATGGAACCATGCTTCATAACTGTAAACAACTTTGCAGAATAGAAGTATGTTTCCACTTTCATACAAAAGTAGCTTAGTGCAAAGGGATTAATGCATAGCTGTACTTACCACTGTCAGCCAGGTAGCACTTGTTTGGAGCTGTAAAATAAAACATGAACCCAGATTTGTTTATGGGGATCAACAGTTTCTTGTGAGTACTACAGAAGTGGTAAAATGTACAGAATAAAACTGAAATAAACTCAAATGTCTCCATATCTCCAAATTTCCTGAAACTTAGATGCTTTCAGACCTATATGCTAATGTTGATTTAGAGATGGATGTTGTACTTTTGTACCTTTTTGTTAACCTCTAAAAAAAAATATGGAAATTAAAAATATTGTAGCGTTGCAAATGGAGCGTATCATGTCAGACTTGAACAACTTGATTACAGTTATTCATTAACCTGCATAGGTTTCATGTTCTAAACATCACCTGAGCAAAGGAATCGACTATTTGATAAGCTCCAAGAGTTAAAGCCTAACTCCAGGTTTTACTGAATTTTGAAAAAGTTAGTTTGGACCAAACAAATCTATTAAAGTTTACTGAAACTTGGAGTTAGGCTTTAATAATCTTGCTCATAGAGAAGATGTTGAGCTATTTTAAACCCAGGATCCTTACAAACATATGAGCTGAGATCTCATATTAATGGTTCTGCATGGTCCTCCTCCAGAACCAATACAACTGCATAACAGAAAGTCACTATACAATGGCAGGTCTACAATATGTAATACAAATTATACGGGGAATGCCTTATAGCAGGGGTGCTCAATCTTTTGATGGGTGAGGGCCACTAAAGTAATTTAGTAACTGGTTACAGGAGCATAAGCTTATGTGGCTCCTGCCCCCTGCACGGCCATCTACTTCCTATTCTCTGCCAGCGACGGATCCATGCACTCTGATGCTCTGGGATGTCGGGTATGCAGCCCAATTATCAGAATCTGGGCCTGCCGACCCACCATCCCAGAGCATGGGCATGCGCTTCCTTGGTTTGAGGTCACAGGCCACATGAGAGGGCTTTGCGGGCCACTGGTTGAACACCCCTGCTTTATAATTTGGTTTGGACTGGTATGTGGTAGGACTGGTATGTGGTAGGGATGGCACACAAGCTAGCGTATCTAAGACCATGGGGTTGGTTTAAGGCAAAATAGGTTGTTTACAGTATTTACAAAGGAAGTTGTACTTTGCCAAGCAATTTTCCCCAGAGCATAGTGAATGTGGTGAAATTTCACTTTGCAAGGAATACCCAATCACATGCAAGGAAAACAAAAAAAAATGCATTTTTGCTTGCACATGATTGGATGAAGAAAGTCAAGAGAGCTTCATCTCATTTACTAAGCTCTGGGGAAAATTCACTTGCAAAGTGAACATTCTATTTGCCTTTAGTAAATCAACTCCCATATGTGGGCTGATGTAAGAACTTGTAGTCATTACAAATGTAGTTTTGCTTATTTAGTCCTTAGCCTGTACATTCGGAGCCTAATTTACAGAGAATACACATCTTAATCTCAGGCAATATATGTGGCATGCATGTGTATCCTGGCTCAACACTACATACTGTACATATGAATTTTCTAAATTATAAAGCAGACCACAGATGTTACAATCTGATTACAAATCTACAGATTTACCAAAATGATGTAAGGTAAATAGCTACCTAGACAACCCATTTGATTTGTATTTAGTTAGGCAGGCATTTGCACTTCTTAGTTGTTGGAAAAACTGTAAGAGATTTTACACTCATATTGTACAGTGTACTCAAGAAGCCGGTAAACTGGACAGGAGGAGAGTTTTAAACCTTGTCCCAAAAGAAAAAGATCATTGCATTTTAAATTTTCTTTGAATTTAGATACATGATCACTCACTCACTTCTAGAACTATTATTATAATTGTACTTACCGTATATACTCGAGTATAAGCCGAGTTTTTCAGCACATTTTTTTGCTGAAAGTGCCCCCCTCGGCTTATACTCGAGTCAAGCACTTTTCTGCAGCAAAAAAAATTATTTTCTGACCCGATTTGCGGCCCCCGTATCTCGGGGCCATTTGGTGCTAGGAACCCCAAATTGGACATGTTGTACTGTTGGTTTCACTGGGTTTGCACACCAAATTTGGGGTTCCTAGCCCCAAGTGGCTCCGAGATACGGGGCCGCAAATTCGGGTTGGAAAATGTAATTTTTTGCTGCAGAAAAGTGCTTGACATTTTCCGACCCGACTTTGGGGCCTCGTATCTCGGGGCCACTTGGTGCTAGGAACCCAAAATTTGGTGTGCAAACCCAGTGAAACCAACATTACAACATATCCTACCCCGAGATACAGGACCCCAAAGTCGATCAACTGTGTCCATCAGCAGCAATGTAATTTCGGGACCCTTTGGGTCCAGAGACCCAAAATTTTGGCTGCAGCTAGGGGGCATCTAGGAACCCTTAACTACCAAGTTTGAAAGTGAGGGTGCAAATGGGCATTGTTGACCCTCTTTTCCACTTACAGTAGCTGCGCATTTCTCACCCTAGGCTATTACTCGAGTCAATAAGTTTTCCCATTTTTTTGTGGTAAAATTAGGTGCCTCGGCTTATATTCGGGTCGGCTTATACTCGAGTATATACGGTATTTATATCTATTGACATGGTATCGGGCTTCTGTTTCTTTTGAGAGGGGTTCTCCTTTAACCTTATAGCCAGCCAGGTGCCTTAGTACATTACTGCTTCAAACATAAAAGATGAAAAAATTCAAATGTGGCACTAGCAATTCTCAGATTTTATCCCATAAAGTGTTCTCTTAATATACAGCATATTAAGAAAATATATTACAGGGTAAAATTAGAGTACTGCAGTTCTACTTTTGACTTTTTTCTTCTTTTATGATTGAAGCAGTAATGTAGTAAGGCACCTGGCTGGAATATACAGGCATAACCCACTTTTAAGTACACAATGGGGTTTATTTACTAAAGCTGGAAAGTGCAAAATCAGGCTCACTTCTGCATAGAAATCAGTAAGTTTCCAGGTTTTATTACCAAAGCTTAATTGAACAAGCTGGGGTTAGAAGCTCATTGGTTTCTATGCAGAAGTGAGCCTGATTTTGCACTTTCCAGCAAATAAACCCCATTGTGTACCTAAAATTGGGGTATGCCTGTATACATACCTCATATCAACTGTTAATCATTAAAATCTTGTAGACCTGGTGTCCTACTTTCTCTGAAGGACTGCCAAGGGTTGATCTGCCTCTGCCTGCCACTACAGACAGAACATGCAATATGGAAAAAACTAACCCCCACTCCATTCAAAACAGTTGCACTATTGAATTTCTGCAAATATGTCTGGCAACAACAGGTAAGAGGGGTGAATTCTTTTGAAAACATTTGTTTGGACATTGTATAGTTGGCACCACTGCCTATGGAATCCGTTATTGCAAATACAGCCCCGCTTCGGTTACTACCAAGTTTATGGGTTCAGTGTTAGTGTGGGTGGAGGTTAGAGGCACATTTTGGAGACGTATTAAAGGACAATTAGTGTAAGGGGTGTTAACCTCCTAGGCGGTATTCTTGAGTCTTCCGTTTTTTCTGCTGGGAGCGGTAACCCCGAGCCAGACTCAGGCTTGCAGTGCAGGATACAGGGGGGAAGTTACTTACCTTTTCCCCTGGATCCTGCGATGTCTCCCCGCTGTGTGAGCGAGCCGTCCGCTCGCTCGATTCACACAGTGCCGGTCTCCGTTCCCTGCGACGTTCCGACGCACGGGAGCGGAGATCGGCGCCAAATTCAAAAAAGTGTAAAAACACAAAACACATACAGTACTGTAATCTTACAGATTACAGTACTGTATACAAAAAATACACATCCCCTTTGTCCCTAGTGGTCTGCCCAGTGCCCTGCATGCCATTTTATATAATAAAAAGTTGTTTTTTCTGCCTGGAAACTGGAGGTTGTCCATAGCAACCAAAAAGTGTCCCTTTATGTCAAAAGTGGTTTTAGACCAGTTAGAAAACACCGATAAAAAATTAGAATCACAATTTATCATCAAACAATAAATTTAATGACAGCGACTATTCTGCAACTGAGCAAATTTCAGTGTTTTTGATTTGATTACATTATTAAATCATTTTTATATATATTTTTATTTTATTATAATTTATGATTTTGTGTTTCAAACTTTATCATACCCGGGATGTCTACTAGACTCTGGTTCGGACAGATTTAAGTGAGTTATTCATAAGAATTGCAGGCCTACAATATAAAAACGCCAAATTTCCATGCAAAATAATTGTACCGCTTTCAGCACAAAATTCCAGCCAGAATCATACCGCCAGGGAGGTTAAGTGCTAATGGAGAGGCTAAGTACCACATTTTTGAAGGGCCGATTAAGTGTTCATGCTTGGTTTAAGGGTTTTGGGCATGTTTCTGCTGGTTCTTACTTGCTCTATTCCTGATGAAAGTGGCAGAAAAAGTAACCCCTAGGCGTATCAGACAGAAATCAATTAACTTGAAGCACCAGTACAATACCCTCTGCCATATAAAGTGCCAGTGCTGACACTTATGCAGGCTGTGGAAATGTGGCACTGTGGAGGCAAAAACTGTGAAACAATAAAATGTTTTTAAGACATGCTAAATTTCACCTTTGTTCCAGTCACACTAATCAGTCTGAAAGTGCTTCCTGCAACTGAGCATTGATTATCTCCGTATTCAGAAAAGTTATCCTGAATGTATTTGGCTACATTCCAATTCCCTGTGTGGTCCGTGTATGTCAGTAACATACATAACTCTGTAGGATTTCTTATTTTCATTTAGAAGAAGGGGTCTGAGTGAAGTTTCCTGCACTAATATTGTCCCTAGGCACCTTTACATATTGTAGGAATGCTTTAATGTGCATCTAGGTTGACACTTACATCCATTAAGAGAAGCATCGTAACCGGCAGTGTGTAGAGCCTCTTTACTGCCTGCTGAACTGCGTGGCGGTGTCCAGGGGTCTACATAGGACCGAGCCTTCATCTCCTCCTTTAGGATCAGTCTTCCAATGCTACCCTGGAGCTAAAATATAACATTCAATTTAATTTCAGACACTGCCCTGAGATGTATAAGCCATGAGCTGTTACTGAAATCAATCTATACTGGAAATACAATATAAAGAATAAAACTCACTAAAACAAGTATATACTGTATGATCCTATTCGACTTCTCTTTCCATTAAAATTTCCCCTTTATATTCCATGTATGACAACCCCTCAATGGCAGTATCAAGTATCAACAAATTTCAGCAATAATATAATACCTAGCTTGTACACATAAGGATATTTGTTAACTTTGGTGTTTTCTTTCTGTCAGATGACTACTGTACACTGAAATAAAACACTCTATTCACACCTAATAAAAAGGGTCTTAAACACATACTGAGGAATTCAGGAAGCAGCACTGAATGTGATGGTGCTTGTGACCAATTCATATACCTGTCGGAGACAAGTACATGAATTTGTCTGTGTCTGCACTGAGAAAGGAGTACACTGGACACTGGCAGCAATTCTTTTAGAAGCCAGTGACAGATTCTAAAAGTGGCAATAGTAAAAACTGCCTGAATCTGGCGCATGTGTTGGTACTTGTATTGTAACTGGCACAAGGCTTTTATTAATTAGGCGCAGACCATATAAAGGGGTCATACCGCTAAAAAAGTGACCTTACTGCTTTATTTAATTCCCCTGATAGTATCTTAATTTCAATATATTTTTATACACATTTGAGAAAGGCCTACTAAATGTAAAGATCAGATCAGAATAATCTGTCCATATTGATGCAGAAATGTGCATCAATGCTTGCTCCTCAGTGGCATCATTCTGTGCCCCCGATGGGGGGGGGGGGGGGTGGGCAAGCATTGACGGGTGTATTCACATCAAGCTGGACAGTTTTGACCCTTATTTTCCACTGCTGGGGGTACTATTCTACTATTCTTTGCTTTAATCACAAGCCTATTCCCTGCCATATGGGCTCTACTTATGAAGGAATAATGGGTGTTATACACCACTAATCCATAAAGAACTGAACCAGTTACATTCCCTGCTTTGCAAACAATCTCATTTAAATCTCATCATCATACAGTATTCAATTTCTACTTTGGGTATATCTTGAAACCCTGTTGACTGTGAACTCTTTAAAAAATCTCTAACACTACACAGGACTCCTTGGATGTGCCTCCACATTCACCCCCACAGAATGGACATTCTCATTTGGATAATCTAAGGCCATATTTTTTATATTGTAATCTTCCACACCTCCTACCTACCTGATGAAGTGGTTTACTCCACGAAACATGTTAAAGAATTCTGAATCCCCTTACCAGTTACTATTTTGATACCAGGAACAACACTCAAAAAGCACTTGGTCTTAGTGAATCAAGAGTGGTATACAGTGGATATAAAAGTCTACACAGCCCTGTTAAAATGACAGGTTTCTATGATGTAAAATAATGAGACAAAGATAAATAATTTCAGAACTTTTTCCACCTTTAATGTGGCCTATAAACTGTACAACTCAGTTGAAAAACAAACTGAAATCTTTTAGGTGGAGGGAAGTAAAAATAAAAAACTAAAATAATATGGTTGCATAAGTGTGCACACCTTTGAACTAATACTTTGTTGAAGCATCTTTTGATTTTATTACAGCACTCTTTTTGGGTATGAGTCTATCAGCATGACACCCTTCTTTGCACTCCAAATCTGTCAGATTGTGAGGGCATCTACTGTACACAGCCCTCTTCAAATAACCCCACAGATTTTCAATCGGATTCAGGTCTGGGCTCTGGCTGGGCCATTTCAAAACGTTAATGCTTTTCTGGTGAAGCCATTCCTTTGTTGATTTGGATGTATGCTTAGGGTCATTGTCATGCTGAAAGATGAAATGCCTCTTCATGTTCAGCTTTCCCTCAGAAGCCTGAAGGTTTTGTGTCAATATTGACTGGCATTTGGAACTGTTCATAATTCCCTCTACCTTGACCAAAGCCCCTTTTCCAGCTGAAGAAAAACAGCCCCAAAGCATGATGCTGCCACCACCATGCTTCACTGGGGGTATGGTGTTCTTTTGGTGATGTGAAGTGTTGTTTTTGCACCAACCATATCTTTTGTAATTATGGCCAAATAGTTCAACCTTTAGATGTGTTTTTTTGCAAAATTTAGCCGGGCTTGGATGTTTTTCTTTGTAAGAAAAGGCTTCCGTCTTGCCATTCTACCCCCAAGCCCATAGAGGAGAAGAATACGGGAGATTGTGGTACACAGCCAGTACTTGCCAGATATTCCTGCAGCTCCTTTAATGTTGCTGTAGGCCTCTTGGCAGCCTCCCTAACCAGTTTTCTTCTCATCGCTTCATCAATTTTGGAGTGACATCCAGTTCCTGGTAATGTCACTGTTGTGCCATATTTTCTCCACTTGATAATGACTGTCTCCACCATGCTACATGGTATATCTAATTCCTTGGAAATTGTTTGTACCCTTCTCCAGACTGATACCTTATAAAAATGAGATCCCTCTGATGCTTTGGCAGCTCTCTGCGAACCATGGCTTTTGCTGTAGGATGCGAGTAAGAAAATGTCAGGAAAGACCTACTAGAACAGCTGAACTTTATTTGAGGTTAATCAGAGACAATTTAAACTATGGCAGGTGTGTACTGACTCCTATTTAACATGAGTTTGAATGTGATTGCTTAATTCTGAACACACCTACATCCCCAGTTATAAGAGGGTGTGCACACTTATGCAACCACATTCTTTTATTTTTTATTTTTATATCCCCCCCCCCCCAGAAGATTTCAGTTTGCTTTGAAATTGAGTTGTACAGTTTATAGATCACATTAAAGGTGGAAAAAGTTCTGAAATTATTTATCTGTGTATTGGTTTTTTTACATCACAGAAACCTGACATTTTAACAGGGGTGTGTAGACTCTTTATATCCACTGTATATTGTTGATTATCGTGGACCCTCTTTAATTGGAGGAGATTAACCTCTACTGTATTGTTGTTGTTGTTGTTGGCATATATATATATATATATATATATATATAAATATATATATATATATATATTACACACTGTATATACACACTCTCAGATTCAGATCATCAAACATATTTTAATATTAAACAAAGTTAACCTAAATAAATACAAAATGCAGTTTTTCAAATGATGATTTAATTTATTAAGGCAAAAATGCTGTCCAAACCTGGCTAGCCCTATGTGAAAAAGTAATTGCCTTCCCTTCCCCTTGCTAAATCATGGAACTGTGATTAACCAAAATTTTTGGAAAGCTGAGTTAAATTTCACTTGCTACACCCAGGCCTGAGTTCTGCCAGACCAAATAAAGAAACCACGTAACAGAAGCTGTCTGACAAAGTGAAGCATGATAAAAGATCTAAAAAAGCAACAGCGATCTAAAGAAATTTTGGAACCGATGAGAAACAAATAATTGACATGTATCAGTCTGGAAAGGGTTACAAAGTCACTTCTAAGACTTTGGGGCTCCAGCCAACCACAGTTAGAGCCATTATCCACAAATGGAAAAAACTTGGAATAGTAGTGAACCTTCCCAGGAGTGGCCATCCTACCAACATTACTCCAAGAGCACAACGACAACTCATCCAGGAGGTCATAAAAAAACCCCCAGAACAACATCTAAAGAACTGCAGGCCTCACTTGCCTCAGTTAGGGTCAGTGTCATGATACAACAATAAGAAAGAGACTGGGCAAAAATGGCATCCTTGGGAGAGTTCCAAGGCGAAAGCCACTGCTGATGAAAAAGAACACAAAGGCTGGTCTCCTATTAGCCAAAAAAACATCATCTTTTGAGCAAATATTCTGTGGACCGATGAGACAAAAGTTTAACTTTTTGGAAGGTGTGCGTCTAGTTACATCTGAAAAAAACATCATACCAACAGTCAAACATGGTGGTAGTGTGATGGTCTGGATGACCTGGACAACTTGCCATAATTGACGGAACCATGAATTCTGCGCTCTACCAGAAAATCCTGAAGGAGAGTGTATGGCCATCAATTCGTGACCTCAAGCTCAAAGCGCACATTGGTTATGTAACAGGCCAATGATCCAAAACACACCAGCAGGTTCATTTCCCATTGGCTCAAAAAACAAAACAAAATTAAGGTTTTGGAGTGGCCTAGTCAAAGTCCAGACTTAAATCCAAATGAGATGCTATGGCATGACCTTAAACAGGCCATTCATGCTCGAATACCCTCCAATGTGGCTGAATTAGAAAAATTCTGCAAAGAAGAGTTGGCCAAAATTCCACCACAGCGATGTGAAAGACTCATTGCCAGTTATCGCAAAATCCTTAATAGCAGTTGTTGCTGCCAAGGGTGGCTCAAACAGTTATTAGGTTTAGGGGACAATTACTTTTTCACATAAGGCCAGGCATATCTGGAAAGCTTTTTTCCCTTAATACATGAAATGATCATTTAAAAACTAATTTTTTTATTTACTCGGATTATATTTGTGTAATATTAAAATGTGTTTAATGATCTGAATCATTTAAGTGTGACAAATATGCAAAAAAATAAATAATTAAAATCATGAAGGGAGCAAATACTTTTTTACAGGACTGTGTGTATATATACAGTATACACACAGTACACCCCTCACATTTTTGTAAATATTTTATTATATCTTTTCATGTGACAACACTGAAGAAATTACACTTTGTTACAATGTAAAGTAGTGAGTGTACAGCTTGTATAACAGTGTAAATTTGCTGTCTCCTCGAAATAACTCAACACACAGCCATTAGTGTCTAAACCACTGGCAACAAAAGTGAGTACACCCCTAAGTGAAAATGTCCAAATAGGGCCTAATTAGCCATTTTCCCTCCCCGGTGTCATGTGACTCGTTAGTGTTACAAGGTCTCAGGTGTTAAAAGGGGAGCAGGTGTGTTAAATATGGTGTTATCGCTCTCACTCTCTCATACTGGTCACTGGAAGTTCAACATGGCACTTCATGGCAAAGAACTCTCCGAGGATCTGAAAAAAAGAATTGTTGCTCTACATAAAGATGGCCTAGGCTACAAAAAGTTTGCCAAAACCCTAAAATTGAGCTGCAGCATAGTGGCCAAGACCATATTGCAGTTTAGCAGGACCGGTTCAACTCAGAACAGGCCTCGCCATGGTCTACCAAAGAAGCTGAGTGCACGTGCTCAGCGTCATATCCAGAGGTTGTCTTTGGGAAATAGACATATGAGTGCTGCAAGCGTTTCAGCAGAGGTTGAAGGGGTGGGGGGGGGGGGGTCAGCCTGTTAGTGCTCAGAACCATACACCACACACTGCATCACATTGGTCTGCAAGGCTGTTGTCCCAGAAGGAAGCCTCTTCTAAAGATGATACACAAGAAAGCTTGCAAACAGTTTGCTGAAGACAAGCAGACTAAGGGCATGGATTACTGTAATGTCCTGTGGTCTGATGAGACCAAGATAAATTTATTTGGTTCAGATGGTGTCAAGCATGTGTGGCAGCAACCAAGTGAGGCGTGCAAAGACAAGTGTGTCTTGCCTACAGTCAAGCATGGTGGTGGAAGTGTCATGGTCTGGGGCTGCATGAGTGAGCTACAGCACTGGGGAGCTACAGTTCATTGAGGGAACCATGAATGCCAACATGTACTGTGACATACTGAAGCAGAGCATGATCCCCTTCGGAGACTGGGTCACAGGGCAGTATTCCAACATGATAACGACCCCAAACACACCACCATGACGACCACTGCCTTGCTAAAGAAACTGAGGGTAATGGTGACTGACTGGCCAAGCATGTCTCCAGACCTAAACCCTATTGAGCATCTGTGGGGTCTCTAACATCCACCAGCTCTATGTTGTCGTCATGGAGGAGTAAAAAAGGACTCCAGTGGCAACCTGTGAAGCTCTGGTGAACTCCATGCCCAGGAGGGTTAAGGCAGTGCTGGAAAATAATGGTGGCCACACAAAATATTGACACTTTGGGCCCAATTTGGACATTTTCACTTAGGGGTGTACTCACTTTTGTTGAGGATAAAGCACACAGGCGCCACTCTAAGTGCAGTATAACAGTAATTTTAATGCACAAGACGGATATACATACTCAGAGTAGGGTAAAAACAGGCATTTTTGGCACAGATTGCTGAGCGTCCGAGAAAGGGGTGCATCCGTGGAGCTGCGGGCTGGTGACTCAGAGCGGGTTGCGACGGTGGTCGCTGATGCTTCCTGGATCTGGAACACACAGGGAGCCAAGGGATGATGTCACTTCCGGATATGTGATGAACCAATAGGCGACTCATTTGCGAAGCATGCGCTTCTTCTTCAGGCTCCCTGTGTGTTCCAGGAAGTTGTTGGTTTATACATTAATGGCTGTGTGTTGAGTTATTTTGAGGGGACAGAAAATTTACACTGTTATACAAGCTGTACACTCACTACTTTACATTGTAGAAAAGTGTCATTTTTTTCAGTGTTGTCACATGAAAAGATATAATAAAATATTTACAAAAATTTGAGGGGTGTGCTCAATTTTGTGAGATACTGTGTATATATATATACACATACACACAAATCATGTTGCATTAATGGTTTTAATGTGATTTGACAAATATTATTAACCATATTATTTGTGTTTTTCTATTGGTACCTAACCATCATTGTGTTATTTTCCACAAAAAATGCATTTTATCCAGTTTGACCAGTGGTAGTTTTAAAATAATCATTGTTATGGTTAATAACAAGCACAGAAGTGTGTCCTGACACTTTATTGGCTGTCAAGGTGCTGGCAGCTTGCCTGCCCACACCATGTCAATGTATGCTGCTGATCCACGACAAACTGCATCCACCTGACAAACTGCTCAGCATCTGCCATCCCTCTCTTCCAAACCCTCCACTGGCTTCCGCGAGCACAATTAATAACATTTTAAATATTAACAACAACATACAAAGTTGTACACAACCCTGCCCCCATCTAAATCACCAACCTCATCCCAAAATCACCCGAACTGTCCTCTTTGCTCCAAGACCTCCTACTCTCTAGCTACCTTGTCTTCTCTTCCCACGCTCTCCTGCAGGACTTCTCCAGAGCCTTTCATTGTTTTTGGAACTCCTTTCCCTAATCTGTCTGGTAATCTTGAACTCTGTCTGCATATAGGTGACTCATGAAAACCCATGTCTTAAAGGAAGTCTCTCTTGCCACCACCTTAAAACTGTACCTCTACTTTCTCCACTAGTTCATCCCTCACAGTTGTTACATTTTTATATCTGCCCCTCCTTTTTAGATTAAAAGTGCCTAAAGCCACACACTATTCTTTTTTTTTCCGTTTAACTCCGCTCTCTGCCATCGGGAGTCAGTTGGCTGCTGGTTTTTCCGCATACACCTCCGTCAGAAGCCAGCCAACAAGCCAGCTTCTGTTGGACAGACCGATATACACACGGCCGATGTCGGATGTTTTTTTTTTCTTCCGACAATCGGCCCGTGAGGGCTTAACCCTCTTGTATTGTATTGTATTGTAACTGTGCTGTTGTCTTTATTTTGAAAATCGCTGAGCAAACTGTTGGCACTAAATAAATCCTGTATTATTATAAGATTAACAATGTGGGACAGAAGGGGGTAAAGATCTGCGATAGCGTGCGCTGATGCTGAATCTTTGTAATACATATAGTTGACTTGCAGGAAATTCTTTTCTCAACATAACTACAGTCTCACCTTGAATGCAGACCTGTTCATATTTGAAAATACCTTCTCATCTGCTCAGACAGTGCATCACAAAACAGCTTTGGTGTTGATCTTTGTTTAAAGAAGGCAAAGTGGATAAAATAGAGAACATCTCCATGGGAATAAAGAACAAATAAAGACTTCTTTTACTCTGACTACAGTGCAAAATACTGGAATTCATCCTTTTAACTCTGAAGGTACCTTGTGCATGCTGCGATCAAAACCATCTTCCTCTCCTCCTGAAGAGAATCTCCGCGCTCGAGGCACTGCAGAACCAAAGACTTGGTGTCAGTGAAGCCTTTATTGTTGTCTTGTTTTTGCATGATACAGAACAATAGTATGAGTGGGAGAGCAGAGACTGGCAGGCATTGTCGAGAAGACAAAAGCTCCAGGCAGTCCCAGTCACAACAAAGGATAGTAATAGTTTGTTCCAGTGATTGCAGTGGCGATTAGATTTTTTTAAATTTTACATGGTGTTATGACACAGAAGGGAAAATGGTTGGTTCCCAGACCTACATATTTACCTCCATACACAATCTAAAGAAGACGTCTGCAAAGCACCATTACCATACTATTTATACAAACTCAAGGCAATTGCAAAAAGAAAACCCCAACTTCCTGTTTATGAGTTTATCATGTCCCCAAAACAGCCAGGGACAAGTGGCAGAATTGAAAAGAAATTAAACCTCACTAGGAACAGGTACAATATTTTTTAAAAGGAAACTATGGGGTTAGGAAACAATATATTTATACTCCTCTAGGTGGATGTAGCATCGATCTAGTGCTTCATCTGTCCCTCACCAGCTCTGCACTAAGAACTGAACAAGCAAACACTGCTGATCATTCAATTCTCCCCTCCACTCTCAGCAGAGAGCTGTGACTCTCAGTCACTGGCTCTTTGCCCTGCCCCTCCAGCATTCACTGGAGTGCTGGGCTGTGGAGGTGGCGGGAGTGGCGGTTCAGTGTCCCAGCAGCTCACTGAGAGGCTGAGCCAACTGCCAGTCCAAGCATCTGGGTGAATCCCATCTGTAATCTTGGGATTGATCCAGATCCTGGACTGGCTGAGTGACGTCAGCCAACAGCGAGCTATAGCCCACTGTCAGTTGAAAATGGGTCACAAGAGTGCAGAACTAACTGCACTCCTGTGATCCATAGGAGAAGAAGGCCAAAATAGCTTTAGTCATACTCCTACTAGTTCCGGACCGCCCATTGTGTATATACATCATTATTTGACGTTATATACCGTTGTTATGGCAGCAGCTAGCTGCCATAACCCCAGTATTTTTTTAAACAGTGAGGGATCCTTTTTCACATAAAAATTATCCCGGTGGCGGATTTGCCACAGGATCACTTTTTTAGGCAGTGGGAGAGGTGCCCTGCCGCTTCCTGTTGATTCCCTGCTTACTGGAGCGCTCGGTAGCAGTGGAAACTATCCGATCCCGTGGAGCGATGGGCAGGAAGTCGAGTGAGGGCAAGATGGCCCCCACTTGACTCTATGCCCTTGGAGGACCGACGTCTGACATCACTTCCACCTAACGCCCTTAACGGGCTTTTTTTATTAAATTTTTTTTAGTAAATGTAATTTTTTTTATTTTAAGTGTAAATGTGAGATCTAAGGTCTTTTTGACCCCAGATCTCGCAATATAGAGGACCTGTCATGCTTATTTCTATTACAAGGGATGTTTACATTCCTTGTAATAGCAATAAAATCAAAAAATAAATAAAAATTAAAGGGACAGTATAAAAATAAAAAAATAAAAAGTAAAATAAATAAGAAAAAGATAAATACATTTTAAAGTGCCCCGTCCCTCCAAGCTCACACGCAGAAGTGAACGCATGCTTAAGTCATTCCCACATATGTAAACTGTGTTCAAACCACACATGTGAGGTATCACTGCTATCGTTAGAGCGAAAGCAATGATTCTAGCACTAGATCTCCTCTGTAACTCTAAATAGATAACCTGTAAAAAAAATGTAAGCGTCGCCTATGGAGATTTTTAAGTTCCGTAGTTTGTTGCCATTCCACGAGCGTGAGCAATTTTGAAGCATGACATGTTAGGTATCTATTTACTATTTATTTATTATTTATTTAATTTTAATTGTTGGTAATTCGATCATAACAACAGCTCTTTTGCATAGAGCTCTACTGCTTCTCAGAAACTGTTGTCATCTCTGACAGAGGTCTCCAAAATGCAGTCTGTGGGCTGGATGTGGCCCTATGCTTGCCTTTATATGCCTGCCACTAACAATGAGGCACCATTCCTTTCACAAACACCAACAGTGAGGCACTATTCCTCCCACTGATACCAACGCTGGTGCACTAATCACCCCACTGACACCAATGATGTGGAACTATTCCACCCAATGAAACCAATGATGGAGCAATATTCATTTTCCTAATGACAACGGGTGCTATGTAATTTTTATACTCTCTAATCACCAAGCCTGAGGCATTGTTACTCCTACTGACACTAGGGGCATTTTCTACTCCCACTGGCCAAAGTCTTGCCTCCTAAATTCTAAAGAACAATAAACTGGCCCATTGTTCATAAAGTTTGGAGAACCCTGACCTATAAGGAGAGTTTAACACTGGTTCTAATATGCTGTAGATCTGTGAGGTCACTGTTCTCCTTGAGTCCATCAAAATATATTCTGTGTTGAACCCTGATGAAAGGGGAGTGGTGTTGCCCCGAAACGCATTGGATGTTTTTATGACCTATTGACCAACAATTAAAATTATATTGGACTTTAATAATTAATAATAATAATAATGAACTTTCATTCATTTTAGGCCTGGCACTCCTTTCTATATTTCTGTGGTTGAAGCTACTGTTGGATGCCCACTGTGGTAGGCCTTTGCATGCACTAGTTTGAAAGTTCCCAGACCCTCTTTAAATATGGCTTTCTGGAGACTTCACAGTGAGGGAAAAAAGTATTTGATCCCCTGCTGATTTTGTACATTTGCCCACTGACAAAGAAATGATCAGGCTATAATTTTAATGGTAGGTTTATTTTAACAGTGAGAGACAAAATAACAAAAATATCCAGAAAAACGCATTTCAAAAAAGTTACATATTGATTTGCATTTTAATGAGTGAAATAGGTATTTGACCCCTTCGCAAAACATGACTTAGTACTTGGTGGAAAAACCCTTGTTGGCAATCACAGAGGTCAGACATTTCTTGTACTTGGCCACCAGGTTTGTACACATCTCAGGAGGGATTTTTTCCCACTCCTCTTTGCAGATCCTCTCAAGTCATTAAGGTTTTGAGCCTGACGTTTGGAAACTCGAACCTTCAGCTCCCTCCACATATTTTCTATGGGAACTCCTTTGTTACCTTGTGTACAATATTCCCTTTGCAGAATGTGGAACAAGTGGCGCTAAATATAGTGTGAATACACACCAATATCTGCGTAGTACTGCAAAGATTTAGTAAAAAATCAATATGTACCCAGTGACTATCAAATAATATACTGTGAAAAAATAATAACAAATAAATTGTAACAAGATGAATTGTAACAAGATGAACTGTAACAAAATAAATTGTGACAAATTAAAAGTAACAGCCTCTATATAAAAAAATCAGTGAATATCAAAAAAATGACACTGAAAATGAATACAGGGGGTCCCCGAGTTACGAACTCGTTAGGGACTGGCCCCGTGTACGGAAGTCGGAAATGTTCGTAAGTCGGCGCGCATGCGCAGACCGACAAATACGGAGATTTCCGGACATTTCCGATGTTCCGTCTGTTGCCGTTCTGCGCATGCGCGGCAAATTACGGACATTTCCGGCATTTTTCGACGCTCCGTATGGCCGCGCATGCGCAGAACGGCCAAAAGACGCCGAAAACCACCGAAAAATGGCGGAGGGTCCCCGCAGCACCCCGTTCGTAAGTAGGGGTTGTTCGTAGGTCGGGTGTTCGTAAGTCGGGGACCCCCTGTATTTCAAAATATAAGATAAAGTGTCCATCTCTTATTCAAAAAAAGTCCATCACAGTGGAAAAAAAAAAAATATATATATATAGAGAAAATAAAATAAAGTTTATAAATTAAGAGCAATAAATGATGACCAGTGACTAATGTAATCTTGAAGGCACGTTCCTTCACTCCCCTTATGTGTTTAAACTCACCAGCTGAATATGCCTTACACTTTCGTATTTGGCTGTAAGCGCTTGTACCCTCTTTGTAGGGGTTAAATGGGAAATCTCTAGGTTCCAGCTAAAAAGGCAGGTGTAACTTCCTTGGCTGTTCACACAAAGCGCTCCCCATGCAAAAAAAGAGATTGCCTCCAATAGCGTAATAAAGTCTAAAAACGTTTTAATCACACATAAAGAATCTCACTACATTGCACTCACATGTGAAAGCTAAAAAACACGCCAAAGGTCAAATTCACATCACTCTATGCATCTGTTGCTGGAACATGGATGGTCACGGCGGACCCAGGGTATGCGAGACTGTCAGATGTTATCTCACCGCTCCTTGTCCCCGCTACCGCTATGCACCGATCGGTGTAAGGTGGCCAGCGTCCCGTGTCTGCCTCAAACGTTCGCCAAGCAATCACGCCCCGACATGTTTCGTCATAGAATTGACTTATTCATGAATCCCATGAATAAGTCAATTGATTAGAAAAATTCAGACGGGCATGTATATATGCTTTCTTGAGCAGGGGCACCTTGCGGGCGCTGCAAGATTTCAGTCCTTCATGGTGTACTGGACAGCTCGTTTGGCCAAGGTGGAGAGATTGGAATCTAATTGATTGATTGCTTCTGTGGACAGGTGTCTTTTATACAGGTAACAAGCTAAGATTAGGAGCACTCCCTTTAGTGTCGATTCACACTGGGACGACTTGTCAGGCGACTTAGCCGCCTGACAAGTCGCATCCCGTTCTGTACAATGGAACCATTCTAATTGGAGTGACACAAGTCGCTCCGACTTAGAAAAAGGTTCCTGTATGACTTTGGGGGCGACTTGAGGCGACTTACATTGACTTCTATAGAGAAGTCGTTTTGCAAGTCGCCGCAGCTGTCGTGTCCAGGTCGCCTGAGGCAGTCGCGCTGCAAGTCCTGCTGCCTCAGTGTGAACCAACACTTAAGGGAATGCTCCTGATCTCAGATTGTTACCTGTATAGAAGACAACTGGGAGCCAGAAATATTGCTGATTAATAGGGGTTCAAATACTTACTGTATGTCACTCATTAAAATGCAAATCAATTTATAACTTTTTTTGAAATGCGTTCTTCTGGATATTTTTGTTGTTATTCTGTCTATGCTGTTAAAATAAACCTACCATTGAAATTATAGACTGATCATTTCTTTGTCAGTGGGCAAACGTACAAAATCAGCAGGCGATCAAATACTTTTTTCCCTGACTGTAGTAGATGGCAGGCTGGCTTTTCTCTCATTTCAAGAAAGAGAAGTTTAAGTAGCTTTGGATTGAGTAGGGAAGTTTTAGAGCCTCTCCCTATTTTTTGCTGTCTGTGTCCCTGTTAGAGACATCTATCTCCACCATTTGCTCTTTGTCATTAGGAGGGAAACTGATGGGAATCAAATATGTTACAGTTCTCACCAGAACAGAATGTAAAGGGGAAATATTCCAGGAGGGTGATGACACCACCCTCAGAGATGGGGGTTCACCTGATATTGGGGAGATTTTCACTTGCTTCCTGTTGTGGCTCAGAGGGCCGGGTGTGAGGGGAAATCTCCCCAAAAGGGACACAGACAGCAACAACAACCCGATGAGGTTCTAACCATACTTTAGCCAAAGAAAGGTTTGATTTGGGGTTACACTTTGAAATTGATTGTTTTGAAACTTTCAACTACAGTAAATATGTAACCACTTTAAGACCAGCCTCGTTTTGGATTTTAGGTGTTTACATGTTTAAAACATTTTTTTTTGCTAGAAAATTACTTAGAACCCCCAAACATTATATATTGTTTTTTTTCTAATACCCTAGAGAATAAAATAGCGGTCTTCGCAATACTTTTTTTCACACCGTATTTGCGCAGCGGTCTTACAAGCGCACTTTTTTGGGAAAAAATTCACTTTTTTGAATAAAAACAGTAAAGTAAGTGTAAAAGTGAAAAAAAGTGAAAGATAATGTTACGCAGAGTAAATTGATACCCAACATGTCACGCTTCAAAATTGCGCCCGCTCGTGGAATGGCGTCAAACTTTTACCCTCAAAAATCTCCATAGGCGAGGTTTAAAAAATTCTACAGGTTGCATGTTTTGCGCTACAGAGGTCTAGGGCTAGAATTATTGCTCTCACTCTACCGATCGCGGCGATACATCACATGTGTGGTTTTATAACCGTTTTCATATGCGGGCGCTACTCACATATGCGTTCGCTTCTGCACGTGAGCTCGTCGGGACAGGGCGCTTTAAAAAAACATTTATTTTTTTTTCTTATTTATTTTACTTGATTTTATTTATTTTTACACTGTTTTTTTAAAAAAAATAAAAATTGGGTCACTTTTATTCCTATTACAAGGAATGTAAACACCCCTTGTAATAGAAAAAATGCATGACAGGTCCTCTTAAATATTAGATCTGGGGTCAAAAAGTCCTCAGATCTCATATTTGGACTTAAAGTGGTGTTTCCACCAAAAATAAAAAAATAGCTTAAAATTCCTAAAAAAATAAAATAATTGAGAAAAAAAAAAAATTACTCACCTCTAAATGCCTGTTACTAGGGGGTCCCTCATAGTCTGCCTCCTTCAGTGCCCGGGCACTGACGTCACTTCCCCTCGGCGCGGTCCCAGATGACTGCGCGGCATATCCCGGTGCGCGGCGCCGCTCACGCATGCGCAGTGGGTGCTCGGCTGTGTAGCCACAGCCGGGTGGCCCCAGTAAGAATGCCGGTGCCGCCGAGCGGGGGAAGGGGGGGGCTTCGCTTCCCAGGGTCCACATCGCTGGACCCTGGGACAGGTAAGTGTCCGATTATTAAAAGTCAGCATCTGCAGTATTTGTAGCTGCTGACTTAACATTTTTTTTTTAAGGGGCACCCCACTTTAAATGCAAAAAATTAAATAAAAATGTAATTTGAAAAAATGACATTGAAAAAATGTTCCTTTAAGAGGTATGGGCAGAAGTGAAGTTTTGACGTCACTTCGGCCCTGCTATGGTATAGAGAAGGGTGGGGGCCATCTTAGCCTCATTCGTCTCCATACCCAGCAGTGTGAAGGACCCGATCGCCTCCACCGCTACCGAAAGCTCCGGTAAGCGGCGGAGGGCGCGGGAGAGTGGTGGGTGGGGTGGGGGCACCTCTCCCACCGCCGACAATACCCAGCAGTGTGAAGGACCTGATCGCCTCCGCCGCTACCGACGGCTCTGGTAAGCGGCGGAGGGCGCAGGAGAGCGGTGGGAGGGGTGGGGGCACCTCTCCCGCCACCGACAACGGTGATCTCGTGGCGAATCCGCCGTGGAGACCACCATTATCGTAAATACGACTGGCGCCTGAAGAGATGGATCATCTCGGTTGTGGCAGCAGCTGCTGCCGTTACCAAGATATCCCTCTTCAAAAAAAGGACGTACACTGGTCTGATTTTTATTAATTTGTTGGATAAAGACAAGGGAACACAAAACTTCTAAATAACAGATAAACCTTTGTATCTCAATACTGTCAATTTTTGTAATACCAAAGGCTGATCTGTATCTGCCCCCTAGGTCCAAATATTATAACCGTGGATGCATACATTGCATATGCTAGAGCCCATCACATTTTACTAGCTTATCCTCCTTGCCACCCATGGTAAACACTCCACCCACGGGTTCTGTATATGCTCTCCATTGGGTAAACACTCTACCCACAGGTTCTGTATATGCTCTCCATTGGGTAAACACTCCACCCACAGATTATGTATATGCTCTCCATGGGGTAAATACTCTACCCACAGGTTCTTTATATGCTCTCCATTGGGTAAATACTCTACCCACAGATTCTGTATATGCTCTCCATTGGGAAAAACACTCCACCCACAGATTCTGTATATGCTCTCCCTTGGGTAAACACTCCACCAACAGATTCTGTATATGCTCTCCATTGGGTAAACACTCCACCCACAGATTCTGTATATGCTCTCCATGGGGTAAATACTCTACCCACAGGTTCAGTATATGCTCTCAATTGGGTAAATACTCCACCCACAGATTTTGTATATGCTCTCCATTGGGTAAACACTCCACCCACAGATTCTATATATGCTCTCCATTGGGTAAATATTCCACCCACAGATTCTGTATATGCTCTCCATTGGGTAAACACTCCACCCACAGATTCTGTATATGCTCTCCATTGGGTAAATACTCTACCCACAGGTTCTGTATATGCTCTCCATTGGGTAAATACTCTACCCACAGATGCTGTATATGCTCTCCATTTGGTAAATACTCTACCCACAGGTTCTGTATATGCTCTCC
Source organism: Lithobates sylvaticus (assembly GCA_028564925.1). Taxonomy (NCBI): domain Eukaryota; kingdom Metazoa; phylum Chordata; class Amphibia; order Anura; family Ranidae; genus Lithobates; species Lithobates sylvaticus. The sequence continues at coordinate 330,183,626 of CM053029.1, read as the reverse complement.
ACTGAGCACCTTTGCTAGCACATGGAGATACATGGGGTAACAAGAAAATTACCTTGGGACAAGGCAAGAGCTCTTAATACCGATTTCTATCCTACAACACTAAGATGTTGCAGTGTAATATTGCTTACTTTTTGGTGAGTACATCCAATACTCTGGCTCAGACTGGTAATAAGGATCAGGACTGTATGGAGGGAGGTACTTGGAGGACTGTACAAGGTCATCACTTGTTTTACTTTTCGTTGCTTCATCGGGATCATCTGAAAAAAGAAAGAGACGAACTGAACTGTCTGAATAGCTTTCGTTGCTCCAGCATGATACAAGCTCGGCAAAGTTATAATGAGATACCTCATTCATTCTCAAGAATTGACCTCTGCTTCTCCCTAAACCAATAACGCTGTCCAAAAATGCAATAACACTTTCCCAATTCTGCTTCTAAAACAATTTATCTTTTACAACCTGTCAAATCTAATAATGCTTTGCCACTTACATAATCTTTCTAACTATGATCACGTCATTATAAAGAAAAATACCCCTTTAGGCATAATAGTAGTACTATACAGTCACATTTAGAATATTGCCTCTGCAGCAAATTCCATTCTAATTATAAAATAGATCACTGTACTGCTCCTGGTGAAAGAAACAGATGACGGATTATAATTACATAAATAAACCACTGACATACCTCTTATGTTATATGCTCACTGGGATTTAATTATATTAACGTTATAGGTTTAATGGGATTTAATTATAATGCCTTGGAATTAATGCTTTCGTTTATATTACTGTTAGAACTGTTATAATGCATGTAAGGCCTCATTTAAAGTGCCAGTCCACCCAAAATTGATGTCTTAGTTATAGGTGGAGTCTAATCGGCTGAGATAATGCCTTAGATGCATTATATGTCATAGATGCTCCATCAATAAGATCTCTCTACCATAATTCCCCACCTCTGTCCTGTTTTGGTCCACCGGGAGTTTGCAGGTCAGAAAAGTCAGAGGCAACTCAGAAGTCTATATCTGCATCTGGTTCTATGTTAGAGACTTTAAGACCCAATCTATAGGGAGCGGTAGGCCTTACCACCGTTTTAACAGAAAAATGTATAAAGAACAGCAATGTTCTTTACAAATGTACTTAGTCCTCTACTTACTTTGGGACTCCCAAACATGTGAAATGCTTATAAAATGGATGTAACAGTAGAAAAGAGCCAGGAGGAGAACTTATGACCTGTCAAAATCATGGAAACAGTCTGTCCTCCAATCACAGTGTACACGAAGGGAACTCAATTAAATACAGGCTCTACTGAATCTAATAAAAATGCAGTTGGCAGTGTGGAGTATTACTGCAGTGTCCAGTGGAGAGCAGACAGTGATATCTGCTTTCCATTTTAAATTAATCCCCATGTATTGAAGCCAGTGGGTCCATAAACTAGCTTTTACAGAAAGCCATAAATGGCGTCTTTGATCACTTCGAAAAAGGTTTTCTTTAACCAGTTCCCGACCAGCCGATGCAGTTATACTGCGGACGTTGGCCCCCTGTTTGAATCGCTGTACATGTACGGTGTCCCGTGCACTAGATTTTGTGGGCGCGCGTGCCCAAATGTGTCCTGCGGGATTTCGCCTACGGGTCTGGCGGACTTGATGTCCGCTGGCCACCCGTGATGGCGGGAAAGAGAGGCAGAACAGGGATCTGCCTGTATAAACAAGGCGGATCCCTATTCTGACAGGGGAGAAAAGAGAGATCAGCTGCTCCTAGTGATCAGGAACAGCGATCTCTCTCTGCTTCCAGTCAGTTTGTCCCCCATACAGTTAGAAACACCTCCCTAGGGAAAATGTAACCCCTGATTGCACCCAGTGTTAACCCTTCCCTGCTAGTGCCATTTATACAATGATCAGTGAAATTTGATAGCACTGATCACTGTATTGGTGTCACTGGTCACCAAAAAGTATCACTTAGGGTCAGATTTGTCCGCCGCAATGTCGTAGTCCCACTAAAAATCGCAGATCACCACCATTTCTAGTAAAAACAATAAAAAAAAATTAAAATTCCTAAATCTTTCCACTATTCTGTAGACGCTACAACTTTTGCGCAAACCAATCAATATACGCTTATTTTGATTTTGTTAACCAAAAATATCTAGCAGAATATATATTGGCCTAAACTGATGAATATATATATTTTTTTTTTTTGGATGTGTATTATAGCAGAAAGTAAAAAATATTGTTTTTTTTTTTTAAATTGTCACCCTTTCTTGGTTTATAGTGCAAAAAAAAATAAAAACCGCAGAGGTGATCAAATACCACCAAAAAAAAGCTCTATTTGTGGGAAAAAAAGAACATCAATTTTGTTTGATTACAGCATCGTAAGCCCGCAGAATTGTCAGTTAAATTGACGCAGTGCCGTATCGCAAAAAATAGCCTGGTCATTAAGGGGGTAAATCCTTACGGGGCTGAAGTGGTTAAAACAGACCTTGCAATATAAATATAGTTAAAGAAATCTGTAAATGTTAGAGATGTGCAAAACTGAAAAATTCAGTTTTCGTTCGTTAATCCCTTCACGACCACATTGTAGCAGTTTTACTGCTACAGGGCGGCCACTGTGCGCCAGATCATGTATATATACAGTGAGGGAAAAAAAGTATTTGATCCCCTGCTGATTTTGTATGTTTGCCCACTAACAAAGAAATGATTAGTCTATAATTTTAATAGTATTATTTTAACAGTGAGAGACAGAATAACAACACAAATATTCAGAAAAACGCATTAGGCCCCTTTCAGACGAGGCGGACTCCGCTTGCACGGAGCCCGCCTCTGTCCGCCGGCTCAGCGGGAGATCTGTCCGTTGATCTCCGCTGAGCCGGCGGATGACAAGCCTCTCTCCGCTCACTGAGCGGGGAGGGGCTTGCGAGCGCCGCTGATCTCTATGGAGAGATCGGATGAAAACGGACAGTGTGTCCGTTTTCACCCGATCTCACCCGATCTCACCCGATCCGACGGATCTGGACGTGTGGTCCATACGTCTGGATTTGGCGGATCGGACCGGATCGGATGTCAGCGGACATGTCTCCGCTGACATCCGACGCTCCATAGAGTAACATGGAGCGCCCGTTCAGATCCGCCGTCAAAACTGACAGGCGGATCTGAACGGTCCGTCCATGTGAAAGGGGCCTTAAAAAAAAAGTTATAAATTGATTTGCATTTAAATGAGTAAAAGTATTTGATACCTTTGCAAAACATGACTTAGTACTTGGTGGTAAAACCCTTGTCTGAAATCACAGAGGTCAGATGTTTACTGCTAGGTTTGCACACATCTCAGGAGAGATTTTTTCCCACTCCTCTTTGCAGATCCTCTCCAAGTCATTAAGGTTTTGAGCCTGACAATTGGTAACTCGAACCTTCAGCTCCCTCCATATATATTAAGGCCACTCCACGACCTTAATATGCTTCTTCTTGAGCCATTCCTTTGTTGCCTTGGCCGTGTGCTTTGAGTCATTGCCATGCTGAAATACCCATCCACGACCCATTTTCAATGGCCTGGCTGAGGGAAGGAGGTTCTCACCCAAGATTTGATGGTACATGGCCCAGTTCATCATCCCTTTGATGCGGTGAAAAACACCTTCAAGGCTGTTAATAAGCATAATGTTTCCACCTCCATGTTTAACCACTTACCCACTGGGCAGTTAAACCCCCTTCCTAACCAGACCAATTTTCAGCTTTCGGTGCTCTTACACTTTGAATGACAATTACTCAGTCATGCAACACTGTACCCAAATTAATTGTGTGTCCTTTTTTTCACACAAATAGAGCTTTCTTTTGGTGGTATTTAATCACTGCTGGGTTTTTTAATTTTTGCGCTATAAATCAAAATATACTGAAAATTTGGTAAAAAAATAAATAAAAATTCTTTGTTTCTATTAAAATTTATTGCAGAGTATTGGCAGAGTATTGGCGAGTATTGGCAGAGTATTGGCGAGTATTGGCATAGTATTGGCAGAGTATTATCGAGTATTGGCGAGTATTGGCAGAGTATTGCAGTGTTGCACAGTGGTGGCAGAGCATTGCACAGTAGTTGCAGAGCATTGCAGTGGTGGCAGAGCGTTGCACAGTGGTTGCAGAGCGTTGCACAGTGGGGGCAGAGCGTTGCACAGTGGGGGCAGAGCGTTGCACAGTGGTTGCAGAGTGTTGCACAGTGGGGGCAGAGCGTTGCACAGTGGTTGCAGAGCGTTGCACAGAGGGGGCAGAGCGTTGCACAGTGGGTGCAGAGCATTGCACAGTGGTGGCAGAGCATTGCACAGTGGTTGCAGAGTATTGCACAGTGGTGGCAGAGCATTGCACAGTGGTTGGTGGCAGAGCATTGCACAGTGGTTGGTTGCAGAGCATTGCACAGTGGTGGCAGAGCATTGCACAGTGGTGGCAGAGCATTGCACAGTGGTTTGTTGCAGAGTATTGCACAGTGGTTGGTTGCAGAGTATTGCACAGTGGTGGCAGAGTATTGCACAGTGGTGGCAGAGTATTGCACAGTGGTGGCAGTGTATTGACCAGCGCTGTGGGCACTACACATCCAGCCCACAGCGCTGGTCCCGTTCCTCCCCCTCTCAGCTTCTCTCCTCTCTGTACCGATCGGTACAGAGAGGAGAGGGAGGAACCGGCGTCATGACGTGACGCTGGTTTGTGTACATGTGATCGCTCCGTCATTTGACGGAGCGATCACGTGGTAAACGGCCGCTATCAGCGGCCGTTTACCGTGATCCGTGATGCGCCGGGTCCTTGGGACCCGGCGGTCACGGATGTTCCCAAGTGCGCGCCCCAGGGGGCGCGCGGGAGCAAGTTTCTGGGAGGACGTCCGTAGGACGTCCTCCCAGGATAAGCCGACCGTGCTGTAGCCGTCTTTTGACTATAGCGCGGTCGGCATGTGGTTAATAATGGCGATGATGTTCTTGGGTTCATAGTCAGCATTCCTCCTCCTCCAAACACAGTGAGTTGATGCCAAAGAGCTTGATTTTGACCACAACACTTTCACCCAGTTCTCCTCTGAATCATTCAGATGTTTATTAGCAAACTTCAGACGGGCCTGTACATGTGCTTTCTTGAGCAGGGGGACCTTGCGGGCACTGTAGGATTTCAGTCCTTCATGGTGTAGTGTGTTACCAATTGTTTTTTTGGTGACTGTAGTCCCAGCTACCTTGAGATCATTGACAAGATTCTCCCGTGTGGATCTGGGCTGATTCCTCAACGATCTCATGACCATTGAAACTCCACAAAGTGAGATCTTGCATGGAGCCCCAGAACAAGGGAGATCGACAGTTATTTTGTGTTTCTTCTATTTGCAAATAATTGCACCAACTGTTGTCACCCTCTCACCAGCTGCTTGGCGATGGTCTTGTAGCCCATTCCAGCCTTGTGTAGGTCCACAATCTTGTCCCTGACATCCTTGGACAGCTCTTAGGTCTTTGCCATGGTGGAGAGATTGGAATCTGATTGATTGATTGATTGCTTCTGTGGACAGGTGTCTTTTATACAGGTAACAAGCTGAGATTAAGAGCACTCCCTTTAAGTGAGTGCTCCTAATTTCAGCTTGTTACCTGTATAGAAGACACCTGGGAGCCAGAAATCTTGCTGATTGATAGGGGATCAAATACTTGTTTCACGCATTAAAAGGCAAAACAATTGATAACTTTTTTGAAATTAGTTTTTCTGTATATTTTAGTTCTTATTCTGTCTCTCACTGTTAAAATAAACCTACCATTAAAATTATAGACTGATCATTTCGTTGTCAGTGGGCAAACCTACAAAATTAACAGGGGATCAACTACTTTTTTCCCTCACTGTACATGATCCCACAGTTCCAGGTAGCGGGCGCGAATGCACGCTGCCCGTGGCTTTCTCAATGCTGTGATTATGCTCAGTGGGAGCCGATAAGCGGGTACCGCAGTTTCGATGTCTGCCGGCACCTGCTGATCGATCATTACAGAGGCAGAAAGACAGTCTGCCTATGTAAACAAGGCAGATTGCCATTCTGTCAGTAGGGAAGGAATGCATCCTGTGTTCCTGCAAAGCAGGGACAAGATCCCCAGTCTTGCCTTAGTAAAAGCACCACCCACACAGTACACAAACACTGGCTAGGCACACAATTAACCCTTTGATTGTCCCTGATGTTAACCCCTTCCCAGCCAGTGTCATTAGTACAGTAAAAGTGCATAATTTTAGCACTGATCACTGTATTAGTGTCACTAGTTCCCCAAAAAAGTGTCAGTTAGTGTCCGATTTGTCCGCGCAACATCGCAGTCCCACTATAAGTCACTGATGGCCGCCATTACTAGTAAAATAAACCATAAACCAGATACTGGGCACACAAATACGAAGAAAATAAAAAGTGCAGCGCTTATGCCATAAATAATAAACAAATAATCACATTAATTTAAAAGTGCAAAGCTAATACCAATTGATAAATTTACATATAATCAAAAGATAATACAGCCAAAATATCATATAGAGTGACATATGAAAAAATAATATATACAGTTGCAAATTAGTTGCAAAAAATTATTGAAAAAAATTATTGAAAAAAATTATTGAAAAAAATTATTGAAAAAAATGTTTGTTAAAAAATGTCCATTAAAAACTTCAAATAAATGATGTGACTTAATTGTTGTGCTTGTCCTCGTGGAACCCGTCACCTCTAGTCACCTCTAGTAAGATGGAAGGCTTACAGGATCGCCAGCGACCCCCCTATCAGGGGAGGTCAGAAAGTGCCGATTGGATCACAGGTCCCAACCATAGAAATCCAGATGTGAAAGGCTTCCCAGATCTCTGCCTGGGAAACACAGACAAAACTGGTCTGTGAGAGCAAAAGTTTGCCGTGACTAACCACCTGAGCTGCATTATTTTTTCATATGCCACTCTATATGATATTTTGGCTGTATTATCTTTTGATTATATGTAAATATATCAATTGGTATTAGCTTTGCACTTTTAAATTAATGTGATTATTTGTTTATTATTTATGGCATAAGCGCTGCACTTTTTCTTTTCTTTCTTCTCCATAAATTTATCCTATAGTTTGTAGACTCTATAATATTTTTACCAAAAATATGTAGCAGAATACATATTGGCCTAAATTGATGAAGAAATTTGATTTTTTACATTTTTTATTGGATGGTGATCAAGTACCACCAAAAGAAAGCTCTATTTGTGGGACAAAAAGGACATACATTTTATTTGGGTACAGCGTTGCATCACTCTGCAATTGTCAGTTAAAGTAACGCAGTGCCTTATCGCAAAAAAAATGGCCTGATCAAGAAGGGGGGTAAATCTTCCAGAGTTGAAGTGGCTACCCAGATAGCAAGGATAAGATTTCACAAATTTGTGGCAGTGTTGAATTGTAGCTGTTAACTTGCTGCATATTTTCACTGGCAAGTTGTACAGTTGCAGAGCACTTGAAGCACAAGTTCTAGTTGACACTTTTCCAATTTGTTGCAAATTTGCGTGGCAAGTCTCTAGCAAGATCAAAGTTGCACTGGTGAGTCTACAGCAAGAGCTCTGCAAGTCTCTAGCATGAAAATTCAGCCACAGTGACCCCTGTGGTGGGATGACTATTGCACAACATAACTGAACCAGAATTTGCAGCAGATGCAGAATGTTTGCAAAGAAAGTTGGTCTGGAGTCATTCAATGCAGATTTGCTGCAATTGTGCAACAAACTTGTGAAGCCTGGCAAGCCTAGCAATAGCTTAGCAAGTCATTTTCAAACCTGCACCACAATTGCTTTCTATCTGGGGTAAGTTAATAATTTCCTTTTATCATATTCGTTATGTAAAATGATTTGTTTTCAAGTAGGAATCATCATCTTATTTCACTTTTTTTACCTTACTGTATTTATTGCAATATGATTCAATTTCAAGTGTATTTTTTGAATTCATTTTCAAATTTGAATTCAAATTTATTTTCAAATTTGAATTCAAATTTATTTTCAAATTCAAAATCATTTTTGAATTTAAATTCAGATAATTTGTTTCAGATATGTCCGAATCTCCGAATAACGAAAATTTCATCTGAATTTCGATTCGTACCGAAACAAATCACACATGTTTAAATAATATTTCATTTTAACTTTTATTTACTATGGTTGATATTTACTTTATATTTTACTTTCTAGCTCACAGTACATTCCCTGTAATAAACATATTGTGGAGCTTCCATAGTTGAATAGCCTTAGACTACATACGGTTATTTTCCCATGTCTCTTCATCCTTCAAAGTCACAAAACTCTTAAGACACACACAAACAGGTTGATTTACTAAAAGCTGAATAGTGCAAAATCTGGTGCAGCTCTGCATAGAAACCAATCAGCTTCCAGGTTTTATTGTCAAAGCTTAATTGAACAAGCTGAAGTTAGAAGCTGATCGGCTCCAGTTTTAGTAAATCAACCCCACAGATCTTTATAGAGCTCTTAGCTGGGAAGATATATTGCTTAGCTCATATATTATGGGACCATCATATTAGAAGGTTTGCAGGACTATTTTCTCATTAATGCTTAGTTGCTTGTGTATTCTGCCCTCTTTGGTTCAGCACTGACCTGGCTCTTAAAGCCCAATTAAACTTTCAGTTTAAATCAACTAAATACTTTTCAGATGCATTAAAAAGGTGTGCAAAGTCTAACAGTTTGTTTTCTTCAAAAATCAGCCAGATCTTGAGTAGAAAGGCCAGCAGCTGTAGAGTGGGACTTTTGTTCTCTGTGAGGAAGCAGTGGTCCCTTTGCAGAGGTCTGACACATTCCCTTGCTGTCTCAGCTCAGAGTCAGAGCTCTCCAATCAGCGAGGATCATGAGCTTTGCTGATTCAGAGCTATAGGTCTGAGTCAGAAGGGGGTGTGTTGGACCTCTGCAATGAGATCCTTGCATCCCCACAGAGATAAAGGGTCCCACTCTACAGGGGACATGATTTTCTTCTCAAGTTTTGGCTGTTTTAGGGTGAAAGGAACTGAGACTGTGAACACCTTTTGTTCTGATGTACCTGGAATGTATTTAACTTATTTAAAGTGTTACTAAACCCACAAAAGTAAAATCTGTGTGTATATGCAGTAAAGCATACTTGTTATACTCACTGTGGAACCTAAGGGGTTAATCCTTTGCATTGTGTAAAACAGCTGTTTGATCCTGTCTTCTCGGATCCTCCCCTTCTTCCACTGACTCCTAATCATTTTCTGATAACACAGAGTCTATGGAGTCAGGCTGCACATGCTCAGTTTGGTGTGTATTGCTAGAAAGGTTTTTTTTTCTTGGCAGGGTGTGAGTGATCAGCACAGGGCCAATCAGCACTGTGCAGACAGAGGGTCAGGGGTCTTGCAGTCTCATAGGTCAATCAGAAAACTCCTCCTACAAGCTTTAACCAGTGCATGACTGGACACTGATAGAAGTCACAGGACTGCTCTAATTGCTCCTGAGAAAAGGTATTTATCAGTTTCTATTTACTAAAATTAAACACATTTCCATGTTCTGTGTACTGTAGGAGACCAGATATAATGAATTCAGGGTCCTGGGTCTAGTAACACTTTAAATGGAGGGTTTAGCTGGGCTTTAGAGAACACTTTCTTAGCCTAAATAATTCTGTATGAGGCTTAACCTAATACGAATCAGCATAACTATATGTACACATACAAAAAATGAAGAACACATAAAATGATATACATTTGGTAATCTAATAAGACAAAGAGAAAAGAGCAGCAACCCATGGTCACCAATTCCAAAATGTTCCACTTTTCATTGTCTTACTGAATAAACTTGATGAATATGTACATAGACACATGTGACATGTGTTAACTAGAAACATGTCAATGGAGATATGAATTACACAGAGTAAGAAAATGCTGAGTAAGTGGTGTCAGTTTGCAAGGGTCAGCACATCTGTAAGTAAGCAGCTGGACATGAGCCATACTTTAAAAAATAAAATAAAAAAATTGGAATAAAGCTCTTACTTACACCATGACACAGAGCCGGTTGGGCATTAGACAAAGGAAAAAAGGAAGAGAAGACACAAAGTAATGCAGATTTTAGTTATCAGTAACCACCATTTTATTTATTTATCTTTGTAACACTACTGCTGTTATATACTATATCACTATGAACAAACTAAAAAAATACACTACTTACTATTTATATCATTTCTACATGCTGGATGTACCAAACCACAGCACACTGCAAGGCAATTGACATTTCACAAGCTTAGACAGACATTTTATCTTCTTTTACAGGTTATAACACAATGAGAATGAGGATTAACCCAGACCACATGCTCATTTGCCACAGAAGCATGCTGCCTCCATAAGGTGGAAAGGCTAAAAAGGGAGGATGAGAGCTAACACTGCTTAAACATAAACTGCACTAAGCAATATTGTATCTAAACTGGCTACACAACATAACCCCAGTGCAATTTCAGAAACAAAGCAGGTCTACTGTATACTACTTTACACTCATCCATCCAGCAGAATTAAAAATGTTAGGAACTATGTTTGGCCACACCCCATCTTCGACAGATTATAGATACATGGTTTATAGGAAATCAACTTAATTCCCATGGGAATTTTGAGGTAACATGTATTTTAAATATAAATAAAGTAACGGCGGATATATACAAAGTGCTTATGCATTCCACATGAACACCTAGATATCCCAAACCAGGGACAATTATTCTATCATTCTCATAAGTGTCTTCATTCATTAGATCCCCGATAATGGGATGCACCTAACATGTTTTGATTGCTTTTCCTCAGGGGTTGATGGGTGTATAAATAAATTGCACTACAAACCATACAAAGAACATTAGCCGATTGTATTAAAAACAAAAGTGCAAATTGACTCCTCGTTTTACAACACCAGCCGGTCACAAGATTCTGCCCAATAGATGAGACATTTGCACCTTGAAGTCACAGAAGCAAGATAACCCCCAGCTTGTGCAAGTCTCCATCAGTTCAGCCTGAAGAGACCCCTCATTTCACACTGCTAGCCGGCCACAAGAACCCACCCAATAGAAGAGGCATATGCACAGCACTGATCTCTACACTACTGTTTTGACAAGGGCTGAACTGATGGAGACTTAGCACAAACTGGAGTTATCGTGCATGTGTAGCCTCAAAGTGCATATGTCTCTTCTATTGGGAAGGTTCTTGTGACTGAACTGGTGTTGTGAAACAAGGGCTCTCTTCACCCTTCTGTTTTTAATACAATCTGTTGATGTTCTTTGTATGGTTTGTAGTGCAATTTATACAATCCACTCATCAACCCCTGAGGAAGAGCAATTGAAACATGTTGGGTGCATCCCATTATCAGGGATCTAATAAATAAAGACACATATAATAATGACATAATGATTGTCCCCAGTTTGGGATATTTGGGTACCCATGTGGAATTCATAAGCACTTTGTATATATCAGCTGTTACTTTGTACTTTTAAAAAGTTTTATTGGATATAATAAAGATATATGATTTTATGAGAATAATTGTAATACATGTTGACTAAAAAGTCCCATGAGAATTAGGATGATTTTTGTAAGATTATGGATGTAATATCAAAAACCATCTTCAAAAACAAAGACAAAAAAAAAATGCTTTCAAGACTAATTTTTCACATGTTTCATAATGAGCAGGCAATGTAGACTTGTAATAACTGCTAGCAAAGTCCTGCTGAGCTCATGAACATTCTATAAGCACAGTGCAGTTTACATCCCAGGGTACTGGGGACCCTCCCAAAAATCCAATGCAATTACAAAGTTTTTGAAATGCAGAAATTCTATGGGTTAGGCGTGCAGCTATGCCCTCGACGTAACAGTGTTCTATTATCTGCTTGGACACCAAGCACTGCATTGTAGGGGAAAGGAAGTAAGCATGCACACCATGATCAAAGCATCAACATCACTTTAGTTAGCAGTCAATATAGATTTACTATTTCTCATGTCTTTTTTAATTGAAATGTAATTACCTTTTTTAACAGATAGTCCAGAAAAACAGGAAATTCCCTATCTGTTTAAGAACACAGAGAGTGTCTGTCATCACACAGCTGCAGGTTTTAGTTTTTTTTGTCCAATTGAATCTTTTGATTTTATTACTGTGATGCAGTCAGGCTACAATGCACAGTAGTAAATCTGGGTTTCTTTTTTATTTGTTAACTTTCTATTATCTGTACCAAACTGTTAAAACACTCTTAGCAGCATGTTGGAGGGCCAGACCTCTGCTTAACCCTGGTTCGTAGGGACTACAATTGAGTAAAATGAAAATGCTGGAGGGGCAGGTGGATCTGTCTGCGCACCAAATGGATCAATAAATTGGCTTTTATAATGGACAGCAACTCTTTCTTCCTTTTAAGTGATATGTTAGAAAAAAAAACTCTTTATGTATAGTTTGTAGTTTTAGATGTACACACAATGGCTGTGCTTTCTCACAATACAAGTCTATTAGACAACTGGCTAAATGAAAACAATTGACTATGTATGGCTTATATCTTAACAGTTGTTTTAAGTGGGATTTAATGCCTGGAAGATGGTGTTGCTTCTGTATCATTTGGCAGCTGTGATTGGCTCTCACAGCTGTCACATGATTGGGAGTCCATTCCACTGGATCTTGATCAGAAGCCATGCCCAAGAGCTGTTGGTAACAACTTGGTCAGTGTGCTGGGAGTGGCCAGTCACTGTGCTCCCAGTACACAACCACATGCCGCCATGGACGCAGATGTGGCGGGGGCGTAAAAGTCCACCTTACTTGCTGCCAATGAAGCCAAATCAACTACAGAGCACCTTCTAGTGGTTATTCTACAAATTACATTAATTTGACTGCAAATTAGTCCGCAAAGCAACAGTAGCACAGGGGTTCACGGTTGCCTACTAGGAGGTTGTATGAGGTGAGGGCCCCGACCACAAGCAGGGTTAACTTTTATTTAAATCCCCTTTATAGAGGCATTTTAGCCTACTAAAGCTAAAGCATGCAACCACACTAAACATGCAGATTCTACAGAGTAGAATGCAAGCATTAAACATAAATCAAGCATACAACACCAGTCACTGATCACTGTAGTTCACGCAACGCAACAGGGTGCAGCATGCTACAGGATTGAACAGTACCATGCCGTTTATAGATGGGCGGTTTCCGGTAAATGTTACTCTCTGCAACGGCTGTGAGGATAAAGGAAGAGGAAAAGGGAGAACGAGAGAGGAAAAAGACAGGAGGAAAAGTGAAGGAGGGAGTGTTCAGAGAGGAGAGGAAGTACAGGAGACAACGATCACACAAGACAGAGTCATGACGTGAGAGAGGTGACAAGCAGAGGTGAGTGGCAGAAAAAAAAAAGAAATTAGGTGAGCTGAAGTTGTGAGCAATGAAGTAAATGAGTCAAAATTGTTATATAAACTAGTCATACAGCTTGGGGACCAATTAGAGAGTGGTGTGTACTGTGTAATACGTTGTGAGGCGCTGTGAGGTTACCAGTGTTGAATATTTGTGGGAAGTGCCACTGTGAGGGAACATACAGGCAACGCAACAAATCTGCACCGACTTTATTTTTACAACACTACATTCGTACATAAGAGTGCAACAAAATGTCTGATACAATATGGGCAATTGCCCATATCAGATGTGGATATAACCTAGGTTAGTAATTCTCAAATATGGTCCTCATTTGCCACCAATTACTAACAGTGCATGTTTTCCAGACCTTTGAGTAGCAGCACAGGTATGATAACTTAGTTACGATATAAAGATTATTTAACCTATAATTGTGTGAGGAGATCTGAAAAACAGGAACTGTTGGTGTACTCTGAGGATTTAATCTGGGGAACAGTGGACTAGACATTAAGCTTCTTTGCTTCATGTGCTACAGGAATGTTGGCTCTATGGGGCCTTCACTGTTGACATTAATACAAAAAACCCCAAGGCTTTAATAGTGCAAAATGCAACAATGAGCAGTAAGCTATAGCAAAATAATCATCTTTTAAAATGCTGAAATATGACCTTTAAAGCGTACCTGTGCTCAGGATAAAAAGGTTATAGACATAGGTTAAATTATCATATGCAGTAATTACCTGTAGTTGTATTTAAACGGAACCACTGCAAGTAACCCCTACACAGGACTTATAGTGAACTCCATGGAGTCTTGACCCTACACAAAGTCAAAACTGAGTTGAAGTACAGCAGCAGGAATTGTCCATATGTCAATGTCTCTGTGGTAGAGAAGCTCCTACTGACTGCCAGAAAATCCATCCCATGTAACACCTTTAGGATTGGCAAGATAGTGGTGCCAGCGTGAAATTTTGAACCCTGATGTGGTAATGAACCTGTGGTGCTCAGTGACTGCAAAGATTCACTGAAGCATATAGCAAAAGGATAATACAAGTGCTGTAAGGGAGTACAAGTTTGCTTTACAGGTGCTGAAAGTGCATTACCAAAGATGAAGTTATCAGAACTAATTTCTGCTCAGCTCCAATGAATTGGCTTCTGATTGGTTCCTAGGTGTTACTGTCTTTTATAGTCATTGTTGCACTTTGTACTGCCTTACTAAATACACACTTGTTGTGTGCTATTACATTTAAAAGGAAGGACTTTGATCACCCATGTATGAAACCTGCTGCTACTTAGGACTAGGACCTGGAGATGGGGTCCAAGCAAATAAATTCATGGAGAGGAAACTCCCTTAAACAGTTAAAAGAATGGTAATATTTCATTGTTACTTTCCAAAGGGCCTTCTTGCTTTCCTACCTGGAATATGGAAGTGCCGTGGAGCTTGGTAAAGGGTCGGTGTGGAGCAACGAACATCTACCTGGCTATAATAAGGGGAGTTACGGCCACTCTCTGTGCCTGGAAGAATGTTTATGGACATGCATTGAAGAAAAAAATGAAATAGAGAATTCAAAAAAGTGCAAAAGAATAGTAGAAAAAAAAATGAAGCAAAGAGGAAAGAATATACAGCAAGAAGTAAGAGAAAAAAAAGAAGAAAAGCAGAGACAGTGAGGAGCCAAGATTTAGAGGAACATCACAGTCAAGATGGGACAGCTCTGTTGGTGCCATCTTGAGGTTATGAAGGTGGAAGTCGGTATTAACCATATTCAATGGCAAAAAAATATATAATAGTAAAAGAATAATTAAACAGTTTATCATTTGCACTTTTAAATCCAGCATTAGATTTAAACGCATTCTGCCGAAGTCAAATGTGTTAATAGAAAGAAAGAATTGTGACTGTTATTATACCTCCACAATATCTTCCTTTAACTATAAACAGGTCAACATTTTGTTCAGCATAACGAAGATTTAGCTGTCTTTTGATAAACCTTGTATGGAAAATAAACCAATGGAAATCGTTTGTTGAATTTGTTTATGAAAAAAATGCTAAATGTTTTTTCCCTTTTGTCCAAAAAAATAAGAAAAATAATAATGAACAATCAGCTAACTCAAGTAACTGACCCAACAAATGATGGCTCGTAGATTTGTAACTTATGACTAGTTCTCTAATAATTTATGTATATTTAAGCAAATCTTATTAAAATAACTATTATATCATCCTGCTTGGGTATAGGATTCATTCTTCTTTAAAAGGAACTGCAATATAAACTTTGTTTACTTGAACTCTCAGTATCACATAATGAAATTGTTTTCTGGCGTATGGTTCAAGCTGGTCATACTCGGGTATGAGTGGCTATGTAATATGATAGATATATCATCTTAGGCACCTAGAATCAGATTGTTTCTAAAAGTTACCTGACTTGGTATGTTTTAAAAAAAAAATCCAAGAAAAAGAAACAATATTTCAGGTTGAAAATATTTATTCATCAATGACAGAAATGGGTTGTTGCCTGATGTGTACAATCAGATATCCTGCATCTTGCCTAAACCTTTCAAACATAAACCTTTAATACTTTTGGCACTTATTGATCATTTTCCATTGGGTATCTTTAGTTCTAATGCCATAGCAGGAAAAGCGAAGGCACTTTAAATGTTGACCTATGGACTAAGAATGGTGATTTAAGTGCCCAAATATGTTAAAATATGGCTACTTTATACAAGATTCACATATACCAAACACTGCTCTGTGCATTACAGCAACATGCAATGTGTACTTCAGTACCATTAATTCCGTTAATTCCGAATATCACTCCAATGCACTTTGCTGATGGACATGTGTTAAAGTGTAGAGGCACTTACAGTACATACTTTGAGTTCTGACAAAAATGCTACATACATTTTTTGATGTGTTTTGTGTGTCCATGGCAGCCCATTCAAACACATTAAACTGTATATACTAAATGCACTGCAAAGATGTAAATGGACCTTGAATCTTTCTGATCAATATCCAGTTACCTATCAGTTTGATGTTCTAAGGAGAGCTGCTATGAATATCTTAATCAATTCCTCATCTCTAAAGAGTACTAGCAGGCGGTAACAACATACCCGACATGTAGTAATGCTGTGGGGAGCGAGGCATGGTGAGGGAAACATCTCGATGGCTATAAAGAGGAGAATCAATATATCCTGGGCTGGATGACCTCCTCTGTCGCAGATCCATTCCTTCATAGATATCCTTTGGAGAGCAGGAAGTGAGACTGAATTAGAACCTGGCTGGCATTAAGAGGGATCATTTCTGAAATGAACAGTGACACATTAAAAAGACGAAGTAAAGAAAAACCACCCAAAATGTTAAAATTGTTTAGGATCCAGTAATATTTGCCTCTGTGACCTGTCTTTACTGCCATGTAAGGCTCCATTCAGAGCTGTTTCAGTGTTTTGATAAGGATTCCTAGGAGGGCACCTTTTACTATAGTCTATGTATTATGCATCCATATTGTTGCACACAGGATATTGGACGTGTCTGGCAAAATGCACTTCGGTATTCTGTTCCATTGCCTGCTTGGACAGAAGCTGAAATATAAAGTGTAACTCCAGTCAAAACATTTGTTTTTGGTTTTTGGGTACCGTTAAGAATTATATGACCTCTGTCATGTCTTATAATTGCAGTCTGATTATTGAGGAAAATGGAAAAATAGTGCAGGATCGGTTTTGCTATTTTGGTTATATTATTGCAGTCTGAGGCCTTGTTGCAGAGATATTCTTTCACTTCCTGTTCCATTGATGAAATTTTCACCCAGACAGGCAGTGAGGGAAAACCTCCAGGGACACAATCAGCACTACAAAGCAGACAGGAGATCTAGGCTTCCTTTTGAGATCATTAACACATATTGTGGTGACTGGTGTTTTTCTGCACTGGAAGAATGCTAGTCACTGCTAGGGTACGTAGAAAGCAATATAGTGTAGTTCTACTGCGGCAGCACAAACCCCCTTTACTATATGAAATATACTGAGGGTGTAAGCAGAGTCCTGCTGTCTAAATTCAAATGCAGGCTTGATGATAAAATATCAAATTTCCATCGTTTTCAATTTTCAAGAATAAAACCAGGAGTTTTAGTAGCCCTCAAGCTCATAGAGCTAAAGGTAGCTGTACATTGCAGACAACACTGATACACCGCAAGTACAGTCATGAAGACCCTGGGCTACAGCTAATAAATCATTATACTGATGCAACAATAGGGTGTGTTTATAAAAAAGATTTGCATAGCTGCTTATCTAGCAAATGACAGGTACGATATATTCTTTCTGTGCGAATGGGGAAAAATCTAGATGGAGCTGAGGATCACAGGAAATAAATACTGATCTGACCCATCTACTTGCCCTAATGCTGTATTTCCCCAAACCACTCTATTGTTCATCAGTGAAGAACATTCCACTTGTACAGAACAAGAGCACCAGCAGATTTTCTGGACAAACAGCTTTGCAAGTTTGTTTTTTAAAGCAGAACTTTATCCCTTCCAGTTTGATAACAATTAATGTTCTTTAACAAAAGAACATACATTCCACATTAATAATTATGCTGCCAAAATACGTGTGTGCTGTAAATTGCCTCCAGTATTGCTCCTGTTTCTTCTTGCTGGGGGTCACCATTTTGTTAAATCCAAAAGCAGTGACTTCCTTATTGGAATCTCTTCCCTTCTCCCAGTCTCAGCAGGGAGCAGCTGAAATTCTATCCATGTATGGGCTAGACATGTACACATGTTGATCTATGTACAAGCAGCCTGTCAGGATGTTGCCGACAACACTGATCATTGTATTCTTCTGGTGGGGAAGGCTCCCTGCTGTCAGAATACAATAGCTCACAGGCTCCACATCGAATGTGCGGATCTGGGAATTGGTTAATTTTTTTTCCATTCAACCCGCTGGTTGAGCGAAAAACAATGAACCATGTATGGCCTGCCTTAGTCTCTAAAACTATATGTCACTTTCTGCAGTTAAAATGTGTGCATTTCCTTCCTTGACTGTATGTCTTTGATCAGCTAGAGAGGAAGGGTAACAGAAGCTTTACAGTGCTGAAGATCAAAAAAGAGAGAATATCAGGGAGATAAGATAAGACACTGTCCTTTATTTATTTATTTAGGGTCTCCCTGGCAGCAGGGTTTGTCTCTTCACCTCTCCTGCTTTTCTTTTCTGTTTTCCTAATCTATGTTCCCTCCACACGGCCTGTGACTCCCCTCTCAGCAGTAAATCTTCAGGCTGTCAGCAGATCGGCCTCTAGTGACTCAATGATTATCGGCACCATGCCGATAATACAGGATTACTGAGGCTGTGCAGAGAAGGATGAACCGATGCATTACTGGATTTTAAACAGTATAGGCACTTATTTTTAATCTTTTACATGGTTATACCTGAAAAAGGGGCCAGCTTGAAGTGATCTGTCAGGACTCAACTTTGTGACTAAAGTTCCACTTAAAATACTTCCCAGTTTATCAGTCTACACTTTAACTTTCATGACCAAGAAATGTATACAAACACAACAGAAACCACTGAATAGCAAGTGATACATAGTTCTACTCAGTTGTTGTTGTGGTACAATTTTTAGGATGCTTGAATGTCAGGTCATTGCTGGCTAGTGTCGCAGGTGTTCCGTCAGATATGGCGACCCGTCAGAATTGGTAACGGAAGTGAGGTTCCATCGCCCCCATCTTGCTACACCCCGCAGTCTTCCATAGTAACGATACACGAGAAGGGGGCAAGCGGACATCCGACAGGCTGTTTAGAGGTAGAATTTTAGCAAGATGGGGTTGACGGAACTTTATTTTCATAACCAATTCTGACCGGTCGCATAATCTGACAGAACACAAGCTAGGAATTGTAGGTCAACAACAATTGGACACATCCAAAACTTCTCTGTGGTAGAACTATGTAGTCAATGGCAAAATAAATAAGGCATGGCAGGAAGTAGGCTGGTTGCAAGCAGCATCATTGGGCTAACATTGGTTCTGTACCTCCCCATAGCTGTATCTTTCCAGCATCTCATCCGACGTGTATCTGCTATAAGGCTCGTAAGAAATGAGGTCAGGGCGCTGCACTGCGTAGATTGCTTTAATCTTAGGAAGAGCAGCTAAGTCCTTGTAATTTAGAATCTCATTGTTTACTTTAGCCTGAGAGAGAAAGGAGGAAAAGAAGGGAAAAAAGAAGAGGTGACAAGAGCCCATATTTCCAGAGAGAATTCTTCTCACAGTACCCAATGGGGGCTGCAAGAAGAGGAACTCTGCTCACTAAATATGGCTGAAAGGGTCAACAATATACAATATACATGAGTCAGGGAAACATGCAGGAGAAAATGTGATTACGATTGGATGAGATCTAACATCACTATATGGCCAGTACAGAGTCGGCCACAGGTACCACACAATATAATCAATTGCTGATAGGTCATTATATACCATATATTATATACTGTATAGAGTACATACACACACGAGTTATGGCCATGGATACCTACAAACCTATGTGTAATGAAATAATATGACCCTGCTCTTTTTATAACTAAATATTTAATATGAAGTTACTATCATTTTTACTTTGATAAAAGAAAATTATTTTTAATGTTAATTAAACAGTTTCAAGTATACTGGGGTTGGTTGACTTGTGACCATCCATTGCCATATTAAAGAGAATCTATTAGGATGCATACAGTAAGCTGGAACTTCTGGATTATCTTTAAAGCTGCAGTATTAAAGCAAAGGTAAAGCGTATCCAAACCCCAAAACAAAAAATTATTGTAGCTTACCAGATCTAAGATATGCACTGATTTTCTTTTTCATAGGGCCTTTTTTCCATTATTTTCATCTGGTGATACTTTGAATAACATCTCTCCTGTCTTAGGGTGACAACGTTCACCCACTGTACTGTATCTATGGAGGTTGTCAGGGTTGTAACCCACACTGACCTTCTGATTTGGTCTACAAAAAACGCCTTTCTCTCTTCATCTGCTTTACTTGGGGCAGGGAAATTTGTAGTTTACAGAAAATAGCTGTGAGGGCAGACAACAATGTTTGTGCTTTTAGTTTAGTTCACAGGAAGTGACAAGAACCATGCATTTCCTGCACGATCAACAGGTATTGTGTGTACTTTCTGAAAATCTTCTTCGGCTGAAAAAAAGAAAACTAATGCAGCCCTCACATCAAGGACTGATAAGCTGCAAAGTAGTAACTTTTTGTTTTTAGGCTTGGATATGCCTTAAGGACCTTGAATCTTTAAAAGAACAACTTTGTAGGTTTCTATACTGATAAGTAATCTTTAAAGCACCCATAGGGGAGACCTGTATTTAAATATTCCACACGATGTCTTCTCAACTCTGGAATACATCATTCATCCAATGTTTCTTGCTGATGAAAGCGAGAGCTACATAGCAGTAGCAATGGTTTAGGCGGTCCTAAACTCTAAACCCTTTTTCACTTTAATGCATTCTCTGCATAAGGTAAAAAATGCCCCACTACTTATCCTATACACCCCAATCCCTAAACACTTACCTGGCTCCAGAGATATCTCAGTTCCAGCACTGCTCCTCTCTCTCTTCCTGGTTTCATAGGAGACATTTAAAGCAGCAGCATCCATAGGCTGTCAGTCAATCTCCTTTGAGGAAAGAGCAGGGATGTGGTCTACCAGTGCTGTGTGCATCTAGGGATGCACCTGGAGGATTGGGGAGTGGACAGCGCCAGTGGTGAACTGCTAGAAAAGGGGGTAAACCTCTCCTTGTGCAGAGCAGGTAAGTATAACCTCTTTTTTATTTTCCCCAAAAAAACAGCCTTTTATACAGTGGCGGCGCCCCCCCCTAATCCATGTGCCCGACCCCTAATGTACATGCAGGGAGCCTGAAGCATCGATTTCAATGGGGTTTTTTTTTTTGAGTGACATGATTAGAGCTTGAGGCTCTAATTGGCTTCAGAAAAGAAAGGGTGAGCTAAGGGCACAGAGCACTGTGCCCTCAGCCCACCCAGTTGTGTGACAATAGCAAATCAATATTTGCTATTGTCTTCCTGATTCTCCTCCCGAGAAGCGGGTCCTGGACTCCCGGCCAATCGGGTCTTAGGACCCACTTCCTGTACGGCTGGGAGGAAAAGCAACAGCTGTAATTGGAGAGGCTGCTTGGGAGGGAAGAGCCGAAGCGGATGAGCGGATGAGCGGGAGTCTGTGCGGAGAGTGGGTAGCCTGTGCAGAGAGCGGGGAACAGTGTAAGTACATACCAAAGCCGGTCTGTGCACCGGGGGGGGGGGGGGGTGGCAGTATGTGCAAGTGAGGGGGGCAGGTTTGTTTGCCCCCCCCCCCAAAAATATTGAACACCAACTGCCACTGCTTTTATATAACTTTAAAGACAAGCTATATTGAAAGAAAGTGCAGGCCATTACTGCTGGACTTCTTCTAAAAATGCAAGTAGCCTTGCTGCCACTGACTTTGTCCATGCAGGGCAAAGAAACAGAGCAACTCTGCCACTTGGGTTATGGGAAAGTATGTGAATCAGTGAGTGACTTTCCTACCATATAAGAGCACTGGCAGGGAGAAAGTACTCCTGGAGCCTAAACAAGGCATTTTATCTTCATTTGCTGCAGCTGAACAGAAAAGCAAAGGGAAAGAAAGTTCAAGCTACTAGTTCATCAGGCATTAAATAAACCTGTTGCCCTGCCCTACATGGGCAAAACACAAGTTCATTTTAATTTGTTTCTGAGTTACTGACCCTAAGGCCGGGTTCATATATGCTGTGGCTGCGGGTCACAGCATGGGGTCCGGTGCGTCTCTGTTCACTGATTCAGGTGCAAATCAGGTCCAAATTTTTTCCTGAATTCTCACCTAAATCGGAACCAAAGATGCACAGGACCCTTTTTAAATGTGGACAGCGGCCACTCCGGAGCTGTGTGAACCGGTCACACTCTCCTGTGAATTGTATAGATAGAATATGTGTGCTGCCATTGTTGTCTTCCCCTTCCAAATACCAGAACCCAGCCAAAATAAGCAAGCAAAGTAAAGCCAGAGAGAAGTTGAAAAGCTTGCCAGCATGTTTATTCCAGGTTATGTGGCTCAGAATGTACTAAAGCAGTTACTAGTGCAGGATAAAAGCTGGTATTTGGAAATGGAAGACAACAATGGCAGCACACATATTTATTCTATCTATACAGCAAGGACGGTGGATTGACTGACCCTATAAGATCCGGCACCTTATCCCTTTACAGTAGGTAAGGATGGTAACAAAAGGATTTTGGGATTGTAGCGGTGCCACATGCACAAAGAGATATACAAACAGGTGGTCTGTATAATCCCCTGAAGGAGACATTGATGGCGAAACATGTAGGGACGTGACATTCATCAGTGACCATCTTATGTACATGGGTACAACAGTTTGTAAATATACTCTGCTTTCACTTTTATGAACCCCTTTTGTATTGTCTTCATGTAATAAAATGGATACATTTTTTAATATGTTTGTATATCTCTTTGTGCATGTGGCACCACTATAATCCCACAATCCTCTTGCTACCATCCCTCTATTTATACAGGTTTCCTAATTGTACATGTTTTGCAACATTGTGCACATCCACTCATAGCTGTCCACTACACTGTAATTTACACAATAGAAAGCCTACAATGGGTTTTCAGAAATCAATTAAGGGCAATTTAACTTGATGTGTGTGTAATGTAATTCAGATTTGATTGAAAAACAAAAAACAGAAGTCACTAATGACTAAATACAAATCTGTGCTGTTTACTTTTTTTGGTAGTAGTGCAAGATCCCAATCAGTCATCCACATTGTCACACCCTGTCATACTAATAACATGAATGGTAGAGGTTACAATAAAAACAAAGCATAGCTTGTAAGCAGGTCAAATAGGAATTAATATACAAATAAAAGCCAGCAACCAAAAATGGGAAATATAAAGCCTACCAAGCAATTTATTTATCAAATGTAATATTCCCACAAATACTTCAAGGAAATTTGATGTATACAGTATCAGCACAAGACACTTACACAAATGACCCGGTTGGGAGAGCCAATGCTGGATCCCGGAGGGGAGATTGAAGTCTCCGAAGCTCTTCTGTACTGTGAACACATAAATACAACACAACATAATATATGAATACTCAAACAATTGTTTTTAGGTTACTGCTTTTAACCATGGCACATATGGTGCCACCAATCACAGTAAATACAAGATTAATAATACATGTCTATAGACAGGCAACTCCACTAGCTCATTTATGTAAATGCTACAAATAGGCCTCACTAGGAGGTTTATTTAAAAAAGGGTATTTACCTTAACAAGGACATACCACCGATAGAAGAAAAACCCAGTCAGACTCCAGTCAAAGAGTTCCCTCTGATCCCTTAGGCAGAAGAGAACTCTGTAGGACACCAAAGGCTGCACACTGTTGTCTGCATTTTCCGAATGGGTTATAGAAAAGGGGGAGTAATCTTGAAGAGTACAGGAGGCAGCGAACAGCAATATCCACTCTCTGTTAGAAGTCTCCTTAAAGTGACACTATAAAGCCCCATACACACGGTCGGACAATCCGCGGACCAGGTCGGTCGGATCCTGTCCGTCATACTTTGTCTGATGTTGGTTTTGCGTACACACGGTCGGACAAAGTTGTCGGACAATCCGATCATTCTGAACGTGGTGACGTTTGTTGCCTACGACGGGACTACGTAGAGGCTAGTAGCCAATAGCTTTGGTCTTGTAATGTGATCTGAGCATGCGTAGCACTTTGTCCGGTCGGACAACCGTACACACGATCGGATTTGGTGTGATCGGACCGCGTTGTCGGCAAATCTTTCCAGCAGGAGATAAGACTTTGTCCGTCGGACAATCCGACGTACACTGTCCGATGGTGCATACACACGGTCTGATTTTTCAACAACATTGTCCGATCGGACAGAATCCATGAAAAAGTCCGACCGTGTGTATGGGGCTTTAGGGTTTTTGGTCAGTTTTATATATGTGTAAAGAGTTTATGCATTTTAAACTGGTATTTATATGTTTTTCAAAATATTTCAGTATGTAAAACACAAATATCACACATAACAAAGGATTCCCAGAGCAGCATGATTTATCTAAAGAGATGACACAGCAAAGTGTCTTTCCAGCTAGCTATGTTTGATGAAATCACTGGACTGAGCCATTTGATAAGATGAGTCATTCCTTTTCAAATTTGTAGGTGAATTTCAGCTAATGCTATTGATCTCTAATCAATGGATTTTTAACATGGGTTAAAGTGAGAAAATCTGTAACAGGGACACGGACAGCAATATAAAGCTTCTCCATTTAAGAAATGCATTTCTGTCTATGTTGTAGTTTCACATTTTCTAATTTCCTGCCTGGTAAAACTGTTGTCTCTAGACAGTAAGTTAGAGGAAATATCTCCAACTGTGATCCTGATAGTATTAAGAACCCAACATGGATTCTAATCATTCCCAACTCTATCCGAAACTAAAGAAAGAACTACAGAAATGTTTTAGCTGAACATACACTCTAATGTCATTGAAACTTTCGTGACTTGGGCTCCTGGTGAGGCCTTGAGACCAGCCTCCCTCCCACTGACGATGGACCCAGGACTAAGGAGATCCCCCCTCTTGGGGTTACAAGGAGCCTTTTCACTTTGTTGGGTACCTGGCTGGCTGTGACTTATACCAGCTACCCTTTCCATGCAATTAGAGCTGGAGGAACTGTTTCTGGGACCCCTTGGAATACTGTGCATAGTGAAACTATTATCCTGGGACGATGTGTTATGTGCAGTAGGTGAATTCCAGCATATGTGGGGTTATACTTTATTTTCTGTTACAGATTTCCTGGCATAAAGTATTGTTTGTTGCAATTAGGCTTAGGTGATAAGCCCTCACTCTGTTTAATCACCTCCAGAGTCCACCAGACTGCTAGGTGCCAGGAAGGAATCCATTGTTTTCTTGTGTTTGATTCTTTATTTGTTTATGTAATGTAATTTTCTCCTGGGATTGTAATGCATGCCATACCTGTCTAGGGGCAAGGTGTTCATGCTGTGCTGTTTGTTTTACTCCAACATTGGATCTGTCTGACGCCTGGGGTACATTTGGTATCTACAGTCCTAACCTAATATACTGGTCCTGTTTTGTAATTAGGGAGGTTTGGGCTGAAATTGCTATATTCTGGTTCCAGAGTGGAAAAAGATGTAGTTTGATGGGGATACCCAGTCAGGATGTCAGGCAGTCTGTCACAGGGGGTCACCATGGTTTTAACAAATCTGTGACCATGCCAACTACTAAGCATTTAATAACTAAGCAGACCACAATCAGGAAAATATAAATCTTTGTTCAATTGAACCAGAAGGAACTTTCCTTGTGTATTTCTTGTGTCAGTCGTGAATGATGATGCAATGATTGAGGAGGATACAAAAACAGCATGACCCCCATAGACTCCCATGCACCTTGAAAGAAATCAGTTAATCTGTATCTACCCTTGCAGAAAAATTGTCAAAAGGTTAATGCGAAGAATCTAAACACGTCTATTGGAAGGTTTGGTTTGTATTAGAGTTGTAAAATATAGTTCTAGAATTTCTAGTATAGTTTATATTTATAGGCATTCTTCAACCATACTATTGGAAACAGTTGGATAACAATACATAATGAACACATAATTCCTTTAATGAAAGCATGAGATTTTAGGTTATGGCTGGTCCTGGTAATGAAGTCCAACGTCGGGAAAAATGTTATTCTGTTTTGGATAAGAGCCTCGGCCAGGGCTTTATTGGTCTCTTTGTTCCTATTGGGGAGATTTCCACTCACTTCCTGTTAGGTCAGGAAGTGATGGGAAATTTCTTTAACAGGGAAAAACAAAAACACATAAAGCATGGAAGAGTTAGAACTTCTGACAGTGTTTTTATTTTTGCCTGAGGCTTCCTGTTTTTCCCTATTACTAAGCAAGGGGACCTCTCCTCAATGGGTTAACAGATATAAAAACCTTAGAGAAATCTTTCCAAATCTTTTGAAAACTAAAAAAATAAGCTAGGTTTTAAGTAGATAGAACTACAAAAGAACAAAAGAAAGTATACAGTAACTGCAAAAGAACTATTGTGACCACTTTATTTTCTTCAGCGTCTGCTTGATCAAAATTCTGAATTAATCATGACATTTACATGAGCTTTTCTTTTTTTTTTTTACATTTAATAGTCTCTCTAGTATTTTCTCTGCAACTCCCCTGTGCACTAGAACACTCTCTGACACATCTGGCTAGGCTGAGGATATAGTTGTGGATACCTGTGTGTAGCTATATATATATGTATTATACATATACCCCCAAAACATATACATCAGAAATCAAACTGTCTGCGTAGTGCCAAAGGGTATTGCAATCAGGTGGAGGTAAGAAAAGACTGTATAGTGATGAATCAGCAAGAAAAGATTATACCCGATTGGTTCACAATTGAACTACACTGAGGGAGAAAAGTATTTGATCCCCTGCTGATTTTGTACATTTGCCCACTGGCAAAGAAATAATCAGTCTATAATTTTAATGGTAGGTTTATTTTAACAGTGAGAACCAGCAAAAAAAATCCAGAAAAACGCATTTTCAAAAAAGTTATAAGCTGATTTGGATTTTAATGAGTTAAATAAGTATTTGACCCCTTCGCAAAACATGACTTAGTACTTGGTGGCAAAACCCTTGTTGGCAATCACAGAGGTCAGATGTTTCTTGTAGTTGGCCACCAGGTTTGCACACACCTCAGGAGGGATTTTGTACTACTCCTCTTTGCAGATCCTCTCAAGGTTATTAAAGAGGTTGTAAACCTCAGGAAAAAAAAATTCCAAAAAAAAAAAAAACAACCTGCAAGACAAAGGCATAATGAACTGGTATATATTGCATACTAGCTCATTATGAAATACTTACCTTAGAACTATGCCCTGCAGTGCCACCCGCACTCCGCTCCCTCGCCCGACATCTTTCCTGGAGTTACTTCCGGGTTGGCGGACTCCGATGCTGTAATTGGCCGAAGCCACAATGACGTCACCCAATGGGTGCTTCCGGTCACGGCAAGGGTCCTGAAGAAACGACACGAGCGGGCCATTCCTTCAGTGCGCCTGCACTAATGGCGTTGGTGGCAGCATATATAGTAAATATCTCCTAAACGGTGCAAGTTTAGGAGATATTTACAGTACCTACAGGTAAGCCTTACTATAGGCTCACCTGTAGGTACAATTAAAGAGGAATACATTACTTCCTCTTTAAGGTTTCGAGGCTGACGTTTGGTAACTCGAACCTTAAGCTCCCTCCACATTTTTCTATGGGATTAAGGTCTGGAGACTGGCTAGGCCACTCCAGGACCTTAATTTGCTTCTTCTTGAGCCACTCCTTTGTTGCCTTGGCCATGTGTTTTGGGTCATTGTCATGCTGGAACACTCATCCACGACCCATTTTCAATGTCCTGGCTGAGGGAAGGTGGTTCTCACCCAAGATTTGACAGTGTATGGCCCCGTCCATCCTCCCTTTGATGCAGAAAAGTTGTCCTGCTGTCCCCTTAGCCAAAATACACCCCTAAAGCATAATGTTTCCACCTCCATGTTTGACGGTGGGCATGGTGTTCTTTGGGTCATAGGCAGTATTCCTCCTCTTTCAAACACGGCGAGTTGATGCCAAGGAGCTCGATATTGGTCTCATCTGACCCCAACACTTTCAACCAGTTCTATTCTGAATCATTCAGATGTTCATTATCAAACTTCATACAGGCCTGTACATGTGCTTTCTTGAGCAGGGGGACCTTGCGGGCACTGCAGGATTTCAGTCCTCTACGACGTATTGTGTTACCAATTGTTTTCTTTGGTCTCTGTTGCCTTGAGATCATTGACAAGATTCTCCCGTGTAGTTCTGGGCTGATTCCTCACCATTCCCATAATCATTGAACCTCCACGAGGTGAGATCTTGCATGGAGCCCCAGATTGAGGGAGATTGACAATTATTTTGTGTTTCTTCCATTTGCGAATAATTGCACCAATTGTTGTCACCCTCTCGCCAAGCTGCTTGGCAATGATCTTGTAGCCCATTCCAGCCTTGTGTAGGTCTACTGTTTCCGTGCAGGCAGGCTGGGAAATATCTGGGTTATATGACAGATGTATATCAATTAGGAAAAAAAATACTTAGATGTTTATTTATTAGGATAATTACAGTGTCATCATCCATATGCAGAAAAATAAATAATAATGTAAGTGAAACAGTGTGTTTTTAGAACCACTTTAAAAGATATACCACAGCGGTCAACTATCAAACAGCAACATATATTAGTACTGCAATATAATAGGCTGCAAACAGTGAAAGTTCAATGGTCCACCTCTTTCTTAAACCTGCACTGGGTAAGCCTAACTGGGGAGGACCTATTGGTGCGCCTTGCAATAACAGTCAGCAATCAGCAGGACATATGCGCTTCTGCTGACCAGCTCGTTGGGACCCCAAACCTTGTGTTAGGGCACTCAGGGTAGTGTCCCTTTAAAAGTTTAATGCATGTGGGCGAGTTATCTGTACATGGGGGAACACTTGCATGGAGCATGCTCATCAATACCCAGGACCAGGCAGAGACTGCAGTCATGTGAAAAGTTTCCCGACTTAGAAATGAGCTTCCACTGCATGGAGGAATAAAGTGCAGAATTCCTCTGAAAAGTGACTTGTTCCTTGTCACTGCACACTGTAACGTTTATGTTGCATGAGGAGGGATGCACTGAGCCTGAGCACACTTCACCAGTCCAGTGTACCCCTGTTACCTCCCTCCCAGTAACAGAATAGGGTCCCACGAGGCACATAGCACAGACCTCATGCATGCTCTCACTTAACTCAGTGATTCCCATACCATGTGACTAGGCCATAGATGTCTGTAACGCTAGTCTTGCTCCTGGTTGCTATGGGAGATGAAACTTCTGGGAAGGAAGTCAGAACACCAAACCCCTTGCTACCAGAGGACCTGTCACCTTACCAGGGAAGCACTTGCTCCACTCCTCTCAGGTAGGCTGCAGCTTAATATTTTATACATTATAAATTTTATAGATTTTTACCATTACAGGGGGTCCCCGGGTTACAAACAAGATAGGTACTGTAGGGTTGTTCTTAAGTTGAATCTGTTTGTAAGTCGGAACAGGTACATTTTTTAAGTGTAGCTCCATCCAAAAAATCTATTTTTACGTTTTTTAGATAACATAGAGAAGGGTTATCACCCCTGTAACATTTGTTTTGCTGTCTGTACCCCTGTTTAGAAGATTTCACCTCACCTTCTGTCCCAATGACAATTGGATTTTGAAAATTTTGGGTTGTTAGGAAAAGAATGGACTGGTGATAAAGCATCAGTGGAGACACCTTTTTCCCATATTAACTCTTACAGGAGTGAATTTCCCTTCCTAGGGGTAGATTTCCTCTCACTTCCTGTTGTCTCCCTCCGTTTGTAAGTAGGAGTCGTTTGTAAGTCGGATGTTTGTAAGTCGGGGACCCCCTGTATTAAACTGTCCAGGCATACCAAATTATCAATTGTGAACTAGATGTGCACACTGTCTGTCCTAACAAAGGGTTAAAAATAGAGGCTTGAGTTGTACATTATATGTTAATACACTTTTTAAAAACTGTACCTCAGTCTGTCATATAATTGCACATTGAAGGCTATTCTTAACAATTTCAAGTTGCCTTCATAGTCCTATGTATAAAACTGTTTCAAAGAAAGATAAGACAATGTATATTTACATTTTTTGTAGGTATGCTGTGTAAATCAAAGCATAAAAAACATCAATTGTTTGCCTGCAAATGTGGAAATTCACTTCAAAGTAAAATTCCAGTCAAATACTAATTATACTTAAACCTGTTCCCATCCCCATTCTAAGCCTAATCTAACTACCCTGTAGGAAAGATGTCTATACTTACATATTCTGAAGGAGCTCCAGTCCGGTCACATGATCTTTAGGGAACAGGAGAGATCTCCGACAACAGCTGCAGAACCTGGGCAATGGTGTCACCCATAGGCTTACTAAGAGGGTTATTGGCTGTCCCTCCTCTACACTAAAGCCGGCACTGGAAAGCAATCAGTGTGTCCTCAGAATAGATAAGTATAGACATCTTTCCTTTACAGGGAAGTTAGAAAAGACTTAAGCCCCATACACACGGTCGGAAAATCCGACCACCAAATCCATCGGATTTGGTCCGACGGATTTAGTCCGACACTGGTGTTGCATACACACGGTCGGACAAAGTTGTCGGAAAATCCGATCATTCTGAACATGGTGACGTTTGTTGCCTACGACGGGACTACGTAGAGGCTAGTAGCCAATAGCTTTGGTCTTGTAATGTGATCTGAGCATGCGTGGCACTTTGTCTGTCGGAATTCGCGACACGCGATCGGAATTGGTGTGATCGGACTTTGTTGTCGGAAAATTTTTAGAGCAGGAGATACAACTTTGTCCGCCGGACAATCCGATGGAAAATGTCCGATGGAGCCTACACACGGTCAGAATTTCCGACAACATTGTCCGATAGGACAGAATCCATCGGAAAATCCGACCGTGTGTATGGGGCTTTAGAATGGGGGTGTGAGTAGGTTTAAAGTGTTACTAAACCCACAACAGTAAAATCAGTCTGTATATGCAGTAAAGCATGCTTGTTATACTGTGGAACCTAAGGGTTTAATCCTTCTCATTGTGTAAAAAGGCTGTTTGATCCTGTCTTCTCTGATCCTCCCCTTCTTCCACAGTTCCCAATACATCTCCTAATATAGCAAAGCCTTGGGGGCAGTGGTCCATTAGGGGTGCAGGGGAACCGCCCCCCTAATCCATGCGTCCGGCCCCCTAATCTACATGCTGGGCGCCGGGCGAATGGATTCCAACTCTTTCTTTTTTTTTAGAAACACATGATTAGAGCCGGAGGCTCTAACTGGCTTCAAAAAGGGTGGGCTCACCCAGTTGTGTGACATTAGGGAATTAATATTTGCTAATGACTTCCTGTTTCTCCTCCTGGAATCTGGAAGTGGGTCGAGACCCGGTTGGCTGGGAGTCCCAAGACCCGATTTGCCATGAGTTCTAACTCCTGATTAGCTGGGAGAAGACGCAATCGCCGGGACTCACTTGGAGACGTGGGGGGGTCCACCTGGATGAGGTAAGTATGGGGTTGGTGGGTGATCGGCGATTGATCGAGTGACAGGGGAAGCAGCGATCAATCGAGTGGCGGTGGGGTCGTGGTTTATGTGGTTGGTTGGCTGGCTGGCAGGCTGGGGGGGGATTCTGGCTGGCTGGCTGGGGGGCAGAGGGCTGACCTCCCCAAGAAAATGGAGCACCAGCCACCACTGCTTGGGAGCACTCTGCACACGCTCAGTTTGGTGTGCATTGGTAGGGAGTTTTTTCTTTTATTTTTTTTTGGGGGGTGCATGTGATCAGCACAGGGCCAATCAGCACTGTCCAGACAGAGGGTCCTGAGTCATGCAGCTCATAGGACAGTCAGAGGAGAATGGAAACTCCTCCTACAAGCTTTAACCAGTGCTTGGCCGGACACTGATTGAAGTCACAAGACTGCTATATACTGCTGATGAGAAAGGGTATTTGTTGTAGCAGTTTATATTTACTAAAACAATTGCATTTCCATGTTCTGTGTACTATGGGAGACCAGATATAGTGAATGCAGGGTCCTGGTTTTAGTAACAGTTAGTATTTGACTGGAATTCTTCTTTGAGGACTTTTCAGACATTGCAGACTGTGTTTTTGTCTCAAGTCATTGACTCACTAGGGAATTAAACCAGAATCAGAATGACATTCCCACAGCCTACAAAAAGTATAGCAATGGCAGCTTCCATACTAGTATCCCCATAGGTTCTCCTAAGCGCAACGCTGGGCTCCTTTCACCCCCCCCCTCCCCCTGCCATTGTCACTGGAGCACCTCTCCCCTTTACAAAAAAAAATCAGATCTGGTGACGTCACAGGTCCTTTTTACCTTTTTCCACTGGTGGTGGGAAAATCCTAAATACTGCTCTGGACATCATTCAACCTGGTCGGAGAGTAGCATAGTGGAGCTAGAGTTCTGAGCGGTTGAGTCTGCGGGGGGGGGGGGGCAGCTCCAGAGATGAGGTAAGTGTTGCAGCCTTTTTATTTTGATTTTGTGCAGGAGAATCCACATCTCTTTGCCCAAGTTGGTGAGCTTGAGCGTTAATGTCAATGTTGTCATGGGCTGTTTTCAACTGAAAAAAGTTAAAAAAAAACTTTCCAAAGGACAAGAATCCTACAGCATTTGGGAAAGTATAAGAGCAGAACTATAAAAACAAAAACCTGGGTAAAATTGAGTTTACTTTCAAATAAAATTTGACAGTTTTAAAACACAGCCCTATTTCATTGACATACTCATTAGCTATTATAATGTCTTTATAGCAGCATATTTGATATCTGTGCTGATTTACGGTCTTCCAAAGCTAAGCAGAAGCTGACTAGTATACTGAGGAGTGGACAGTAATCAGGAAAATCACATCTTTAGTTCAACAATAAACAAGGAATGTATGGCTGGAAGCTATCATTTAGTGACCTGAGGTACATCGCTTTGCAGTTTTTCATTTTGAAAATAAATATATGCCAGTATCAGCTTTTTTTACTTGTCATTGGTGAATTTGGATGTCTGGATGCCTAAGTTTATAAGACATTCTCCTGAGTAAGCATCTCATAGCCTTTATTGAATACATGCAGTATGCAGTAAATTACAGTAAATAACCCAGAGGTTCAAGTATATCGCTATCATGGCATCAAGGTGAATTAATATGAAAATGAACCCAGGAGAATTTTTTTTAAAGAATAAGTTCACCTATGGAACTTGTTACACCCTTATTTAGGGGCAGTGGAACGGCTGCGTGGGGCACAGCCATGTCATTCATTTACAGCAATCTGTGAATGAAGAAACTACAATACCCATTTGTCACCACGGCAGAAGGATTGTAGTTCTCAATGGACTACAAGGGCGCTGATGAGCACACTCATAGTCCATGCACGTGTCCTGCAGCTTTCTAACAGAAAGAGGTACGGACAGAAAGCTGCAGGATGAGCCCTGAATGGCTTTTAAATTGACAGCAGGTGTCTGGACAGGATCCCCCACCCACTGTCACAATAAAGGATAAGGTTGGGGTGCAGGCAAGTGTTTTAGTACAATGTAACACCCTGAGTATGGGTGTAACATGTAACACGTACTAAAGGTGAACTCAGCCTTTAATTCTGTTGTGTCTTGGCCTATCCGTATGCTGAGCTGCATGTCCTTCACATGAACAACCATGTGGTTGGGGAGCACCTGTACTCTTTAACCCATTCCTACCCTGCATATGTTGGTTCTGTTAGACTCACTGAGATGCTATGGGCACAACATCCTCCCTGAACGCCAATACAGGAACACCCCTGGGTGGCCCCAGGGCCTAGCCAGCACTAACTAGGTCCATACCTTCCTTAGATCTTACAGCAAGGGAGCCCAATAACAGCCTTGCTCAGCACCTGTTTGTTTCTAGTAGACAGTCTTTGCACAGTGCCCACCTGAAATGACACACGTGACGATACTTTGGCCCTCTTAATAGGTTGCTCAAGCTCTGGGCAATGAATTGTGGCATTGGAGCAGGGCAGCTTGCTATCAAGAAGTAATTCAACTCCAGCAATGGGCTCTATTGTTGCTGGACTGGACTGTTTTTGCTGTATATGTAATTTAATATGAAAGGTATTGTGATGTGTTGTAAGGCTGAGTGAGTTTACATCAGTGTGGTGCGTTTTTTCCACGCTGTGTTTTTATGTGCATTTCACACGTGTTTTCAGGTGCACTGCCATTGAACTCTATTAGAAAGCTTTAATAATAATGTGTGTTCTAAAAAAGTTTAATGGCAGCACATCTAAAAAGGCTTCTAAATTGTGCTTAAAAAATGCAACAAGAGGACCCCACCAATGGACAGCCAATTAGAAGTGTCATGTCACCCAAGCACTGTTGTGGTCACCTGAAAAAGGGCCTTCCTCCTCTACAGCAAAGAAGATAGAAGACCAAGAGCCAGTTTTTCACATGACCTGTAAATAAGGAGTTTCAATTTAAGTTTACGTTTTTTTACATTTTATAGTCAACCTAATTGGAAACAGTAAACTCCCTACTCTGTGGACTTTGATAATAGACACCCACAATGCACTTTGGCTAGACTGTAAATAATAAGATGTAGGACAGAGCAGTGCTTTTTATTTATGATATGAAAGGTCCTTTTTTAACTTAATAACATAATATTCAGGCAAATTACTAAAAGTCAGCTCCTTATTAGTGGCTATACTAAACCACATTATGTTGTATTTACCCTTTTGTAATGAGTGTCAGATGCATTGTCCATAACAACTGATCAGATTAGTTGACCTCAGCAATTTCTAGTGCCTGTTTCTCATATGGAATTCTGGTGCTACATATGAGTGATCTGTGAGAAGAAAACACAATAAGCTAAAAACAGAAAAAATAATTTGCTAATTTTATGTAAAATTAAATCATTAATTCACACTACTGCACAGTGGAAAGTCATCTGTGATCAGTATCACAACTGTCTGTGCTTGAAAGCAAAATCTTTTGTGTAAGCTACCCAATGTCACAAACCCTACCAAAGTTTCTGCACAATGTACAAATTAATCAAGGGACATAATTCCCAGATTGGGAAAACGAGAAGGCAGTGTGATTAAGTTACCAGCTATGAGATTGAAGAGGATCATGGAGCTCAGATCTAGAGCTGATTTTATTACATTTTTGCTCATCCCTAATCAGATACAGCTTGGCAGTTGATTATGGGTGGTTTTAATTCATACAATAGCATTATCAAAAATTACTCTTTGATCCTTAGTTAATTTTAGGGTAAGTAACTGATGCTAATTATTGTCCTAAATACCAAAATACTGTGCTCATATTATCAATACTGTTAAAAGTATAGGCTTTGTTTGCAGCTACATTTTACACCATTTATAATCCACTAATGGAAGAACACACTACACAAGGCACGACCTCTATCAGACTTGGAACCAAGCCAACACCCCTGTCCACTGTAGAACAAAATTATTTTTTAGTGGTCATACATAATAAACCATGTCCCTGTTCTGTGAAGTGTCCTCTTACATACAGTAGGTAGTCAGTGTAGTGTCAAAATTACACTGGTATTCTTTGGAAAAGAACACCCTTAAATTGGTGTGTAGTATAGAGCCCCCTTACATTGGTGGTCGTGTAGTGTCCACTTACATTGAAGCACTCTCACATTGGTGGTGGAAAGTGCTCTCTAGCATTGAGGGTCAGTGGGAGAAGAACCTTTTTACATAGGTGGATACTGGGAGGAAAAATGAAACCTTATATTGGTAGTCAGTGAAGAAATGCTGTCTTACACTGGTGGTCAGTGGTATGAGAGCCTCCTTAAATTGGTGGTCTGTGGGAAGAAGAATCAGCCTACGTGGTTCCTATGGGGCCTGGGGCAGGTAAGGATATGGCCAGGGAACCAGAAGGTAAGTAGAGCCTGCTGCCAGCCTCCCTGCACCAAGCTGTAACTAGCCACGCTGGCAATACTGTATTTGGTGCCTCCATAAATGGAGGTGATTGAAGTAAAGCTTTCTCACATTATGTGGGCCAGAAGCACTAAACAGCAGAGGAGCAGCAGTTGTAAGGCAGCACAGTATAGGTACAGTAAGTGTCTCCACAAAAGCACTATTATAATGGAAGTCAGATAACTAATCTAGAACCTTTACTCTGGGTGTAAGATACAGTATGTCTCTTTACACATTCCCTTTTCTTCACTGCCTTAAGCCTGGTACACACAATTTATTTTTTTCGTGCAACCCCGCGAGTTACATGAAAAAAAAAACTGACAGCTCCGGCCGAGAGTCGCTGTACTAACCATGCAAGGTTAGTCCAGCGATCTCCCCCACTGAGCTGTTGCGTTCTAAAAGGGGGACCCCCCATGCCAGAACACTCTGATCAGTGCTCTCTGCCATTGGCTGAGAGCGCTGATCAGGAGTTGGTCGGCTGCTGGTTTTCTAGCATGCATGTCTGACAGAAGCCGACCAACAGACCGACATACAGTGGTGTGAAAAAGTGTTTGCCCCCTTCCTCAGTTCCTTTGCATGTTTGTCACACTTAAGTGTTTCGACCAATTTAAACAATAGTCAAGGACAACACAAGTAAACACAAAATGCAATTTGTAAATGAAGGTGTTTATTATTAAAGGTGAAAAAAAAATCCAAACCATCATGGCCCTGTGTGAAAAAGTGATTGCCCCCCTTGTTAAAACATACTATAACTGTGGTTGTCCACACCTGAGTTCAATTTCTCTAGCCACACCCAGGCCTGATTATGCCACACCTGTTCACAATCAAGGCATCACTTAAATAGGAGCTGCTTGACACAGTAAGGTCCACCAGAAGATCCTTAAAAGCTACAAATCATGCCGAGACCCAAAGAAATTCAGGAACAATTGAGAAAGAAAGTAATTGAGATCTATCAGTCTGGAAAGGGTTATAAAGCCATTTCCAAAGCTTTGGGAATCCAGCGAACCACAGTGAGAGCCATTATCCACAAATGGCGAAGACATGGAACAGTGGTGAACCTTCCCAGGAGTGGCCGGCCGCCCAAAATTACCCCAAGAGCGCAGCGACGACTCATCCAAGAGGTCACAAAAGACCCCACAACAACGTCCAAGGAACTGCAGGCCTCACTTGCCTCAGTTAAGGTCAGCGTTCATGCCTCCACCATCAGGAAAAGACTGGGCAAAAATGGCCTGCATGGCAGAGTTCCAAGGAGAAAACCACTGCTGAGCAAAAAGAACATCAAAGCTCGTCTCAATTTCTCCACAACACATCTTGATGATCCCCAAGACTTTTGGGACAAC
Organism: Lithobates sylvaticus; assembly: GCA_028564925.1. Taxonomy (NCBI): domain Eukaryota; kingdom Metazoa; phylum Chordata; class Amphibia; order Anura; family Ranidae; genus Lithobates; species Lithobates sylvaticus. The sequence continues at coordinate 330,146,432 of CM053029.1, read as the reverse complement.
ATTCTGTGGACCGATGAGACAAAAGTGGAATTCTGCCCGTGTGTATGGGGCTTTACTCTGAACATGTGCTGTACATTTCCTATTCCACACTGCTTCATTCTGTACACTGTGCTATACATTCCCTATTCCAAACCATCTAATTCTGTCTGCTGTGCTGTACATTTCCTATTCCATACCATTTCATTTTGTACACTGTGCTATACATTCCATATTTCAAATCGTCTAATTCTGTCTGCTGTGCTGTATTCCACACTGCCTCATTCTGTATGCTGTCCTGTATATTCCTTTTTCCACATTGCCCTTTTCTGTACTGTGCATTCCCTTTTCCACAGTACCTCATTCTATAAGATTAATATAAGGTTCATTCTCTATTCCACACCATACCATTATGTTTGCTGTTCTGTACATTACATTACCTATTTCACACCATCCTATTCTGTATGCTGAGCGGTACATTCCTTAGTCCCCACACTCCTGTGCTGTGCATTTCTTATTTCATACTACCTCATCTTATAGTGCACTGACTACGACTAAGCTGTGGGTGAGGAGGCATACAATAGAAAAGCAAAGTTTCATTTTTTTTGTAGTTCAAAAGAAAACCTATACAGCAGACTGGACTCATTAATAACTTGAAGCTAGTGGGATAAAGTAGGTAAAACTGACCCTTTCCAAGAAAACATAGAAGCATAGCATAGAAATATATGATACGCAGCAATCTTTTTGCATATTTGGAAGAGGACGATCCCCCAAAGATGCCCAAAGGGAAATTTTTAGGATTCAACAAATTGGGAAGGCCTATCATGATAGAGAGTAGGGATCCCACTTCTTCCCAAAATTGTTGAACCACCCGGCAGGACCAGAAACAATATGCAAACATACAGCTGTAGTTCGCAGACCCATCTTAAACAGTCTATCAGGGGTAAGATGAGAATGGTGGAAAATGTTAAGCTGAATAATTCTATCTTTTGAAGAGATAACAGAGGTCTTATAAGTATCACTAAACTCAGTCCAGTCTGTGTCAAGAAATACGACTAATGCAACCCATCTAGCCTAGTCTAGTCTTGAGTCAGTCATAAGTGTGGAATATTATTCCAATAATAATTTAGTATGATCAGGGTATCGTAGTGTTTGTTTCCAAAGCAGTATAATGTAAAGGGTTCTCTAGCTACTTCAACCCCAGAAAGTTTTACCCCCTTCATGACCAGGCCATTTTTTGCGATATGGCACTGCGTTACTTTGACAATTGCAGTCATTCGATGCTTTACCCAAATAAGATTGATGTATTTTTTCCCACAAATAGAGATTTCTTTTGGTGGTATTTGATCACCTCTGTGGTTTTTATTTATTTTTCGCTATAAACAAAAAAAGAGCGACAATTATGAAAAAAATACATATTTTTTTTTTACTTTCTACTAAAATACATATCCAAAAAAAAAAATTGAAAAAAATTTAATTTCTTCATCAATTTAGGCCAAATGTATTCTGCTACATATTTTTGTTTAAAAAAAATCCCAATAAGCGTATATTGATTGGTTTGTGCAAAAGTTTTAGTGTCTACAAATGAAATTAAAATTTTTATGGAATTTTTATGGAATTTTTATGGAATTTTTGGAATGTGGAGTGGAATGGCGGTGATCAGCAGGTCTACTCCATTAATTTTGTAGACCTGTGCTTTCTCAACCTTTCCTGGTACTGATTGAATAATCCCCTACCAATCATCAAGTCACAAGTCATCAAACAAAAATGATTCAGACTTGATGAAGCAAAGTCTTTTCCACAGAAAGACACAGTGCAGAACAAGGTAAGTTAGAAATGCAGAAAATATTGTCTGCAGAGAGCCTACAGGCAATACCGATGACTAGTCTATTGTCATCTGTCTGTTTTTCACAGATTTTACAGTATAGGTCTTTAAGCAATTTAGAAGTAAAAAGTCTGGTGTTATTTGATGGTGTGTTGCATAGCGTTACCTGTATGAAATTGCCCTTTTTTATCTGAGCAAATATTTCATGGTGTTTTATAAAAAAGAAACATGTCCCATTAACTGTGGATTGCTACTTTAAATTGAATGAACTTTATAAAGTTATTCCTGCATGAATAAATTTTCCCAGGGGTATTATATAATATATACATACGTGGAAAAGAGGGTCAACAATGCCCATTTGCAGCCTCACTGTGCCCATTTGCATGCCTCACTGTCCCCATTTGCAGCCATAGGTCCCCCGAACTTCAAACTTGGTAGTTAAGGGTTCCTAGATGCCCCCTAGCTGCAGCCAAAATTGGGTCTCTGGACCCAAAGAGTCCAAAAATGACATTGCTGCAGATGAACACAGTTGACCAACTTTGGGGCTCTGTATTTTGGGGCCACTTGGTGCTAGGAACCCCAGTGGAACAAGCACTACAACATATCCAAAGATGGTGTTCCTAGCACCAAGTGGCCCCGAGATAGGGGGCCCCAAAGTTGGTTCGGAAAATGCCAAGCACTTTTCTGCAGCAGAGAATGACATTTTCCGAACCGACTTTGGGGCCCCGTATCTCAGGGCCACTTGGTGCTATGTTGTAGTGTTAGTTTCACCGGGTTTGCACACCAAATGTGGGGTTCCTAGCACCAAGTGGCCCCGAGATACGGGGCCCCAAAGTCAGGTCGGAAAATGTCATTCTCTGCTGCAGAAAAGTGCTTGACTCCAGTATAAGCCGAGGGGGGCATTTTCAGCACAAAAAAATGTGCTGAAAAACTCGGCTTATACTCGAGTATATACGGTATATACACAGTATCTCACAAAAGTGAGTACACACCTCACACTTTTGTAAATTTTTATTATTACTTTTCATGTGACAACACTGAAGAAATTACACTTTGCTACAATGTAAAGTAGTGAGTGTACAGCTTGTATAACAGTGTAAATTTGCTGTCCCCTCAAAATAACTCAATACACAGCCATTAATGTATAAACCACTGGCAACAAAAGTGAGTACACCCCTAAGTGAAAATGTCTAAATTGGGCACATATAGCCATTTTCCCTCCCCGATGTCATGTGACTCGTTAGTGTTAGAAGGTCTCAGGTGTGAATGGGGAGCAGGTGTGTTAAATGTTGTGTTATCGCTCTCACTCTCTCATACTGGTCACTGGAAGTTCAACATGGCACCATGGCAAAGAACTCTCTGAGGATCTAAAAATAATAATTTTGCTCTACATAAAGACGGCCTAGGCTATAAGAAGATTGCCAAGAACAGACCTCGCCATGGACGACCAAAGAAGTTGAGTGCACCTGCTCTGCAGCACGGTGGCCAAGACAAGTCAGCCTGTCAGTGCTCAGACCATACGCCGCACACTGCATCAAATTTTTCTGCATGGCTGTCGGCATAGAAGGCCTCTTCTAAAGATGATGCACAAGAGAGCCCGCAAACAGTTTGCTGAAGACAAGTAGACTAAGGACATGGATTACTGGAACCATGTCCTGTGGTCTGATGAGACCAAGATAAATTTGGTTCAGATGGTGTCAAGCATGTGTGGTGGCAACCAGGTGAGGAGTACAAAGACAAGTGTTTCTTGCCTACAGTCAAGCATGGGGGTGGGAGTGTCATGGTCTGGGGCTGCATTAGTGCTGCCGGCACTGGGGAACTACAGTTCATTGAGGGAACCATGAATGCTGTGAGAGGAGTGACTTTGGGTCGGGGGTTTGTAGAACTCAGCTTGCCATGGAGAGTTCTGGAGGCTCCTTGTCCAGCTTCCCCGGACCCTCTTATGTGTAAATAACCCTGTGTCTCTAGGGCACAGGGTGAATGAGGACCCCAATATAATCTGTGCTAGTCAGATTCAATGTAGGATATATGGAAAGACTATTCTTAGTTTGTTGATGAACTCAAGATGTTAATTGAGAGAGCTGATCACATTGTCCTCTGTACAATGTAGGAGACGGGCCGACTCCTAATGGAGCTCCTGCTATCTTGTGGTTGTTATTATGATAATTTATAATCAACTGTGTGAAGCTCAGTGACAAAAAGTCTGACCTGTAGTGAAATCCTGATGGGCACAGAGTCACATCGGCTGCTTAAAGGGATTAGTTAATTAGCTCATGTTAATTTGTTACAGGTGCATTGTTAGAGTAAAATGCTAGGCGGGGGGGGGGGGGGGGTCTCCTCTTCTACTGTATATAAATACTTGTCAGTTTGGTTCTAAAAAAACAGTCCATGCTAGCACTAAGCAAGTTTTGTCTCGTTTGGGGCTTGGGAGCAGTTGGAATATCTGAGATCTATATTCAAACTGGAAGGAAGTGGTATATGACGAACGCACTCAAGAGGAGTGTGGGAGTGTTTCGTCACATTGTTGGCAAGCAGTGGGATTGTGCTTTCTGCAGTCTGGGACATCCAAACCTCCACCTGGATCCAAGATCAGGATAGCTGACTTCGGTCACCCCAGCGGAGATATGGACCTGGCATCAGAATTCCCGGGGCTGCTGCGGATCGTCCTTTCAGCATACACAAGGACTGTGTCTGAGGATGAATACCTGGAGCTCAGGCAGCAAATTTGGATGGAGCTCTGGATTGGAGCCCTCCAGCTCGCTGGTATAAAACAGGGCAAGTTCTTTCCAACCCAAGAGCAATGGGCCAGTGACCAACGGGCATTGCGGATGGAATTCCTGGGAGAGCAACCCCAGGAGCAATGGGTGACTGAGTTGGACAGGCTGGTCCAGCAGGAGATAGAGCTGGACAATCATTATCGGGCTCTGCAATGGCACGCAGAGCAGGGATATTTAGGGGAGAAAACAGAATGCTCTCCAGAGGGATATGACTTTGGAGGCCCTGGATTGCTGTGAGAGAGCCTTACAGATCGTTTTGTGTTTGGCGATGAAGGGGAACCTACCCTTGAGGACCTGCGAGAATATAGAGAGGCTATGCTCGGTCTTGCAGGGGTCTCAGAGCTTAAACCTGATCTGGACCATTTGTTAAGGAAGGAACAGCATCTGGAAAGGGCATACAGGAAACTGCTAGAACACGTTTAGCAGCATGCCAGAGAATCGGCAGTGGAAAATCTGGAGGTTGTAATCCCCAAAACTGAAGTGCTGACAACAGGACAGAGCTCTGCTAACCTCTGCCCAGCACCAATAGCATCTTCTGGGTTCCACGGACAGATGGTGAACCTCTATCCCCAGACACCAGTTGCAGAGACAGGGAATTTAATAGACTTTTCTTCTGAGGAAGAACAACCTGGTGAGCCTCCAGCAGAAGAGCTGGTATCAGGGCCAAACTTCACTGAGCTTTGCCCCGCACCAACAGCAGCATCTGTGGAGTTACAAGAGACTCCTCCAGCTGAAGCGCTGGCCATTGTACAGAGGGTCCAAGACCTCTGCCCCACACATGTAGCAGTTCCGGAGGCCCATGGTGAGAAGGTGACGGTCACTCCCCAACAGTTAGCCAGAGTGGATGATGTGGGGCTCTCAGATGAAGTGCTAACAGGGCAGAACGCTACTGGCCCCTACACACAACTGCAGCTCGAGCTGATATCGGGGGATGGGACTGCAGTCCCCACTTGTATACTCCAGGGATGCTGGGCGTCGGCCCAAATCCCCAACAGCATGACAGAGTGATCCCAGTCACCCTGTCTTCTCTCCAGTGGCTGAAAGGACTCCAGGGAGAAGGGCCAGTCCAGGCCTCTCCCCAGCGGCGGGCATGTTCTCTGAGAGAGGCAGAGGTTGGCTGGGTAAGTAATGCTATGTTTGGGACAATATATTTGGGGTACTGTATGGATACGGGCAATGGGAGACTGGAACTACTGACTAACTTCAGAGTTAACCCATCTGGGGTCTCCTCCTGTGTTAGTCTCCTGCCGAAAGGGGAGATGTGTGACAGGAGTGACTTTGGGTCGGGGGTTTGTGGAACTCAGCTTGCCATGGAGAGTTCTGGAGGCTCCTTGTCCAGCTTCCCCGGACCCTCTTATGTGTAAATAACCCTGTGTCTCTAGGGCACAGGGTGAATGAGGACCCCAATACAATCTGTGCTAGTCAGATTCAATGCAGGATATATGGAAAGATTATTCTTAGTTTCTTGATGAACTCAAGATGTTAATTGAGAGAGCTGATCACATTGTCCTCTGTACAATGTAGGATACGGGCCGACTCCTAATGGAGCTCCTGCTGTCTTGTGGTTGTTATTATGATAATTTATAATCAACTGTGTGAAGCTCAGTGACAACAAGTCTGACCTGTAGTGAAATCCTGATGGGCACAGAGTCACATCGGCTGCTTAAAGGGATTAGTTAATTAGCTCATGTTAATTTGTTACAGGTGCATTGTTAGAGTAAAATGCTAGGCGGGGGGGGGGGTCTCCTCTTCTACTGTATATAAATACTTGTCAGTTTGGTTCTAAAAAAACAGTCCATGCTAGCACTAAGCAAGTTTCATCTCGTTTGGTGCTTGGGAGCGGTTGGAATATCTGAGATCTATATTCAGACTGGAAGGAAGTGGTATATGACAAACGCACTCAAGAGGAGTGTGGGAGCGTTTCGTCACAAATGCCAACATGTACTGTGACATATTGAAGCAGAGCATGATCCCCTCCCTTTGGAGACTGGGCCCCAGGGCAGTATTCCAACATGATAACGACCCCAAACACACCTCCAAGACGACCACTGTATTACTAAAGAAGCTGAGGGTACAGGTGATGGACTGGACAAGCATGTCTCCAGACCTAATTAACCCTATTGAGCATCTGTGGGGCATCCTTAAACGGAAGGTGGAGGAGCGCAAGGTCTCTAATATCCACCAGCTCCGTGATGTCGTCATGGAGGAGTGGAAGAGGTCTCCAGTGGCAACCTGTGAAGCTCTGGTGAACTCCATGCCCAAGAGGGTTAAGGCAGTGCTGGAAAATAATGGTGGCCGCACAAAATATTGACACTTTGGGCCCAATTTGGAAATTTTCACTTAGAGGTGTATTCACTTTTGTTGCCAGCGGTTTAGACAATAATGGCTGTGTGTTGAGTTATTTTGAAGGGAAAGGAAAATTACACTGTTATACAAGCTGTACACTCACTACTTTACATTGTAGCAAAGTGTAATTTCTTCAGTGTTGTCACATTGTTTAGCTTGTGTCTATCTAGCAAGGTTACTTTTTGGTATAAGCAAGGAAGCTGAGACCTCTGCAGTGTGTAAATGTGCTTTTACTATACAGAAAATGCTGTACATACAAAACTATTACAATATTAGGAATATAAAGCTTAAGAAAAACAGCCCCAAAGCATGATGCTGCCACCACCATGCTTAACTGTGGGTATGGTGTTCTTTTGGTGATGTGCAGTGTTGTTTTTGCACCAAACATATCTTTTGGAATTATGGCCAAAAAGTTTAACCTTGGTTTCATCAGATCATGTGTTAATACCATCACGTTTATAAGACTCCCATGCGCGGGTGTATATTTGCTTTTATTCTAACCGTTTTTTTTAAGTTTTAACTTTCTATTTTTATTTTTTAATTTTTCTGCCATTATTAAGAAAAAAGTTTTTTTCTTGTTTATTATTGCGGCCTTATGGGTTTATCCTTAGGTCTGTCATTATATCAATAAATATCCCCCTTTGCTTTACGGTATTTCGCGATTGGAGTCCGTTTTTTTCTATTTCCCTTTATCTTCACTCATGGCCGAGGGGTCTGAGCACATGCACTCGACTTATTTTTATTTCCTCCCTAAAAGATTTCAGTTTGTTTTTTAATTGAGTCATATAGTTTATAGGTCACATTAAAGGTGGAAAATGTTCTGAAATGATTTATCTTTGTCTCATTTTTTTTACATCACAGAAACCTGACATTTTAACAGGGGTGTGTAGACTGTTTATATCCACTGTATATACTGTATATATATATATATATATATATATATTTTATTTTTTTTTTCCACCTTTAATGTGACCTATAAACTATATGACTCAATTGAAAAACAAACTGAAATCTTTAGGGGGGGGGAATAAAAATAAAAAAAATAAAAGAATGTGGTTGTTATAAGTGTCTTAGAACTGGGGGTGTAGCTGTGTTCAGAAACAAGCAATCATATTCAAACTCATATTCAAACTCATGTTAAATAGGAGTCAGTACACACCTGCCATTGTTTAAAGTGCCTTTGATTACCCCCAAATAAAGTTCAGCTGTTCTAGTAGGTTTTTTTCTGACATTTTCTTAGTCGCATCCTACAGCAAAAGCCATGGTCTGCAGAGAGCTTCCAAAGCACCAGAGGGGTCTCATTGTTAAAATGTATCAGTCAAGAGAAGGGTACAAAATAATTTCCAAGGCATTAGATATACCATGGAACAGAGTGAAGACAGTCATCATCAAATGGAGAAAATATGGCACGACAGTGGACATTACCAAGAACTGGACATCCCTCCAAAATTGATGAAAAGACGAGAAGAAAACTGGTCAGGGAGGTTGCCAAGAGGCCTACAGCAACATTAAAGGAGCTGCAGGAAAATTTGGCAAGCACTGGTTGTGTTGTACATGTGACAACAATCTCCCATATTCTTCATATGTCTGGGCTATGGTGTACAGTGGCAAGAAGGAAGCCTTTTCTTAACTACCTGAGATCCGCGCTATAGCCAAATGACGGCTACAGCGCGGATCTATTGTGCCGGGACGACGTCTATTGACGTCGTCCCGGCCACGAGCTGCCTGCGCGCCCCCTGAAGGGCGCGCGCGGCGCGCTCTGTGATCAAGTAGAGAAAAAAATCGCGCTGTTAGAGTCCAATTGAAGATAGGAAGTATGAAACAGTCCTAAAAACAACTTCTTTTAATGTAGATAATATCCTCCAATGGAAATATTAATCAAAGAAAATATTTCAGCAATATTGAACCTTGCTCCTATGGATAAGCATGCTTACCAGATGTAAGCCAAAAATTTGCATATGGCTTTAACCCAGCCTGGGTTGATGATCCAAGATTCTTTATAGGAAACAGCACAGATTTGTGGTATAGTGATCGTCTCCTTCCAGGTATGGTACTCACAAGGAATGGTTACACAGTGCCGAAAAAACAAAAAATATACCATAGCATAATACTGCTATATATTTTGTAGAGAATATGTCACAAAAATCATGTGCCAGACTATGAAGACACCCGTGTCAACAGGTAAAATAAATATATGTGCACCACCACCAAATAGAGGGCCTCCTTACCAGATGCCAAAGGAAGTACACACACACAGAGACAAATGATCCTTTCCAAAGGATTTCCCAACCAGTTCAAAAGAAATGAAATTTATCTGTGTGTTCTATAAGAGAAAACGGCACATTCCGGGCTGTGGAGGATTACCTGCTCCCCTTTGCTAGCAGTACAAGCCTTTATAACCTGAGACTGTGGTAAGGAGACAGCCTAACCGGTGAAAGTGCATGCTTGCTGTTTATGCTTTCCTGTTGGTAAGGAGGCACTTCTCTTATAGAACACACAGATAAATTTCATTTCTTTTGAACTGGTTGGGAAATCCTTTGGAAAGGATCATTTGTCTCTGTGTGTGTGTACTTCCTTTGGCATCTGGTAAGGAGGCCCTCTATTTGGTGGTGGTGCACATATATTTATTTTACCTGTTGACACGGGTGTCTTCATAGTCTGGCACATGATTTTTGTGACATATTCTCTACAAAATATATAGCAGTATTATGCTATGGTATATTTTTTGTTTTTTCGGCACTGTGTAACCATTCCTTGTGAGTACCATACCTGGAAGGAGACGATCACTATACCACAAATCTGTGCTGTTTCCTATAAAGAATCTTGGATCATCAACCCAGGCTGGGTTAAAGCCATATGCAAATTTTTGGCTTACATCTGGTAAGCATGCTTATCCATAGGAGCAAGGTTCAATATTGCTGAAATATTTTCTTTGATTAATATTTCCATTGGAGGATATTATCTACATTAAAAGAAGTTGTTTTTAGGACTGTTTCATACTTCCTATCTTCAATTGGACTCTAACAGCGCGATTTTTTTCTCTACATTACTACTGTGTTTATCCCATTATTATTGCAGCTATATTTAGAGTTCTTTTTCTTGTGAATAGCGCAGTTTTTTTTACCTTTTATTTTGCGCTCTGTGATCAGCGAGTCTGTGAGACTCGCTGGATCACAGATCCGAGTAAGGGGTCGATCCCGACCCCGTGATCAGCTGTCAGCCAATGACAGCTGATCATGTGATAATAACAGAGCCGGTAATCGGCTTTTTTTCCTCCTCGCGCTGACAGTGCGAGTAGGAAAAAAAAAAAGCCGATCACCGGCGGCAGTGAGAGGGACATCAGTCTCTCTCACTGCAATGTGCCCAATCCATTGTGCCCACATTTGCCCCATTAAAGTGCCGCCTACCAGTGCCCACACTGCCATCTCTCAGTGCCCACAGTGCCATCTCTCAGTGCCCACACTGCCATCTCTCAGTGCCCACAGTGCCATCTCTCAGTGCCCACAGTGCCAGTGCTGCACATCAGTGTCACCTGCCAGTGCTCATCTGTGTCACCTACCAGTGCTCATCTGTGTCACCTACCAGTGCCCATCAGTGCCACCCATCAGTGCCACCCATCAGTGCCCATCAGTGTCATCCATCAGTGCCCATCGGTGCCACCCATCCGTGCTACCCATCCGTGCCACCCATCCGTGCCACCCATCCATGCCACCCATCCGTGCCCATCAGTGCCATCTTTGCTGTCCCCATCAGTACCGACTTATCTGTCCCCACCAGTGCAGCCTATCAGTGCCCACCAGTGCAGCCTATCAGTGCCCACCTGTGCCGCCTCATCAGTGCATATCAATGAAGCAGAAAAATTACCTGTTTGCAAAATTTTATAACAAACTATTAAACATGATTTTTTTTTATTTTATTTTAATTTTCCATCTTTTTTAGTTTGTTTAGCAAAAAATAAAAACCCCAGCTGTGATTAAATACCACCAAAAGAAAGCTCTATTTGTGGGAAAAAAATTATAAAAATTTCATTTGGGTACAGTGTGAATTGTCATTCAAAGTGCGTCAGCGCCAAAAGCTGAAAATTGGTCTGGTCACGAGGGGGGTTTAAGTGCAAAGTAATCAGGTGATTAAGAAAAACATCCAAGCCTGGCTAAATTTTGCAAAAACACATCTGAAGTCTCCCAAAAGCATGTGGGGAAAATGTGTTATGATCTGATGAAAAAATAAAAATAAAAATAAAAAAATGCTGCGCTAAAGGGTCCCAATGTTATGAACCCTCCCAATGCTATGTGATAATATAGCACTATACCATAGTACTAAAAATCCACAAATATGCTGAAATTAATTATTGCTAAACCAGCAACATCTAGAGACCAGTCATGACCCCGAATACTCAGGTGATTATTAACCGCTTCAATACAGGGCTTTTAAACACCCTTCCTTACCAGAGCACTTTTTGCGATTCGGCACTGCGTCGCTTTAACTAACAATTGCGCGGTCGTGCGACGTTACACCCAAACAAAATTGACGTCCTTTTTTTCCCACAAATAGAGCTTTCTTTTGGTGGTATTTGATCACCTCTGCGGTTTTTATTTTTTGCGATATAAACAAAAGAAGAGTGACAATTTTGAAAAAAAAACACAATATTTTTTACTTTTTGCTATAATAAATATCCAATTTTTTTAAAAAAAAACTATTTTTTTCCTCAGTTTAGGCTGATACGTATTCTTCTACATATTTTTGGTAAAAAAAATCGCAATAGGCGTATATTGATCGGTTTGCGCAAAAGTTATAGCGTCTACAAAATAGGGGATAGATTTATTGAATTTTTTTTTTTTTTTTTACTAGTAATGGCGGCGATCTGCGATTTTTTTTTTTTTTCGTGACTGCGACATTGCGGCGGACACTTCGGACACTTTTGACACATTTTTGGAACCATTCACATTTACACAGCGATCGTTGCTATAAAATTGCAATGATTACTGTGTAAATGTGACTGGCAGGGAAGGGGTTAACTCTAGGGGGCGCTGGAGGGGTTAATATGTTCCCTAATAGAAGTGATTCTAACTGTGGGGGGAGGGGACTCAAGGGGAGGAGACCGATCATGTGTTCCTCCGTACTGGGATCACATGATCGGTCTCCTCTGCACTGACAGGACGTGGAGCTGTGTGTTTACACACACAGCTCCACGGTCCCGCACGGTCCCGTTGTTTTAACGGGCAATCGCGGGTGCCTGGCGGACATCGCGGCCGCCGGGCACTCGCACCGTGTCCCGAGCGATGCCGCGGCCGCGCGCGCCCCCCAGGCGGCCGGGAATGCGAGGACGTCATATGACGCCCACCCAGGATGGTAGATCCACCTTGTGGGCGTCATATGACTATAGCGCAGTAATGAAGTGGTTAAGGAACCCCTAAAGATATTCAAGCCCCAACTGGTAAGTGCTGAAAATGATATCTAAAACTATAACATGTGATATATTTCAAATCTCGTATAGCGAGTGACACTGAAATTAAGTAAATATACAAAATATACAGTGTATAAATGTCCACAGTGAAAATGTCCAAAAAACGTGCAAAGTGGTATTATCAGGTGCTGTTTGCATTAAGGGATAATAATTATTCCCAGAGTAACGATATCCTGGATAGTTACAGTGAGTGTGGGTCCTTACCCCATCCGATGGACTCCCTTAGAGAGCGGAGTAAATAGCGCAGGCAGATACGATCCTCTGCGAGGATATACGCCGCTTCTATGATCCTCCAGTCCTCTGCCAGCCGTCTCCCCGTGGGGGAATGAAAGAGGTCCAGAACCCAGCCGACAGTCTCCGGGATCGCCCGACTGATGCACACGGGTGGAGCAAGGATGATGGACAGTGCAGGTGACCAGTCACAGAGGTCTTCAGCGTCTTTTACACACAGCGACTTGAGGATCTCCCTGATAGGGTATAACTCCACGGGAGCCCTCCAAACGGTCACCTGTGAACAAAATCAACACTCAGACCCCTCGGCCATGAGTGAAGATAAAGGGAAATAGAAAAAAACGGACTCCAATCGTGAAATACCGTAAAGCGAAGGGGGATATTTATTGATATAATGACAGACCTAAGGATAAACCCATGAGGCCGTAATAATAAACAAGAAAAAAACTTTTTTCTTAATAATGGCAGAAAAATTTAAAAATAAAAATAGAAAGTTAAAACTTAAAAAAACGGTTAGAATAAAAGCAAATATACACCCGTGCATGGGAGTCTTATAAACGTGATGGTATTAAAACGTGATATGATGAAACCAAGGTTAAACTTTTTGGCCATAATTCCAAAAGATATGTTTGGTGCAAAAACAACACTGCACATCACCAAAAGAACACCATACCCACAGTTAAGCATGGTGGTGGCAGCATCATGCTTTGGGGCTGTTTTTCTTAAGCTGGCACAGGGGCCTTAGTCAAGGTAGAGGAAATTTATGAACAGTTCCAAATACCAGTCAATGTCGGCACAAAAACTTCAGGCTTCTGCTAGAAAGCTGAACATGAACAGGAACTTCATCTTTCAGCATGACAACGACCCAAATCATACATCCAAATCAACAAAGGAATGGCTTCACCCAGAGCCCAGACCTTAATCTGATTGAAAATCTGTGGGTGATTTTTATATCCACTGTATATATTGTATATTTTTTGCAATTTAAAGCTGAAATTTACTGAAAAAACATTTTCTTACCAGCAATAAACTATAATGCAATGTGTTCCATTATTGGAGGAGGTGGACCTTTCAATCTTCCTTCCGTCCTCCAATTACGGAACACATTGAATTGTAGAACCTATAGTCTGAGCTCTTCAAATGAAGCACAGGGGCAGAAAGAGTGGGCATAGTCGGCACTTTTGTGGCTGTTTCAGGCGCAGCTGCTGACATTAACCTCTGCAGGACTGAAAGATCAGGGGTATCTGAGGGCAAAGGAGCCAACAGCACAGAGGACATCATTTTTTGCTGGTAATTTTTGCTGGTAATTAGTGTCCCTGGTGCATTATCACCTCGTTCATATGAAATGTGAAGTCAAAAAATTAACGCCGAAAATGAAATACCTATTAAAATAAGAAAAGAAAATACAGGTATTGCCATGCTTTGCACCATTGCCTTTTATCAAATTAGGGAAGCTGGGAGAAGGGATTCTCTAGGGATTATGCACACAGCTGCATGATATGTAAGCAAGCAATACAATCTCCTGGCATTCCTGGCTGCAGATAAGCTTCTGGATTAGTCAGCGATGAGGTGCATTCATTTTGATTTTGGAAGGAGTGGGAAAGGATTAGAACTTCTGTCAGGATTTTAAATGCTGTCCTGTTCTGTCACCTGGACAAGAAATGATGGGGGCACAAATAGCAATGAAATCCTAAACACTTCTCATACTATTAGAAAATGGGTTTTTAATGTTGTCTGTGCACCCATTGGGTGGATTTCCTCTAGCTTCCTGTTCTGTCTGATATATATCAAATAGACAAGAAAGGGGGAAATTTTTCATGACTTCCTGTTCTGTCCGAGTAAGAATTAAGAATAGATCTCCCAGGTTGGGACATACTGTGGCAGAGGTTGAAACAAAAAATAGTTTGAAGTTGGGCTTTTAATTAATTGTAATGGTATTTTTTTAAATAACAAACATGTTTTACTTACCTGCTCTGTGTAAAGTTTTTGCACAGGGAAGCCCCGATCCTCCTCTTCTGGTGTCCCCCGCTGGTGCTCCTGGCTCCTCCCCCCTGTGAGTGCCCATATAGTAAGCAGCTTGCTATGGCAGCACTTGTGTGGGCTTGATCCTGAGCCTCTGTGTGTGTGTCCATATACACACAGTGTAGCTCAGCCCCATAGGACAGTCAGAGGAGAATGAAAACTCCTCCTACAAGCTTTAACCAGGCCGGACACAAAACTGCTATATACTGCTGATGAGAAAAGGTATTTAGCAGTTTATTTTTACTAAAATAATTGCATTTCCATGATCTCTGTACTGTGCGAGACTAGATGTATTGAATGCAGGGTCCTGGGTTTAGTAAAACTTTAGGACTAACTCTAATCTGGCATACAGAATCAGGCCAGAGTTTTCAGAGTAGGGATATAATAATAATGATAACTTAATTATAAACTTTAAATTATTGATAAACTTTAATAATGCTGTAATATTGTGTTGTCTATTAGCTTAAATTGGCTTCAGGATGTTGGATGGTGGAACACTGACGGTGGTGATTCTGAGAGACTAGAGACTCCCATCAGATCCACCTTCCTTGTCAACGACAGTGGATGACAGTGCATGGATTTTATAGACATCCTGTTACTGACTCCAGAATCGGCCCACTGCTGTGAATCACAAGGAAGGTGAGTCTGATGGGAAACTAGTCTCTCAGAATTCCCCATCAGGTCTGCCTCCCTTGTGTTTGCCAGCAAAAGGCAGGTGGAGGATTCCATAGCCGCTATTGGGATGTTTAATGGCTTTGGAAACCACCCACTGCCCCTGGGAGGTGTACCTCTTGGGGAACTAGCCTCTCAGTATCCCCATCAGACTCCATCCATTTAACAGCTCAATCCCTCACCACCTCAGGATTTTCTTCTTACACTTCACGTACCAGACTGTGTATGCTTTAAATAGGATTTATTTATAGTGAAACTGTCAAGAACCATGAATCAGACTGAGACAGAAGTGCAGTAAAAATCCCACTTTTTAATAAAATGGTAAAATGCTACAAACAGCGCAAACGTAGTCAAAACATAGCCAGTGAAACAGGAATCCAGAGATCAGCGTAGTAGAGGCAGTAAACGGGATCAGGAACCAGAAGGAAAGTCAGCCAGGCAAAAGTCTTTAACAGGAAAACACAGCAGAGAGTATCCAGATATGTTGACCAGGTGAAGGCACAGGAGATCTGATCCAGTCAGTTTAAATAGCCAGCAGGGCTAGCTGACGAGCAGGAAATGAAGACCAGGTGAGTCACTGTGGAATGAAGAGTACTGGCAATTAACCCGACAGCTGAGCACAGAGCTCTGAGAAGGAAGGGCCGAGCCCAGCCCTGACAGAAACAGAATCCATCCAAGCAAACTGAAAATACAGCAAACATGAAGATATACGTGAACCATAAACCATAACTAACAACTAAGTAACAGAAAGCATAACTAAACAGTGTAGCACCCTTGTCTTGAACAGGGGCTACCAGTAAATTTAGCTGTGCTAGGTGGTAACTGGCCTGGCTGATTTGCAGTCCTTGTGATCATTTGGGTTTTCTCCTAAGCCTGGTTTATCTGTGGTTCCTCCCTTTTGTCAGTAGGTGGCACTGTTACCTTTGGCATTAGTATGATGAGCTACAGTGAAGCTAGGTTATGACTATGCATACTTCGGAGTTTCATGGTCGCTAAGCATGCTGGGAAATGGTATAATTATTTGGGGAAATCAAGTGATCAGGGTCCTCCCACCCATACTTTGGTCTGGGGTGAATGTCTTAGGAACAGCTGTTACTAGGTAGGCCTGAGGCCTAGCCATGTGCTCAAGTCTCTGCAAGGAAGAGCCTGCTCACTACCTGGATGCATGAAGGAAAGGATGGAAACCTGAGATGAAGTACCAGAGGTTACTCTTGCATATTTCACAGTCCAAGGCCCATATTTATCTATCATTTCTTCCTTCGGGGTCAAGTGGTATGGTTCCCCACGGTTAGACACCCTCTTTCAAGCGATTCGATTACCCATCCTTTACGGACAATGGACCTTGAACTGATCCCCCAACCTCTTTAGAGGTTGCCTACTTCAGAGGTAGCGACCCTCTGGACAAGAAGTGGGTAGATAGGCCCCTCCCCTATCAACGTTGCTGCCTTTTTTTTCACTACTTGCCAGAGCAATATTCTCTGCCCGGCTATAGTCCTTCAAAAAATTAGCCTAGAGATTTCCTGAACCAAATAATAGTCCAATCCCTTCCGTGGACTTTTCAGAAATATTCCAAAAGAAATGCTTAACAAAAGTTTATTACTTCTGTTATCTCAAGAATGTTTAGCACAAACTTGGATAATCCGGACCCTATGCGTATTATTAAAGGAGGTAGTTATCTGATGCACACCTAATTGCAATATGATTTATAGTAGTTACAACATCGCCAGTGTTTACAGATCTAATTACAAAACTTCATACTCGGGCTGAAAAAAACTGCTCGACCATAACATCAATCGACTACTACCTTCACAATTGATCAATCGGCCCATAACACAATGGGATTAAAAGACAAAATTAGCCCTCTATTGTACAAAAAAAAAACAACAATCACAAATGTAAAATATAGCTTCCACAGCTCTACAGTAAAACTGAACCCCATACAGTAGTGACTATCTGCTCCCCAAATTACCCTCTTGAAATGTATCGATAAATTCCATTTAGAAATGTCTGTTTAGAGTCTTTACTAGTTTGTCACAACTCCTCATCCAATATGCCTAAATATCATACACCGCTGTCATCACTAGAGCTCCGTGGAGACTCAGAGTAGACCCAACCATGTGTCCTGTTCACTTTCTTAGCTAGTTGGAAAATACACTTTAAAAATATAAATAAAGATACTTCTCTACCTTGTTGTCTTGTTCATCAATCTTCTCTGTAACGTCCGAGTCACTTGTCACCTGTCACCTGTCACCTGTCACCTGTCACAAACTTGGCTAGAATTAGAGTGGTTAGTATCATTGGTTTGGAAAATTGTCACCCAGCCCATCCTCTTCCCCCCCTTTTCCTCATCTTTACAAAGTGGAGGAAAACATACAGGATTTAGAATGGTGCAGAGCCTCAGAAACTCCTTGGACCTGAAAAGATACTTATACACACAAGCTATTAATGTGTCATTCATAAACAATACAACATTCGTAAATTGTCATTCCTCATAACCGATAATACTTTTTTTTTTTACTAAAATACAACACCCACAACACGACTGTCGCGGTAGGTTCAGACTTATTCTTGTTACCACATAGACATGACACAACTAAAACTTTAGACACACATTTTGATACAAATGTGGGGGAGATATTTCATAGTTCCTAAATCAAAAATTTTAATTAAAACCAACCAGATGGAATTCTGCCTTCACTCTTAGCAAAAAAAACCTACATACAATGGGACAGACATGAGAACATCTCAGAATATTGTATGGACCAGCCACACAAAGTTCTGGAATGGGCATCTGGAGTTTAAGCACAGTTCCTCCTCTGAGAATCACAAAAGCATGTACTACACATCCATCATCCCACTCATCATTACAGATTTCTGAAGCCACAACTGAACTACTTCCAAGATATTTTTTATTCTGGGGTCTACCACCAGACATCAAAAATACCCTCCACAGCTTTAAGGGGTCTCATGTCCGGAGCCCCAAACCCAGATCTCATGTGTAAGGCAGCTGTCTGACTGGTTTGGGGCCTCACCCAGGGCACCCATGCACTAATCAGATCAGTACTGCTTAGCGACTCATTTTTACAGTACTGGCACCCAGCGTTTTCCGATTATTTTACACGGCCTACTAGTGTGCTAGCGCACTAATCCTCACATTTACTCTACTACCGGTTAAATGTGTTGTCAGACAAACTACAAAACACCATGAAATCCTCCACTATTCAAAACAAATATTATGGCTTCTCTCTGTACCTTGATATTACAATAATTTGAATGCCTCCCCAAAACAGTATTACAATATAAACCTTAATTTACTTCAAAAATCAAAAAGATTTTGTCCTACTTCAAAAGACCCCAGGCCCCTCCCATCAACTTCCTGTTGCACACCTGAACAGGAAGAGGGAGGGGGAGTCTTGAATAGCGTCATATTTTGTCTATCAAGACATTAGAAAAATCTATGGCTAGCATCAGCCAATAAAAATCCCCCTTGACTCATATATCCCCTGGGAAGTTAAACCGCCAGTTTTAAAACCAGAATACCACACAACAGTGCAACAAAACTCCTGCAAAAAGACGGCTGAAAAAGGTCAATCAAAGCCCTTCCCTTCCACTGTAGGCCACAAACAATCAAAAACAACACACGCCATTTTAAAAGTACGCCTCTATAAACACAAATAGCAATTCCATCCAAACACAGCGGACACAAAATGGCAGCCGGGCCAAACGAAAATCAAGACCTGGCCCATGGTGAAAAATGGCGCCATTAATTCAGTACAAGATTCAGCTCGGGGCTAAAATTATCAGAAACAAAAAAGCAGTTGCAGTAATCGCAAATCGGTCAATGGCAAAATGGTGGATGAGATCCGGACTACAGAAAAATGGCCGACATTAACAAATGAAAACCAACACACAAACTTTTTTCCTCCCTACAAACACTGACCATACAATTGAGACACCAATATTACCACTTATCCCTAGACAAACACAATTAGGGTCTATCCTAAAATATAGGCATATTCAACTAAACATAATTGTTGGAGTAACAGCGCTGTCTAAACTAGTGAAAAATTAACACATATACTATTTAAGTAGTTAATGTGAAAACATTATTTTATGTCTTTTGTGAAAAAAATAATATATAATGGATTCCTGCTGCAACCTTATGTGAGATACACACAAAAACACAAGAAAAAGAAACTGGCTGCGCTGGAATAATAGAAATCAATAAACACTCCTATTGTGTAGGCTAATACATTTAAACTGCCTTAGGGTATGATTTAAAAAACTTTAAATTATGTACACTTTGTGACAAGTGTAATATATGTATGATCCAAAGTACAAATACTAATAACAGAAATACTATTAATAATATCAGAAATACATAATAGTGAATCCGAGTTCAAATATGATCGCATAGAGAACAGAGGTCCAACATGTGGACTAATAAAAATAAAAGCCCTCCCCCCCCCTCATGTTCTCAGTTAGAGGCCTGAGGCCCCCACCCCCCCTCCTAGGGTGTGACAACTTCTATTGTGTCCCAACAATACATGGTCTACTGGCTAAGAAACAGGTTTTTCGACTTAAAAACCAAACCTTTTTTTTTTTTTTTTTCCCAATCTCATTCAAATGGTCAACTGAAATTGCTCTTTTTTTTTTTTTTTTTTGCCAAAGGCGCATATCCTTTTCCACTGTCTCCAAGATTTCAAATGGAGCCCTTCTATTCGCACGTACAATTTATTTCACTTATATACCCATTATTCAAAATCAGTCTCATCACAGTATTAGTGCAGACAAAAGGTTATATATCTATAAAAGAAGCTTGCTAGTTTTGAATGTTTCGCTCAAAACGTCAAAACTCCTCACACACAGGCAACATCTGTTAAAGCTGGATTTCTAGCTTAGTTAAAATCATTATAGATATAAAAATGATAAAGTGAATAACGCAATTAAACCTTTGTCTGTATAAGAATATAAACGTACGATATCGTTGCTAAAAGGATAAACAGTTACAATTTATTTATCTGTCCAGAAAAGAGATAAAGAAACATTTTAGATTACCCAACAAAGTATAGAGATGTTATAAATGCCATGTTGCCAGTGTTTACAAAGATAGTTAATGTAGAAAAGGGGATATATTACAATGGACATACACAGGCTGTTACTTAATACATATTAAAGTCTTAGGAGAAAGATTAAAGTTAGAGAAAGGATAGGGAGACACAGAATACATTACACTTCATATTAATAATGAGGGAGAGAGGGAGAGAGAGAGAGAGAGAAAGAGTGTACATTACCCCGGCAGCTACATCTCCAAAATCATCAGGCAAAGAGAGCCTGAAGCATCCAGCCCTACACATATTTATATGCCAAAAATGCCCCCTCCCTAGTATCAATGTTCATTGGTTCCCGGGGGTAACTCAACTTAATTTCCCATCAATAGCACCTCCCCTTTAGTTAATTCGTTTGAAGGTAACTTAACTAAACAGGAGATCTTCTCATGAATAGGGGACTTAAGTATGCGCAATCATAGCTGGGTTACAGTGTCCGTCCTGATGCATATCAAACACCCTTTGAAAAGAATAACCAGTTGGTTAACCTGGGAGAGGACAAAAGCCTTTGTTAGCCAATTAATTCGGCCCCGCAACGACTACCCCTGCTCCTTTGAACATTAGGTCTAGGTAAACAATCCCGGGCGGTTTTACAACACACCTTCCACTGACCTGTACACAAAAGGAGCTGTCAATTGGATTACATTTTCCAACTGACAAAAGTCCCTTAGCTAAATTAACCCTTAACAGAAACAACCTACCAGCTAAAAATCATATACACCTCCCGCACATATCTCTCCATAAATATATATAAACATATATACACATGCGTTCACATATATATATATATATATATATAATCTTATATATATATATACATACATATACATATATATACATATATATATACATACATATATATACATACATCCACGCACATCCACACACATCCGATGGGGCATGGCAATCCATTTCCATTTTAAATATTCAAACTCTCCACCACAGTAACAGAAAGCATATTAAGAGGTTACTCTGCCATGTACCGGGGAACCATGGAGAGCCTGGGAAAGTGTCAAGACGGAATCATCCAGAGAATTCCTGTCTTCCTTTTTGTGAGTTCTTTTTCAGTTGCTATAGGAAACAGCTGTTGCAACAAAAGTACAGATTGCTGGTTACAGCTCAAAGGCTCTTTTTCTGTACTGCTATCTTTTCTACTTTTTGTTGAAGGAGTCTGCCGGTCTTTTAGCCCCCGTACACACGGTCGGAAATTCCGACCACAAAATCTGTCGGATTTTTTCCGACGGATTTTGTCCGACACTGGTGTTGCATACACACGGTCGGACAAAGTTGTCAGAAAATTTGATCATTCTGAACGTGGTGACGTTCGTTGCGTACGACGGAACTATGTAGAGGCTAGTAACCAATAGCTTTAATCTCGTAATTTGATCTGAGCATGCGTGGCACTTTGTCCATCGGAATTCTCGACACGCGATCGGAAAAAGTCTGATCGGATTTTGTTGTTGGAAAATTTGAGATCCTGCTCTCAAATTTTTTCCGTCGGAAATTCCGATGGAGCCCACACACGGGCGGATTTTCCGACAACATGGTCCGATCGGACATTCTCCGTCGGAATTTCTGACTGTGTGTACGGGGGCTTAGTCTGCGGCTTTATTTGACTATGGGTGTACTGTGCCGTACCTCTCTCTCCCTGAAGTGTTTGTTTTTGTGAGCAATAATCTCACCTTTGTTCAGCATAAAAGTGACTTTTCTTTAACTGTCTACCTTGTACACCACCCACCTGTTAACCTGCACCCTGAGGTGAAATGTCAGCCCTGTCTCTGGGGGTCGCCACCATGTCTCTGGAGGTTAGGGGGGCACTACAACTGAAATACAATATAAAAAATGGAAGAAAAAATCAGGGTAAACTGGAGGTGCAAGGAACAGTCAGGAAAGGGGAACCAGGGCTGAACTGGACTGGGATCAGGAACAAGGGGAGCAGATATGACGCAGCAGGGTACAGGATGCAGAGCAGGAACAAGATCAGGTGGGAATTAGACTCAGGATAACTTAACAAGCATGAATCTGGCTATCAGGCAAAACACTGAAGCAAGAGGGTTTAGTAGAGCAGGGACCAAATACCCTCTCAACAGCCAACATCAGGTGAAGACTGATTACTGGGATCAGCTGGCTGCTGGGAGACACCAGAGTGTACACCGGAACTGCAACTTTTTGCTCTGGGAACTACCGTGCTACCAGCAGGTGATCCAGGTTCTGACACCAGGGCAGCGGCAAAAAAGAAAGAGAGTAAACAGTTACTACACATAAACACACCTCCTTTCACAGTGCACACCAGCAGCTACAGTATAACACAGCCACAGGTGTGAATGAGCCTTGGAAGAGAAACTGGAGAATGTGTACTGGAGTAGGGATACAGATGAAAGACCAATGTACGTATGCCGGAGAAATGGATCTCACTGGGGAAAGAACAATCTGTGTGCTGGAGGTGGGATCTGACTGGACAAAGACTAATCTGTGTACTGGAGGTGGAATCTGACTGGGGAAGGACCAGTGTATGTGCGGAAGGTGTTATGTCATTTGAGAAGCACCAGAAAGAGGCAAATTTGCACAGTGCCAAAGTAAAAGTAGAACTTAGAAATTCTAATATATATATCAGATAACACAGAAGAAAAATTACCTTAGTGACTGAAAGCATATATAGTGCAAATGTCAGCAGTTTGTATATACCCTTAAGGTCTGCTGTGTATTGCCCCAGAGTAGGATTGCCAAATGTCGGGGATTCATCTGGGCAGTCCGGTTTTTATATCATGTGTCCTGTTTTCAGTCTACCTGAAACCCAGACACATTATTTAGACCAGACTGTGGCTCCCCAAGTAACTGAGATAGTCACAAACAAATCTATTGCCATCTGTTAATGCAATTTGGCCAAACCCACTGTTTGCGGCAACATGCACCGCATTACTACTCTCCTTGGGGCACACAAAGGTCCTTTACAATCCTATACTGTATACTACAAAAAAATTGCCATACACCACTAAAGTGTTCAGGTTTGGGTAGAAAAAAAGGTGGCAACCCTACCCTAGGGTCACCAGTCAGTAATAATGACATTTCAGGAGCTGTCATCTGGAATCTGATATGTGGTTGTATAGCAACATAAGTGAGAAATTAGGATAGACTCTCTCTCACATATCCCAGGGCAGAAGTCAAGTATTTATGTAATACAAACATTTTTGGTTTGAAAGTTTAAAAAAACCTTCAGAAACACCAGGATTAGGTGGAAATTAGTCTTCTAGTTCGCACAGGAAATGTTTATAGGTAACAAAGATTCTGAAATAATTTAGCAGTATGTGCTTGAGTATTTAATTCTGAGCAAATGATACCTTACAAAGTAATTAAGGTTGCAGACAAAATGAACTTGGCAGTATCTTTGACTACGAATACTAGTGTTAAATCTGAGGAACTGGAGGCCCCTTTAACAAGGGGACCCCCAGATCCCGGCCTCCCCCCTGTGTGAAATGGTTGTACCCCTACCATTTCACCAAAAAACAAAAATTGTAAAAATGACAGAAGACGGTCTTTGACAATTCCTTTATTAAAATCTCTTTCTTCTTTCTTCTGGTCTTCCTTTCTTCATCTTCTCCTTCCTTCATCTTCTTCCATCTTCTTCTTCCTCCGATCCGCTTCTTCTTCCTCCGGTCTTCTCGTCCTTCTTGTCCGGCGTCGTCCTTCTCGTCCGGCATCGGCGTCTCTTCTCGCAGGCCGCTCCTCGCAATGGGAGGCTCCCGCTCTGTGAGGCTTCGCTCCGGGTGACAGGTCTTGTATAACGAAGGCACCCGGTGACCCCGCCCCCTCTCTGACGTCATGGGGAAAGCCATAGGGAATTCCACATGACGTCCCCGTGCGTCAGGGGGGGCGGGGTCACCAGGTGCCTTCGTTATAAAAGACCTGTCACCCGGGAGCGGAGCCTCACAGAGCGGGAGCCTCCCATTGCGAGGAGCGGCCTGCGAGAAGAGACGCCGACCAGTCTGTGCGAGCTTTAGAACCCTATTAGTTATAATGGATGCGAACGTTCGAAATTAAAAGTGCTAATTTTAAAGGCTAATATGCATGTTAATGTCATAAAAAGTGTTTGGGGACCTGGGTCCTGCCCCAGGGGACATGTATCAATGCAACATTTTTTTTTAAAAACGGCCGTTAGACCCCCAAAGCATCCTCCCAATGTTGAGGGCATGTGGCCTGGTACGGTTCAGGCGGGAGGGGGGCCGCTCTAGTCCCCCCTCTTTTCCTGCGGCCTGCCAGGTTGCGTGCTCGGATAAGGGTCTGGTATGGATTTTGAGGGGGACCCCACGCCATTTTTTTTGGCTAGGGTTCCCCTTAAAATCCATACCCTACGCCATTTTTTTTTTTTTTTTGGCTGGGGTTCCCCTTAATATCCATCCCAGACCTGAAGGGCCTGGTTATTGAATTCGGGGGGACCCCCACGCTTTTTTTTGTTTTTTATTAATGAATGACAGTTCTCTGTGTTACAGGAGCCATCAATTCATTAGCCGCGAGTGCTTTTAAATAGCTTTTTTCCTGCAAAAATGACACTTTTTTGCAGGGAAAGTTCTAAGCACAGGAAACCTATAGACACCCCCCAGATGTGATACTCAATGCTGTTCTAACAGCACGCATTGCACTGCGCGGGCCGCAATGCATTGCGGGGCCGCTCGCATCACACGAATTTGATGCGAGCGGCCCCAATAGTTCTGGGCTCACCGAGCGAGTGAACGCCCGGTGCTCGATTCGAACATGAGTTCGAATCGAACACCGGGCCCATCCTTATTGACTACGAATACTAGTGTTAAATCTGAGGAACTGGGGCTCTATAGTGACCAATATGAGTACCTTCCTGTCTCAATTCTCTATTAGTGGAGTTGTCCTTCCAGTGATACTTATGCTGTGTACACACGAGCGGACTTTTCAACAGCAAAGGTCCGACGGAACAAATCCGTCAGACAATTCAATCGTGTATGGGCTCCATCGGACTTTTGCTGTCGAAAAACCTGGCGGACTTTAGAAATAGAACATGTTTCAAATTTTTCCACCGGAACTCCGCCGGACCCAGTTCCTATTGAGAAATCTGCTTGTCTGCATGCTAGTCCTGACGGACAAACAACGACGCTAGGACAGCTATTGGCTACGAACTTCCTTATTCTAGTCCGGTCGTACCTCATCACGTTCGAATCCGTCGGACTTTAGTGTGATTGTGTGTGGCCAAGTCCGTTCATTCGGAAAAACCTAGTCCGTTGAAAAGTCTGGTCGTGTGTACGCGGCATTAGTTAAAAAAAAACAACAAAAGACAGATTTTCTAAACGCCTGGTGCTATTACAAAAATTATGTAAGAAAACCCTGGTGCCAAGTTTATGAGATCTACCGTGTCAACCGTCTGCTGCTTTCACCCCCTCTTCCCTGTTGGGGTATATAAGAAGTGGAGGGCAGTTAACTTTGGTGGGTAGAAGACAAAAAGTAGATATCCATTTTTTTTTTATTGAATAGATTCTTGTAAAATCATAACAATGGCAAATCCTTGAGACAAATATAAGGTAAACACGATTCACTACTCTAAATATTCAGTATTTTGAAGTATTCTTATGGTTGCTCTTTTAGTTTAACGCCTTTCACAAAACAATGTTGACAGCAAAATATTGACTGTTAACAATGTTCAATGTATTTTCGAATATTAAAATAAATAAAGTTTGGCCCTTCACACAGGAGCTCACCTCCATCGTACAAGGAAAATAGGGAAAGAAAGGACCCTTAAAGCAACCTGTAGTGGGCATAACCCAGCAGTGGATGTCAGAATTTCCCTCCTTCTGGGCCATTGAAAAGGATTTACTTGATCACCCAATTCCTTCTGGTGAAAAGGAGAGGTGTGGGCAGGGTCATCTGCGCCCGTGCATGTGGGGGTACCTTTCGCACAGAGCGTACTCATCAATGCCCGGGACCAGGTGGGGGCTGCGGTCATGTGAAGAATCTAACATTAAGGCAGTTCCATGACTTAGGGATTAGGGATGGGCGATGAGCATAAGTTCGGGCCAAACTTTGGTTGTTCGGATGTTCGGACTATAACAAACTTTATGCTGTGTTTGCGGCAAATGCGAAAGCAGCGGAACCCCGTTAAAGTCTATGGGACACTAACATGAAAAACCAAAAGTCCTAATTTTAAATGCTTATATGCAAGTTATTGTCATGGATAGTGTTTGGGGACCCAGGTCCTGCCCCAGGGGACATGTATCAATGTAGTGATTTTAATAATGCTTAAAGTGAAACAATAACAATGAAATATTCCTTTAAATATCGTACCTGGTTTGTGTCTATAGTATGCCTGTAAAGTGGCACAGTTTTCCCATGTTTATAACAGTACCACAGCAAAATGAAATTTCTAAAGGAAAAAAAAGTCATTTAAAACTGATCGTGGCTATAATGAGTTGTTGGGTCTCGGCAATATAGATAAAACTCATTGAAAAAAACAGCATGGGCCACCCCCCAGTCCATTACCTGGCCCTTTGGGTCTGGTATGAATATTAAGGGGAATCCCGTACCAAAGATGAAAAAACAATTGTGTGGGTGTCCCCCCAAAATCCATACCAGGCCCTTCAGGTGTGGTGTGTGTATATTAAGGGGAACCTTGCGCCAATTTTTTATTTTTAAATGGCATAGGGGTCCCCCCAAAATCCATACCAGACCCTTCAGGTCTGGTATAGATTTTAAGGGGAACCCTGCACCAAAAATTTTTAAAAAATGGCGTAGGGTCCCCCTCAAAATCCATACCAGACCCTTATCTGAGCACGCAACCTGGCAGGCTGCAGGAAAAGAGAGGGGGACGAGAGAGCGCCCCCCTCCTGAACTGTACCAAGCCACATGCCCTCACCATGGGGAGGGTGCTTTGGAGTAACCCCCAAAGCACCTTGTCCTCATGTTGATGGAGACAAGGGCCTCATCCCAACAACCCTTGCCTGGTGGTTGTGGGGTTCTGCGGGTGGGGGCCTATCAGAATCTGGAAGCCCCCTTTAACAAGGGGACCCCAGATCCCAGCTTCCCCCCATCTGAATTGGTAACGGGTACATTGTACCCCAACCATTTCACAAAAAAAGTGTCAAAAATAGTAAAAGAGACACTTTGGAAGAAGTTCTTTATTACAAAATAAAAAAAAAAAAATGTCCCGCGATGTAGATCCATCTCACGCCGCCCGACATGCCGAAAAAAGCAATACTACTACAGCTCCGCCTCCATGGGAGGCTCCCGCCAAGTGATGCTTTTTCTCGATGACAGCTGTTATATAGCTTAGGGCGGGGCCACTCGGTGATGTAAACAGGCGACCCGCCTTCCTCTGACATCATGTGGTGTCAGGGGGGGTGGGGTCACCTGTTTACGTCACCGGGTGGCCCCGCCCTCAGCTATATAACAGCTGTCATCGAGAAGAAGCATCACTCGACGAGAGCCTCCCATGGAGGCAGAGCTGTTGCGGCTTTTTTTTTTCTTTTTTCGGCTCGCTGGGCAGCTTGCGATGGATCTACATCGCGGGACATTTTTATTTATTTGTTTTTTTAATAAAGGAACTTGTCCCAAAGTGTCTCCTGTCTTTTTTTACTATTTTTGACACTTTTTTTGTAAAATGGGCAGGGGTACAATGTACCCATTACCATTTCACATGGGGGGGGGCAGGATCTGGCGGTCCCCTTGTTAAAGGGGGCTTCCAGATTCCGATAAGCCCCCTGCCCGCAGACCCCCACAATCAATGGGCAAGGGTTGGGGGGATGAGGCCCTTGTCCCCATCAACATGCTTTGGGGGGCTACTCCAAAGCACCCTTGCCATGTTGAGGGCATGTGGCCTGGTATGGTTCAGGAGGGGGCGCTCTCTCATCCCCCCATTTTCCTGCAGCCTGCCAGGTTGCATGCTTGGATAAGGGTCTGGTATGGATTTGGGGGGACCCCTACACCATTTTATTTACATTTTGGCACAGGGTTCTCCTTAAAATCCATACCAGACCTGAAGGGTCTGGTGTGGATTTTGGGGGGACCCCTACGCCTTTTTTAAAAACAAATGGCGCAGGGTTCCCCTTAATATCCATACCAGACCTGAAGGGTCTGGTACGGATTTTGGGGGACCCCCATGCAATTTTTTTATTTTTTTTTTGGTTCAGGGTTCCCCTTAATATTCATACCAGACCCAAAGGGCCTGGTAATGGACTGGGGGGAACCCATGCCATTTTTTTCAATGAGTTTTATCTATATTGCTGAGACCTGACAATTCATTACAGCTGTGATCAGTTTTACATTACTTTTTTTGCCTTTAGAAATGTCATTTTGCTGTGGTACTGTTCAAAACATGGGAAAACTGCGCCACTTTACAGGCATACTATAGAGACCCCCCAGGCACTATATTTAAAGGAATATTTCATTTTTATTGTTTCACTTTAAGCATTATTAAAATCACTGCTCCCGAAAAAACGTCATTTTTTAAAAACTTTTTTTGCATTGATACATGTCCCCTGGGGCAGGTCCCCAAACACTTTTTATGACAATAACTTGCATATAAGCCTTTAAAATTAGCACTTTTTATTTTTCATGTTCGTGTCCCATAGACTTTAACATTGTTCGTGTGGTCGTCTGAATTTTTTGCCTGTTCGCAAGTTTTGGTGCGAACCGAACCTGGGGTGTTTGGCTCATCCTTATTAGGGATGAGCCTTCACTATGTGCAGCAATAAAGGACAGAGTAAGTATGTATATGGTGCAAAGGGAGCTGTCACGTCTACCCCAACGCAGGTGGTCAGACACTATAGCTAACTACTGTGTTCTTCATCTATTTCCCATAAGGCGAGCAGGCTTACTGGTACTCGGTTGCCCCAAGGACTTATACACAATGCTATAGTGCCTGGCTACCATGCCAGGGCAGACGCGAATTGAGCAAAGCAAACAGATACTTGCAGTTAGCAGACAGATAGCATGGTTCTATGACAGTCCAGGTAAAAGTCAGGCTGAGTTCAGAGAATAGTCCAAAATCCAGTCCAAACTCATACACAGGGAAATCCAAACAAGCAAAGCAAGGCAGACAGATAGGGAGCTTGATCAGGAATAGCACACGTATCACTCTCTATCACAAGCATGCAAGTGAGGGTTTATTTAGCTGGCATATAACAGGTTTTAGTTTCCACCCAGAGACTGAGCACATCAATCAGCCTGCAGGTGGACAAAGACGGGGAGAATGCCATAGCCAAAACCCAGATGCTGAAATAAGGAGCAGGAGCGCTAGACACTCATGACAGGAGCCTAAGGTGAGGAGACAAGTAAGGGTGAAAAAGTCTCAGGGAAAGTCTGTAGGGAAACAATAGGGGCCATGGTATTAAAATTTAAATCCAATAAGAGTCACTGGGGAGGCTGCAGCTGCCTTGGAGAGTTAAGGATAAGTACTCTGGATCTATAAGACAAAAGGAAGACAGGAGCACCATGTCCTAAGTGTAGCCGTTTATTAAAACTGAGGTTAAAAAAGTAAAATGCACTCACATAGTGAAAGAGTTAAAAACATATGCTATCCTCTAGTGTTGACTGCAGAGCTGGGCATGGTAGCAGCTGGGGATAGCAAGACAGCATCTGGAAGCCAATCACCGATCCTAGCAGAAACACCAGGAGAACACACAGGAAAGAGACTGAGCAGTGCTGGAGGCAACAGAGATGGAGAGAATTCTTGGGGAGATGGCCGCTAGCTGGAGACCTTGACCTGATTGGAGGTGTAGAGGGGAGCAGCAGGACGATGTGTCTTACACGTTTCAGAGCAATATGGACCGCCCCTTTTTGGATGCAATATATTTTTGGATATCTTCTGTTTTTATGGGTGTATCTTTTGAAGTTTAAATAAAAGCTAAATTATTACATACTTTACAATTGATCTGTACCGTTTTCTTTTCCTGATGGCGATGCCGGGAGATGATGGATGGAATCCATCTTGAAACACAGTTTATATCGGGATGACCTTTATGTGCTTTTGACCATTTATAATTTAATGATCCAGGTTATCTGGTAAGCGATCCTCTTTACTAGTGGTGCACGGGGGTGGAATCACTGGTTTATATTGGAGAGGATTTATTTAAGCATTGTTGACCATTTATAACTTTGGTCCACGTTCTTTGGTAAGAGGCTCATTTTATCGGGGTGTTTTGTGGTAGAAACACTGATCTACACTTGAATAATAGAAGCCAATATATGAACTGTTCACTAATATTGTTTGGATTTATGAATTAGTTAATAATAATATTTTTTATGTTATGAGTAATTTTTAAATGTGGTGCACCTGCACTTTAAGGCTTATAGTGTTTATTGTTTTTTTATTGTCTTTTCTTGCGCTTTATGTCTGGTTAATATTTTATTTTATAATAAAATAAAAAATAATTATATTATTAATAAAACATTTTAAAAAATCTCAATGTATTCAACTCCTTATGTCAAGGATCCTCCTGCCATATTATAAAACACAAAAAAATGGAAAGTTTCCCTAGGGGTTTTTTTTTAGCAGCAAAATATTGAATATTAATATAGTAATATAAAGTCAATCAAAATTTCCGGAAGACGTGAGCCCCGGCAATTCGCCGTCACCTCCGACGCCATTGCGTGACGTCATGACGTCCCGCGCACGTGCAAGATAGGCACGTGACGTCATCGACAGTCCGGCGGTGATCAAAGGGACGCCGCCAGCACAAAAAGGCTCCCCACAGTGGCCCTTAGGAAAGGACCTATCTGCGGGAAATACAGATGGGGAAAAAAAAGCGCAAAGTTCATTGCACCTTCCGCCAACGGTGCCGGGAAGCCAGATGGAAAGGGGGAACCCCCACCCAGTATAGTGGAGTGGAACACGATAGCCCAAGGAAAATGAACAGCGAGTGCCCAAACATGATGTTGAAAAAACAACAATTACAAAATTAAATGCACAAAAGTATTAATTTAGTTTGATCATATATGTACGTATTATGTTATTTTATTTATTTTAATTATTTATTATAGGAGGTGAAAGCATATTATTATAAAACACAGAGATCTGAAAAGAAGATGGAACCAATTGTATCTAAATTGTTTCTTCAAACCTTATCCACCATGTGGATATATGGAGATTAGTTCCATCCCCAAGCTTTCAAAGATCTGGTGGTAGGCTTGGAAATGTTCTGATCAACACTTCACATACATGAGAGGAAATCCGTCAAATGCTGGCCCTGGAAAATGTGGGGACAATGTGTCTTGCAGGGGGGAGACTTTAGACTCTACAAGATACCCTTAACATTTTGTGGGCATGTGGCGTGGTATAGTTCAGGGGAAAGTGCAATGCTCCCTTTTCCTGGCCAGGGCTGCATGCCTGGGAAATGACCTGGTATAGATTTTTAGGGGTACCCCACAGCATTTTTTTTTTGCATGGGGTCCCTCTCAAAATCAGTACTCGACCCTTATTCTGCATAAGAGTCTGGCATGAAGGGGGAGCATCACACTGTTTTTGTTGCTTTGGTTTGGTTTTTGTTTCTGGGAATGCAGCCTGGCCGGGTATGGTTGAGGAGAAACCCCACACTCCCCCCACCCTCATTCACCTTTACCAGAAAAATAATCTAAACCAGTAAAACCAGGAAAAATAAATAACCCAGGGATTTATTTAAACGCAAGCAGTTCAACCTCACTGTTATAAGGTCATATGGGACACGTGTGTAAGCATACTGTTAGAAATCCATTTGCTTTCTATTTGTAACATTTGTGAATTTTTTTTCTTCTCCTCTCCAGTCCTTTGATACTTTTTTCCATTGCCCAAAAATGTAGAGCTTTTCAGATTTCTCTTATTTCAGATTTTACGACAACTTTGTCCGACCGTGTGTATGCAACACCAGTTTCGGACAAAATCCGTTGTGTGTACAGGGGCTCAGAGATATCCAGAGGTGTAATTCTAAGGTAGCATATTCTGAAGTGGCCGGCAATTGGAGGGCACAGCTCTCCTGGATACTGGGAAGACAGCTAAGCTGTCTGAGACAGCATGGAAGCCGAATCCAGAAAGTGACATCAGCGGGAAGGGACCAGCAACCAGCATAGACAGCAAACCGAAAGTGATGTCATTAACATGCAACGTGTTTCAGAACAGCTAAATGGTTCCTTCTTCAAGCAATGACATTGCCAATGACACCCGCCTCCTATGAGTAATGTAATTATCCCCATAAGAATGCATGGAGGGATGTCATTGCGGCTCCGGCCAGTCACAGAGCCGGAGTCCGGAAGCAAGACGGATGAAGATAGAATCGACCACAAGATCTGACATCTCGGCGAGGGAGGGCTTTTGTTTTAAAATAAGTTTATGCCTTTAATTTGAAGGGGGAAAAAAATGAAAAGTCCAGCGGTTTACAAGGATTTAGGGAAGATCTGTAAAAAAAAAATAAAGTGGACAAAAATTCCTCTGGGCACTAACTACAAGAAACGTCTTACCTCTGTGCTTGCCAACAAGGGTTTCTCCACTAAGTACTAAGTCATGCCTCGCTTGGGGATCAGATACTTATTTTACTCACTGAACTGCAACTTCATTTATAACATTCGTATCATGTGTTTTTTTTTTCTTGATTTCTTGTTGATATCCTGTCTCTATCATTTATAATCTGTTTTATCTATTGTGTATCTATTGTGTGTATTAAACATTTTCATTTTCCTTTGTTGAAAAATGTATATATAGATTTAAATATTTTCAATATATATATATATATATAATTTTATTTGATATTTATATTATATATTTTTTTTTCCTTCATTGGAAAACTCTCATATATAATGATAGATTTTCTTTTTTTTTTTTTTCTATTTTCTTTTTTCTTTTCTACACATATTTTCCTTTGTATTGACCACCATTGTCTATTGACCATTTTCTGTATTGGAAAGCTTCTCTATAGATTGCGAGATTTTCTTTTTTTTATACCTTTGTTAGACATTTCCTTTTTTTTTTTTTTGCATATATTTTCTCTGCTTATCTATTGTTTTCTTTGAACATTTCCCTTTTTTTTTCCTCCATTGGAAAGCTCCGTTGCTTTAATTGAGCAGCGAATTAGCTCACTTTGATCCCGAGCCGCTGTTTGCTTTGATTTGCCGAGCGAGCATATGGCTGGCACGGTGCGAGTCTCCGGCCGTCCAGTAGGTGTCAGCAGTCGACGTGAAGAGCCGGGCTTGTGGCTCGCATCCTGCGCTCTCTGTCTCCCTGCGCTCCTGTCCCGGAGGACTCCCAGCACACCATTGCACTGCCTGCCTAGGCTGCAGACGGATGATGCCAGGCAGAGGAAAGAGCACTCAGGGCTAATGAGCTGTGTGTTTGGAATCGCTCCCCCCTCCGTCTGTACAGTCCACACCCCCAAGTAGCGGTGACAGTGCTGGGGAAGGTGACAGGCGGCTGGTGCCTCTAGGCGTGTGCTGTGAGCATTGCTGACTACCTACCTCTTCTTCTCCATCCCTATTGTGTGACCTTTGCAATGCTGTCAGTGTGTGGGTAGGTGGTCATGGCTCGGATGGACGCTCCAGGGACTTGCTGCTTGTAAAGAGAAGGATACAAGCCTGGGACTACTGAACAGAGCTGTCATAGAGCTCACACCGGCTGCCAAGGGCTCATTCACTTCTCCTCCTAGACAACAAGAGCAACATGAGCACCAGCTGTAAGTACCCCTCCAGCATTGCTAGCCTGGACAGCCAGGAGGTGACCATGGATCATTGCAATGTGATGCTTGGGATTGCTGTTCATGTCTTCTTATTGTGTTACTATGTATCATCGCACACCATCCATTCTATAGAAAGTCTGATGGACCACAACAAGCATCACCCATGATGGGCAAAGTGCCCACTCAAGTTCTTTTTTTGGTTGTCGTGGTTTTGATGCACTTTGCACTCTATAATTGACCTTTTCATATTGCGTTATTGGATAATCCTCAAAGAGTTTTCCTTTGTGTCTGCCATTGAATATATGGTCATGGTGGTACCACAAGCTCATGGTGGGACATGGGAGTGTATCTAGGGTCCTGATGGATCAGGGGCACAAAGGTTGAGGGGCTGATAGGCTACCATTTAGATCCAATCTACTAAGGGTAGCCATACACGCTACATTCTGGTTGTACAATCCCTGTACAGCTGCATTTACCAAAACTATGGAATGTGAGGATAAACCTGCACAATCCAATCAGTTTCGAACATATTGCACATGCCCTACGTTACATTGTTGTTGTTGGTAAGTCTAAAGGAGATTGCACAATGTGATTGTATAGTGTATGACTTAGCTTAGGGGTCACTATACATGTTACAATTTGAATATCCAATCACTGTACAATCAAGTTTAGGTTTACAAAACCTATGTAATATGAGTATATAATAATGAGGACCTGCCTAATGTAGCCATTCAAATTGTATCCAATCAGGAAGGCTCTTGCACTACATAGTTCTTGGTATATCCAAATGAGATTGTACAATTAGACTATATAGTGGACGACCAGCTTAAGACTAATGTTTGTAAATGAACAAATATGAATTTGTCGAAACACTCTCACACCATGTGAAATCATAGATAAGTAGATAAATGAGACAGCATTCCAAAGCTGTATAATGCATAGAATGTCTTATCTCCATATCTGGAAGGAGACCTGGGGAACTCAGCAGATGACCTGGAGCATGTGCTTTGGGTGCCAGGGTCTAGCCGATAATAATGACACCCTAGTGGTAGAACAAACACAGTATGGTAATCACTTTTCCTTCCCTGGGTTCCATATGGAATACATTGGGTTAGCTTGAAGATTACTTGATGGTTTCTTGATCTGGAAGGAGACCTGGGGAACTCAACAGATGACCTGGGACGCATGCACTGGGTGCCAGGGTCTAACCAACAATAATGACTCCCTAGCAGAAGAACATAGTATGGTAACCACTTGTCTGTCGTTGAGCTTGATATGGAATATATGGGGGTTAGCTTGAAGGTAACTTGATAACTCCTTGATCTGGAAGGAGACCTGGGGAACGTAACATATGACCTGGGACGCCTGCACTGGGTGCCAGGGTCTAGCCGACAATAATGAATCCCTAGTGCAAGAAGACAGTATGGTAATCAATTGTCCATTCTTGGGTTCCATATGGGATATATGTGGTTACCTTAAAGGTAGCTTGATGGTTCCTAGATCTGGCGGGAGACCAGGGGAACTCAGCAGATGGCCTGGGGCACGTGCCCTGGTTGCCAGGGTCTAGTTGACAATAACGACTCCCTAGTGGAAGAACACAATATGGTAATCACTTTTCTATCCTTGAGTTATATATGGGGTTAGCTTGAAGGTAACTTGATCGATCCTTGATTTTGAAGGAGACCTGGGGAACTCAGCAGATGACCTGGGGCATATGCCCTGGATGCCAGGTTCTAGCTGACAATAACGACTCCCTAGCAGCGGAACACAATATGGTAATCACTTGTCTGTCCTTGAGTTCCCTATGGGAATATATAGGGTTGGCTTGAAGTTAACTTGATGGTTTGATGGAGCTCATAAGGACAAGCCTTTTAAAGTTTCATATTTGTTAGCCATGTAGAAAAAATATGAGCTCCACAAGAAAATCTCTATAAGCCTGATGCTTTTCTTATCCAGTCTGTAGGAACCTGCCTGCTTTGTAACAGTGAATTTATGGAACAATAGAATTCTGCCTGTCTTGATTAGGTGTTATCCAAGGACAGAAGCCATGTAGTTAAGCTTTGTATTACGAGTAGCCACTGATCTGTCTCATAATATAAAGGCATTCCTTTACAGTCGTGTTTTTACTTTCACAATTTATACTCATTGACTTGCATTGTGTTGTAGATTTGGTCTGACAACTTCACACCCTTTTTTTTCCTGTTACTAGTGTTCTTTGATTGGGTTTTATGTCAGCCTGCAAAGACAGGCTTAGTGTTCTAAACTGTAGGACTTTTGTACCTGTCCAGGTGTAGTCCTTCTGGACAAATGGTGTAACAGCTGACCAACACATTTCACTGGGCAAATGGAATAATATGACTGTATTGGCTTATTCCCTGAGATGGCTCCTACAGACATCTACCTCCAAGGTTGAGAGCCAACCAAGAGATGTAGAGGAAGGCTAATATGAGGAGACAGAACTTGATGGGTGCTCAAAGCATTGATGTCATGAATCTAAAAATAAATGTGCAAACGTGAAAAGTAGTGATCTGTAGAATACATTTTTCCAAGCACAATCACTGTTACTGTATGGATTTAGCGTGCATCCAGCTTTGAATCCTGTACATTCGTATCGGTCCGTGCAGTAGAATACGACCTTTGATTAATTTCTGGTGAAGATAGGACAGTTATAATATGCATGTACAAATACACCTTGTTCAGTCATTACCTACCTTAGGCTCGACACTAGAAACATTTATTATTAGAACAACTTGAATCTAAAAAACAAATAAATATATATACAGTCATGGCTGTATTTTGCATTAATGGCCTAGTCATTTCAGTATTGTGTAATATAATAATAATAATAATAATAATAATAATAATTATAATCTTCTTACACCAAGCAGTGTCTGTTTTGTCACTGTCTCTTGTCAGACAGGTTAGATGCCCAATTAAGTCTAACCCTAAAGCAGATGCATTGCTACAAGCAGAGCCATTTCATGTCATTGGAATGCTGAGGACAGGTCAATGTCACCACCTACATAGCTACCACGTATTATTGATTTTTAGTCAGACCAAACACAGAACAAAGTTTAAAGGTGAACCAGACTCAGTATAAATTTGAAACATCAATTGTAGAAATGTTTAAAACGTAGACCTTTTTTCTGGTTGTTTAGATATACTCATTAAAGTGTTATTAAACCCGAAAAACAAAAATGTAATACACTATATTACCAAAAGTATTGGGACGCCTGCCTTAACACGCACATGAACTTTAATGGCATCCCAGTCTTAGTCCATAGGGTTCAATATTTAGTTGGCCCACCCTTTTCAGCTATAACTTAACTATAACTATAGCTTCAACTCTTCTGAGGGGACTGTCCACAAGGTTTAGGAGTGTGTCTATGGGAATGTTTGACCATTCTTCCAGAAGCGCATTTGTGAGGTCAGGCACTGATGTTGGACAAGAAGGCTTGGCTCGCAGCCGCCACTCTAATTCCTCCCAAAGATGTTCTATCGGGTTGAGGTCAGGACTCTCTGGAGGCCAGCCAAGTTCCTCCACCCCAAACTTGCTCATCCATGTCTTTATGGGCCTTGCTTTGTGCACTTATGCGCAGTCATGTTGGAACAGGAAGGGGCCATCCTCAAACTGTTCCCACAAAGTTGGGAGCATGAAATTGTCCAAAATGTCTTGGTATGCTGACGCCTTAATGCCTTGTACACACGGTCGGACATTCCGACCACAAAATCCTCAGAGGATCCTTGCATATTCCACCTCAACTCCAGCCTTACGGGGGTACCCGTTGGGAGTTAGTGTATGTGTGGGGTATTCTTTTAATATGTTTGTATTATTTTTGGTTGAATTGTATTCAAATTTATACTTTTTACCATAAACCTTGGGTCTGTGTATCAGTGTCGTGATAGTCCATTAGCCCGTCTGGGTGTCCTTGTGTACTGGTCAGCATCAGCAACTGTCCTCACATTTTCACCTTCCTACTTTCCATGTTTCAAATTGGATGATGGCACGTTTTTACTTCCTTTTGACCCTTAATATATGAGGCTATACTCAAAAAATTGATACAGCTCTGTGGTTTTTGCCTTCACTGTGGGTTTATTAGCACAAAACGGATTGGCCATCATGGTTTGCCTACTAACATCCTTGCTTGCATGCATGATCTGACTACCGAAACATCTTTCTAACAAAATATTTTTTCTACAAACATGCCACTTTTTATCTGAAAAATCTAAAGTGATTGTAAAGATATAATTATTTTTTTCTTAACCGCTTGCACGACGATATGCACGGCACAATGGCATGGCTGCGCAAATGGGCGTACCTGTCCCCTTTAAGACGTGGCATTGTGGACGCATGCACGCCCGCCAGGTACTCCGTGACCCCGGGTCCCGTGGACACGATGTCCGCCGATGTCGCACGATCGTGTCACAGAGCGGAAAGATGCCTATGTAAACAAGACATTTCCCTGTTCTGCCTAGTGACATGACAGAGATCTACTGCTCCCTGTCATCGGGAGCAGTGATCGCTGTCATGTCAGTGGTAGCCCATCCCCCCCACAGTTAGAATCACTGCCTAGGACACACTTAACCCCTTGATCACCCCCTAGTGTTTAACCCCTTCCCTGCCAGTGTAATTTATACAGTAATCAGTTCATTTTTATAGCACTGATCGCTGTATAAATGACAATGGTCCCAAAATAGTGTCAAAAGTGTTCAATGTGTCCACCATAATGTCGCAGTCATGATAAAAATCGCAGATCTATGCCATTACTAATAAAAAAAAAAATTTATTATAAAAATGCCAGAAATCTATCCCCTATTTTGTAGATGCAATAACTTTTGCACAAACCAATCAATATACGCTTATTGCAATTTTTTTTTACCAAAAATATGTAGAAGAATATATCGGTCTAAACTGATGAAGAAATTTGTTTTTTTTGTTTTTTTTATTTGGGGATATTTATTATAGCAAAAAGTAAAAAATATTGTTTTTCTTTTCAAAATTGTCGATCTTTTTTTGTTTATAGCGCAAAAAATAAAAACCCCAGAGGTGATCAAATACCACCAAAAGAAAACTATATTTGTGGGAAAAAAAGGACGCAACGTCGCACGACCGCACAATTGTCAGTTAAAGTGACGCAGTGCCGTATCGCAAAAAGGGCTCTGGTCATGAAGAGGGTAAATTCTTCCGGGGCTGAATTGGTTAAAATAATAAACATCTTATAATGATCTGCTCTGTGCAATGATATTACAGCCCCGAGACTCCTCTTCTGGGGACCCCATTGGTGCTCCTGGCTTCTCTTAACATTTTGGCTCTCCAGTGAGCACTGGAGGGGCAGAGCACAGAGCAGTGACTGACAATCACCGCTCTGTGCTCAGAGCAGACCCAATAACTGAGCGATCAGTGTCTTTGATTGCTCAGTTCTCAGTGTAGACCCAGCAGGGGACACCTGCAGCTCAGATTGATGCTGCAGCCATCTACAGTACTTGAGTATGTATTTTTTTTTTTTTTTTTTTTTTAATCCTACACTTCTCTTTTAAGCCTTTACAAACACTTTAAATGGTTGTGCTTTTGGAGGTTGGGTGCAGCGGTAACAATCACCCAGAATGCAAATTTCCCCCAAGAAGGGTTGGCCAGGATCATGCAGATGGCCATAGACATACAGACAATCCCTGATCTAACTGTTAAAGTAATTGTAAAGTCAGAAGGTTTTTACATCTTAATGCATTCTATGCATTAAGATAAAGTCATCTGTGTGCAGCAGCCCCCCCTCAGCCCCCTTAATACTTACCTGAGCCCATCTCTGTGCAGAAATATACACTAGTGTCTCGACCGCCCGGGACTCTCCCTCTTTATTGGCTGAGCCACAGCAGCGGCGCCATTGGCTCCCACTGCTGTCAATCAAAGTCAGTTAGTCAGTCAGGAGAGAGAGGGGCGCGCCAAACCGCAGCTCTGTGTCTGAATGGACACACGGAGCTACATCTCCGCTTGGGTGCCCCCCATAGCAAGCTGCTTGATGTGGGGACACTCAACAGGGGGAGGCGCAAAGGAACACAGAAGAGGCACCTGAGAAGAAGAGAATCTGGGATGCTCTGTGCAAAACCATTACACAGGGCAGGTAAGTAGAACAAGTTTGTTATTTTTACAGAAAAGAAAAGAGACTTTACAATCACTTCAATTGTGGTATTGTAAGAATGTCTGTGGTCAACTTAAATATACTTTGTTATTGGGGGAGAAATGGGAGCAAAATGCTGCTGGTATGCAGTACGGGAACAAACTGCACATAACCTTTCTAGACACAGTTGTATCTCACTGTGCATTGCTATTGGACAGTGAGGCTGCCCATCATAGTGCAGGACCAGTAGAGATGTGTACAGGTATGGGCTTAGCAAAAATCTCTAAAAATGGCTTGAAAATGTCTACACTTTGCCCATCAGAGCTGTCTGGCATTTGGCCATGACAGGAAGGTTTGAGAAGCTGCTGCAGTTTTATGGTATTTAACTGGATCTGGTACTATAAAGCAAGGTCTGCTAATTTCTGTGATCTTGGAACACAGCATCATTGGGACAGAGCACTTAAATGCAGGACTCTCCTGGCAAATCCAGGACACTTGGCTTCTATGCTGTTATCCAGGACTACATTAGAAAGATTTCTTTTCATTCTCTGTTCCATTGACAACGGTTTTACAAAACAGGAAAAATCTACAACAACAAAACTACACTACGAAATAAATAAATAAATAATAAAAAAAAAATATATATATATATATATATATATATATATATATATATATATATATATATTTTTTTTTTTTTTATTCCCCAGCTTCTTCTCTGATGAAATCAATGCTAAACAGAGAGTGAGTG
Organism: Lithobates sylvaticus; assembly: GCA_028564925.1. Taxonomy (NCBI): domain Eukaryota; kingdom Metazoa; phylum Chordata; class Amphibia; order Anura; family Ranidae; genus Lithobates; species Lithobates sylvaticus. The sequence continues at coordinate 330,105,495 of CM053029.1, read as the reverse complement.
GAAATCTTTTGAATGGAGCCCCAGGAAAAAGTAAAACCCAATCTAATTCTGTTTCACTCTATGCAAAACAAAAAAAAAAATGTGTCTGGATAATATACTTTAAGCTCTGTTGCAGTTGTTAGAAAGAGACTTGGAATGTGATAACCAGACGAATGTCCTTTAGGATCGAGTGTCTAACTTCTGCAGACATGCATGCTTGAGAACAAGAATACAAGGATAGGATGGAAGGATATGCTTTGCTTCTAACAGAAGGCAGGAGGCAAACCAAACTCCTATCACAGTCATTCCCTGTATATCACTGCATTACTTAGTACCAACTAAATATACAGGCATACCCCACTTTTAAGTACCCAATGGGGTTTATTTACTAAAGCTGGAAAGTGCAAAATCAGGCTCACTTCTGCATAGAAACCAATGAGCTTCCAGGTTTTATTACCAAAGCTTAATTGAACAAGCTGGGGTTAGACGCTCATTGGTTTCAATGCAGAAGTGAGCCTGATTTGGCACTTCTTAGCTTTAGTAAATAAACCCCATTGTGTACTTAAAAGTGGGGTATGCCTGTATATATATAGATGTATGACTCCTTTAAGATGTTGGCTCTTAAAAAGGACAAATCCTACATATTTCCTTGTTAGTTAGTTAGTTTTGAAAAGTAAAATATTCATGTTTCATTTGCAAAAGTTTGATTGAAAAGATTGGCAATTGAATTTTCTTCTGCGACCTGTTGCTTTTAGTTTAATACCATGTGGCTTCAATACACTTGCTGCTGAATTTGCCAAACCGCTAAATGAAAATATCACAAGATGGCATCTTTTTTAGTGATATCCTTAATCAGCTAATTGTTTGCACAAGCTTGCCTTGGTTTAAAGTTTTTATATTATTTCTAAAACTAGTTTATGACCCATTGCATGTCTGCTTTGATTTAATTAGGAATGCGTTATGAAGGACAGTGTATTTAATTGTGTGTTTCATTGCACTAAATTCCTTGGTGGTGACAGCACGAAATGAATTACAGGGTTGTACTGTATTGTCTCAGATTCCGCAGTGTATTTTGGTGTTCACAATGATGTGTTATTGTATTATGAATATCTGGATGACATAACTCTCCTTTTGCCATCATCTAGAAGAGGACAGTCTATTCCTCTTCATTTTAAATGACTACACTGTTATCATTTTTTGTGTGTTATGATATAAGAATTGCTACAGGTTTGTGGATATGTCCAGATTCTGTGTTGTAATTCAATTCTTAATGCCTCCACTTAAAGCTGAACTCCAAGCATGGAAGAAAACTAACACTAGCTTATTATATAAAAATATAATTCTAAATAACAGATTTGGCTTCCAGGATTCTTAACTGCCTTTAAAGCATAGAGCAGTGGAGCAGTGTATAGACCCAGTACACCCTATACCAGTGCCATGTTGAGGGACATGCAGGAATAGTAACTAGGGTGTTCATGTAGGTAGTGATTAGCATTGACCCATGTATCCTTTGTTATTATTGGGTAACCACTCACAAACACAGAATTGGGGTGTCTTCTCCTGTACACAACTAAAGTTTTTTTTTTTGGGGGGGACAAGGCTTACAGCAAAATGGACATCGAAATTGGTCAACCATATGGAGCACCTGCAGAAAGCATGGTTATGCTAAACAAGTGTACTGTAACGTCTCAGCAAATTGGCTGCTAATGCAAATCACACTCTCCATTCTCGCTCCATCTATGCTGGTAAAAAAATATGTTTTTGTTGCATCCAAAGTCCAACTTTAATATTGCACATCAGTTAAAGAGAAACTGTTAGACTAGTGAGTCTAATAATAAAAATAATAACAGCAACAGTGTAATCATAAAAATCATTAATGGCATAATGTGTTAATGTGGCAGTTTTGTTCCTTATTTTTGGCCATAGGTCAGCTAGTGACGAGGCAACACCCACGCATGCATGAGGTTACATTATCCTATCATTAGGCTCCACTAGCACCTTACATTGAATGCTGCACTGTGCATGCAAATTAAAAAAAAGCTGCTAGTAAAATGGAAAGGAATTTTTTGGCATAACATACACACACTGGGGTTGATTTACTATAGGCAAATAGACTTTGCACTTTGCAAGTGCAGTTGCACTCATTCTCCCCAGAATGACAATCTATGATACTTACAAATCTCCAAAAGCGACCGTTTTTACAGGTTACCTGTTTAGATTTACAGATAAGGTCAAGCGCTAGAAATTTTGCTCTTGCTATAACGTTTATGGCGATACCTCACATGTGAGGTGCGAACACCGTTTACATATACGCGCCCGACTTACGTATGCATTCGTATCTGCATGCGAGCACGGAGGAATGGAGCATTTTAAATAATTTTTTTCTGATTTAATTATTTTAATTTTTAAACTGTCCCTTTTCATTTTTTTTAATCACTTTTATTCCTTTTAATAGAAATAAGGGATGACAGGTACTCTTTATAGAGAGATCTTGGGTCTATAAGACCCCAAGTCTCTCCTTTACCTTTAAAAGCAAAAGTTAAAAGAAAAAAAAACATTGATCTTTTGCTTAAAAAAAAAAATAAGGTGTTTACTTCTGCCCTAGACCAGAAGGGCGTCTTGGCATTGTTCCGGTACTAGATCATAGAGGTGAGGAGAGACAATCTGGTCTCCTCTCACCTCTGTGACTAGCTAATCAGCCTCTCAGGATCGCTTTTATGAGAAAGAGAATTGCTGGCTGTAAAAAAAACAAAAACGTGATTATGGCTGATAGCATCAGCCATAACCCTGGTAAACCACTTCAAAGCTGAAATGTATACAGCGGGTAAAATAAGTATTGAACACGTCACCATTTTTTTAGGTAAATATATTTCTAAAGGTGCTGTTGACATGAAAGTTTCACCACATGTCGGTAACAACTCATGCAATCCATACATACAAAGAAATCAACGTAATAAAATGGAATGACACAGGGAAAAGGTATTTAACACGCTAACTGAAATTAATTTAATACTTTGTACAAAATCCTTTGTCGGTAATGACAGCTTCAAGACACCTCCTGTATGGAGAAACTAGTCGCAAGTATTGCTCTGGTGTGATTTTGGCCCATTCTTCCACACAAGCAGTCTTCAAATCTTGAAGGTTCTGTGGGCCTCTTCTATGAACTCTGATCTTTAGTTCTTTCCATAGATTTCCATAGATTTCTATTGGATTCAAGTCAGGTGATTGGCTGGGCCATTCGAGCAGCTTTATTTTATTTCTTTGAAACCAATTGATAGTTTCCTTGGCTTTGTGTTTGGGATCATTGTCTTGCTGAAATGTAAACCCTCATTTTAATCTTCATCATCCTGGTAGATGGCAGTATATTTTTATCAAGAATGTCTTGGTACATTTTTCTATTCATCCATCCTTCAACGATATTAAGTTTGCCAGTACCGTATGCTGAAAAACACCATGATGTTCCCACCTCTAAACTTGACTGTTGGTATGGTGGTTTTTGGGATGATGTGCAGTGCCATTTGACCTCCAAACATGGTGTGTATTATGGTATCCAAAGAGTTAAATTTTGGTCTCATCTGACCAGACTATATTCTCCCAGTATTTCATAGGCTTAATCTTAGAAAACTAGTAATCAAATACTTAATAAGATATCACAATCAAGAGAATACTGGTCCAGTATCCCATTTTTCTTTACCAAAACTATATACCTAATATGAGGTCAAACCTAAACAATTTCAATTTGTATGCAAGGCAAGGCCCTTGGATTGCATAGGTTGCATGTATGGATTGCATAAGTTGTTACCAACATGTGGTGGAAATTTCATGTCAATAGCACCTTTAGAAATATATTTATCTAGAAAAATGATGACGTGTTCGATACTTATTTTACCTGCTGTATTGCGGTTTTTAAGTGGTAAAGTTTCACTTTGCAAAGAATACTCAATCATGTGTGAGGAAAATAAAAAATACAGCATTTTTGCTTGCACATTATTGGTTGATGGAAATCAGCAGAGCTTCACCACATTCACTAAACTCTTGGGAAAATGAGTGCAACTTTCAAAGTGCACAGTCTATTTGCATTTATAAAATCAACTACAAAGTCTCTTCTGCTGGAAAGTTCTGCACACTAGCAAATTTGTATTTAGGTCATTCTATGTGTCTAATATTATAATAATAATTGTTCTTTGCCACACTTTGCACCATTTCCAACTTTAAATTTCTCAAGTTATAAAAATTAAGAAACAGAATGAGATGTTGTTCGTATTGTTAAATAAGAAATATATTTTATTTAGCCTCCTCACTCATCAGTACCATGTGGTAATACATCCCTGAAAATAGGTGTTTTTAGTCTCAGACTATTAACTCTTGGTCACATTGGATAGCCATATGGAGGACTTTCCAACAGTAAGAGGAACTCTGTAACCAAAAGGCTATTGATTAGTAAAAATATCATAAAAAGCCATTTGGCAGAGGCCTAAAGCAGGTGTGGTATACCATCAACAAGTATGAGTAATGCCCTGTACACATGATCGGAAATTCTGCCAGCATAAGACCGATGTGAGCTTTTGGTCGGAAATTCCGACCGTGTGTATGCTCCATCGAACTTTTGCTGGCGGAATTCCCACCAGCAAAAGATTGAGAGCAGGTTCTCTGTTTTTCGGTCGGAAAAAGTTCCGATCGGAAAAATTCTGATCGTCTGTACCAATTCCGACGTGCAAAATTCCTACGCATGCTCGGAAACAATTGGACGCATGCTCAAAAGCATTGAACTTAATTGTCTCGGCTCATCGTAGTGTTGTACGTCACCGCGTTCTTGGCGGTCGAAAGTTCCGAGAACTTTTGTGTGACCGTGTGTATGCAAGACAAGCTTGAGCGGAGTTCCGTCGGAAAAAACATCCAAGATTTTTCCGACGGAAATTCCGCCGTGTGTACGGGGCATAAGTGGTAAAATAGCTGAAAATTAAAAATTAGAGAGCATAGATCCACAGTATGTAGAGCACATATCAACAGTTGTATTAAACTTTAAGAGAGGCGGATATTAGATAATGTTGCAAAGCTAGTAAAATTGAGATCTTTATCTCGGCAAAAGGTTTATTTTTTTTTAACAAGATTGAACTAAAAGCTGTCTAGGGAAATTATTTTATCAATTTTACTAATGAAACTGATGTGTATTTGGAAGAAGCTCATCTGAGATGATTCTGCGGCCCTGTGTTTTCAAACTCATAAAACTGAGTTTTGTTACAGAACGGAGATGGGTAGCTACATCTCCTCATTCAACCTAATTGTATATATTGTAACCCTGCTTGCTTAAAGCCTATTTTTGATGTGCAAATGATTAAAAATAAATTGGGAAAAATAAATAAATAAATTGGAATACTCTGTAAAAGCAACAGAACCTTACAACAAAAAGTAAACGACCAGCGGGAACGGCAAGGAAACCGCTTCCTTACTGTCTTATTTCCTCCATTTAAAGTAATATGTTATACTTGGTTTAGAGTGATATGAATTAATGATGAAAAATATTTGGCAAATGTTCTGTAAAAAGTCTTTAAAAATTAAAAAATAGATTTTATTGGGTTATTTTCAAAGAGTAGTTTTATAAAGAAGCAAACGGACAGAAGCAATATTTCCTTGGAAAGAAAAAATTGCAATTTGCTTTGCAGGCGCTTCGGCAGCGGTGCCCATTCATTTCAATTGGCAGGAGCGGTGTATACACCGGCGCATTTAACCCTTTCCTCGGCCGCTAGCGGGGGTTAAAAGTTCCCCCGCCAGCGGGCGCTAAACCGAGGGTAAAGCACCGCTAAAACTAGCGGCGTTTTACCGTCAACGCCCACCTGCCCCAGTGTGAAAGCAGCCTAAGATACAAAGAAACATTGTTTCTACAGATCCGATTTTTGTTTTTTTATTAAATTGTTCCTCTGTTTAACCCCTTATTAACCCTTAATGTACTCTAATCAGCCTTATTAACTCCTTATTCTCCTTCTTCATTTCATTATTATTTTTCTGCTGTTTTTTTTTATTATTTTATAAATTATTAATATTTAAAACTTTTTTTTTTGGTTTGCTTTGTTTGGTAACATTTTTACACCTTTAACATATATTTACACGTTTCATATTGAAAAAAGCGCAACATTTAAACATTTTTTTTTATTTCATTTGTAAATGCTATGTAATGCTTTGTACCATTGCTGACACCTGAAGTGTAAACAAAAAAGTTGCGGTAAGTATCGGGAATTGGTATCGGCGAGTACTAAAAAAAAAGTATTGGTAAAAAAAAATGATATTGGTGCATCCCTATTCCTATTGACTGTTCCTATTTTAGGTGGTCACAAACCAAGTTTGGACTCACAGAAGGTTGGATTTCGGGCAAAACAAGTAATGCTTGTGGTATATCACCCCCTCATCCAGTGGTGTATTCTGGTTTTGTGCTGCCCTAGGCAAGACTAAAAATGGGCATCCCCCCTAACTAAATGTGCACCCCACCCCACACAGGCACCCCAGCCACCTTAATCACTTGCCAACCAGCTGCCGCAGTTGTACTGTGGCATAATGGCATGGCTGTGCGAAACTACGTTATGTTACGTCGCTTTTCCCTGTGGCCCCCAGAGCGATGCAAGTGCCCGGCAGTCACGATCACCACCGGGCTCCCGCGATCGCTGCTGACACTTGGAGAACCCGGATCTGTGTGTGTAAACACAGTTTCCGGTTCACTGAGGGTAGAAGAGACAGATCGTCTGTTCATACAAAGTATGAACAGCGATCTGTCATCTCCCCTACACAGTCCCCTCCCCCCTTCAGTTAGAACACACACTAGTGAACACAATTAACCCCTTGATCGCTCCCTAGTGTTAACCCCTTCCCTGCCAGTGACATTTTTACAGTAATCAATGCATTTTTATAGCACTGATCGCTGTATAAATGCCAATGGTCCCAAAAATGTATCAAAATTGTCCGATGTGTCCGCCATGATGTCGCAATCCCGATAAAAATCGCAGATCGCTGCCATTACTAGTAAAAAAAAAAATTATAATAAAGATGGTATAGAAAAAAAAACGCGCTGACCTAAAAGTGGACCTAAATGATAGACAGAAATAGGCTGCAGTAATAAGGGATAACCTGATAACAATAGAAGACGTGAAAAACTGCGCCACACATAAAAAAGTCATATATATATATATATATATATACATATATATATATACATAACAGAAAACACAATAGGATTAGACCACTAAACAGTGGTCTGGATGATGGCTATTGCAGGATGTCACCAAACAGAAAGATAGTCCATATATATGGACACAATGATAGTGGACAAATTATACAGTCTATAATATGATATAACAGATCGGATTCTTCATAGGACCACCATGGTGCACACAAATAGGTGAGTGTATCCCGCCACCGATAATGAAGCTGCTTACCAGAGGACAGCTTATCAAAAGCACAGCTCCTTATAGATAGGACCGAACGTCCAGCACCACACTCCCCCAATAGAAGGACAGACCGCAAGCCTTTGAACTCAGTGATCCGTGAATGCTCAGAAGCCAGCAGATGACATATAACCATGGACCATGTAAATCAGATTGAAAAGGCCATAGTGTAATATTGTAAACACTGAATTTATTAAAATCAAATGTATACAGAATACTCACATGGGAGCAGATAAAAAAGCGCTTAGTATAAAAATTGTTTGCCGGCCGGCATGAATGGAGCCCTTCCTCCTCGTCGTGAGCACGGTGACATCACTGCACGTCCTCCCAATGACGTCACCGGCCTTTTTTATTTTTACACTGCTGCTTTAATGTTCTTTTTCTTTTATCACTTTTATTGCTGCCACAAGGAATGTAAACATCCTTGTGACAGCAACAGGCAGTGACAGGTACTCTTTATGGTGAGATCTGGGGTCTATAAGACCCCAAATCCCTCCTCTGCCCTTAAAAGCATTTACAACACCAAGATCAGTGTTTTTGAATGCTTTCGATTTTTCAAAACTGGCGCCAATGGTTCCCAAGTAAACCGGAAGTGATGTCATGTCATCGCTTCTGGTTTACTGTTACAAACAGCTAAGCAAAGCCGGCATTGCTTGGCTGCCTGACCAGCCAGCGGACAGTCTAGCTGATTACTCAGGTTTACCAGAGACAATAACAATCGAGTAGCTAGTAAGCCGCTCCAATTGCTATTACAAGAAAGCCGACTGCCTGGCTCTAAAAAACGATACTGGGGTGATGTCTGCAGGCATCATCCCGATACAGATGCTGCCCCCCTATAAAATGCTGCCCCAGGCAAATGCCCTATTTGCCTTGTGGTAAATACGCCCCTGCGCTCATCTATACTAAAGTTTTAGTATAGATGGCAAACTAAATGCTCTCTGATCTTTCTGAAATAAATGAAGCTGTATCTATAATCAGGTGCTAGAAAAAATGTATTTCTCTCTTTTTTTTTTTTGGTGTACATGATTGTATATTCAGAGGGAACATAGCACACCTTAAAGCGGAGTTCCGCTTGAAAAAAATGTTTTAAGTCAGCAGCTACAAATACTGCAGCTGCTGACTTTTAAAAATCGGACACTTACCTGTCCCAGGGTCCAGCGATGCGGGGGAATGAAGCCACGCTCGTCTCCACCTCCTCTCTGCAGCGCCGGCATTGTAACTGTGGGCGCCCGGCTGTGGATTCACAGCCAGGCACCCATTGCCCATGCGCGAACCATGCCGTGACTGGCCGGGCAATCATCTGGGACCTGTGACGTGTCCCACATGATTGCCGAGAGGGAGGGGGAGAGATGATCTTCCTTCTGGTGCTGCGGTGCTCTAGGAGGAAGTGGGAGATGGAACCCTCTAAAAAGATGGTATCCCCCCCCCCCCCCAAAAAAAAAAAATACATGCCAAATGTGGCATGTCATGGGGTCACCTCCATTAAAGCTGAAGTTCCATTTTTGGGTGGAACTCCTCTTTTATTACTAAGCTAAGTCAACAGTCTACTTCAGTACCCCCCAGGAATTAGCTACTAGCTATATGTACAGTATCACAAACCCCAAATGCTTCCAATGTTGTCCCCTTTACATTATATGACTTGCATACAAAGGTATACTTCAAGCAGTAATAGTAATATCCCTTTCAGTTGGTCTAGATCAGGGTTTCTCAATCAGGGTTCCATGGAAGTCTAGGGTTCCTCCACAGTTTGTTAGAGGTTCCTTGAGCAATGAACAATTTCTGCTAAGTTCCCACTGATACCGATGATCTTTTTAGATATCTGTAAGGGGGTAATTCTTCCTAATGACCACAAGTGTAAGGAACATTCTTCCCAATGACAATCACACTAATGTATCATGAGTTGCACATATAGCAATTTTTAGCAGGGGTTCCCTGAGACCAGAAAGTTATTTCAAGAGTTCCCCTGTATTGAAAAGGCTGAGAAAGGCTGGTGTAGATGTATGGAGAGATTTGGGAAGAGAGCAGTAGAAAGCTCTATAAAAGAAGACAACAGCTGATCCACCCACCATAATCTAGCCAAAGCACATATATATGTTTTGGTCAATGGACCCTTTATTACTTTAGGAGGTGTGTGTAAAGTCTGGTACACCATATCAGACTTTTTTTTTTATTATTCAACCCATCGTTCTGAACTAAACAAAACAGAAGAGCTCGGTAGGGGATCCAGTCCTAACAATCTGATGTTAGTACCGCAATCTCTCCGCTGAGCTACTGTGTTCTGACAGGGAACTGCCCCCGCCAGAACACACCGGTCAGCACTTTCAGCCATTGGCTGAGAATGCTGATCGGATGCCAATCAGCAGACCTTTTTCGGTCATGTCGCTTCATCAGAAGCTGGATGTCCGGTCAACTTCTGTCATACCAGCTGCCAGGCTGATACTGCCTGATATTCAGCCTGTGTGTACGGGGCTCAAGGCTTAAGATTTGTCTGCATGTTATCACAACAAATTGCCAACACACAACAATGCACTTTGATTTTTACACACTACAGTGAATTCTCTGTGCTCTGTGGTGTCGTGCTGTCAGAAAATTGGTGCAAGTACATTAAAGTGGCTGTAAAGTCAGAAGGTTTTTTTATCCTAATGAATTCTATGCAATTAAGATAAAAAGCCTTCTGTATGCAGCAGCCCCCCTTATACTTACCTGAGCCCCCTCTCTATCCAGCAATGTCCACAAGTGCCTTGACCATCCTCCTGATTGGCTGAGACACAGCAGCAATGCCATTGGCTCCCGCTGCTGTCGATCAAAGTCAGTTAACCAATTTAGGAGAGAGAGAGGGAGCAGTACCACAGCTCCATGTCTGAATGGAGCGGCTCAGCTCGGGTGGCCCAATAGCAAGCTGCTTGCTGTGGGGGCACTCAACAGAAGGGAGGGGCCAGGAGCGCAGAAGCGGGACCCGAGAACAGGAGGATCTGGGCTGCCCCATGCAAAACCACTGCACAGAGCAGGTAAGTTTGACATGTTTGTTATTTTTATAGAAAAAAAAAACTGAGACTTTACAATCCCTTTAAAAAGTGCAATGGGGTAATTTGGCAGTCCATTCAAAATAAATGGGTTGCCTTACTCGGAAGTAGGTCAACATGCATGCAGTAACGCACAGAGGAACTGTGTGATGGGACCAGAATGTAAAGTAAGAAGGCTAGAATTGATTAGTTGAATACTTTTATTAAATCTATTAAATTATTATTTCAAAATTGTGACCTAATCCCTTTTTTAAATTCAGTTTATTTATTACAGGTACTTTTATAGCGCTGTCAAATTACGCAGCGCTTTACATATAATATATATATATGTAATTACTATTTAGTTGTTATTTTTGGTCTTTGCTTATTGCTTTTTTTTCAATAGATGAGCTGTGATAGTCCAATATACAGTACTCTTATGCTAAATGTGAATGTTCCTGTTGCATATCCTGTATGATCTGTCCTTGCAGGAAGAGTGTTAGTGGATATACAGTGAGCAGTCAATAGAGCGAGGGTTATGCATTAGCTAAATGTGTGTTGTGTGTCTGTTTATATGTGTTTTTTTTTATTTTTTTTATTTTTTTTTAAAGCTGTTGTTAGGTATGGTAGCAACTTAGCTTTTATGGCCAATGAGAACATATGTCATAGCTACAAATGTATATTGTGACTTTCTTTTACACCCAGAACAGCTGCTAAATGATTTGGGTGGTGCTGTCAAAGACCTGCAGGTTAATCTGCCCTTGAGAGAAACTTGTTATGTAAGAGCTCATTATGGAATTTCCTTTGTATATCCAATAACATATAGCGTATTTGTGATATATTTATTATTTAAAGTTCCTCTCTGGCCAAAATATTGTATCCGATTGGCAACGCCTCTACTCCTGTTTCCTCCCCCCAAAACTATACTTTAGGCCCCTTTCACACTACCAAAAGTCACGCCATTTTACCGCAATTTCAGGGAATGCCTGTGTAACTCGCATCAAAGTCAGACCAAAGTAGTACAGGGACTACTTTGAAGTCGCATATATATGAATAGTACTCATTGGAAATCATGGGGTATGACTTGTCATGTGACTTTGCAGTCCCAAGTCGCATGACAAGTCGCACAAGTGTGAAAGGGGCCTAAGAGAAATTACAAGGCCACCATTGGCCTCCAAAAATTAACCTTCTGAATTGGCTACTTTGTGCAATTGCATATTAATTGCCATTATTGCTCATTGTACTCTTTTATAGCAGCAGCCTAATATTGTTCAAAAAAATATTTTGTGTTCCATTTATTATTATTCAGGATGTATATAGCGCCAACAGTTTGTACAGTGCTTTACAATATGAAGGGAAACAGTATAGTTACAATGCAACATAATACAAGATTGTTAGGAGGGCCTTACCATAAGAGCTTACAATTTAATAGGGAGGGTCAAGTGGTACAAAAGGTAATAACTGTGAGGCATGAGCTGATGGAAGATAAGAAAGTTCAGTTATTAGGTGATAGGATTAGGTGAAGCAATGAGTTTTCAGGGAGCGCTTAAAGGTGGACAGAGTATGAGATAGCCAGACTCATTGAGGTAGAGAGTTCCAGAGGTTGGGAAAGGCTCTAGAGAAGTCCTGGATGGGAGGAGGAGACAAAGGGAAAGAGAACAGTAGGTCTTGGGAGGAGCAGAGAGGACGGTTAGGGCTTACATTTTATATTTCTGTGATATTCTTTTAGCAGATTACATGCAACATGTAATTAAAAGATTCATTAGATTAATCAATTAAGACAAGCTTGTGTTCCTTTTACTGTATAAGAAAGGTACATGTAACACATCAATGTAGATAATGAGATCGTGCAATATGCTGTTGTTTCTATGAAACAGACCCCTTGACCTTCTTTTATACTAAGAATCTTACTTCCACTACTTCTGAGAAATATAATAGAAAGCCATAAACAATAATGTCAAATTCTGCAGTTAATGAAATGCTGTTTCCTCCATGGTGGTATGTAGGCATAGTAAAATAATGGTATCCTTTTCTTATGGAAAAAGTGAATTGTACAGTTGTTCTTAGTCGGTATTTTCCAGCTTTTTAGCTTTCAGAACGAATCCTGCAATAGATCCTGGAATTGCCACAAGGCTGTTATCGCTATTGATGGTTATTATGCGTGCATCCCTAGCAGAAGGCATATCATGTATAGCCAGCCTAGGAGAGGTTTGACAGTGCAAATGTAAAGAGGAATAAATATATCCATAGTGATACAATACATTCAGGTATCATAAGCTCAATTAATAAAAGATGAACTCCAGGCGGATATAAAAATACCATTTATAAACCGTTGTTTATTCTTTTAAAGCTAAACTCTGGGCACTATAAAAAAATATAATTGAATGCAGTTATGTAGGCATTAAAAATTCAGTACCGGTAATCCAATGTGAAACTTTCCCTCTGCAGGAGCTTCCTATAATAAAGACTGACCATTACTGCTCCCTCTCTTTGTGTGGGGTGACTGGTCTTGTATCCACCTCCTCCTCTGGTTTTCTACAGACAGCCTGAAGTGGGTGGGGTCTGCTGGGTCCCTCCCACAGTTCCGCTCTCTGTACAGGCTAGGTACAGCAAGCACAGTGACAACGTCACCAAACATTTTACAGGGTAATATATGGGCTTGCAAAGGCATTTGGTGCACACAAAGTGGATATATATCCTATGTGGCTATTGAGGAGTATATTAAAAGGTGAACTGTATTTAGAATGTGGGGGTTGGGGAGGTTTAAATTGTAATCTCCAATGCTAAGGGTATGTGCCCATAGTATTAATGTATGAACAACAGATATTCCTGGCAGAAAAACCACAAGGGTGGGCTGTATAGCACACACACATATTTGCGTGTCAATCAAAAGAGTGTGGCGTACACGTGCATGTGCATGTATTTGCATGTATATGCTGTATTCACATAAAATACTGTTAAGCAACGCAGGTTTTTTTTTTTTTGTGATCTATACGCAGTGCAAGTTTACGTGCCTGTGTGTACAGATCCATTTAAAACAGTGGGCTGCAAATCAACATGTTTCTCAAAGTTATTATTTTATTTTAATGACACCTTATTCCTGATGAAGCCCTTTTTTAGAGCGAAAACATTTGATTTGGTGGGTTAGTTGCAGGGTACTGTTTGATTTTTTAGGGGGAAATTACAAGTACTGTCAATTTGGCTAATATGGAGTGGGTAGATATGGACATGCCCCTACCTGGAGATTAGTTTGATTGTCTTCTCTCCCCCTATTTGTGTTACTACCCATATATACAGTTTTTGCTAATATATATATATATATATATACATACACACACATACACACATACACACATATATATATATATATATATATATATATATATATATATATACACACACATACACACATACACACATATATATATAATATATATATATATTTTTTTTTTTTTACAAAGTTTGAATAAAAGTTGTGTTTTAGGGCCTGGTGGGTTTTGTGGGCAGAGAGATAAGCACACAATCTGTGGTGGATCACTTTTCAGAGGCATTTGACAGGTGGTAAGGAGGCAATATATCACCACTATTTTTAACTCCTTAAATTTACTCCCTCTTGCTGCAGGCAATAGGGAGTAAATTCTTGCCTTAAGCATAAATTAGCTCTTAGGCTGCTTTCACACTGGGGCGGTTTTCAGGCGGTACAGCGCTAAAAATAGCGCCTGTACACTGCCTGAAAAAACCGGCCCCATTCACTCCAGTGTGAAAGCCGACGGGCTTTCACACTGGAGCGGTGCGCTAGCAGGACCGCAACAAAAGTCCTGCTAGCAGCATCTTTGGAGCGGTGAAGGAGCAGTGTATTTACCGCTCCTTCCCATTGAAATCAATGGGAAACCGCGGGGATACCGCCCGCAAACCGCCGCTGCAGCGGCGCTTTGCGGAGGTTTTTAACCCTTTTGCGGACGCTAGCAGGGGTTAAAACCACCCCGCTAGCGGCCGCATACCGCGGGTAAAACGATGGTAAAGTAGCGCTAAATATAGCGCTGCTTTACCGTCGCCGCCCCGCACCGCCCCAGTGTGAAAGCAGCCTTACAGAGGAAGTTGCATCCTGATAGTGCTGACTGGCAGAATATATTGATTACAAAAGTGGCTGGACATATATTGTAGGGAAAGTCCCCCCAACACTAAAATCACTACATCTACACGCATCCACGATCTAGCACTAACCTATCTAGCCCTGTAAAGAAGAAATCCGTATACTTACCTTTTCTAAAGCCACTCCGGTCCCACTCTGAGCTGTCAGCTGCGGCTTCACTGTGGTGGTGGATGTAGAGGAGGCAGCCGACAACGGAAACACCATAGTATCTCTATGGGTAACATCACTTTCCATTAATTTCACAGCCATTGTGAGCTGTGTCCTTTGCAGAGCTTCCGCCACTGGAGACCAGAGCGGCTTCAAAAAAGCTAAGTATACTTTACAGGGCTAGATAGGTTAGTCTTAGATTGTGGATGCCTGTAGATGTAGCAATTTTAGTGTTGCTAGTTTAGTGTTTAAAGGATCCCCATTGGATCCTGCTGGATAACTGCATGCCTTTGGAAGGGCAGGAGATTCATGTTTGAGGTACAGTTGGCATGCTCTGTAGTCGCAATGGGGTTTATTTACTAAAGTGCGAAAACCAATAAAAAGTATTTAAAAAAAAAAAAAACGGAGAGTGCAAAATCTGTCAAATTTTTTCATTAAGGGCCAGTTTACATCACATGCAGTCAAGTGCATTTTTTCTGCATCAAAGATGCATGGAAAGTAGGTTTTCAGTGGCATAGTTCACACCAGTGCTTGCATTTCCAGTGTGTTCCAGTTCCAGAAAAAAAAGTAGAACATGCTGCATTTTTCCTGCACTGGACTGTACTGGAACCCTGTAAAACGCACCAAAAATACACTGGAACACACATGTCCTTATTTAAGGTTAATAAAAAAGAGGGAGGGAAGTGCACTGGACTGCATCAAAAACACATCAAAAACGCACTGGAATGCGTCAAAAATGTGCATGCAGAAAAGCATCTGGAACGCATCTGGCCTGCATTTCTATGGTGTGAACTGGCCCTAAAACCAACCAGCTTCCAGGTTTTATTGCCAAAGCTTAAAGTGGACCTTCAGTCATTTTTTCAACTTTCCATCTATTAAATCTTCTGCCCTTGTTGCTTTAACTTAGGATATTAAACCTTTTTTTCTGACAGTAAATACCTTATACAGCCCACTTCCTGTTTCTTGTCTGGTCATTAGCCTAGGCTTATGACATCATGCACAGCTCGCTCTCTCACTTTTGTAAAAGTTTGTCAGGAAGTGAGGGGGGTGAGTCATAAGAGGGCCAATGAGAGCTGCAGGGCTGCAGAGCTGGAGGTGTGTGTCTGTGTAAATCCAGGAAGTGAACAGGCAGCAGCTTCAGCTGCCCACAGTTAAAATGGATGCAGCCAGACTTGACGGAGGGAGATTTCTGCAGCATAGTTGGCAAGTACAGAATCACAGTATATATAAAATAATATGCAAAGTGGTTGGAGGGAAGCTTCAGAACGGCAAAGATGTTTTTATTACAATTTATGTGAGCAGACTGCAGTTCCTCTTTAATTGTACAAGCTGAGGTTAGAAGCTGATTGGCTACCATGCACAGCTTCACCAGATTCCGAGTGCACCAGTTTTGGTAAATCTACTCCAATGTGAGCTAGTAAGTGGTCCTTTTATTTATTTATTTATTTATTACAGGATTTATATAGCGCCAACAGTTTACGCAGCGCTTTACAATATTAAAAGGGAGACAATACAGTTATAATACAATAAAATACAAGAGGATTAAGGGGGCCCTGCTCAGAAGAGCTTACAATCTAATAGGGTGGGGGAGGTGATACAAAAGGTTGTAACTGTGGGGAATGAGCTGATGGAAGTGGTAAAAGATTAGTTGGAGACATGATAGGCTTCCCTGAAGAGATGAGTTTTCAGGGATCGCCTGAAGGTAGCTAGAGTAGGGGATAGCCGGACAGGTTGAGGTAGCGAGTTCCAGAGGATGGGAGAGGCTCTGGAGAAATCCTGGAGACGAGCATGGGAGGAGGAGACGAGAGAGCTTGACAGGAGGAGATCTTGAGAAGAGCGGAGAGGACGGTTTGGGATATGACAGGTAATTCTTATTAGGGATTCTCCATTGTTCACACATCTCTAATGCTATGCATATATCAAGTGTATAATCTTCAGTAGCAAATATCCCTGTCCTAGAGATACTGGAATTCACATAACTCCCTTCCTTCACTTCCCTAGAGAGAGCTAATTATTCTGGCTGTAGCATTTGAAGGGGGACTCATCTACATATGGAGAATTTAGGCAGATGTAATTTCACAGTATTACAGCAAGGAATTGAGTCTAGTAAGATATACAATGGAAAAACAATGGATATTAAGTAACATTTGTCAGGTTGTGAGCAACATTGTAGCGTATGGATTTGTCTCTCGGTAGTTACCTTTATACCTAAAAGGATTGTAGAGGAGAAGATGAATGTGCACAGACATGTATGTGCATATGACAAGATGGAATCCCTGGTATGCTATTGTGTTGGAAATGTTTGTGTAGATTTGGATGGGGGTAATTATACAACAGGGTCTTGTTTACAAGGGGCTGTTATGTTTGCTGTTGTAAGCCTTTGTGGGTGTGTATGGTTATCATCCATGGCACATTAAGGTTGGGAATGAAAAGTGTGTTCCCCATAATAAGGCCCCTTTCACACTGAGGTGCTTCTAAACTGCCAGTAAAACATTTGAGTGCTTTTGAAGAGCTTTTCAGGCTACTTTCACACTGAGGCCCTGGGCACGCTGGCGGTAAAGCGGCGCTATATTTAGCGCCGCTTTACCGTCGTTTTAGCGGCGCTTTTTGGCCGCTAGCGGGACAGTTTTACCCCCCGCGAGCGGCCGAAAAAGGGTTATAAAACCGCACGCAAAGTGCCCCTGCAGCGGCGCTTTGCAGGCGGGTTTTGAGCGATGCCCCATTGTTTTCAATGGGAAGGGGTGCTTTAGGAGCGGTAAATACACCACTCCTACAGCGCTCCAAAGATGCAGCTTGCAGGACATTTTTCAGCGTCCTGCAAGCGCACCGCTCCAGTGTGAAAGCCCTCGGCTTTCACACTGGAGACACAGCAGCGGCTGTTTGAAGGTGCTTTGCAGGCGCTATTTTTAGAACTTTAGCGCCTGCAAAGCGCCTCAGTGTGAAAGGGGCCTCATGTGCTTTTGAAGAGCTTTCCATTCATTTCAATGGAGAGGGGCGTTTTTCACCGCCCTGCCAGCCCACTGCCCTAGCCCGTTGATTTTAACGGAAATATGTTTTCGTGAGCTTTTCATGCGCTTTTTATAGCATGAAAGCGCCTGAAAAGCGCCTCAGTGTGAAAGGGGTTATTCCATCTGTTCTTTTTCTAGTGAAGGTTTAAAAATGGGTGTGAAAATCCCTTACATTAAAAAAGTGGAAGCAATAAAAAAAATGGTACAGGATCTATCTACAGTATCTATCAATCTATCTATCTATCTATCTATCTATCTATCTATCTATCTATCTATCTATCTATCTATCTATCTATCTCCTTGGTGTGAAACCTAGGTTTGAAATACAGTAAAACCTTGGTTTGAGAGTAACTTGGTTTGAGAGCGTTTTGCAATCTAAATTTTTAAATACATTTTGACTTGATATACAAGCAATGTCTTGATATGCAAGTAGCGTCATGTCACGACTGAGTATAAAAAAGAAAAGAGGCGCCTCTAAGTGTAGCAATATGGTTGCATTTAATGAAGGTCCAAAATTCTCTCTCACATGGTTTATGATTAAAACAGGCCCATCTACAACTTTTTCCGACCGCGTGTATGCAACACCAGTGTCGGACAAAATCCGTCGGAAAAAATCCAACGGATTTTGTGGTCGGAATTTCCAACTGTGTGTACGGGGCATTAGATGTGCCTGTTTTAATCATCAACCATGTGAGTTGCTAAATGTTGTACCTTCATTAAATGTAACCATATTGCTACTCTTATGCCGCGTACACACGAGCGGAATTTCCGTCCAAAAAATCTTGGATGGTTTTTCCAACAGAATTCCTCACGCTTCCTTACTCAAGCTTGTCTGTTCTCTGAACTTTCGACCGTCAAGAACGCGGTGATGTACAACACTACGACGAGCCGAGAAAATTAAGTTCAATGCTTCCGAGCATGGGTCGCATTTTCCGACAAAAAGCTCTCATCTGAGTTTTGCTGGCAGCATTTCCGATCGTGTGTACACGGCATTAGAAGCTCCTGCTGGATTTTGCTTCTAATCCCCTTGTGGAGGCTGCCATTTGTGGATGGACATTTTATGGTTACACAACCTGGTCACATTGCTATAATCTTTTTATATGGACTATAAACTGAAGGACCTATGAATAAATGGTTGTGGAACGAATCATTTCAGTTTTCATTATTTCTTATGGGGAAATTCGCTTTGATATACAAGTACTTTGGATTACAAGCATGTTTCTGGAACAAATTATGCTCGCAATCCAAGGTTTTACTGTACATGTTGGGGTTCCCAGGTTTTTGGTTATTTATTGTATGCGTTGCTGTTGATACACCCAACAATAGGTCCTCCTAATCTCTTAATGAACAGAAAATGACATTTGCAACAAAACACTTAGCATCTCTGCATGAAACACAACTAAACATTTGCTTTCCTAAGACGTGTATATATACTTATATTTCACCAAACAGAGCATCTATCCAAGTACAGCAGCAGACAAGATAGCAGGAGCAGATGGTTTGTCCTTGTCCCGTGTGCTCAGCAGCTAGACTCTGGTCTGCATCCACACACTGACAGCCTTCCCCTGCTCCTGACCTCTAGGTCTTGTCATAGAATCTCCAATCTCAGTGAATCTCGGCTGCTTTGACGACACTGGCGGCTCCAGGCTTAGTGCCCAAATGAAAATATCTGCCTAAGCTAATTCCTAAGTCACTGAGGCTAACTCTACGGTTGTGTAGAACTCCCCCCTGTTTGCTTGGTGATCTGCCCAGTCTCACCCTAGAAGGATTCTAATAGTTTATAAATAGTCACCCATGAGATGTATATCAGGAGCGGAGCCATGTGATGTAATATCTGGCTGGGTTCTAAGTATCTTACACTACAGTGCCCTTAAATGTCCTGCAGATGTGACCTGCGGGCCGTGGCAACAAATAGATTCTTCTACGAGATATTGTGTGATTTCTGTATGACTGCGTAATTAAATGTGTTCATAAACATATACTATACATCCAGTTTTCTGGATACATTATGTATACAGGAATTTCCTGAAAACACTTTTGTTGTCAATTAACTCAGGTATACCAGAACCTTACACTTGCACCTGCATGCTCACTTCCACCTCTGTGTGAGACTTCCTCTTCACTGTCTGTGATTGACAGTGTGTCTCAGCCAATCAGGAGGCAGAGACCCAGGAGAGCTTCTGCTCACGTGCATAGTGCTGGATTGGGAGCAGGCTCAGATGAGTTTAAACAAGGGGGGGGGGGGGGGCTGCGTTTTTTTACCTCCAGGCATATAATAAAAAAAAAAACCTTCATCCTTTAGAACCACTTCACAGCGGAACTGAAGGCAGGGATACTCATCTTTTTGATGATCCTTCCTGCGCCGGATATTCTCCTGTGTGCTAGGTTTCGGGCCTCTTCATTGGCCAGCATGGGATGATGTCACTCTTGTGCAGGAGCTAGTCCTCTCAGCACATAGGAATTCGGGATAGGCACTGTAAGCCTAGCTGCGCTTGCTTAGCTCAGTTTACATTCCAGGGATCACTGTCATCAGGCAAGTAGTTGTAGTTCATTGCAGAAGAGACATTGCATGAACTTTCGTTCCACTTTAAATCCATATATGACCAGCTTAAGCACAATAAATCTGGTTGATGAGGGTTACTAAATACTACTGGTTACTGTCCAATCAGCAAGCTGACAAAGATCTAGTATTTTGGAAGGTTAACAGATGTTCAATTATAATGTGGA
Source organism: Lithobates sylvaticus (assembly GCA_028564925.1). Taxonomy (NCBI): domain Eukaryota; kingdom Metazoa; phylum Chordata; class Amphibia; order Anura; family Ranidae; genus Lithobates; species Lithobates sylvaticus. The sequence goes on along the minus strand of CM053029.1, from coordinate 330,085,046 downwards.
TACTTTTGATTACCTGTGGATGATCGCTGCTGGGTGCATTTTGTGTACATCCAGCAGTAATCAATGCAGGTAATCGTCAATGCTGAGAGCCGCGAATAGCTGCGGCCAACTGCGACCTGTCATTTTAGTGACCAGGGCTGGTGGCTGCACTTAGACAATGAGAGTCGCAGCAGGAATCTATGCTTGCCGCTACTATATGCACCAGACCTAATTGCCAGTGTGAATGTAGCCTAAAAAAGCATTTTTCCTACCATATTCCTCGCTCCCGCAGGCTCCTCCTCTCCCCTGAAGCCACTTCTCTTCTGTGCTATGTCTGTCAGTCGCACTCTGACATAATCATGTACAATGCAGGACCAGAAGTTCTGCATTGTGGATGAAAATGCTGAGGGATTGGGGGATCGCATTGGAGAAAAGAGGAGAGTGCCAGCTGCATGGGAAGCGAAAGATAAGGTAAGTATAATTACTTTTTAAAGTGACACTAACGTTTTTTTTTTAAAATAACAAACATGTCATACTTGCCTCCACTGTGCAGCTCGTTTTGCACAGAGTAACACCGAACCTGGTCTTCTGGGGTCCCTCTGCGTCTCTCTCGGCTCCTCCCCACATCAGATAACCCTCTGGGAGAAGCTCTCTCCTGGGGGGGTAACCCTGAGGGCGTGCTCCTGAGTCCAGCATTCAGCGTCCATAGACGCCGAATGCAGGACTCGGCCCCACCACCCGGCAGCCATGTCATTGGATTTTATTGACAGCAGCTGGAAGCCAATGGCTGCGCAGCTATCAATCTATCCAATTAACAGCCGAGAACCCCCTAGCAGAGAGACAGCACGTCCTTGTGGGACAAGTTCAACACAGACAGCATTGGCAGGGGAATTCCCTACCCCGGAGCCATTGGGTTTTTCCGGCAGGGGGGCGGGGGCAATAACAGCCGCTAGCAATAATGGCATGTAAAATCCAGCAGGCTGGTTGTACCCAAGTCGATCCATTGATCAACTCAGGTACATTTAGCCTGCCCATTCATGGTTCATATCTTGGCTGGTTCAGCAGGAGGTTTGAACCGTTTATGGCCGGCTTAAGTAAGGAGAAGTGAGATTTGCGCCCATGATCTGTGCCAGAAGTTAGGCTGCGGCTGAATAGAGCTAAATGCTGTACCAAGTGATACCCATATTTAAGGCCCTTCACATTCAGGTACAAAGGTTCTTAATGCCTGACCACACAGGGTCGTAAACACCAGTACCCTGTTCAGCCCGTTCCAGCTAAAGCCTGCCAAAGATTTTAACAGGCTGCCCGCAGCAGGCATTGCTGTCAATTATGATTCAAAAACAAAAAAAAAAACATCTTTGTATGCCTTTAAGGACATCCTTCTGTTCCTAGCATACAAGCTGATTAGGGTAAAGTACGCAGCATTGAACATTTTCAGATCAAGATGACTGCTGAGCATCTGAACCTAAGGCCAATAGATGTTGTTGCCAAGTGCAAATGTGTGTCTAAGGCAGCAAATGTAGTTTGTAGGAAGAAGTGGATGTAATTATAGGCTATTACGGGCTATTTAACATGACCTTCTTTTTAGCTCATGGTAATGCAGTCTTTACTAAAGAAAACAACATGCCATTAAACAAAGGTTAACATCCCATTTTAAGTTTCCTCTTTATGCTAGAAATTAGGTGAGGATGTACAAAACACATGCATTTAAATTGCTCTTTATATAGACAATTTAACAACAGGTATTATTGTGTCTGTGCATTCTAATGTTTCTCCTAATTTTAATGCAAAAATACAGGATTTTGTAGCTATGTATTGCTTTCCAACCTTAGTCTCCGTTTGCTTTTACTCCTTAGGCTGAAAGAAATATGTATTGACTAAATCTAAAAGTATCTGGGCTCATAATTAGATCAGTGAGATGAAGGCTTTCAAAATCTGTTTACTGAAAGGTTGTGAGATTGATATCTTACAGGGTGTCTTAGCTTTGTGGGTAGAAGAAGACAGTGATAATCCACCAAATGCCAAAAACTTGGCAACCAAATAAATATGGGCCAACTACTACTTTTGTTTTATAAGTTGTCAACGTTGTCTATAACTATTTGATATATTTCAGAAGTACAACCCTCTTCACTAGTGATAACCTGGCACTGTATTACATACCTAGACTTCATAACTTTCTGAGATGTGAAAGAGGGACACATTTTAGCACAAAGTATATAGGAGAAAGACAAACCCTGCTACGTCCTAGTCACGTGGGCCGTAAAGAATAAATTATGCAAAAAAATATTTGTTAAACAGACACTTGCTTTTTTTTTTTACACCACTATTTTTCTATTATACTGGCATTTCATAATTGCTAATGCAATCTTTTTGGGGTTAAAGGAAAGATTTTGTGTGATAAAACACTTTTGATAGTTGAATAATACATTTTTATAGAGGTTGATACATCAGATCAAAAAGGACATTGATACTAGACATTAGTTTCTTACGAATTTCCGTAAATTCGTACATTCGGGAGGATCGGAAATACGAATTGCTATGCTTCCGAATTTTGTACGAAATTTCGTTTACGAATTTCGGATCCAAATTCCGTTACAACGGAAACGTGACTGGTGTTTTGTTGACCAATCAGAGGTTTTCTTCTGCTGTTGAGTGAGGGTCGTGAAAATTACCTTTTTTAATATGGGAGTGGGAGACTGAATCGGACAAAATAAGAATGTTCGTTAATTACGATTATTCGTTATGATGAAGTTAAAAATCTAGGAAGTCAGCACAGCACAGGGATGGTGGAAGCCCCTCATAATGATAAATTCATCATAACGAAGGTTCGGAATTGTTACGAAAAGTTAACAAACCTAATGAAAATTTGTATTTCATTAGCATCAAAATTTAATTTCGAACACAAATTACAAAATACAAATTAATTCTAATACGAAACGTAACGAAACGAAACAAATTTATTGACGGCGCACATGTCTAATTGATACAGATTGCAATAAGCATAGAAAAAACATCCCATTTGCATTGTCTGTACTGGCATGGTTCCTCTCTTCGCACACCTACTGTCTATAAGTGCATCCTCCCTTGTGGAATGACAGACAGGTGCACAGTTTTATCTATAACCCTAGTTTACTGCTGAGAAATCTAAGTTGTAGTTGGTCCCCCGGACAAACCCGTTGAAAATCAGGTGGTCTAATGTTGACATACCTCCCTGTATATGATCATATTTACAGGTACAATATGAAAACTATGAATTATTACAACATTTTTCTATTGTAGAACCAACTGCTGGACGATCCCCCAAATGGACTCTACTGGCCTTATTGAACACAGCTGTGCAAGCCATCTAGCCCACCTTCATCTGCATTCTATTGTTGATGTACACGTCTAAAATTCTAATTTTGTTTAACTGTACATGAGGCCAAAAACCTAAACATTTAAACTGAGTAGAATTACAAGATTTGAAATCTGAATTGCTGTAGTTGAATACATGCAATTTTCTTAATGATATAGCTAGGATGGCTTCAACCAAAATAACCACATGCAACCTTAACTGGTAATCATATACCTTATGCTTTGTGGTGATTTAATCAGAGAACTGGAACATTTAAAAGAAAATGTTTTGTTTTAACCAAAGTTCTTCATCTGTGAATAGAAACAATATTCAAATTGCTGTAGTTATTCCTGGTACAGCGCTAACATAGATAGCCTGTTCTGGTGAGTATAGATGTGTATCGTATACTTGCATTTGTCAACCAATTTACTAGACGACCAGGAATAGGGATTAACTCAGGCATGCTCGGATCTTAGTCCGAACCTACCTGAGCAATCCTGCCAGAAAGTTGGCACTATACTGGGCCAATGATAGGTGGCTGTGGCATTCCCTGACCCTCAGCTGCACATACTGTATACATTTCCCTTGTATACGTGCGAATGAGAATGAGGGACAGAGAATGTTCTGGCTCCAGATGACTGGCCCATTACACTGACAACTTCCAGGCAGGATCCCTCAGGTAGGTTCGGACGAGTAGCTGAACACGCCTGAGCTCATCCCTACAGGTGACGCTTATGTCCTGGATGACTACTTCTTTCAACCAATTCCAATAAAGAACATAAAGGATCAGGCACCAGCCAGATAGAAGTAGGTGAAGACTGGTTCACAAATGTAAATTGTGCATAATATCTTATATTATATGTAAATGTAATATATACGAATATTTCAGAAAGTATTTATTACATAATATTTAATAGTAATTATTAAAGTGATTCCTGTTAGAAAAATAGAAAAGTATATCCCCCTCCCAATTGTGGGGGAATAGGGGTGTATTTGAAGCTCTAGGGTCCCTCCCTTTGGTTAGAGCGAAGGTTGGAGCAGATGCAGATTAGCATTATGAAGGAGGCACTTTGGCGGGTATATGAGTATATATAACATTGAATGGTGCACATGTGTCTCAATAAGCTAGGCACCCATCTGTCTGACACATTTTATTTATCATGGTACATGTGCTTCCAATTTTGTATGAATAAAACAGTCTTTCTTGGGGAATAATTGTCCAATCTTTTTTTTCTTACTTTTTCTTTTTTGATTGTTACCTGTTACTTTGTTAGGTTCATAGAACTCCAAAAGTCAGGGATTTAATTAATGTTCTAAAATAAATGCAAACTCTATAGCCCCGTACACAAGATCGGACATTGATCGGACATTCCGGCAACAAAATCCATGGATTTTTTCAGACGGATGTTGGCTCAAACTTGTCTTGCATACACATGGTCACACAAAGTTGGTCGGAAATTGCGAACATCAAGAACACGGTGACGTACAACACGTACGACGAGCCAAGAAAAGTTAAGTTCAATAGCCAGTGAGGCTCTTCTGCTTGATTCCGAGCATGCGTGGAACTTTGTGCGTCGGAATTGTATACACACGATCAGAATTTCCAGCAACGGATTTTGTTGTCGGAAAATTTGAGAACCAGATCTCAAATTTTGAGTGACGGAAATTCCGATGGAAAATGTCAGATGGAGCCTACGCACGGTCGGAATTTCCGACAAAAAGCTCCCATCGAACATTTTGCGTCGGAAAATCCGTGTGTATGGGGCATAAGGCTGCATTCACACTACAGCGTTTTGAATCAATTAAATGATTAAACAAAGATTAAACTCTTTGGCCTGAATGGCAAGCTTCATGTCTGGAGAAAACTAGGCACCACTCATCACCTTTCCGATACCATTCCTACAGTGAAGCATGGTGGCGGCAGCATCATGCTGTGGGGATGTTTTTCAGTGGCTGGAACTGGTAGACTAGTCAGGATCGAGGGAAAGATGAATTCAGCAATGTACAGAGACATCCTAGATGAAAACATGCTCCAGAGTACTCTGGACCTCAGACTGGGGCATAGCTTCATCTTCCAGCAGGACAACGACCCTAAGCACACAGCCAAGATAACAAAAAAGTGGCTACAGAGTGGCCCAGCCAGAGCCCATACTTGAACCCGATTGAACATCTCTGAAGAGATCTGAAAATGGCTGTGCATTGATACTCCCCATCCAACCTGATAGAGCTTTTGAGGTCCTTTAAAGAAGAATGGGAAAAACTGCCCAAAAAGGCAAGATAGCAGCTTTGTACAGCGTTTTGAATTTGAAGATTTGCCCGCGATTTGAGAGGGATGAGGTGTGAACGACAAAACGCGAGACTCGCATCCTACAGATGCCATTCATTTGAATGACACCTCAAATCGCAGGTCTGCCGTGATTGTTGTGCGATAAAAAGTGCTGCAATCGCGGGACGCATGTCGCCCAAAAATAGTTCAGGAGCTACGATTCAGCTATGCTGTAGTGTGAATGCAGCCTGCAGTGGTTGACCTTTAGCTTGCTAAAGCATTATAGATCATAAAAAAATGCAGCGTTTTTTTTTGTGTTTTTTTTTAGAAATTGCTGTTGTCACCTTTTGGCGTCCTTTTTTGCATCTCAGTGCTGCTGATCTCCTCTAGCCTCCTTCCAGTTACTTCCTGTCTGTGCATGCCATCCAGCGGCAGCTGCCTGTCATTGCTCAGCTTCCTGATGGTGCAAACGGCAAAACATGTTTGCACAATGAGTGTCTTATGGCCTCCACTAGAAGACCATGTGACAAGGTGACAATACAGGAGAGCAGTTGGAAAAGGACAGAGCGATGTCATGGGATTGTACACCCCATTAACACCCATCATACCATAATAACATACCTAAAATATAAAATAAAACACACAAGGATTGTGGAAAAGTTTAGGCCACGGCCCCTTTATTGGGTTTAAAACAATTTAAATTATGAAATTAACTTTAACCTTTAATACCAAACAGAATCGCTGTTAACCATTAACAGACCAACATGCTTAGTCACTAAAGCCCCATACACACGGTCGGAAAATCCGACCACCAAATCCATCGGATTTGGTCCGACGGATTTAGTCTGACACTGGTGTTGCATACACACGGTCGGACTTTGTTGTCGGAAAATCCGATCATTCTGAACGTGGTGACGTTTGTTGCCTACGACGGGACTACGTAGAGGCTAGTAGCCAATATTTTTGGTCTTGTAATGTGATCTGAGCATGCGTGGCACTTTGTCCGTCGGAATTCGCTACACACGATCGGAATTGGTGTGATCGGACTTTGTTGTCGGAAAATTTTTAGAGCAGGAGATACAACTTTGTCCGTCAGACAATCCGATGGAAAATGTCCGATGGTGCCTACACACGGTCGGAATTTCCGACAACATTGTCCGATAGGACAGAATCCATCGGAAAATCCGACCGTGTGTATGGGGCTTTAGACTCAAGCAGCAATGTCTTATACCAACCAAATAACAGTTTACCAACCACTGTTCACCCATAAAGTGGGCAACATTACCCAAAAGCCAGGTTACCAACCTGGCCATACCCCACCGCCACGGCCTAAAAATCGCTCTTTACAATCCAGCATTGAAAATGCCCTTACCAATTACTGAGAAAATGTACTAAAAACATACCTCTCAAGTTTCTGAAATTATAAAGAGGGACACCCTTTTGCACAGTAAGCAGCAAAGAACAAGTCCCTGGTTACAGGGACCTCAAGGATCTAATATGCAGAAAATGATTGGCTAAACAACACGTGCTTTTTTCTTACCTACTACCTTTATAATGGTTTTTCTAAATAAAAAATACAGTAATATAGAGGTTAGATAAGAAGTTTAGCGCAGCATAACACTTTTGGCAGTAAAATAGTACATTTTGTATAGAGATGTACATATCAGATTAAAAGGAGGGTCAACTAAAGCTGCACGAGTGGCAGAGGGATTTGGTCCCAAAGGAGGGACAATTGGGCACTATGCCAAACACTGCTAGACCTCTGATGAAACTCTCCAGATCACAATAGAGAAAACTGAAGTCACTTATAATGAGTATACAGTAAGTCAGCATATCAACCAATCAATTTTATGGTAACTGTACCATGAACTGAAGCCCAGGCCTAGTAAACCATTTATTTGTAGACAAAACAGTTCCCATTTTATTTAGAAGGTCTAATATTTTAAATCCACTTACATCATTCCCTTCCAGGTGAACAACAAGGATATCCAACACAGGTCACAATTGCAAATAGGAAATATGATCAGCCAGCTATTCCAAATACATACCCCATATACCCTGCAAGAGAACTGGAATTTTAACAGGAGGGAAATAAAATCCTCTGCATCAGAAAACATATGAATGTCAACTTTTTATGCTCGTAATTTCTTTTTTTTTTTCTATTATAAAAGGTGTAATAAATGCAAAGAGCTGGATGGACTTAAAGAGCAGGGTGCCCATCTACGTACTCATGCACTCCTTATGTAGCAGCTGCATATCCTGCACCATCAACATCTTTTAGGGACAGATATAAATTATGATTCTGATAAAGGAGAGCCATTCACATGTGACAAAAAAAAGAAAGGAAAGCCTTGCGAATAGTTGAAATTGATGAATCATCTCTATTGGGCAATGGGAATGGCCTAAGGCATTAAAGCGGGATTTCACCCAAATTTTTTACTTTATCTTACCCCAATCAGTTAAATGCATAGATGCTATTAAGCCGCTTTTAAAAAAAATGATATCTTCGTAATTACCTTTATATTTTAATTTCTATGGGCACTTCCTGTCTCGACTCCCGTGGGAGTAGGCATGTATTTCTCCTTTCCCCGGCCCCGCAATGTCTCCTGGGAGCTTACTGTGCGGCCTCCCAAGATTCAGTGCAGACCACCGTCATGCCCAAACCTCGAGAGATCTTGCAACCAGCGGCGCTGCTCACTGTTAGCAACGAGCATGCGCAGGAACGAGCGGTGAATGCTGGGAGCACAGCTTTCACCGCGTCCCGGAAATAAATGCTTGTGGGCTTCAATTGCCCACAAGCAAAATGATAACCGCCAGGATACAATTATCTAAGTCATCCTTGCGGACGAAATATGACAGATGCAGCAATTCTAAAGCTAAACTGTGAGTATGATATTTGGAGCATGTAAGTTGATCAATGAACGGAAAAAATAAATAAACGGTAGGTCGCTGGAATCCCACTTTAAATGATAACTGCCTATCCTGGTCTTGCTAATCCAATTCTGCAAACACTTTTGTCCAGCAAGTTAACAACTTACCTCAACTAACCAGACCGAACTGAGTGGGGAAGCAGTTCTAATGTGTTTTATATGCAGAAGAACAGATTGATTCCATAGCAGTAGTGAAATTAAATGACATGTTGAATGCAATTTGTGACCCAATAGCAAGCATATAAACACTGCTTCTAAAATCCTTTTCAGAACTTCTAACCATAAGCGGGAATTATATGCAAAGTCATTAAGTCTCAAAACTCCTACTAACAGTTTTGATGAAAGAGTGTGGAAACAACCCCTTTAATTTACTTTTCAAACCCGCATTCAGTGTGAACGCAAGCTTCAGATACACTAACAAATTGAAGCCAAATTCCAGCTCACACAGTTACAGTGCAGTTACACAAACAGTTTTTTCTTTTGGGATAAAGGTTTTTTTACATGAATAAGTATAAGCTGAACATTTTAAGCACCCCTGCCAGTGGTAAATGGTTTGTCTCAACAATCTTAACTGATACATATGCAGGACAGCTTGTTCTGTTGACAAACAACACACTTGCTGACTGGAACACTAGGTGAAAATAAAAGAAAGAAAGCCTTTAAGAAAACAAATGCAGCCATCACATCTAAAAATTGATAAGCTGTAATATAACTGTTTGCTTTTGGGTTTAATACCATTTTGAAATTTTTAAAAACAAATTAGGTTTTAGTGATTGGCTTTACATGAATGAATGAATGAATGAATAATTTGTATAGCGCTACAATGCGAACTGAATCGCCTCAAGGCGATATACAGGCATACCCCACTTTTAAGTACACAATGGGGATTATTTACTAAAGCTGGAAAGTGCAAAATCTGTCTCACTTCTGCATAGAAACCAATGAGCTTCCAGGTTTTAATACCAAAGCTTAATTGAACAAGCTGGGGTTAGAAGCTCATTGGTTTCTATGCAGAAGTGAGCCTGATTATGCACTTTCCAGCTTTAGTAAATAAACCCCATTGTACTTTAAAGCAGTGTTGCGAATTTGTTCTGAACAGAGCCAATCCTCAAACACAGCTTCCAGTAGAACAGTTTACCATTGACAGTTAGGCTGCTTTCACACTAGGGCAGTGGGTCCGTTAGCAGCAAAGCGCCGCTAATTTTAGCGGCAATTTACCATTGTTTAAGTGGCACTCTTTGGCCGATAGCGGGCGCTTTTAACCCACAAGAAGGGGTTAAAAGCGCCCTTGTTGTGCTTTTCAGGTGCTTTGGAAGCACTGCCCATTCATTCCAATGGGCAGGGGCAGTGTAGGAGCGGTGTATACAGCGCTCCCAAACCTCCCCAAAGATGCTTCTTGCAGGACTTTTTTTACCGTCGCGCAAGCGCACCGCCCCAGTGTGAAACGCACTCAGGCTTTCACACGGGGAGGCATGGGAGGCAGATTTCAGGCGCTTTACAGGTGCTATTTTTAACGCTAAAATGCCTGAAAACTGCCTCAGTGTGAAGCCAGCCTTAGGGAGCCATGCTTACAAAGGCATTCTTTCACGCCAGCATAACCAATGTAATTTCATTTTAACATACATTTTTTTTTTCTCAGTTCACTAAAGGTTTTATTACCCACATGTGATGAATTTTACAGCATGCATTTTATATTATCTGTTTGTGTGGAATTTTGTAAGTAAAAGTCAATTCCACACAGATCATTGTGTAGGTTTTTGGCTCCTAAATATAAAGCTATCCTGTGGGAAGAGCAAAGGAAGAGACATTCCAAGTAGAGATATAATAATGGTCCATAAGATAAAATACAGGTTCACAACGGAAAGAAAAGACATGCATAAAATACTCATTCCACACCAGAGCAGTGTGTGTGGGAATTATCAGTGATTCCACCAAGCAGGCAGGCCTCAATGATTGGTCTGGGTACCTACTGTGTGCATCATATGAGCCATTAGCCATTATAGGTATGTCTACTAGGCATCCATTGACTGATCTATCTGTACTTGTGTGGGCTGTGACTCTGACTGATAATTCTATTCTCATGTGAGATGAGCCAGTAATTAATCCCTATATGCTAATGTGAGCTGAGGGATTCATTGATTCTGAGTTGCTCGTTGGTAATTAGACTTGTCTTGGATCTTGCCTTTTTTTCTTTGAATTGGTGAGCTTGGCTAGAACTAAAGTCTCGTACACGCGATCGGATTGTTGGCCAACAAAATCGTGGAATTTTGTCCGAAGGGCGTTGGGCCAAACTTGTCTTGCATACACACGGCCACACAATTGTTGGCCAACAATCACGAATGTAGTGACGTACTACGTGCTTCTCAGCTCTTTAGCGCCACTCTTTGGGCTCCTTCCGCTAATTTCGTGTTAGTAGAAGTTTGGTGAGTGTCGATTCGCACTTTCCATTTCACGCTTTTCATTTTGCGCTTTTCATTTCGTGCTTTTCAGTTTGTTTCTGAACAGCTGTTCGTCAACCAGACATGTTGCGGAATCGGTGGACATAGCGTTTATTATTTATTATTGGCCTTGGAGTTATTGCTTTGACATTATTTTTTTGGTTGAATAATGATTTGATTTAGTATATTTTCTATATTTTTGGATGCATCGAATGCACTTTTTGGTTAAGTTCTATTGGTAGACAGCATGTCTTATTTTATTTGTTTTCTTTTTTTTAACTGCACAATAAAAAAATTGTGTAGAATAATACTTGGCTATGTGTTTTACTTCAAATAACAGTTTGGGAGTAGGCAGTTACATTTTAAAAAATACAATGTAAAATTAACAAGGGACACCAACATAGTTTGTATCTTTGATCTTAAAAACTACGGGATAATGGTGTTGTGGTAACTTGCCCAATTAAAAAAAAGGCTAATAATATTATTCTTGATATCACTAGAAAGAAAAAAAATCCTTTAAAAATTTCGAGATTTCATAATTTGCCACGTCACAATGTTAATTCTCCATTACGAATGCTAGTTTACAAGACCGATCGCTTCCGGCTCGTCCCTGCTTCCGAGCATGCGTGTTTGTACTTTGGACTTTTGTCCAACGGACTTGTGTACACACGCTCGGAAAATCCGACAACAGACATTGGTCTGTGGAAAATGTATAAACCTGCCATCCAACATTTGTCCACGGAAAGTTGGCCAACAATTGTCTGATGCAGCGTACAAACAGTCAGATTTTCTGCCAACAGCCTGTCATCACACATTTTCCATCGAAAATCTGATCATGTGTACAAGGCTTTAGGCTTCATGTACACTGCTGCTGGTAAATGGACGTTTAGGAGCAGATGGGCTTTTTTTTTTTTCAGCTGCCCCTAAACCCTCCTCTATGTTATCTTATCAGTACATGTACACAGGGTTGTTGATAGTAATTTCTAGGCAGTTGAGTTTAGAAGCATTTTTTGGAACGCAAAAAAAATGCGCTCAGGACCGATGTTTAGAGGCATTTGAAACGCCAAATGACTGTAAATGCTGCTGAACGTGGTAACTCGTATTTAGCAGTATTTCGTTTACAGACGTTTTTCATTTTAACAAAAAAATAAATAATATATATATATATATATATATATATATATATATATATATATATATATATATATACAGGCATACCCCACTTTGAAGTACACAATGGGGTTTATTTACTAAAGCTGGAAAGTGCAAAATCAGGCTCACTTCTGCATATAAACCAATGGGCTTCTAACCCCAGCTTGTTCAATTAAGCTTTGGTAATAAAACCTGGAAGCTCATTGGTTTCTATGCAGAAGTGAGCCTGGTTTTTCAATTTCCAGCTTTAGTAAATAAACCCCATTGTGTACTTAAAAGTGGGGTATGCCTGTATGTATGTATATATATATATATTTTTTTTTTTTTAACCACTTTAGCCCCTTCGCATACTAGCACATTATGTGACACTTACCTGCAAACGAAGCCCGCTTCGTCCCCGTTGGTGGCCGCATCCATCTTCGCCCCTCTTCCTTCCGGGGCCGTGGACTCCTGCTCTGTTACTGGTCGGAAACCGCGTGACGTCACTCCCGCACGGGGGGTTGGGGGTTCCTGTTTCTTCTCAGCGCACGGGCTGATCACATCATTGGCGCAGTATACAGTAAATATTTGTGCGCTGTTTAGGAGATATTTACAGTAATTATAAGTAAGCCTTATTCTAGGCTTACCTATAGGTACAACTTCCCCATTGAGGTTTACAACCTCTTTAACTTAGCCCTTTTTCTTACGCAAGTCCCACATGACTAGTGCAGTAATGTCATTTTCTCTTGTTGTTTGTACATTAATGAATACTTTGGATTTTTTTCATAAGTGACTAATTTTGAATAAAACCCTTTATCATGTGACCTACTTTACAGTATGTAGCTCCATCTGATGGCAAAGGCCGAGCTGTGTAACGTGAGAAATTTACATTGAACATGCTGTGTGTTATGTTAGAGTAAAATGAACAACGTAAGAAACACAACACCCGTCACTTCATATGACTTACGTTTTGTTACTTTAACAAGGTTAACTGGACTCAGTACAAAATGTTTATGGGTAATTCAAAATGAAAGCATATTCTAAGGCATAGAGTGAAAACAGGGCCTTTTGATTACTTTAGTCCCTCCCTACAATAACCTGAATAGGTATATTGTCTCATTGGGTCTCACGCCCTACACCATAAAGCCATGGTTTCCATATACTCCACTCATGATGGTCAAAAAGCCTGAAACAGCTGTATGAAGTTTGGAATAAAAGTGCTATAATATTAGGATGTAGTTGTACTATACACCAGCACTATACATAGCGGTTCTGGATGTGCATTTAGCCAATGGGGTGTAAAGCAGCGATTTGCATGGCTCCACCCACTGTCGTGAAAAAAAAAAGAATATTCCTCTTATTTTTGAGATACTGGATGTGAAAACAATGTTTTAAGAAGACTTTACTATGTTGTTCATTGATTAGAGTGAGTGTTTTTAGATTGCTTTAGCCCCTTCTCACCATAACCTGTATGGTTTTACTGGCTCTTAAGCTGGCCATACATTATACAATTTTCTGGTACAATTTTCCTTTAGATTTACCAAAACCATCTAATATGAGGTCAAACCCAAACATATTCAATGTGTATGCAATCAGGCAGGCCCTTACACTACATAGTTGAAGGTAAATCTAAAGGAAATTGAATTAGAAAATTGTTTAATGTGTGACCAGCTTTACAAGAAATAAGGATACTCTAATGGCGTGTACACACAAGCTTGCGGTATGCAAGCCAAGCTTGAGCGGAATTCCATCGGAAAAACATCCAAGATTTTTCCGACTGAATTCCGTTCAAGCTTGGCTTGCATACACATGGTCACACAAAAGTTTGCTGAACTGAGCCAAGAAAATTAAGTTCAATGCTTCCGAGCATGCGTCGAATTGTTTCCGAGCATGCGTAGGAATTTTGCGCGTCGGAATTGGTACAGACGATCGGAATTTCCGATCAGAACCTTTTCCGACCAAAAAATTGAGAACCTGCTCTCAATCTTTTGCTGTCAGATGGAGCATACACACAGTCGCATTTTCCGACCAAAAGCTCTCATCGGACTTTTGCTGGTGGAATTTCCAATCGTGTGTACGCGGCATAAGGCTACGATCACATGTGCTTTGAATTTTAATGCTGCCTCTTTTTCTTTTTCTTTTTTTTGCTCATGCTGAGAACTCCTAAAGGAATTGTAAAGGATCTTTTTTTTTAACCACTTGACCTCTGGAAGATTTACCCCCCCCCCCCCACACCTTCCTGACCAGGCCATTTTTTGCACTACAGCACTGCGTTATTTTGTGCGGTCATGTGACACTGTAACAAAATAAAATGTCTGTCCCTTTTCCCCACAAATAGAAATACATTTTGGTGGTATTTGCACTATAAACATTTTGAAAAAAAAAAAAAAAGAAAACTTTTTTACTTTCTGCTATAAAACATATCCAATAAGAAAAATGTAAAATAATCTAATTTCTTCATCAATTTAGGCCAATATGTATTCTGCTACATATTTTTGGTAAGAAAACAACCCAAATAAGCGTCTGTTGATTGGTTTGTGCAAAAGTTATCGCGTCCAAAAACTTTGGGATATTTCGTGTCCGGGTTTGGCTTGAAGTAAAAGTGGCAACCCCACTCCCACTGTGTGTGATGACAGCGGGAGCTGGTCGCCGGTGGTGTATCCCCCCAGATGTATCAGATCACGTACTAGGTACCTGATCTGGCATAGAGCGGCTGTCCTGCTGCAGTATATCTAAAGTGGGCGGTCGGGAAGCGCTACCAAACATGTTAAACTTACCTGCTCTGTGCAATGGTATTGCACAGAACAGCCCTGATCCTCCTCTTCTGGCGCTCCTGGCTCCTCCTGCATTCAAGTAATCCTCCTTAGCAAGCCGCTTGCTTGAAGGGGTACTCATGCAGGCACGATCCCGAGCCACGCTGTGTGCATCTATACACACAGTGCAGCTTGCCCGCGCTCCCTCAACATTAGTCCAATGAAAAGGGGGAGAGAGCAGCGTTGCCGCTCTTGGACACAGCGCTGGACCAAGATGGGGCTCAGGTGAGTATTTAGGGGGGGTGGGGGGGAGCTGCACCTAAAAGGTTTTTTACCCTAATGCAGAGAATGCATTGGGGTAAAATACCTGAAGTCTTTACAACCACTTTAATGCTTTACAACAGCATCTTAAATGCACCATAAATTCTATAGGTGCGTTTAAGGCGCACTACAATAGACGTCAGTGGAGGCGGTTGCAAAGTTTCAACACCTACCAAACTCTGCAGGCAGCATTATTTTTGCTTCACTGTGGTGCAAGGCAACCCTTGGACATGTAATGGCACTCCATCCCCTTCATCATGTGATGGCATTGGTGCCCAGTGAGCGATCAATCACCAAGCACCAGTGCTGTCATGTGTAGAGCTCTTTCTACTCCAATTTTAAAATCAATGAAGAGCATTGTGAACGGCGCCTAAAAGAAATATGTACATCATTATTGACTTGTAGAACTGGAATGGCAAATGACAGTTCAGAGATACAGAAAAACCTTGGTTTTAGTTTAACTTGGTTTGAGAGCGTTTTGCAAGACAAGCAGAATGTTTTAATCAATTTTGACTTGATAAACAAGCGATGTCTTAATATACAAGTAGCGTCATGTCACAACTGAGTATAAAAGAGAAGAGAGGCGTCTCTAAGTGTAGCAATATGGTTACATTTAATGAAGGTCCAACATTTAGCAAGTCACATGGCCGATTATTAAACCAGGCACATCTAAGTATGCAGGCATCCGGGGTGAAGGTGTCCACATAGACCAGGGATGCCCAACCTTTTGAAGAGTGAGGGCCACTTAAGTGACTTGGTAACTGGTCGCGGGCCACAATGAGTGGAGTGGGCGGATGACAGGTCTGTGTCCACTCTGCATATGGACAGCAGACACGGACGCAACCCACTCTACTCTATGGGCCCTTCAATCTGATTTACCCAGATGGAAGGGGATGGATCACCTTGTTTTTTTTTTTTTTTATTGGATTGGAGGTAGGCGTTGCACCTGTGGATCAGTTTGAAAGCAGCCCAGTACCAACTGCAGAAGAGATATGGCCATATTTGGAATCACTCCGCCTGTGACAAGAGCCAGCGCTATACAGGAAGCATAGTCTTATGCGGCTCTGCAGCCGCTTGCTTTCTCCACCGCCGGCTGCATTCACAACACTAATGCTCTAGGATGACGGATCGGCGATCCGGGCTTGCCAACCAGCCATCCCAGAGCAGGAGGTCGTGGGCCACATCAGAGGGCTCCGCGGGCCACATGTGGCCCCTGGGCCACTGGTTGGGCACCCCTGACATAGACCATCCTCCTCACCACCATCAACGTCATCCCTTCCACAAGCGCTTCAATCCTCTCTTTCAGATCGCTCTACTGCAGGGTAGTCTTCCTGGTCACGATCGGTGAGAGCCGGCGGTGCGGAGGATGGTCTATGTGGACAGTTTTACTGCGGATGCCTGCATACTTAGATGTGCCTCTTTTAATCATCAACCATGCGAGTTGCTAAATGTTGTACCTTCATTAAATGTAACCATATTGCTACACTTAGCCTCCTGCTGGATTTTGCTTCTAATCCCCTTGTGGAGGCTGCCATTTGTGGATGGATATTTTATGGTTACACAACCTATCACATTGCTATAATCTTTTTATATGGACTATAAACTGAAGGATTTATGAATAAATGGTTGTGGAACGAATCATCTGAGTTTCCATTATTTCTTATGGGGAAATTTGCTTTGATATACAAGTGCTTTGGATTACAAGCATGTTTCCGGTAGGAATTCTGCTCGCAATCCAAGGTCTTACTGTATATGACAAGCTGGGCTGTTTGGTGGTATGGCTCCAGACTGACTTGTTTGTCGAACATGTGGACTTGTAACAGCAACATACTTTGTAACAGAAAACAAAGCAAGGCGTTCTTCCCAAAGCTGTGAAACAAAAGGTCTTGTGTGACCGACTTAAGTGTTATCTTGTGCAGCTATCTGCTGAGGCAGGTGGGATTTCCTCCCCCATAAGGCACACGCTCAAACATGTTTCATTCCACAGCTGCTACCTGTCACTTGCTTTTACGAGAAAAAGCAGCAGTTTTATGATTGTTTGCCAACAGAAATTTGGAAATTACAGCTGCCGAAGAAATTCAAAATTAATGGTTCTACAAATTATCCCCCATTTTAATTCTTTGGTTGCTTTTGCATTGAGCTTTTTCATTGTTATTATATTAATATTATTAAAACAGCCACGATGCGTTAAATCTTGCTACATTAAGGTATTCCTTCTTAAGATGTACCTTTGCTTTGCCCATACCTTAATGCCAGCCGCCAAAGCAGCTTGATTGGCCTTACTTTTGTTCCCTGCTTCTCAATTTTCCATTGGGAGTGATGTGGAATTACCAATACTCATGGGGATTAATGCAGCTATTACCCTTCTGGTTCTTGGTGGTTGGTCACTCAGGCACCAGTGCCATCACATGACAGAGGATGGAGGGAGCTTACACAGGGATCCTTTTTTCTTCTTATGCCGCATACACACGTCCGAAAAATCTTGGATGTTTTTTCTGAAGGAATTCCGCTCAAGCTTGTCTTGTATACACACGGTCACACAAAAGTTCTCTGAACTTTCGACCGCCAAGAACGCGGTGACGTACAACACTACGACGAGCCAAGAAAATTAAGTTCAATGCTTCCGAGCATGTGTCGAATTGTTTCCCAGCATGGGTGATTTTTTGCACGTCCGAATTGCATGTAGAAGATCGCATTTTCGGATAGGAACTTTTCCCGACCAATGGAGGTCATTTTGGGGCAACATTTCCGATCGTGGAAGTAGCTTAAGGTGGAAGTAGCTGCCTCTCAGGAAGCACTCAACGAGGCTGCATTCCTGGAGTTATGAAGTCATTAGTCATAATCTTCTTTCTTTTTCCCCATTTTTCCCCATTTTTCCCCATTCTGCTGCAGGGGACATTTTTTTTAAAACTACCACCCAGTCCCTGCTGAACCAAACACATTTTAAACCCTCCTATGTTTTTCAGCCAAGGAAGCGGCCATCTTTGCCTCTAGACTTAATCTACAACTGCCATGATGCTGCACATGTGATCAGTTATGACACCAGCCATTGGATGGTTTGACAGTTTGGTTGAGAGCACAACCAATGGGAGTGTTACATTTCCAGCACGTGCCGAAAATGAAACAGTTTTATGGATGGATTTACTTACTACATTTTAAGTCTCTAAGACATCCCATGACATGGGGTTAAAGTCACTCAGTTTGGCAAAAAAGATGAAATAATGATGTTACGTCTGTGAGATGCCCACTGGCATTGCTATTCTAAGTTTTTAAGGGGAAATCAGACAAATTAAAACAATATTGTTTTTCATCCAACAAGAAGAGCTCAGAGGCATCAGCAGCTTTCCTGCTACACTTCTTTCCATAGTCTACACCTGAATGGTCACCCACAGTGACTTTTTGTGACTAAAGCTGGCCATAGATGGTTCATTCTTTTTTTAATTTTCATTTAGCCAGCGGATTCCTCCACCCACACAAACAAGGTGGATGGAGGAATCCTTTCCTCCAGGACATAGTATTCAGACAGCAGCTCCTATTGCATGCAGCCACTGATCGAAAAAAGTTTTTCAACATTCTCCTTCACCAAAAGTTGAAGACCATGTCTGTCAAGCAAAGATGACCACACATTAATTGTAATTTGGCAGACAGATCACACAGCGCTGCAGCACTGAATGACGTTTTACTATTGTGAATGAACAAGCAATGCTACAATGCTGTGTTATATACACCTAACGACACTGATCATTCATTATAAAAATCACCTTGCGCTATAACGCTGTGTGATCTAATGGTCATGGCTGTGTATGTTTAGATGCAGCCGCAGATAGACACACAGAGCCGCAGAGCTGTGTGATATTTTATGAATGGCAGTGCTGGTCTACAGAGTGGCCTCTGCTGCCAGAGATCAGCACTGTTAATCACAAGTCCGTCTTTCTAGGAGTGTGGTTGAATAGGGGGTAGACTGTCTGATCATGCTGCTTTACAGTGGCAGGATGAATTCCAACAGGACCAAGTGCTATGTCCTGGATTAGATAAATGTCTGAAGCTTCTTATTTACAGTCTGTGTCCAACTAAAAATGTTTTTTATTTTTCAGAAATAGGCCACTATCAATTCTAGTGCTACCTGTATCCTTCAGGTTGAAATACAGCGACTTCCTGGTGGAAGGGTGCTTAGCATGGGGTTGGACTTTGTTAGACAGTTGGATCATGTCAGGATGTGTTTGTGAACATCTTAAAAGATTCCACCATCAGTAAATTTCTAAATTGGAATGGAGTGTAATAAACATACCCCATCCTTACATGTGGGCTTTCAGCATTGACAACTACTTGCCTACAATTTTTTTGCTGCCTTCAAATCTTTATTAGCATTTTGCTCATCTTTTAGCTTAAGGTGGAAGTGGCTGCCTCTCAGGAAGCACTCAACGAGACTGCATTCCTGGAGTTATGAAGTCATTTTCCGGCTGCCATTGCCCCTCTGTTGCTGGTGCTCCCTCCCCTTCCCTGCAGTAGCTGCTGACTGACACAAGGGGAGCTGCTGCTTCTGAATCATGTGACAGCACCAAAGTGGATTAAAGAAAAGGCTTTTACACTGATCTTTTTTTATAAACGGTATGCAGCATAGGTAGGGGGAGGAGGGAGACAGCATATTTACCAAGATTATATTTGGCCTGTACTTCCATTTTAAAGTATATCCAAGGCCCAGCCTTTTGTTTTTATTTTTATGAGTATTAGAAGGTTAGGACCTCTGTAAGTTTTTCATTAGAGGGATTTTCTTTCACTTCTTGCCCTGCAGACTCAATAGGAATGAGAGGATATCGTTTCAATGTGAGCGAAATCTCCTCTTCGAGTGTTGTCACAGAAAGAAGTGTCCCCATTGGAGGGTTTCCCCTCTATTTCTGTTCTGGTGACAACTCATAATTTTGGACTTACCGTATATACTCGAGTATAAGCCGAGTTTTTCAGCACATTTTTTTGTGCTGAAAATGCCTTATACTCGAGTCAAGCATTTTTCTGCTGCAGAAAATGACATTTTCCAAACTGACTTTGGGGCCCCGTATCTTGGGGCCACTTAGCGCTAGGAACCCCAATTTTGGTGTGCAAACCCAGTGGAACTAGCACTACAACATACCCAGCTGGAGTTCCTAGTCGGTTCGGAAAAAAATTAATTCTCTGCTGCAGAAAAGTGCTTGACATTTTCCGAACCGACTTTGGGGCCCCGTATCTTGGGACTCCACTGGGTTTGCACACAAAAAATTTGGAGTTCCTAGCACTAAGTGGCCCCGAGATATGGTCAACTGTGTCCATCTGCAGCAATGTCATTTCGGGACCCTTTGGGTCCAGAAACCCCAAATTTTGGCTGCAGCTAGGGGGCATCTATGAACCCTTAACTACCAAGTTTGAAGTTCGGAGGACCTATGGCTGCAAATAGGCACAGTGAGGCTGCATATGGGCATTGTTGACCGTCTTTTCCACTTACATTAGCTGCGCATTTCTTACCCTAGGCTTATACTTGAGTCAATACGTTTTCGCATTTTTTTGTGGTAACATTAGGTGCCTCGGCTTATATTCAGGTCGGCTTAGACTCGAGTATATACGGTACTCTCATTTTCCTTCTCAGTGACATTGGTGATGACGTACGAGAGAGAGAGAGAGAGAGCTGAACTCCAGCTTTTGATACACTTTATATAGTTTGTTTAGGCCAGGCTGGTCCAAACTATGTCCCTCACTAACATGTGTGGTCTCTATATGTGCGGTATAAACTGTATGTAGTGAAGACTACAGACAGCACTGTGTTCCAGGTTTGAGCCAAGTCTTTCTGTCTGATACCTGGAACACAATATAGTTCATCTGATCAGCGCTCAGCCATTCAGAAAAAGTGATGTATTCTAGCAATGAATACAAAGTGTTCACATCATCATCCTGCCTCTCTGACTCAGCCAATCAGAGGAAGCTTTGTATTCATTACTAGAATACATTTCTTTCTATGAATGGCTGAGCGCTGCTCAGATAGACTTTATTGTGTTCTGGGTATGAGACAGGAAGTCTTTGCTCACACCTGGAAACCCAGTGCAGTAAGCTGTATGTAGCCTCAACTACATATACTTTATACAGCACATCCAGCAGCCTCACATGTTAGTGAGGGACAAAGTTTGTTTGTTAGGCTAAGCTGGCCCAATCAAATTATGTAAAGTATATCAAAAGCTGGAGTTCAGCTTTAACAAGGGCTCAAACAGCAATAAAAACCCAACAGTGGTTTTAACCCCTCATGCTCTGTCCAAGTTTAAAGAAAAAAGTTTTACCTTTAGGTATATGTTAAAGTGGAAGTCCATACTAAAACTAAAATCTCTGCATCTATAGACACCCACAATCTAACACTAACCAATCTAGCACTGTAAAGAAAAAATGAGTATACATACCTTTTCTGAAACTGATCCGATCCCGTACTGAGCTGTCAGCCAAGGCTTCTCTATGGAGGCGGGTTCAGAGGACATGCCCGACAACGGAAACCTCATAGTAACTCTATGGGTGACGTCACTCCCCATTAACTTCACAGCCGTTGTCAGCTGTGTCTTCTGCAGAGCTTCCACCGCTGGAGATCGGGTCAGATCGGCTTCAGAAAAGGTATGTATACTAACTCTTTCTTTACAGGGCTAGATAGGTTAGTGTTAGGTCGTGGGTGTCTATAGATGCAGAGATTTTAATTTTAGCATGGACCTCCACTTTTAGGCTTATGTATTTAGGCTTCTCTCTAGAGTTGCCATCTCATCCCTTTAAAAGTGAACACATATTAATTACACAGGTTCTGTGGCTGATTAAGGTGGTCATTAAACTCACTTAGTGCCTTATCTGCATAAAATTTGCCTCAGAACTTGTGTAATTCATATGTGTTCGGTTTTAAAGGGAGGAGGCGGCAACCCTACTCCTCTCCCGAATCTGTCCAGCCAATCTAAGGAATGGAAGAGGTCTGACTATACCACATTCCCAAGATGCTTTCAGCAGAAGACTCTATTGCACTGTCCTATTTTTGCCACTCATGGAACTGTGTACTGTTTACTCTTAGGTCCAGTATAAAAAAATCTGTAGCTTTTGGACCTTTTCCAGCAACACACAGCTCTAGCACAGAAAGCCAGTGTGCAACTCAGTCTCCTACTGACCACTACGACTAATGCCTAGTACACACAATCAGAAAATTGGATGAAAAATACCGCTTTCAAAGTGATCGTACAATAATCTGATTGTTGGTACACAGCTTTCGAGAGCCGATCAAGACAGTTCATGTGAAATTATCCAACGGACATGAACATTTTTCTCATACGATACCTCAACAAACTATTTTCGTACAGTACATCTGAAAAAAATTGGAAGACCAAGCCCACGCATGCTCAGAAGTGAAAGAATACATTACAATACAATACACTCTGTACTCTTTTTTTACGAGAATTTTCATAACTTTAGTGACCTATTTGTTTTCGATATAAGACTAGCATACAAAAAAAAGGGGGGAAACAAGGTATTTATGCTTTTTTATATCTATACACAAATGTTTTGCCTTCCATTTCTATTTTAAACTGAATGGGTTGTTTTACAAGGTGATCATTTACAATCACATTAAGTCCATTTAGGGTGAAAGATGGCAGAGTGACATGGCCAACAGGAGGAGACTGAGCTAAAGCTGGGACTCTTACTACAGGATCATGGTTAACTTTAATATAAATATAAAATAGGTATGAATTGCAAAATACATAGTGCAAATAATTCATGTGCCAGTGAAAATTAATCAAAAATCAGTGGCATCAATCTGTACTAAATAATATACATAAATGACCCAGTGACTTTGACTTGGCTGTAAAGAAATCATCAGTCTGCTGCAGGCCGGAGAAAGAATTTCCTAATGCCGCGTACACACTATTGGAATTCTCGTTGGAAAAAACTCTGACGGTTTTTCCGACGGAATTTCGCTCAAGCTGTGTTGCCTACACACGATCACACCAAATTCCGACGGTCAATAACACAGCGGCATAAAACACGTTCGACAGCACTATAAAAGGGAAGTTTAATGCTTCTGAGCATGCGTCGAATTGTTTCCGAGCATGCGTCGGAATTTTGCGTGTCGGAATTGTATACACACGATCGGAAAATCCGATAGAAAGGTTTTCCGTCGGAAAAATTGAAAACAGGTTCTCAATTCAAAGTCCGTCGGAAATTCCGACAGAAAAAGACCGATGGGCATACACACGGTCAGAAAATCCGATGAAGAGCTCCCATCGGACTGTTTCCATCGGAAATTCCGACCGCGTGTACGCCGCATTAGCCTCCTTGCCTCCAGTGATTGACAGACTGTAACATTATAATGTTGTATCAAGCACAAGGTGAGAGGCTACAGCAAGGGCTGATCTAGGTCAGGCATTTGGCAACATTGCTAAGCGCTGCTGAAGGTGATCCTGGTGCCTCCTGAATGCCTTTTTGTTTTAATTTGTACATTTTAAATTTTTTTGCCAAACAGCAATTTACAATTGGGGGTTAATTAGTCACAAACACAAGCAAAACGTTTCGCTTGCAGTGGCAGTGATCCCCAGTGATTTAAATAGCCGAGTTAACTTTGCCAGTAAAAGAAGTTGGGAAAATCCTCTATTGTTCTATGCAGGGGACAAACTGCAATCTCTTCTCAAATATCTTTATTAACAATCACTGTACTAAAATCATGGGCAAAAAGGTTGGTGACACAACAAGAATTAAAACTTAGACCCTATTATTAAAGTGGTTGTAAACTCTGGAAAAAAAAAAAACCTGCAAGACAAAGGCATAATGAGCTAGTTTGCATTGCAGACTAGCTCATTATGAAATACTTACCTTAGATCGAAGCTGTTGCATCAGACCCCCCACACCACTGTGACCGGCGACATGTCTCCCAGAGCTATTAACGGTTTTGCGGGCTCTGGCGCTGTGATTGGCTGAAGCTGCGATAACGTCACTCCCGTGCATGTGCACGGTAGCCACCGGTCACGGCAAGGCTACTGAAGAAATGGCACGAGTGGGCCGTTTCTTCAGTGTGCATGTACTGATGACGTTGGCACATGCGGATGCAGTGAATATCTTCTAAACCAGGGATATGCAGTTAGTGGACCTCCAGCTGTTGCAAAACTACAAGTCCCATTATGCCTCTGCCTCTGGGTGTCATGCTTGTGGCTGTCAGAATCTTGCTATGCCTCATGGGACTTGTAGTTCTGCAACAGCTGGAGGTCCGCTAATTGCATACCTCTGATCTAAACTGTGCACGTTTAGGAAATATTCACGGTACCTACAGGTAAGTAGGTATAGGCTCACCCAGGGGCATTGCTAGGTCAACAAAAGATCTGGGGCTAGAGCCCATAGCAGCGTAGTAAAGAAAGTCATACGCTTGGGCGGGCATACACATGTATATAATATATGTGTGTGTGTGTGTGTGTGTATATATATATATATATATATATATATATATATCCCCAGAGAACCTCCCCCTTAAATCAGGGTCCCCAAAGAGCCTTCCCTCAAATCAGGGTGCCCAGAGAGCCTCCCCCTTAAATCAGGGTCCCCAGAGAGCCTCCCCTCCCCTTGGGGACCCCTGCAGAGACTCGGGGCTATGGGCCCCACATTCGGGGCCATAGCCCCAAAAGTCACCCCCTAGCGACGTCATTGGGCTCACCTGTAGGTAAAAATGGTGTAACAGGGTTTACAAGCACTTTAGGAGTGGCTGAAAGAACTGTCCCTTGCAATCAGTGTCTACTTCTCTTGTTTTCTAGGGCAGATTGGACAATCGAACGAATGTAGCAGCAAAAACAGGTAGCTCCACAACAACACACAGCCCCTTTAAATATATTTTGGTTTAAGCTTTTGCTGGAATAAAATAAAATATGACTGTTCTAGCACACACTGATGATGCCCTTTTTCAATGCCCTTTTCTGTTTATGCAGATTTCAGCCACCCACTAGTGACAGGGTGCATCCTCCCATAATAACAGTGCTACTTGTAATGACAGAATGGTTCAATGAGACAGATCTTGCCTCCGCACTTTGCCCAATAAGCGCCTAACATATTGTTATCTTTTCCGCCTGGAGAGGATAGGAGGGCAGCTTGCCGCATTTATAAATAGTGCCTAGCAGATAATTACTCAGATGGTCTGGGTGGGTTTGACGTGACTTATAATTTTCTATGGTGATGTAAACATTTTGCGTTCACCCATAACTAGCGATGCTTTCAGAATGGTGCAATGATGATTTGAATTTGACTCTGCTATCAGCTGCTTTGTGTGCGTTATTCAGACTGTTTGGATTCGGCTGTGCAGGTCATTAATAAGATGTTTCAATTATGCAGAGTTTCTGAGACCTTTTCTTCTATTGATGCAAAAAGTTCAAAGGCGCTTGATGGTGCAGTATGTTGTCACCTACATTACTTCTAGAAAAGCATTTGCTTGCTTGTGATTCTTATAAGGGATGAGCCCGCGGTTCGAGTCGAACGTAAGTTTAGGCTTAGTCTTCAGCTGAACTCACACGATTTCATTCCTGCATGTCAGTCCCGATTTCGGGGGTGATTTCAGAGACATCTGTGCGGGTTTCTACACAGATGTCAATGGAAATCGCACCCCGAAATCGCCAAACGTAGTATAGAAACTACTTTTGAGGAATCGGTGCGGCATTGCACTGATAATGACGGTGCTATTGCCTGGCAATTGCCGCCGATTTGACATGCGATTTGACATGTCAAATTGCATGCCAAATCGCATCAATGTGAACCAGGGCTTGACCCTAGAGATAGTTTTGTGTGAAAATCCCAGTAGATCAGCAGCTTTTGAAATACTCAGACCAGCCAGTCGGGCACCAACAACCATGCCACGTTCAAAGTCACTTAAAAGATAAGTCCACCCTAACACTAAAATCGCTACATCTACAGACATCCTCGATATAAGCCTAACCTATCTAGCCATATAAAGAAGAAGTCAGTATACATACCTTTTTTGGAGCCGATCCGGTCCGGTCTCCAGCGGCGGAAGCTCTGTAGATCAGTGGTCATCAACCTTGTCCTCAGGGCCCACTAACAGGCCAGGTTTGCAAGATAACTGAAATAGATCACAGGTGATATCATTTGCTGCTCAGTGATTGCAGTATTCTAGTCTGCATCTCCTCAAGGTAATACATAAAACCTGGCCTGTTAGTGGGCCCTGAGGACAGGGTTGATGACCACTACTGTAGAGGACACAGCCAACAATGGCTGTGAAATGAATGGGACGTGACATCACTCATAGACTTACTATTGGGCTCTGCACCCGCCTCCACAGTGAACCCGCAGCTGACAGTTCAGCGTGGGATCGGGTCGGATCAGCTTCAAAAAAGGTATGCATACTGATTTCTTCTTTACAAGGTTAGATAGGTTAGTGTTAGATCATGGATGTCTGTAGATGTAGAGATTTTAGTGTTAATGCCCCGTACACGCGATCAGACTTTCCGACAACAAAACCGTGGATTTTTGTTCGAAGGATGTTGGCTCCATCTTGTCTTGCATACACACGGTCAAACAAATGTTGACCAACAATTACGAAAGTGGTGACGTACAAGACGTATGTGATATCTCCATTATGAACACTAGTTATATCTTCGGCTCGTACTTTATTCCGAACATGCGTGGACTTTTGTCCGACGGACTTGTGTACACACAATCAAAAAATCCGACAACAAACATTTGTTGGCGGAAAATTTGAGACCCTGCTAGCCAACATTTGTTGGCAGAAAGGCAGACAACAAATGTTCGATGGAGCATACACACGGTCGGACTTTCAGCCAACAAGCTCACATCCAACATTTGTTGTCGGAAAATCTGATTGTGTGTACGGGGCATTAGGGTGCACTTATCCTTTAAATCCCCTTTCTTCCCCATTCTGATGCTCGGTTTGAACTTCAGCAAGTCACCAGGGGTGACTTGTCAGGCGACTTAGCCGCCTGATAAGTCGCGTTCTAATAGGAACAACTCAAGTCGCTCTGACTTAGAAAAAGGTTCCTGTACTACTTTGGGATGACTTCAGGGCAACTTGCATTGACTTCTATACAGAAGTCATTTTGCAAGCCGCCGCTGAAGTCATATGCAGGTCGCCTTACAGAGTCGCGCTGCAAGTCGTGCTGCCCCTGTGTGAACCAGGGCTAAATGCATTGAGTTGCTGCCATGTGATTGGCTGATTAGCAATTTGTGTTACCAAGCAGTTAAATAGGTGTACCTAATAAAGTGGCTGGTGAGTGTATACTATCAGTAGTTCCTGAGTACTGGAACTGAACACCCCTGGTCTAGGTTTTTAAGGCTAATTATGAATTCAGCTTTATCTGACCATTGCAATTTTTTTGCTAACATTTTGAATTTACCTAAATAAAATTGTATGAAGAAACAAAAGAGGGAAGGAAGCTATAAGAAGCTATAAGATATAATAGACCTAAAACAAAATGCATATTGCTGTATAGACTTGTATAGACTAGGTCAGTCTGGTCTTATAAAAGTAGGCCAGTGATTCCCAAACTCATGAGGTTATTATTGCTGCAAAGCTGGCACATTGCCCCTTTAAATAGGGCCAGATATAAAAAATTTATAACGCAGAGCTTTGTGATCTGTGAAGCTCTTCTCTATGTATATTTTATAAGAATCTCATGATGGAGGTATAGCAAGTTTGTTAAAGCATCTACTGTTAAACAGATGAAATACAAAATTATGGCAACTCAAAGCATGCACGTCTAAAAATAGGTCTAAACCATGTAAAAAAAAGAAATAAAAAAAAAAAGAAGCATAACATCACTGCTTTAAAGGGGATCATAAATCAAAGTGAGATCTTGGACTGAAGATGCTGGAATGCAAAGCACTTGGCAAGGCTTTCTAAACTCTCCAGTGTGTATAGGCTGCACTTTAGAAATGATGCTACAGACCAGCTTAACACAGATGATTCTGTAATCTGATTTGGAGTTGCACTTGAATGACTTTAGCCAAGGTCATGTGGTTCTTCGTGAAACTGGATCCTGGTTCATTGACAGTGCACCACAACCACAGAGAAGTAGCACAATGATTGAAAGCCATTTTTTTGGGGGGTAAAAACACATAAAGTAAGGAGATACGATTCAGAGGTCTCCTGTGACTCTCAACCCTGACACTGAAATTGTCAACACATTAGCAGCTCCCATGCAATTTATCCCTATCTCAGGAAGGTAATCCCATAGGATGAAATCTGAGCGTTTGCTACAGCCAACTAAATCAGCAAGGGGCAACAGGTGCAGAATGAGAACAAGAGTTTGACCAAACAAAGCCGATGACTGCTTTTTCCATTCTTTGAGCGCCCTGAAAATGCCCACCTGTCCTGATGGCTTTTCATTGAGAGGTTATGACCCTGCATTCCCACAGCCTTTCATGCCTTCTAAATCGCCAGTGGAAACAATCTCATCCCCCTAGAATATGAATAACTCGAATATAAAAGATGGCACAAGAAACTGGAGATCCAGGTATTTTCACTGGTTGATATTTAAGAGACGAGAAATATGGTATGATCACTTTAAAGCTCTTAAATAGTGTTTTCTGTGTCACATAGATAGTGAAAAGACAGGGTATACAGCAAGAGGTAATATGATTAATGAAAGCTGTGGATAGTATTTATAGTGCTGTGTTCATTCAACTTTCTTACAAACAGTAAAGAACATCTTATAAGAATTGGGAACAATTTCACCCATAGCTTGCTTTAAGTAGATGCTATGCCTCCACTTAAAGCGCAGTTCCACCCAAAAGTGGTACTTCCGCTTATTTGTCCCCCCTGGTGCCACATTTGGAAGCTTTCATGCGCAAACAGGGACATTGATACTAATTAAAAAAAAAAATCCTGTCCAAAAGATACTGACCTTGACTTTTTACCCTGACCTTGACCCAAACACTAACCCCCTGGCACTGGCCTAGATCAGACCTTGATCTAGGTATTTTTTTGTATTTTTTTTATTATTCTTTTTATTTCTATACGCCTGGGACTACCTATGCATATTTATATCTGCTGAAATGTCAATGTTATGCATACTGTAGGTCACAGAGGAGAGGACTATAGAAATTCATAAGCACACGTCTTTCTTCTTGTATTCTAAATGCCTAGGCCAGAGATGGTAGGAGCGGAGGTCCCAGTTCACCGGTGGTTAACACACACACATACACGGGTTTGTAAGTGAAAGTGGTTACAAAGTTTAATAGACAATACGTTCCTCTTTTATGGGAAATGCAGAGGGAGGGGACAGCTCTCCCAAGAACCAATCAGACACATACACATATGCATACATTAACAACTTCTTGTCACGTGACAGTCTTCAGTTGAAATATGGAATATGGGGCAAAGGTCAGTCATGTGCTGGTGGTTAGTTTGCAACAGGAAATATAAGGCAAAGGTTAGAGTATGACAGTTAGTTCTGTTATCTGTACACATCTGCTAAACTTGACCACAAGAAACTCCTAAGTCATTCCATATCCTCTGGTGAAGTACAGAGTTAGAAACCACATAACAGCTGCGTCCTGATGTCAACATACTGGTCAAAACCGTTTTTTCTGCAGAATATACTTACAACAGTTTTGTTCAAAAGCTGAAAGTTAAGCATATTCATTTCAACCCCTATCAAAATGGTATATCATTATAAGTAGCCCCCTTATAATCCTCTCTTTGATCATTCTGATTCAACAAAATGATCATCCCTTTCCTTATTTTATAGCACAAGTCTGGTACTCTGTGGTTTCGTGTTCTTGACTCTCATACCACACAGTCTGTTCCTTGGTGATAAAGGTCAGTTTAAAACTCTCTGAACTTGTTTTTACACCCTTCTTACAGATACATCCAACTATTTTATAACAAGCATATAAGAACAAAATAAAAAGCAATATCATAACAATGGTCATGGCAGTATTTTTTAACCAGGAGGTTAGTCCCCCTAGGCCAAAACCTGTGGAGAAAGGATCCCACGTTTTTCCAATATTCCTTGCCTCATCCTGGAGTTTATTTACCTCCTTGCGATGTTGGGCAACTATGTCATAATAATCTGGTACTTCAATACTGGTATTATGAATCCAAGTGCAGCATTCATAATCTTCAGTAATTTCACAAAGGCCAGTAAGGGCTGCGCTCATGCTTTCTATAGCTAAATCTTGTAGTTCTAATTGTTTTCTTATTGCCCTGATTTCTATGTTTAATTTTGTGATGTCATCGGAATTCTTTTCCAAGATTTCATCAATGATTCCAGTGTAATTGTTTAGTCTCTTCATTAAATCTATTCCCCATCCTGTCCAGGAGGGGAACCATGCCCATGCCATATCTTTTTCCAGGAATATCTCTCTCTTATTGCGATGTTTAAGGGGGTACCTGGGGTGGATGCTGGCCTCAAGGAGGTGAGTACCTTCATTGTTTCCCAATACACCCATGAGTGGGGCCAGGGCTGCTAGATAACACCATCCCTGGGGCTGGATAGGAATCCAGGGATGACAGAGCTTCCCACAACAAATGTAAATATTGTTCCCTAGTGCTAAAGGGCGTGCACGCAGTACCTTATACATTTGGTCTGACAAACCAGATAGTGTAAGGGTAGCCAGAAGCTGAGCCATGTGAGAAGTGGTATTAACACTCAGAAATTGATACAGGGTGGTATTAAGAGTAATATCTTGGGTTACATAGAATGTACCATTTAATGTTGTCTTTGAGATATTAAGCTTTGATTGTTTACAAACTTCGGCTCCTTTGGTGGTATTCCCTAACCTAAAACACCAATCTGGATAATGGCTTCTGCCTATGATTTGAAAAGTGAGGGTTTTGTTAGGACTCTTCCTGGTAACGTCGGTAAGGACTATAGGGGGTGTGCCGTTTAGGAGTGAGGTAAAATTTAAAGGTATGGCCATTAAAGGAACTCTGGCAGTACTGGGATGTAGTTTACTGCATATCCAGCACTTTTCAAAACCTGATTTTTGGGCATAGCTATATTTAAATTTCAACAACAACATTTTATCAGAAAACTCTTGGGGAGGTTCACTTCTTCTATGTCTTACTATAGGAGTGTCATTTGACTTGGGAATCCCACATATCCCTTTTAGTGGTCCCAAATCCTCTGGGTGGTATATACAGTTAGCTATCAGCCAAGTAGGTAAGAATACTACCAAAATTAGACAGCACCAGAGGCATAAGGTCTTCCCTGTTGCTGATGTTGAAAACATTATATATATATATATCTAATGTCCTCAAAATTCACTATTCTTCTTCTTCTTCTTCACTTGTCCTGATGATGGAAAGATTCTGTTTAGTTTCCAGGTAAAATCATCGTGTCCTCCAGGGAGATTTGTCCTATGCCTTCCTGAATATCTTGTAGATTTTGTTGTTGTCTTGAAGGGAGTGTATCCTCGGTTACTGTTAGGGGCTCTGGAGTTGAGGGGAGCTGGGGACACTTCTTCAGTCGGCTGGCGTGGATCCAGGTGTTGCCTAGGTCCGTCAGTACCGCGGTCCTGGATACCTTTTCCACCTTCCACGGTCCGGAGTAGATTGGTCCAATTCTTTTCCTGTGAGCCAGCTGCTTAATCAGTACTTTGTCCCCTGGGATGAAGGGGTGGGTTGGTTCTGTTGAAAGAGGAAAAAAGGTGACAGAAACTTGTTCATTTATTTCATGAAGCATACTTACCAGACTTTTCACGTACACTTCCTGTTGGGAATAAACGTTAATGTCAGAATTTGGGTCTAATGGGGGTAATTCTATATTTGCAGGGATTCCCATTAGAATTTCAAAAGGGGACAATCCTGTCCTAGAATGGGGGTTCTTATCTGAAAAAGGACAGAAGGTAAGTGTTCCAACCAACCTTTTAGAGTACCTCCTGTAGCTAAAATTAGGATACAATTAGCTTCAGGTATACCCAGGATCTTCCCCTCTTTTGTCCAAAGACCTTCAGAGTCTTTGGTCAAACCTTCATTTGCCCAGAAATGGACATCTGTATCTGTGGCCATTGACTGCATTTGGGCCACAACAGTTTTGAAATCAGGGGATGAGAAGTGCTCTTTAAAGAAGATTGTGGTAGGGGCTGGTGAATTGGGTGAACTGGCAGCAGCCTTTTTTGCTTCTCTGTCTGCGAAAGCATTTCCTTTTGATACTATACTATTGTCTGATGAGTGGGCTTTTACTTTTATAACAGCAACCTTTTTAGGGAGCAGAATTGCTTGCAGTAGATTAAGGATCTGCTCTGAATTAGCTATCTGTTTGTTGTCTGCTGTTTTAAATCCTCTATTGGCCCATATCACACCAAAATCATGTACCACTCCAAATGCATATCTGCTGTCTGTATAAATGTTGACTTCCTTGTTTGTGAACAGAATACAGGCTCTGGTCAGAGCTTCTAGTTCTGCTACTTGGGCAGAAACAGGGGGCAATGGTTTTGCTTCTAACACTGTATGTGGCAACTGAACTACAGCATAGCCAGTTAAAAATGTAGAGTCAGAGGGACGGGAACAACTACCATCTACAAAAACATTTTCGGCATTTATAATTGGAATGTCAGAAAGATCAGGTCTTGGTGAAGTGACTTGTTCCACTTTTTCTACACAATTATGTGTGTGATCAGGTTCGTGTGGTAAACGTAACATGGAATGTAGTAAACGTACAACTGGATTGCTATTCGGAACATATTTAAGTACCAAGTTGTCAGTATTTAACAAAGTGATCTCGTATCCACTGAGTCTTTGGGAAGTCATGTGTTGTGTGTTCATATTCTGTATGAGGTGGGTAACTGAATGAGTGGTGTACAGTGTCATTTTGTGTCCCAATACTATTTTGTTGGCATCCTGTGCAGACATGGCACAGGCAGCGACATTCTGAAGACAGGACGGCATGCCCTGGACTTGGATAGGGAGTTTTCTAGATAAATATGACACTGGGCGATACCCTGAGCCATGAGATTGTGCAAGTACTGCAGCAAAAGATTTTCCTGAAACTACACAGTACAACTGGAAGGCTTTACCATAATCTACCAATCCCAGGGCGGGGGCGGTGGACAAACTCTTAATAAGAGCATCAAAAGCATTTTTTCTGTCTTCTGTCCAGTCTATCAATTTAGGGGCGTTTGACCCGGCAGCCTCTCGTAGGATACTATCATAATGAGAACAGTCAGGAATCCACTGGCGGCAATATACAATTGCGCCCAGAAATGACAACAAAGCTGCTTTGTCTTTTGGAGGACTGAGAGCTTGTAAGGCTGCGGCACGTGTGGGGGACACTAGCCTGGTCCCCTTGTCCAGAATACATCCTAGGTATTCTACTTGTGGTAGACACCACTGTATTTTTTTCCTTGAGGCTAGGTGGCCGGCTTCGGCCAGATGTTCTAACAGTAATGTTGAATCGACCGCACAATCTTCAGCAGAACGACTGCACAAGAGCAAGTCGTCCACATACTGTATTAGTACCGACCCATGCTCGGAAGTCCAAGACTTGACAGTCTCGTTGAGTACCATGGAGAAGGCGGCGGGGCTGTCTACATACCCTTGCGATAAACGCGACCAAGTTAACTGGCCCCCGGCCCATGAGAAGGCAAATATAGGCTGAGCCTCTTTGGCAATAGGGATGCTAAAAAATGCGTTTGCCAAATCAATCACTGTGTAGCATAGGGAGTCTGCAGGTATGCATGAAAAAATGAATGTTATATCAGATACCAAGGGCGGGAGACGTAATTGGGGAGTGTAGGGTGTGCAGTTGATAAATCCTACGCTACCTTTGTTTTCTGCCCAGATCTTGTGAGTCTCTAAAGTGGCGGGCAGTAACATAAAGAATCCTTTATGTGTGTGTCGTTTAGGACCAGTCAGGTCACAGAAAGGGGAACTTGCAGTTAGTGACCCTTCTTTGTCAAATTTAATAGTGATACTTAAACTGGACAACAGGTCCCTTCCCATAAGGGATACAGGACAAGAGGTCAACACAGCAAAAGACTGATCGCACAAATGTTGCCCCTCGGGAGTGGTTACAGGTAATGGTGGAGTGATGGGATGGGTAACAGGGGTCCCATTTATACCAATAGAGTTTACTTGCGAGGACATGAGGTTCTAGTGAGGGATATAATTGTAGGCGAGGACCAGGCTCTCCTGAGTCCATTTTTATAGTGACATAAGGTGGAGGGGGTTCAAAGGTAGGGGCGGATACATTTGTTTTAACTGCAGGAGTCTTTTTAGCATATTTCTTTCTATAATCTTTTAAACATTTGCTCCATGAGTGATAACAATCTTTCATGTATTGAGGGTCATTAGATTTACCCGGGGGGTAGGAATGCTTATGCGTCTGACAAATTTTGCTAACTTTCTTCCAATCTTCCTCTGAACAAGGACCTTGTGGTCCCGGATCATGAATACCTAACTGGTGGCATCTTTCCTGGACTTGAGCCCAGAAAGGTTCCACCTGTGGTCCAGGTAGATTGTTTTTAATATATTCATACGGGCATGGGATCCCTATGTCTGATCCTGGGGTGGCCGCAGAATTCCCCATCTAACAAAGTGGGCAGGGTATGCCTAGTATGTGGGCACAAGTGATAACAACCCGTTTGGGTAATCACTGCTTGGTCCGTCAAATCAGATGGACTAATGGGACTGTGAAGGTTTACCCTTAGTACTCGATTTATAGTTCCTTTCTTTGTGGCGGGATATATTCCTCTTACCCCTAATCTACAAGAATAGCCCCCCTGGTCTATTGGTTAATAGAACCCACCTATTTTCTTTTTTAAAAAACAGTAATCCTATAGTACAATGTGGACAAGATAGAGCTATGTCGCTACAATCAGGTTCTTCGTATTCCGAAGTCATTAAACTCTTATACTTTATACAACATACAATTCTTTAAAATTTTTAGGTACTTACGCTGTTCTGTGGAAAAAGAAGTCTCACATATACATATATATATATATCTTAAACAAAACTTTATACTTATTTCTATAGGTCTTATACTGTAAATCTTATGAACAGAATTATTTTAAATGATCATAATAAAACCATACATTTGTTCAATTTTATAGTGCACTTTTTGTTTCTCAAAAAACTTAATGGGCGTCCGCTCAACCAAACCTTTTATCACGGGCGTAATCTGCTACTTCCCGGTGATTAAAATAATAATCTCTTTTACAATAGTTTTTTTATAGTCAGACCAACCTAGTCAGACTCTCTTTAAATAGCCAAATAACCTACGTAACTACCTGCGTGTCCTTTTAACCTCCCGGGGGACCAGCCTAGTCCCCCGCGAAGGCACAACAACCTAACCTCCCGGGGGACCAGCCTAGTCCGCCGCGAAGGCACAATAACCCCTTTAAACTAAATTCGTGGCGATGATCTGGACAGCGTAAGCATTTTACACCTATTCACCTTAAAAGGTAAAAAGGGCAAAATCACTTACCTGTCACAAGATATCCCACTTCTGAACACCAGTTGTAAGGTACACGTCTTTCTTCTTGTATTCTAAATGCCTAGGCCAGAGATGGTAGGAGCGGAGGTCCCAGTTCACCGGTGGTTAACACACACACATACACGGGTTTGTAAGTGAAAGTGGTTACAAAGTTTAATAGACAATACGTTCCTCTTTTATGGGAAATGCAGAGGGAGGGGACAGCTCTCCCAAGAACCAATCAGACACATACACATATGCATACATTAACAACTTCTTGTCACGTGACAGTCTTCAGTTGAAATATGGAATATGGGGCAAAGGTCAGTCATGTGCTGGTGGTTAGTTTGCAACAGGAAATATAAGGCAAAGGTTAGAGTATGACAGTTAGTTCTGTTATCTGTACGCATCTGCTAAACTTGACCACAAGAAACTCCTAAGTCATTCCATATCCTCTGGTGAAGTACAGAGTTAGAAACCACATAACAGCTGCGTCCTGATGTCAACATACTGGTCAAAACCGTTTTTCTGCAGAATATACTTACAACAGTTTTGTTCAAAAGCTGAAAGTTAAGCATATTCATTTCAACCCCTATCAAAATGGTATATCATTATAAGTAGCCCCCTTATAGTGTTAAGCCTCGTACACACGATCGGATTGTTGGCAAACAAAACCGTGGACTTTTGTCCTAAGGGCGTTGGCCCAAACTTGTCTTGCATACACACGGCACACAATTGTTGGCCAACAAATACGAACATGGTGACATACTATGTTGTTTTTCAGCTCTTTAGCGCCACCCTTTGGGCTCCTTCTGCTAATTTCGTGTTTGTAGAAGTTTGGTGAGTGTTGATTTGCACTTTTCATTTCGCGCTTTTTATTTTGCACTTTTCATTTCGCACTTTTCATTTCACGCTTTTCACGTTTCAGTTCGTTTCTGAACGGCCGTTCGTCAACCAGACATGTTGCGGAATCAGAGGAGATAACGTGTTATTTATTATTGGCCTTGGAGTTATTGCTTTGACATTATTTTTTTGGCTGAATAATGATTTACTTTGGTATATTTTCTATATTTTTGGATGCATAGAATGCACCTTTTGGTTAAGTTCTATTGGCAGATAGCATGTCTAATTTTATTTGTTTTCTTTTTTTTTAATGCACAACAAAAAAATTGTGTAGAATAATACTTGGCTATGTATTTTACTTCAAATGACAGTTTGGGAGTAGGCAGTTACATTTAAAAAAATACAATGTAAAATTGACAAGGGACACCAACATACTGTAGTTGTATCTTTGATCTTAAAAACTAGGGGATAATGGTGTTGTGGTAACGTGCCCAAATAAAAATAAAAAAAACATAATAATATTATTCTTGATATCACTAGAAAAAAAGCCTTTGAAAATTTGTTTGCAATAACTCCCATCAGTATCACCAGCAAAGCAGCTTCATTATTATCCCATTAAAGAAGACGAGAATGTGCTCTGCATTTCGAGATTTCATAATTTGCCACGTCATGAATGTTAATTCTGCATTACGAGTGCTAGTTTAGAAGACTGCTGCTGGCTCGTCCTTGCTTTCGAGCATGCGTGTTTGTACTTTGGACTTTTGTCTGATGGACTTGTGTACAGGCATACCCCACTTTTAAGTACACAATGGGGTTTATTTACTAAAGCTGGAAAGTGCAAAATCAGGCTCACTTCTGCATAGAAACCAATGAGCTTCTAACCCCAGCTTGTTCAATTAAGCTTTGGTAATAAAACCTGGAAAATCATTGATTTCTATGCAGAAGTGAGCCTGATTTTGCACTTTCCAGCTTTAGTAAATAAACCCCATTGTGTACTTAAAAGTGGGGTATGCCTGTACACACGCTCGGAAAACCCAACAACAGACGTTTGTTTGTGGAAAATTTTAAAACCTGCTATCCAACATTTGTCCGCGGAAAATCGAGAACAATTGTCGGATGGAGCGTACACATGGTCGGATTTTCCTCCAACAGCCTGTCGTTGAACATTTCCTGTCGGACAATCGTGTACGCGGCTTAAGGGTAAATAGCTGTATGCAGTGTAAGTATAACAAGTTTGATCGCATGCTGTGCCTCTCTCGATACATGTGTAATGGGTTGCTTTGCTAATCGATCTGCTTTATTTCCTACTAGCAAAAGTGAGTCCATTCATTGAACAGGGTGAAGTTCAAAAACCCTTGTGCTAATAATAACTTTAGGTATAAATAAAGTCTAAAAAGGATCATTAAATGAATATCAAAGCATTAAAGCCCCATACACACGCTCGGATTATCCGAGGACCAGGTCCGTCGGATCATGTCCGTCATACTTTGTCCGATGTTGGTTTTGCGTACACACGGTCGGACAAAGTTGTCGGAAAATCTGATCATTCTGAACGTGGTGACGTTTGTTGCCGACGGGACTACGTAGAGGCTAGTAGCTAATAGCTTTGGTCTTGTAATGTGATCTGAGCATGCGTAGCACTTTGTCCATCGGAATTCGCTACACACGACGATCGGATTTGGTGTGATCGGACTTTGTTGTCAAAAAATCTATCCAGCAGGAGATAGGACTTTGTCCGTCGGACAATCCGATGGAAACTGTCCGATGGTGCCTACACACGGTCGGAATTTCCGACAACATTGTCTGATAGGACAGAATCCATCGGAAAATCCGACCGTGTGTATGGGGCTAAAGAGCAAAACTGTATGTAGCATGTTGCCATAAACATTCACATAGTTTGATTTCTCCCCTATGTGATAGCAAAAAAGTAAAGTAAAAAAATCATGAATGTGCCCAGGATCACACTATTGTGGTGCGGGACACCGCATGTAATTTGCACAGAAATCACAGCACAGTCCTATGCAAATTACATGCAGTGTTTCTGGAGTGCCATTTGAGACATCTTGCGGATGATCCTTTTTTTGTCCGCATCAGAATAGGATCGTTTGGGTGTTTTGCAAACTGATTGCGGGGTGTCGTTAACGTAACATTGTAACATACACTCTGCAATCGGTTTGCGTGGACGGGTTGCAATTTTAGATGCAGTGGCGAGTCCGCAGCCTTTGTGTATTTTTTACTGAAAATTTAGACTTGATAAACTGTTGCTCTGTTATTGTGTTACATACAAAAATGACCACCATCACTGGTTGTCACTGGCTTCAGCATTTTCTAAATCCCCCCCCCCCCCAGGAGCAAGCATGCAGCCAGTAAAGTCTGAGTGGAGTCTGATCTGCATTCTTGCACCAGGTCATAACCTGGAAAGTTATGACGGATTAGGTCAGCTTGAAAGTAAAGCAACAAATGTTTTCTTAAGTCAGCAATGTTAGCCTGTCTATTTCTCTCCAAAGCTTTTTTGTTCAAACTCTGATGATCGCTTTTGGGACAAATGAAGCATCTACATTCAATAGGAGTAAAGAATTAAACTGGAAAGTGTCTCCATTGTCTGATTCCCGTTTAATCTTATTTCATGCCAGTGCTGGAACATACTGTGCACATGCATATTTGTGTCCAGGCTTCTATCTAGGAACTGAAGCGGTTGAAGAATGTACGTGATAAAGGCGTGCTGTTTACATATGTTTGGGTGGATGCTTTGTATGTACTAATGATTGGAATTTTACATCTGCAAGTGTATTTTCTATCGCCACTTTGTAACATTAAATTAGTCGCTAGTCTTTTCTGATATCAGCGTTCATCCTTTTCTCAACCATCCATAGCCTGAGCTGTGATTGCTCAGAATCTCCAGCCTTGAATGACAGAGGTAATTTCAGTTGAGGTGTTTTTCTTTAAATTACATCGT
The DNA here is from genome assembly GCA_028564925.1 of Lithobates sylvaticus. Classification (NCBI taxonomy): domain Eukaryota; kingdom Metazoa; phylum Chordata; class Amphibia; order Anura; family Ranidae; genus Lithobates; species Lithobates sylvaticus. The sequence goes on along the minus strand of CM053029.1, from coordinate 330,045,690 downwards.
TGGTGCATTTTCTTCCTGGTAACAAGTCTCCCTTCATTGTTCTCCCCCAGCCAATCGGATGATAACAAGATGTAGCCTGTTATACACAACGGATTTCTTTCAGAATTGTCCTTATACATACATACAATATATTGAAAAGAATGAGGGACCTAGCGTGCATGTGTGATCGCATATGACGTCTATCTATCTTGCTACCAATTTTATTTTTTTTCTAAAGAAGGAATTGTGCAAGTACAAGGGTATTGTTTACAGGGATTTGGGTGCACACATGCTTATATACAGTTCAGTACAATATATATTTGTATATATATATATATATATATATATATATACATATATATATATATATATATATATATATATATATATATATATATATATATATATATATATATATATATATATAATATATTAATATAATATATATATATATATATATATATTCTTATGCAGGTCAATGAACTTTATAAGCTATATATGTTTTTTTTGTCCACTTACAGTATAATGTACAATGCAATGTGTGGGCTTCTACTGCTAACAAAGAAAGCTAAGTGTATCAGATGATACAAAAAAAACTAGCTATAGATATGAGCTGACAAGTGGGTATGTGTTACGTTACATACATCTGCACTATACATTGAAGAGGCATCACCTGCCCTAAACATCACTCTGTAGTAACCAACTTGACCAACTGAATTTTCTCCATTGGGGCAACCTGCTTTTGCCAAAGTAGCTTCATGACTGTTTGCTGCCTACATACAGTAGTTACATAGTTAGTCAGGTTAAAAAAAGACACACGTCCATCTAGTTCAACCAATAGAAAAAAATAAAGAAGAAAAACAAACTAATAGAAAACCTCCATATATACAACCCTATACCCACAGTTGATCCAGAGGGAGGAGTAACCCCAATAAAGCATGATCCAATTTGCTCTAGTGGGGAGGGGGAGAGACAATTGGATATTCCCTAGATATCCAGTTATATTTTGTACATTTAGGAATGCATCCAACTATTTCTTTAAAACAATCTATTGAGATGGCCAGAACTAGTTCTTGAGAAAGTCTGTTCCACATTTTCACAGGTGTTTCTTTTAAGAAGCCTTTTCGCATGTGGTGGTTACATTTCTTTTCCTCCAGACAGAGAGTAACACCTTGTCCTCTGTAATGACCTGAAAGTGAATAACTCTACATCAAGTTCACTATATGGACCACTTATGTATTTATTTGTGGTGATCATATCCCCCATTAATTTCCTTTTTTTAAGACAAAATTAATTCAGTTCAGCTAATCATTGGTCATAGCTGAGCTCCTATGTGCCTCTTATCAGTTTGGTTGCCCTTCTCTGCACTTTCTCCAGTTCCCCAATATCATTTTTGTGAACTGGTGCCCAAAACTGAACTGCATATTCTAGATGAGGTCTTACTAATGGTTTGCACAGGGGCAAAATGATGTCTCTTTTTCTGAAGTCTACAGTATATCTCTTTTAATACAAGAAAGGATTTTGCTGGCTTTAGAAACTGAAGCTTGTCATTGCATGCTATTATTAAGTCTATAATCTACAAGAACACCAAGATCCTTCTCAACCGCTGATTCCTCCAGCTGTTCTCCCCCTAGTATGTATGATGTGTGCATGTTTTAGCTCCAAAGTGCATACCTTTACATACCAATTAAACAGCGTATTGAGGTTGGCTTGTAAGTTGGAGACATCCTGTAAGTATTTTATTACACTGCATAGCTTGGTGTCATCTGCAAACACTAATGCCGCGTACACACGTTCGGACTTTGTCCGCCGGACCTAGTCCAGCGGACAAACCGCCGGACTTTCCAGCGGGGCTTCGCCGGACGTTCCGAGCATGTGACTTGCCCACACATGCCCGGACTTCTCCGGTGGACAATCCACGGGAAAAAGTCAGCGGGACTTTTGAAAATGAACGGACTTGCCCACACACGGAGCAGTCCGTTCATTTAGAATGTAACTGCAGGTAAACGGGGCTAGCGAAGGCAGTGAATGCCGCCGCGCTAGCCCCGTCACCTGGCATGGATTTAAAGGGCGTGGGGGTCCCCCCCAAATTCATCTCAGACCCCTATCCGAGCACGCAGCCCGGCAGGCCAGGAAAGGGGTGGGGACGAGCGTGGGGACGATGTACCCCTACCCATTCACCTAAGGTGTAAAGTGTAAAAAAAAAAAAAAACACACAATTTGTAAAAAAATATTTTATTGCACTGCTCCGCACGGCCCCCCTTTCCCCAGGGCACCCCCAATGTTGAGGGCACGCGGCCTGGTATGGTTCAGGAGGCGCTCGCTCGTCCCCACCCCTTTCCTGGCCTGCCGGGATGCGTGCTCGGATAATGGTCTGAGATGGATTTGGGGGGGACCCCCACACAGTTTTTTCGTCGTGGGGATTCCCTTTAAATCCATGCCAGGTGACGGGGCTAGCGCGGCGGCATTCACTGCCTTCGCTAGCTCCGTCTACCTGAAGTCACGTGCTAAATGAACGGACTTTCTGATGAGCGGCAAGTCCGTTCATTTCCAAAAGTCCGGCGGACTAGCATACTAACGGCGGGATTGTCCGCCGGACTGCCAAGTCCAGCGGATAATTTTAAAACAAAACTTAAAACCTAACTCGAGTCCAGCGGACAATCCCGCGGGAAAGTCCCTTCGTGTGTACGAGGCATAATGGTACTTTTAATCCCAGACCCTATATCATTTATAAATATATTAAAAAGTAAGGGTCCCAACACTGGACCTTGGGGTATACCACTGATAACCCTAGACCATTCAGAGTAAGAATCATTAACCACTACTCTCTGAAGAATGAATCTTATCTCAACTTCCTGTGTTGGGCAAATATAGTCATAATTGCCCACTTGTTGCCATGGTTCCTGTTTTGTCCTCCTTGGAGTTTTTTTTTTTTTACCTCTTGCTTAATGACAACTCAAAATTTTGGAAATTCTCCTGACTTTGTTTTGGTGAATGTCTTGATGAGGTGTCCCCTTACACATGTTAAAAATTACCTTTACGTACACTCAGGGCACAACAAAAAGTAACTTTGCATTGGGGCCCCCTGCACCACAAGGGTCAAATGCTTATTAAGTATAGGGGTATAGGAAGAGGCTGCATTACTTAACCTGACTCCCTGCTTTGGCACTCTTTTCCCAGAAGCTTCCACTGTGGGCGGCCCCTCGACATCATCATGTACAGTGCAGGGTTATTAACCCTGTATTGTATGTGGTGGGGGTCAGTGTGCAACCGTAGCCAGGAACAGCTTGGAGAGGAAGCTGTGGGTGAACATTGGAGGGACCTTGTTGGAGCAAAGAAAATGATAAGTTATACTGCCTCTTCTGTAACCCCCTGGACCTAATGAGCATTTAACCATTGCAGTGTGGAGGCGTGTGTTTGGGGGGGGCACTGCAAGGTTGTTTTTTTGTTGTTTCCGGAGTTGAACTTTATGTTTGTGATCATTTTGAGTACAAAATTATGATAAGGTAAAATGCCAATCTCTGGTGTCTTAGAGCAGTGTTTCTCAACTCCAGTCCTCAAGGCACACAAACAGGTCATGTTTTCAGGATTTCCCTCAGATGAAAACGGCTGTGGTAATTACTAAGGCAGTGAATCTGATAAAATCCCCTGTGCAAAATAATGGAAATCCTGAAATCATGACCTGTAGGTTCGCCTTGAGGACTGGAGTTGAGAAACACTGTCTTAGAGAATTGCCCTATGTGTAGTCACCCAGGACAACCAATAGGACTCCCATAGAAGAGACTGAGCCATGTGGAATTATTTCATTGCTTGCTATTTGCATTGCAAAAATGTTCCATTATTAGTGTAATAGTCCTATGTAGCTATTGGAATAATAATCGTTGGGGTAATTATTGTGCTGATGTCTTCCATTCATTTTATGCCAGCACCAGCTTATGTCTCGAGTATATGTGAGCCAAGCAGCATAGATAATTTTTTGCTGTAAAATATTTGATGTATGTGACATGATAACAGCTTAGATCAAATGCAGTTATGAGACAGAAAATAACAAGTACAGGAATCAGATCGTCGGAGCATATTTGAACATCATCCAAATGTCAACTTAAAACCGTTTTGAGGTTTGCAGCCCATATTTGCAAGCTGTCTTGTGAAGGTGCAGCATATGGACTTGTAAGGAATGAAGAAAGGCAACCAGCAAGTCACATCATGACCTCAGCTGACTTCTGCCGTCTCCAATTTTCTTGGCAAATCCTAATCTTTTTCTGCACCAGCAGCCATCACTCAAGCTGTATATTACAGTTGTCATGGTGATTCTGCATTTTAATCACTGGTCTCCTCTGGATTTGTAATACATATATGCATAGAACACACATACATTTCAAAATGCTGTTTTTTGCTGGCAGTATGCACAAACTATGTCATGAATGGTTTTATTACTCATTTAATACTTAGTGAATTCTGATTGGATGTTATTGGTTACTGCATTTAAGTTACAAGGAAACAGTTAATAACACCGTTCATATACGTATAGATGAACAATTTTAACCTGCATTAGGATTTGCAATTGTACTTTTGGTCCAGGCACATCTACAAAATGACATAGCCAAAGCTAATAACTTAATTTTGTTCTTTCGCACCTAAGCAAAAAGGTTTGGTAACAAACCTATTGCCAACTTGGCATTGAACAGAAGAAGTTTTACACTGATGAGGTCATCACTCTGCTCTCTCCTCCTTCAAGAATGACTGACAGTACCACGTATATGAGCAGAGCCGTAATTTGTTCAGAATGTTGTCGCTCCCCATACCAGAGGAGTTTGTTTATATACTACTATCGTGGTTTTGCGTTTGAAAAAAAAAAATATATATATATATATATATTTATTTATTTATTAAGCACATAACTAAGTTAAATACAATTGTTATATCTTTTGGAGTTTAGCTTTAAGAACTAGAGCGTATTAGGAATTCTAGTTAAAAAGCCTGTATACCAGAGTCCTCCCATTTGATGCTGTCTGCATTGTTTGAGAAGCAGCACCACTTGGCAAGGCCAGTAGCTGAACACAGTTATCTATTTAGTTATCGGTAAGGGTGGCATTTTGAATACCACTGTATTGATTACATTTTTCCTAATAACCACCAATGTAAGGTACACTTTTCCCATTGACCCGTGATGAACTGGTTTTAGTAAGGATTCCTCTACACCCAAAAGTTATTGTAGGGGTTCTTCTGAACTAAAAAGGTTAAGAAAGGTGGTGTTAGAGTGTGTTAATGCCATTTTACGTCTCTATTTGTATGCATGTAGCCAGCCTTATACCATGCTTATAGTGTCTTTTTGCCCTGGCTAAGCAGAATCCAATATGATTCCAATAAATATTATATTCTGTTAAAAGAGAAGTGTGAGGTTTCAAAATAACAAGACACACAGGCTCACCTAGGTGGATTCAGCATCGGTCCAGTGTTCATCTGTCCCCTGCTGCCTCTACAAGGAGAACTGAGTGATCAAAGACCACTGATCGCTTAGTTCCCAATCTTCAGTGAGACAGTGGCTCTCACTGGAGCACCAGGTTGTGGAGGGTGATGGGAGCCGCTGGTTCAGGCTCCCAACAGCGTGCTGAGAGGCTAAGCAAGCAGCCTGTTCAGGCATCTGAGTGGAGCCTGACAATAAATCAGGATCCCTCCAGAGCCTGGAAGGGTTGAGTGACATCAGCCGACAGCAGACTTTAGCCTGCTGTCAGCTGAATCTGGGTCACAGGAGTGTTGATTGAAGTGTACTCCTGTGACCCACAGGAGAAGAAGGGCCAAAACAGCTTTGGCCCTACATCTTCTTTAATACAGTGCAGCTATGCTTTTTATTCATAGAATGTTTTTTGGACTGTGGATGCTGTATGACAAGATAGGTTCCTGTTAAAGGCATCATTTATACATTAGAGAATTCACCATGATCACTTGCTCTCAATTTTAATTTGTTTAACTGTACTTTTCACCATTTTGAACTTCACACCAACAAAAAAAAGTTTGAGGCAAAAAGCAATTAAACAGAGTGGTTATTGTGCTGATCTTTTAAATAAATGTTAATAATAAAAACATTCAGTTAAATCTGCTTCTGTTTCATCTACAAAGGACATTCATACTCAGAAGCCAGACAAATCCACCGAGTCCACAGCAGTATCCCAAGGGAGTGCTTAACTGGGAATATTTACTACAGACGAAGACTGTATGAACCAGGTGCTTTGTACTTGTCTGTGAATGATAATACTCTATGAAGTATTATACATATACTAGAGCTGCACGATTCTTGCCAAAATGAGAATCACAATTTTTTTTGCTTAGAATAAAAAGATCATGATTCTCGCGACTTAAAATCTTTCACATTATACCAAAAAAAATTGGGCTAACTTTGCAGGGTAGTTTTTTTTTAAATTCATTAAAGTGTAATTTAAAGTTTCACAAAAAATTGCATTTGAACGACTGCTGCGCAAATACAGTGTGTCATAAAATATTGCAACAACCACCATTTTATTCTCTAGGGACTCTACTAAAAAAAAAAAATATATATATATACAGTGCCTTGCGAAAGTATTTGGCCCCCTTGAACTTTTCAACCTTTTGCCACATTTCAGGCTTCAAACATAAAGATATAAAATTTTAATTTTTGGTGAAGAATCACCAACAAGTGGGACACAATTGTTTCATAGTTTCATAGTTAGTAAGGTTGAATAAAGACATCAGTCCATCCAGTTCAACCTGAGTGTCTACAATTGCCCCTATCCCTGTACATTCTACACTCACATCGGTCCCTACCCTCAAGGAGCCCACAATCCAAGTTCCCCATTCATATACTAGGGCCAATTTTTGGACAGAAGCCAATTAACCTACCTACATGTCTTTGGATTGTGGGAGGAAACCGGAGTACCCGGAGGAAACCCACTCGGGCACAGGGAGAACATGCAAACTCCAGGCAGGTAGTGTCGTGGTTGGGATTTGAACCAGCGACCCTTCTTACTGCTAGGTGAGAGTGCTAACCACTACACCACTGTGCCGTCGTACACAGTGGTGTAGTGGTTGTGAAGTGGAACAAAATCTATTGGATATTTTAAACTTTTTTAGCAAATAAAAAACTGAAAAATGGTGCGTGCAAAATTATTCGGCCCCTTTACTTTCAGTGCAGCAAACTCACTCCAGAAGTTCAGCGAGGATCTCTGAATGATCCAATGTTGTCCTAAATGACTGATGGTGATAAATAGAATCCACCTGTGTGTAATCAAGTCTCTGTATAAATGCACCTGCTCTGTGATAGTCTCAGGGTTCTGTTGAAAGCGCAGAGAGCATCATGAAGACCAAGGAACACACCAGGCAGGTCCGTAATACTGTTGTGGAGAAGTTTAAAGCCGGATTTGGATACAAAAAGATTTCCCAAGCTTTAAACATCCCAAGGAGCACTGTGCAAGCGATCATTTTGAAATGGAAGGAGTATCAGACCACTGCAAATCTACCAAGACCTGGCTGTCCCTCTAAACTTTCAGCTCAGACAAGGAGATGACTGATCAGAGATGCAGCCAAGAGGCCCATGATCACTCTGGATGAACTGCAGAGAACTACAGCTGAGGTGGGAGAGTCTGTCCATAGGACAACAATCAGTCGTACACTGCACAAATCTGCCCTTTATGGAAGAGTGGCAAGAAGAAAGCCATTTCTCAAAGATATCCATAAAAAGTCTCATCTAAAGTTTGCCACAAGCCACCTGGGAGACACACCAAACATGTGGAAGAAGGTGCTCTGGTCCGATGAAACCAAAATCAAACTATTTGGCCACAATGCAAAACGATATGTTTGGCGTAAAAGCAACACAGCTCATCACCCTCAACACACCATCCCCACTGTCAAACATGGTGGTGGCAGCATCATGGTTTGGGCCTGCTATTCTTCAGCAGGGACAGGGAAGATGGTTAAAATTGAGGGGAAGATGGATGCAGCCAAATACAGGACCATTCTGGATGAAAACCTGTTGGAGTCTGCAAAAGACCTGAAACTGGGACGGAGATTTATCTTCCAACAAGACAATGATCCCAAACATACAGCAAAATCTACAAAGGAATGGTTCACAAATAAACGTATCTAGGTTTTAGAATGGCCAAGTCAAAGTCCAGACCTGAATCCAATCGAGAATCTGTGGAAAGAGCTGAAAACTGCTGTTCACAAACGCTCTCCATCCAACCTCACTGAGCTCGAGCTGTTTTGCAAGGAAGAATGGGCAAGAATGTGCAAAACTGATAGAGACATACCCCAAGCGACTTGCAGCTGTAATCGCAGCAAAAGGTGGCTCTACAAAGTATTAACGCAAGGGGGCCGAATAATTTTGCACGCCCCACTTTTCATTTTTTTTTTAGTTAAAAAAGTTTCAAAAATCCAATAGATTTCGTTCTACTTCACAATCGTGTCCCACTTGTTGGTGATTCTTCACCAAAAATGTTAATTTTATATCTTTATGTTTGAAGCCTGAAATGTGGCAAAAGGTTGAAAAGTTCAAGGGGGCCGAATACTTTCGCAAGGCACTGTATATATATATAATGTTTGGGGGTTCTAAGTAATTTTCTAGCAAACAAATAATTTTAACTTGAAACCAACAAATGTCAGAAAAAGGTTTAGTGTTTAAGTGATTAAACTTCCCTCATTTACCCAAGTGTATTCCTTTGATCTAAAGGACAAATCGTTACAATGTTTATACTTAAGTTCTACTGCTAAAGAATGTTGTGATTCTTGGCAGACTGGCCGTTTTTTTTTTTTTTTTTCCTTTCTTTTGACTGCTGTCGGCTTCAGCAGAGCAGGGAGAATTCTCTGCATAGAAAGAATTGGGAAATACGTTGTCAAGATCGCAAGGGGAAAAAATCGCGATAACGATTCTTAACGATTAATCGTGCAGCTCTAACATATACTTTGTTGTTTTAGAGTACAATAAAACAGATAGATGTGGAAGTTAAAGTGGATGTAAACCCAAATTTTTTTTTTTTCATTTTTTTATGTCATAATGTAGAGTATAATATTTCCTATCATTTGAGCCCAGTCTTGCCACAAAGAGTTAATCCAGCTCTGAGCAATCCTCTTTTATTGTTCAGTGAGATAAATCTTGACAAACAGAGAAAAACTTTGTCAAATCCTCCCCCTTGCTGTGAGTGACAGGGGATTTACATATCTTGTGCACTAGCCTAAGACCCCTTTTCACCCTGGGGCATTTTTCAGGCGTTTTTCAGGCGCTTTAGCATTAAAAAAAGCGCCTGTAAAGTGCTTGAAAGAAGCCTTATCTGCAATCCCAATGTGAAAGCCCAAGTGCTTTAGGAGCCCTTTCACACTCCCAGCGCCCGAAAAACGCTCGTAAAGCACCACTTAAACTAGCAGCACTTTACCAGCGTTTTTCGAGCGCTAGTGGGGCGCTTTTAACCCCTGCTAGTGGCCAAATAAAGGGTTAAAAGCACCCACAAAGCGATGATGCCAAAAGCGCTTTGCAAACGCTTTTCAGGCGCTTTGCAGGCGCTTCCCATTGATTTCAATGGGAAGGGGCGCTTTAGGAGCAGTGTATTCACCGCTCCAAAAGCGCTGCAAAGAAGCTGCTTGCAGGACTTTTTTTGACGCCCTGCAAGCGCAGAGCCTCAGTGTGAAAGCACTCGGACTTTCACATTGGGATTGCAGTTGCGGCTTCTTTCAGGCGCTTTACAGGCGCTTATTTTAACGCTAAAGCGACTGAAAAACTCCATAGTGTGAAAGGGGTCTCAGTGTGAAAGCACTCGGGATTTCACATTGGGATTGCAGATGAAGCTTCTTTCAGGCGCTTTACAGGCGCTTTTTTTAACGCTAAAGCGCCTGAAAAACACCTGAAAAACGCCCCAGTGTGAAAGGGGTCTAAGAGACATGCATTATTTTTTAATTCCCTCCCACTCCTTTCTTCTCCAGCTCTGCCAGGATTGGATGTTCCACACCTCAGCATAATTGGGCATGCTGAAGTCGTGTGGGGACTTTCCTGTCTTTTCACTGGATGTTAGAGATCATAGCAGAAGTTCAGTGTAAGAAATACACAGGAGAAAATGCATATTGATAAGGGGAGTGTAGAGGTGGGCAGGGAGTCTACTGACATCACGACTTCACCCACGAGCTCCAGACAACAGACCCACCCACAGAATCTGCAGTTTTTCGGGTCTCATAACAGACAGAGGGGTGACATTTGACAGGTAAAGATACATGCAGGAGGCATGTATATCCTTATAGATAACCCCTATGGCAGTAGTTTAGAAAGGATGACATTGGGTTTACATCCACTTTAAGCACAGTGGGGTTGATTTACTAAAACCGGAGAGTCCCAATTCTGGTGCATCTGCACAGCAACCAATCGGCTTCCAGGTTTTATTGTAAAAGCTTAATTGAACAAGCTGAAGTTGGAAGCTGATTGGCTACCAGATTTTGCACTCTCCAGTTTTAGTAAACCAACCCTATATTGTCTGTATTGCCTATCACTGTAGTAGCTTTTAGCTTTCTGTGTCAGGTTAGAAAATAACGTAAGATATCTGCATAGCAGTAATTGGTCTTAAAACGTGAGGCAGCCCTTGGCATTCACCATGACAATTGTGAATGTGGATAAAATATGTGCTATGAGAGGGTCTGGCTAGGTAGAACCTGAATTCAGTTCCCGATTAAACTCTGTGGAGGCCCCTAGACAGTTGAAACCTTGGGGCCCCCCTTGCAGATTTCTGGAGGTTTCTAGTGCATATGCTCCAGATGTTTTGGAACTACATTTCCCATGATGCTCAACTACACTGCAGGGTGCATGAGCATCATGGGAAATGTGGTTCCAAAACATCTGGGATGCCATCACTGCTCTAGTGGGATAACGTTGAACTAAGTAGTGTACATGTTAGCTACTAGATGGAGATGACCAACGCTCCTGTACATCACATGTACATATAGGTTTCACCAATTTTTTTTACAAACTGACAGCTGAAAGAAGATGAGCTTTTAAGAGACAAACTGTAATGTTAAACTGATGTATATGGTTTATGTACTTTAAAGCGGTAGTAAGGCGCCATGCTTTTTTAAAAAAAAAACCTGCAAGGTAAAGTTATAATGTGCTAGTATGAATCGCATGCTAACACATTATGTAAAACTTACCTTAACCGCTTGCAGACCAGCCGCCGTCATTATAATGCGGCAGGTTGGCTCCCCTGCGCGAATCACCATAAGTGTACATGAGCCGCTTTAAGAGCGATAGAGGGCGCGGGCAGCCGCAATGTCCACCTGCAATCGCTCCTCAGAATGCCAGAACTGGGATTTATGTATGTAAACAAACAGATCTCTGTTCTGACAGAGGAGTGGAGAGAGATCTGCTGTTTATAGTGATCAGGAACAGCGATCTCTCCCCTCCTCCAGTCAGTACACTGCCCCCACATTTAGAAACCCCTCCCTAGGGAACACTTAACCCCTTGATCGCCCCCTAGTGTTAACCCCTTCCCTGCCAGTGACATTTATACAGTAATCAGTGGCTATTTTTAGCTCTGATCGCTGTATACATGTCAATGGTCCCAAAAAAGTGTCAAAACATCTGCCACCGCATTGTCACAGTCCCACTAAAAATTGCAGATCGCCACCAGTACTATAAAAAAATAAAAAAAATAATAAAAATGCCATAAATCTATCCCCTATTTTGTAGACACTATAACTTTTGCGCAAATCTATATACGCTTATTGCTATTTTTTTTAACCAAAAATATGTAAAAGACTACATATTGACCTAAACTGATAAAGACATTTTTTATTTTATTTTTTGTTTTTGGATATTTATTATAGCAAAAAGTTTCAAAAATTGTCTCTCTCTTTCTTTTTCTTTATGGCACAAAAAATAAAAAACGCAGAGGTGATTAAATACCACCAAAAGAAAGCTCTATTTGTGGGGGAAAAAAAGCACATACATTTTGTTTGAGTAGAACTAGGCACGACCACGCAATTGTCAGTTAAAGCGATGCAGTGTCGTATCGCAAAAAATTGTCCTCGTCATTAAGGGGGCATATCCTTCCGGTCCTTAAGTGGTTAAAGGGAAGCCCTTCAGCATTGCGCTGTCACCGCTGACAGGACTTCCATCTTCACCTGGTCTTCCTGTCGGGTTGGCTGGCTCCAGTGCTTTGATTAGACCAACCGCAATGACATCACTCCCACGCATGTATGCAGGAGCCGCTGCTCACGGCACAGGACTCTGAAGGAATGGCACGAGCATACTGTTCCTTCAGAGCGCATGCACTGGTGACATCACTGGCCCATTCACAAGTAAATATCTCCTAAATGGTGCACGTTATTATAGACTTACCTATAGGTAAAGATAAACCATGGGACACTCCCACATTAAGTTGTTATTGAGTACATTACATTAACCTCCCTGGCGGTATGATTCTGTCTGGAATTTTGTACCAAAAGCGGTACAATTATTTTGCATGGAAATTTGGCGTTTTTATATTGTAGGCTGCAATTCTTATGAATAACTCACTTAAATCGGTCCAAACCAGAGTGTAGTAGACATCCCGGGTATGATAAAGTTTGAAACACAAAATCATAAATTATAATATAATAAAAATATATATAAAAATTATTCAATAATGTAATCAAATCAAAAACACTGAAATTTGCTCAGTTGCAGAATAGTCGCTGTCATAAAATGTAGTGTTTGATGATGAATTGTGATTCTAATTTATTATCAGTGTTTTCTAGCTGGTCTAAAACCACTTTTGACATAAAGGGACACTTTTTGGTTGCTATGGAGAATCTCCAAATTCCAGGCAGAAAAAAACTATTTATTATATAAAATGACATGCAGGGCACTGGGCAGACCACTAGGGACAAAGGGGATGTGTATTTTTTTTATACAGTACTGTAATCTGTAAGATTACAGTACTGTATGTGTATTGTGTTTTTTTACTTTTTTGAATTTGGTGCCGATCTCCGCTCCCGTGTGTCGTAACGTCGCAGGGAACGGAGATCAGCGGCACTCGGGCACTGTGTGAATCGAGCGAGCAGACGGCTCACACACACAGCGGGGAGACATCGCAGGATCCAGGGGACAAGGTAAATAACTTCCCCCTGTATCCTGCAATGCAAGCCCGAGTCTGGCTCGGGGTTACCGCTTTTGGTACTGAAGTTCCCGCCCCGAGCCAGACTCGGGAATACCGCCAGGGGGGTTAATACAGTATTTTCTCTATGGAGTCTTTAATGTAACGTTTTTCTTTCTTTGAGTTGATTCATTTTTTCTATCTTTTTTAAACAATTTAAGAAAGTTTCATTGTAATTTTCTTTCAAGTTCAAATCAATATTATTTTGATCTGTTGTCCTGGGGAACTTAAACAGCCTGGGGCCCCATAGGCCAGTACCTACTCTGCCTATTTGGTAATCCGGCACTGCCTGAATTCTAGACTTACATTTTTTTGACAAGGTATGCCATTAATTTTATCCATTTTTTTATAACATTTCCTATCTTATAATATTGTGCCAGAAACGAGGGAGACTTAATTTTAAGCACTGTATTATCTACTTGATTGATTCCATGAATCATGTTAAACATTCTGTAACAGGTTGCTGCCTCCACTTTGCAGCATCCCATCTTGTCTGAGTGTCGACTGATGTGGATAATAGTTTCTGAAAATGCTTGTTTCATGGCTGTAATGCAGTTCTCCTGGCTTCAGTACATGCTGTGTCACTGATTCCTAAAATGCCTGGAAAAGTGGGAAAGAATTATGTCTATAACATTAGAAGCACATCTGGTCACTACGAGCCCCTAGGAGGCATGATGCACAGTTTAGAGCAGCCTTTATTAACCAGGGTTCCTCCAGAGGAACCTAGGCTTTCCTTGAGCAAGTAGCAATTTCTTCCTCTCAGATGAGTTTCCACCTACATCAATGATTCTTTATATCTATCTTTAAAGAGGGGTACTCTTTCCAGTGATCACAAATGTAAGGAGAAAGCCACACATATAAGGAGCATCCATCACAGTAATGTACAGTGAGCTGTACATATAGTAATTATTAGCAGGGGTTCACTGAGACAAGAACGTTTTTTCAAGGGTTCCTTGATTTAAAAAGGCTGATCTAGAGCTTACCAAACATACTAGTGATATTTAATGGCTATACTGCCAACAAACTGTATGAACGCTTGCTTTGAATCCATCAACACTGTCCAGCAACACCTCTAGGCAGTACAAGCACTCTGCGCTGCTGTTCCAGGGGAAGTAAGATCAGTTAAAGTGAACTTGAACATTCAATCATGTGCAGGAATACGTAAAAATAAGTTTCTCTTGCCTGTTATTAGATGTTTGGAAGTGAGTGTTATTGCCAGTAGAAGTTGGAAGCTGCTTCTCCCACAGCCGTTAACACTCCTTACAATGTCACCCTTTGAGAGGAAAAATGGTTCTTTATGTTGAACTCTATGCAAAGTCATTCACTTTCAGGTCGTTACATGGGGCAAGGGGTACTCTTTACGACTGAAGGAAAAGAGACTTAACTACTTGCCTACTGGGTACTTTTAGCCCCTTCTTGTCCAGGCCACTTTTCAGTTTTCAGCGCTGTCGCACTTTGAATGACAATTGCGCGTTTATGCAGCACTGTACCCAAGTTTTTATCATCATCAATCCATCTAACAGAAGCACAGACCGCAATAAAAACCCGACAGGTGTGCTTATCTCCCTCCACTCCATCCAAAACTTAAAAGAAAGCTTTGCCTTTAGATATACTTTAATCTATTAATTTTTTTGGTTGAACTAAATGGACTTGTGTCTCTTTTCGACCCCACTAACTATGTACCGATCTAACTATAAAATGTTCCTTTGAACTTACTTAAAAATGTGTCTAGTCAATTCCCTCATCCCCTCTCCTGCCACGTCATAGCCCTCTGCTCATTTAGGAGTGCCTAATTACTCTGTGTACTGCCCAAGGTCCTCCAATCCTCCCTTCACCTCCCTACATAACCTTTTATGTAGCTGCCGGGGGAGGAGCAAAGGGAATGACCATACAACGTGAGTAACAACTCTGAGTCTGCTGGGACTGCTGACAACACATCTATGATGACAGTGACCGGCAGCAATCTCATGACTTTTGAATGTCTAAACAATGGAGGTTTATACAGGTTAACCTCTTGGCTGCAACCGCATATTTACCTTTTGGCTCTTGGCTGCAACCGCATATTTACCTCATGGCTGCAACCGCATATTTACGTGCATTAGTGCAAATACAGCTGTGCCAAGAGCACATGCCCTGCACAGTTACCAACAGCTAACAGCCAATCATGGTGGTCACATGATCATAAACCCCACCCCGACTCCCGGGAGGCGTCGGCTCCAAGGAGTTAAAAAGAGTATTTAATATAGTATATGCACATATAATCATATGAGAAGCTTTATGTTGAAATGTATGGTCTGGCAAGAGAGTCTGTTTGAGAAATGAACATAAACAGTTGGTTGGAAAAGCTATTGAGATATTACTAAATGTGTGTTACACTTTTATACAGCCTTGTCCAGATAAAGGTTCCTCTAATCCCATGAACATCTAATTTGATAATGGTCCTTGCTTCCTGTCCTGAATGGTTTTATTGCTTTCTTCTAGGAAAGAGAGTGCCCAAACAGTGCACCAGCTTCCAAGAAATGGCCACAGGAACCCAAAAAAGCAAACATTTCCTGTGCTCCCTTTAGTGCCTCCAACTGTCACTAAAGTTAGTATTTTCTTCTTGGAAGAATCTCTGCAAAAAATGCATTAAATAGCAGTCTTTCTAGGGTAAAGTACTGTATTTCTCTTTAAACAAGGACTCTACTAAGCACTACTTACATCTTAACTGACCACAAAACATAACCCCAGTGCAATTTTATAAGAAAAACCATATCCCTTTTGTGGGGATAAGCTCACTGTCGGTGTCACCACAGATATGGTACATGTAAAAGGACATGTTGCCACACTTCCTTCTCAACATATCCTAGTATTCGAAGACAGGAAAGGCATGCCCCCAACAGATAATAAAGCAGCGTGGGCATGAATAGCAAATTCATCCTGGTGCCCAGTTTAGGAGATAAGCTAATCATATTAGCTTTGGACAACTGATGTCCAAAGCTAATAGCTCTGCCACCTTAAAAAAATTAGTAACATTTTGTGTGTGATATAATGGATCTAAATGAAACCGCCATTAAAAATATGTTCACACTAAAGTTGTTCTTTCAGTTGAAGTGGAACTTTAGCCAATTATTTATTTCTAGAGCGTACTACTACTATTCCTAATAATAATAAGGATTTTAACACTAACTGCAACCCCATCACGAGATTTCTTTTTTCCTGTCCCATTGATGGTGGTCACCAGAAAGCTCCCCAACAGAGACACAATGAAAAAACCTGTCAGACCTTTCCACGCTTTATCCAAGCCTTAAAAAATGTTTTGGCTGGAGGTCCACTTTTATTACCACTTTGTCTGAAAAAATAAATTTTTGTTGTGCACAAACTAAGAATTTATAATTTGTTTGTGAAGACAAGAGGAAAAGTAATGGCTAGCCATGATGGCACGAACAATGAAATATGCTTCTTGTAGTATAAGCCAGTCAGATACACTATGAACAGTGACCATTTTAGACATCTTCCTGTTTTTAGACACAATTAAATATTTCCTCTGTAAGCGATTCAGGCAATTTTCATTACAGAAAAAGGTCTCATAAATAAGGTCTGTCACCAGCACTTGTTCTGGCAGTCAAGCAAGGAACTCTGGAAAGGCAAGAGAAATACTGCTTAACTTTTCATAGAAAATGTATGAACAATCCAGTTCCCAAAGGTACTCACATGTTTTATAAGGTTCTCAATCTTTAGATAACTTCAATGGGTTGGATCAGAAACACTTTCCTGTATCATTTGGTTAATAGACAGAGCTAAGAAAAATTGGATCAAATGTTAGATTTCACTTTTTTGCTGGCATGAGGAAAGTGATATGTGAGATTTGGATGGAGTTCTGTGTGCAACTACTCAATATTTTTCTCATTCATTACATTAAAGAGTAGTTCCACCCATAAAAATTATTTTTCATTACTGTGCAGCAAATAATATAACAGATACCATTTGGAGAAAATATTTTCTTTTTACTTACCTTTTAATCCCTGTTGCTATGTGGTCCCTTCAAATCTTCCCCTTCCTCACCGCGGATCCTGATGTCACTTCCCTTGGCTCCTCTGCTCGCTACTGCTCCTGGGAGATGTGTGTCATCATTTCCCAGGAGTCAGTGGGCAGCGCTGAGGGCTTCGTTGCCATCACAACGGGGCGGGCACTTCCGACAACAGCGCCTGTTGTGATGGCAACGTGAAAAGTTTCCGGCGCTGCAAGCCTGTCATACTGCGTGAGAACAGGCGGTGCATGCTGGTCACTCAGCTGCACCGTATCCCGGAACATTATGCTTGTGGGCTTCACATGCCCACAAGCAATATGGAAAATGCCAGGACAGCATAATCTAAGTTTCTTAGTGATATAAAAGCGGACATCGAGCGGTGAAATTTTATAAACAAGTGAGTGGTATATGTCTATGTCATGACCTTAAGATATGCATAAATAAAAAATTATAACATGTCGTTGGAACCCTGCTTTAATTGGGTTTCTAGGTGAGTTCAGGGAGATCTAAAAAGCCAGTTGGTGATCCGATCGGCAGAGGCGCCCGTTGTCATCTATTTAAGAATAGGTCGGAGTCTTCTGGTTTATTAAACATCAAGTTGCTTTTTTCACTTTTTATGGTGAAAAAAAGGAACTCGATGTTCACTAAACCAGTTTAATTCCATCTATTCATAAATAGAAGACTACAGGTGCCTCAGCCGATCAGGTTACTTAGGGGCTTTTTTAGATGTCCCTGAGCACTCCTAGTTCCCAACACTCTCCTGGAACCCTGAGGAGCCAAGATCAGGATCTAGCATCTACAGCGATCACTTTCAACCTATATGGAGATAGGATTTTCTCCACCTGCACATACGGAAGGTTGCGTGTCACTGCCCCAAAAGGTGATCGCAGCCTCAGCAGATGTAAGTTATTTTTCTTTTTTTCCTCATGAATTTACCTTTTTAGATAATTATTATTCCTGAGTCAACCAACTAACTACACTATATGGGCTCCCTTATTTCGTTGGACACCTCTACCTGCCACAGCGACTGCCATCCAGCCCCTAGGGGACTGAACCACTCAGACGTTTGCAGACCACCGCATCCCATATCTCATTAATTGGGTTTACTGCTGTTTTCTTCTACCTCCTCTTTGTACTTCTGCACATATTTTATAATCTTATAGAGAGTTTTTTTTATGCATTGCACTGATGCATTACATAATTTTCTAGACAGTTCTAGGCTTTACTAATAGGCATGCTTTTCATATGAGCATACTCCCCTACCTTCTTTGGCCTGAATAGTCTTCTCTGGCATGGGCTGTACCTGCTCAGTAACTATTGTTAGACTTGAATGTTCCTACACTAAAGACATTGGAATTACAGCACCATTTAAAGTGATACTAAACACAAAGTTTAAATTGACATTGGGGGTTATTTACGAAAGGCAAATCCACTTTGTACTACAAGTGCACTTTCAAGTGCAGTCGCTGTAGATCTGAGGGGGACATGCAAGGGAAATAAAAAACAGCATTTTAGCTTGCGCATGATTGGATGATAAAATCAGCAGAGCTTCCCCTCCGTTCAGATCTTCCCCTCAGATCCACAGTGACCGCACTTCCAAGTGCACTTGTAGTGCAAAGTGGATTTGCCTTTCGTAAATAACCTCCATTATCTCTTTATCTCTTCTCTTTATGCATATGGATGCTGCCCCTTTATATGTTTTAATAAAAAAAGTACCTTCTTTCAATATACAGATGCAGGGAAACATCAGCGGGAGAAGCTTCTAGACCTCTGCTGTTGGTCAAAAAATAAAAAATACAACCTTCAGAATACAGAAAAAAAATACATTATTATCAAATAAATGTTTTAAACCATTATACCGTATGTATTTGAACTCAAAACTTTATTCTTTTTGTGCAAAAACATGTTGTGGACTATCTAGGGTGAAGTCCTGACAATCACAGGAGGAGGAAGGCTATCATTTATCTAGTATATAGTATATATACACCCACATATAAACCTCTATAGTCATGTGGATTGTACAGAGAAGAATAAAGAGGACATTAACAGCTTAGAAGAGAGCTAAAACTGGAGCATGCTCAGTAGATGTGGCAACAGCTTGTCTAAAAAGTCTCAGGCTGCAGCAGGGACGCAGACAAGGAGGGAGGGACAGTGAACAGCAGGATCAATCAGGTTTATTGCAGAATACAGAAAACGAATTCCACAGTGACTGAGTGAGTATGAACAGTATGTAATGCAGTATGAACTGTCAGTTTTTGATGATGTGGATTTAAAGACACATTGGGGTTGATTTACTAAAACTGGAGCACTCAGAATCTGGTGTAGCTGTTCATGGTAGCCAATCAGCTTCTAACTTCAGTTTGTTCAATTAAGCTTTGACAATAAAACTTGGAAGCTGATTGGTTTCTATGCAGAGCTGCACCAGACTTTGCACTCTCCACTTTTAGTAAATAACTCTCTTTAAACGGGTTGTAAACCCTTGTGTTTTTTCACCTTAATGCATACTATGCATTAAGGTGAAAAAACACCTGGCAGTCACTGGCCCCCCAGCCCCCTCATTTTACTTACCTGAGCCCTGGAATTTCACCTGGCGGAGCCGCACTCTTCCTTTGCCTGGGGTTCTTGGCTCTTGATAGATGATGGATAGATTGATAGCAGCGCAGCCATTGCCTCCCGCTGCTGTCAATCAAATCCAATAACGCGGGTGCCAGTGGGCGGGGCTGAGTCCGGCATTCATGTCTATGGACGCAAATGCTGGACTAGGGAGCATGCCTGCAAGGTAACCCCCCCCCCCCGGGAAAGCGCTTCTCCTAGGGGGTTATCTGATAAGAGGAGGAGCCGCGAGAGCCACAGAGGGACCCCAGAAGTCAGTGTTTGGGGCCACACTGTGCAAAACAAACTGCACAGTGGAGGTAAGTATAACATGTTTGTTATTTAAAAAAAAAAAACGAGAACCTTTACAATCACTTTAATCTTTGGGGAGTTGCGGTACATTGATTTAAGGCCATAGGAATGAACCAGTCAGTTTTCCAGTGGGGGCAGCTCTTTGCACCAGAGCAGCATTGAGCAGCGCCGGTGGCAGGAGAGGTATTCCGCCTATTAATTATAGTTATGTGCTTTGATGTAAGGCCTTGATTATGTGACAGCGTCTCTTTAATATGGTTTAGCTATGTAGTTCCTAAACATGTGTCATATTGCTATTTGTGCAGTGGTATTATACCTCCATTTATGTTCTTTGCAGTTTGGGACTGAGTTAATTTTTACAAGGATACAAGCACAAAACTGTACAAAAGATAACCTCAGGGTATATCCACAAATACAAAACAATGCTTCATATCACTGTTTGTTTGAAAGCACAATATCTTTTTGCATAAGCATTTAAATAAGTCCCACAGGGTTGGCTAGGCAGTATGAGCAGTTATAACATAACTCCGGCCTCATGTACATGGACGCTAAGTAGCTCCTGTGTGCTGAGGCATAAAATCCCCAGCGCTTTCTGCCACCTTGGGAACCACACATGCCATGTACAGCTGCCAATACAAGTGACACCTCTTCTCAAGAGAGAACACATTCAGTTCTGCTAACCTTTCCTCAAAGCTGAGGTCTCTAAGTCTCTTAAAAATGTGGTTGCCCATTCTGCACTCTCCCTAGTTCCCCAGTATCCTTTTTTGTGAACTGGTGCCCAGTTTACAAAATTATGTACAAAGCATTAGTAAAATCTCATCTGGAATATTGTTAGAGAATACAAACAATTAATGGAATGAAACAACTTATAAAGCAGCATTTAAAATACTTGATGTTTCTGCACTTTAGCTTCAGTTTTTTTTTTGCTGACAGGGTCTAATATAATATAAGCATTTTAACCTGGAAAGAGGGTACAGGCCAGAGCCAACAGCCCCTGGAACTGGTCCATGTTATCTTATTAGAAATATTGGACATTTAGGATGATCAGTCACTCTTCAGTATATCAGAATATGCATGTAGCTACCTGGAGTGTCATACAACACAATAAAAGTTTTGTATTACATTTGTTACATATTGTTATAATAATGGGCACTATCATGCCTCTTCCAGACCTGATAGGCAGGCCATACGCCAACTGAAAAAGTGTGCCTGGCAGACTGACAATGTTGAGGCTATTTGCAAGGCAGGAACTTAGCGTTGTCAGCCTGAAACTGTAAGGGCTATTACTAGGAGGCTCTCTAGGATCTCTTCCTTTCTCTGTGGTGGTCCCCTAAGCTTATTTTCTTGGACCTCTCCTATTCTTGATCTACACCTTCTCCCTGGGTCATTTGATAGCCTCCCATGGCTTCCAATACCATCTATATGCTGGCAACATCCAAATTTATCTCTCTACACCTCAGCCCACTCCTTCAGTCTCCTCATGTATCACTAATTTACTAACAGACATATCAGGCTGGATGTCACAACACTTCTTCAAACTCAGTCTATCCAAAACCAAGCTCATAATATTTCTTCCCCCACATGCCTCTCCCCCTGATTTCTTTCTCAAGATTGATAGCACAACTATCTACCCATCCCTGCATGCCAAAGTTCTAGGTGTAATCTTGGACTCTGAACTATCCTCTCAACCCCACATCCAATCACTGTCCAAAGTTTGCCACCTCAACCTATGCAACACCTCCAAAATAAGCCCCTTCCTAACCAATGACACCACTAATCTTCTAATTTACTTCCTGGTCATCTCTTGCCTCGTCTACTGCAACTCCCTCTTCATTGGATTACCTTTACATAGGCTATTCCCCCCTTCAGTCCATCATGAATGCTGCTGCCAGGTTCATCCACCTTACCAGTGTCTGCTACCCCTCTCTGTCAATACCTCTGCTGGCTTCCATTCACACAATTAATTAAATTAAAAATACTAACAACAATTTACAAAGCCATCCACAACTCGGCCCCCAGCTACATCACTAACCTAGTCTCAAAACACCAACCAAATCATTTCTCCGAAGACCTCCTGCTCTCTAGCTCCCTCGTCAGCTCCCCCCATTCTTGCCTCTAGGTTTTTTTCTGAGCCTCTCCCAACCTATGGAATTCCCTACCAAAACATTTCAGACTGTCTACTACTCTGTTTGCTTTTAGATGATCCCTGAAAACCCTTCTCTTCAGATAAGCCTATTCTGCCCCCACCTAACAACTGTACTTTTATTTTCTCCATCAGCTCATCCCCCACAGCTATTACCTTTTCACCTATTACTTGACCCTCCCTAGATTGTAAGCTCTAACAGGCAGGGCCCTTAGATTCCTCCTGTACTAAATTGTATTGTAACTGTACTGTCTGCCCTCGTGTTGTACTGCGCAAACTGTTGGCGCTATATAAATCCAGTATAATAATAATAGGTGGTCAAGTTAGCAACAGCTTCACAAAAAAATGTACACATTAAGCCCCCATTCATACTTGAGCATTATTCTGCTTACTTCCCTTCAGCAGACTATGCTCAGCATGTAGAATCCCACTCTTTTTAATTGTCCCTGTTCACACTTGTACTCTCAGTTGCCCTATGCTCTGTGTCCTATGCCTAAAAAAGTACATGAGCCTTTTAGTGTATTCAGGTGTTTTTAGACCCAATAGACCTAAATCGGAGAGCCTGTAAACACGCAATATGCATTTTTACGCCAGAAATCCTCTTCTATAGAACGGCTTTCCTTCCCCTGCCCAGCCAAGGAAACAAATGCCCAAAGCTTGATACACTTGCAGAAATGCTTGTAAAATACAAAAAAAAAATGCTTGGAATATACTATGCCTACGCTCTGCTCAGATGGGAACGCAGGGTTAGGAATGATGTTAAAGATACTGAAAAATAGATTTAGGGCTTAAATACACTTTATTAAATTGAACGTGTGATGTCATAATCATATGTATGATTTTTAAATAGTATCATCCCCTCCCTGCAGCGCAATCATTTAAACACAAATTCGTTTTGAACTTCATACTCGGTCACATAACTGCTTGCTGTCTTAGTTGCTCATTGCATACACAACTCAGAAATTTCAAGCGGATTTTGAGCAAGCTATGGTTTTACGAATTATCGGTTCATAAATCAGTGACTAGTTAAAAGCACCAAGTAAAAAAAAAATGGCAGGATTTCCATCTGTCTTATTAAGCAATGTTCTGGTTGGTAACACTTGATACATATTTTCCACTGACTGTGTTTGAGCTTTGATGCTTATTCATTGAGCATTAGACCTCAGGCGATGACATGCAAGCAATCTGCAGCAATTTCAGAGACTATTCCAAGTATTGAGCGTGCAGAGGACCTTTGTTAAGATGCTGTGCATCTACTTTACAGGGTCAATCATTACAGTCACTTTATAATGTAACACAATCTTTTTCAATGTCAATATTCACAATCTGTTCAAATGGGTTATTTGTAAGTATAATATAACTTTATGAATTTCAAATTGTGTATGGCGTGCAGTACTCATATCGTAGTCTACGGACACAGGAAATAGTCATATATTAGAAGGCTAACATATGGTATCTAACAATACAGTTAAAATATTTTTTCTAGAGAGAAAATAACGGTGTAAATCCAATAATATTTATCAGTAGAAGCAAAGGCTAAAATGTTTTTATTGTCTGTCCTTTCAATGGCAGCTGTAAAATCCTACTTCTAAAAAGCTACAGCAAGAAGTAACTGCCTATTAGGGGTTCATGGCGCAAGCATATTCAGGCCAGGGCATTTCCCACCCGCAACTGCAGGTTAACAAAGGAACGGGGGATGGCCACATGGCCATATTTGTTCAGCTCACAGAAAGATCAGCAGGTATTTTCTGTACTTGCTGAAATTGTTATTTGTTTTAAACACAGTAAAGGAATGCACCCACCATATCTAAGGACTGGTAAGCTGCATTATATCTAAAATGTTGTTCTTGGGTTTAGTTATGCATTAAATTGCTCTGGTATTTGTTTTTAGTGCATTATTTTAAAGTTAGAGTTACGGTATTCAGTAAAACGGTATATGTCCACCAATCAAAATCCATCTTGTACTGGTCTGTCTAGTGTGAAGTGCATTCTTATTCATTGCTATGAGTTACTGCAGTTGCAGTTGGCTTTTCTTTCTTTGCACTGTTTATTGAATAAGGTTGAATAGGTTTCTAAAAAATTTGAATGCATATTAGGAAATTAGACCTGTTTCCAAAACTGAGCTTCTTGGGGTTGATTTACTAAAACTGGAGAGTGCAAAATCTGGTGCAGCTTTGCATGGTAGCCAATCAGCTTCTAGCTTCAGCTTGTTCAATTAAGCTTTGACAAAAAAAAAACATGGAAGCTGATTGGTTTCTATGCACAGCTGCACAATATTTTGCTCTCTCCACTTTTAGTAAATTAACCCCTTTCTGTCAGGTCCAGATTTGTGCATAGCCAACATACTGTAGGCTGTAGCCAAGGGAAGCAGGGTTACAAGGGGTGATGTTCAACAACCCACATTTTGGGGTTGATTTACTAAAGGCAAATTCATTTTGCACTACAAGTGCACTGCACTGCATTCCGTACTGAGGTCCAGTCTGCCAAACAATGCAAATAGGTCCTCATTACAGATGTCCCTGTACAATTTGTGTATTCTTGTAGTGTACTCGCTCTGGGTCTGTACATCTATATCCAAACAGATAAGCTGAACAGGGTAGCATTTGGCTTTAGCTGTATTGACGCAAAGTGGGCAAACTGTCTCTTTCAGCCTTACTGTGTGACTACAGCATCCCATTTTGTTAGTATGATACTAAAGCTAACCATGCAATGAGGTGAATGGAGGAATCTCTCCCTGCCAGAACATTGTATTTATACATAGGCTCCTACTGCTGTCAAAATATACTGATCAGCGGCTGATTAAAAAAATCCAGCTTGTCCTTTCAACAGTAGTCAATCAAACTGTCAAATTATAAGCTTTTTTTGAGCTGGGATGGTCACACACTGACCAAAATTCAGTTGGTCCCTGCTGAGCCAGCTAAATTTCGATCAGTGTATGGGCAGCTTAAGGCCAGCCTGTTCATTGTGATAAGAGAGGGGTACAAATTAGATGACCTAGGGGTGCAGGAAGTATGAGTCCTTTCATGGCTTCTTTGGGTTGTGGAAACCAACTATTCATCACACAGTGCAGCTATATCCAGTGGTAAACCCTTCTGTTGTCTGCAAAATACCTTAATTAGAAATTTTGGGGGAAAGGGGAATGATTTGTAACCTTCAGTTCACATACAGAGGGTCAGGTGTTTTTTTCTCAGAGAATAGGTGCAGGAATGCCCCTCTTCTTTGTCACTACATGTCTCCGCCCCTACCCATATCCAAGCACGTCCCCTAGTTCCCCCCCCCCTACCCACCCCTCCCCAGTACTGCCCCAGTTAGAGAATACAAAGCCAAGTAAATGTGTTAATGATAACAATAAAAACATTAAAAATAGATCCCCCGCAGCTAGCAGCAATAGTTATCCCCCCAGCAACAATAGATTTTCTAGCAAAAACTGACCCCTACAACAAAATACCACCCAAGCAACAATAGACCCCCCAGCAGCAACAACAGATATGCCAGCAGCCAACATCAAGAGTCTCTCCTGCAGTCAGCAACAATAAACCCATCCCTCAACAGTATATCCCTTCCAGCAACATTTGATCCCCCAGCAACATAAGCCTCTCCCACAGCAACAATAGACATCACCAGCAACAATAGACCACCACATAAAAAAAATAGTTCCGCTCCAGCAACAATAGATCCCCTGCAGACAGCATCAATAGACCCTCCAGCACACCCCAGCACCCCTTTCCATTGCATACATTCAGTGCTGGAGGTGCCTGAACTGCTGAAAAAAGACCTGCGGAGGGCAATTTATTAAAATACTTTTTTTTTTACCTGGTCA
This sequence comes from Lithobates sylvaticus, assembly GCA_028564925.1. Lineage (NCBI taxonomy): Eukaryota > Metazoa > Chordata > Amphibia > Anura > Ranidae > Lithobates > Lithobates sylvaticus. The sequence continues at coordinate 330,019,696 of CM053029.1, read as the reverse complement.
GGTGCTTTGAATACCCAGTCATATGCAGATGCCTTTCATAAAATAGAAGTTTGTTTTGCATTTTAAGGATTATTGAATTCACTTAGCAAAATTAAAAAAAATCCTCCTTTAGTAAATGAACCCTTGTAGTATAACCACTTTTATTTTAATTTCAGTTGGAGCGAAGGATATTCTGATTATTGTGGTCACATTCCCTTATACATACAATAAATTCCTTCAACGCACAGCAAAAAAAAAAAAAGGCTTTGGTTCATAAGTGCATTACAATTCAAAACACTGTTTATTACAGCTATTTGTTTTTTTCTTGTTTGATTTATTGCTCTTGCTTAACCTTGTACCATCTCACTGCATTATCTATTGAGCTTTCTCATCCTATAATTACAAATACTTACAGAGCAAGAAAAGAGATGTGCCCTAGGCATCCAGCTTCAGTGGGTTTTTGAGTAAGAATTTATTAATATGCACCCTGCTTGTTGATCATTATTATAGTGTCTTCGTATGAATTATAGCTAGTTCTTTTCATACTTGCTTGGCTGTTTAGTGAAATTCTAGGAAATTGCATTTGAATTGCATTTAAAGCTCAACTCCAGGCAGACAGCTAAATATACAGATGAAATACATACAATAGGCTAGTCCAGTCTTACGATTTAAACTTGCAAAGTGCTTCTAAAGGCAATTATTGTTTATTTAAATAATAAACATGTTATATTCACCTCAAAACTTCTCTTCTGGGGTCCCCCGCTGGCGATCTTGGCTCCTCCTCTGCTGTGTCTGCTACCATAGCAAGCCGCTTGCTGTGGGGCACACATGCGGGCTCACTCCTGGTTCGGTATGTGCGTCTATAGGCACACACAGTGCAGCTCGGCCCCATCCCCCGCTCTCTGCTCATAGGTTTTGACTGACAGCAGCAGGAGCCAATGGCTCTCGCTGCTGCCTGATCTTTCTGTGAGAAGAGAAGGAGAGGGGAGAATAACTGCAGATGGGCATAGCGCTGGATGGATACAGGACGTAACTGGCAAAACATATTCCTTGCATTAAGGTAAATAATGTTTAAGCTTTAGAATCACTTTAGGTAAAGGAAAGCTTGCATTTCCTTTGAGGTCATACATTGACATTCATCATGAAGTATGCCCATAAGATAACCTGGATTCTGGATTGTCTGTGCAGTTGGAGTGCAGGCAAAAATGCATTCTACTGCATCTGGTGTAAATGGGAATAGATCACACTGTTGCAGTGAAAAGGTACAGCAAACGGCATTTTTCTGCACTGCAAATGCACAGAAATGGGTGCAAATGCACGTCAATGCATGAAAATGCACTGCAATGCAGTGCCATGCACATAAAAGCCCAAAGAAGACAGAAGTAACCTCAAAGGAGATGCAAACTTAGGAAAAATGCACCGCAAATGCATGTAAAAGAATGTGCGTCAAATGCACATCACTGCCCATGCAATAACATGGAGTAAATGCGCAGTTTCTGGTGTGAATGGGCCCTTGCCCTTACTTTGAAGAAAAAGCTATACTCTGTGCAGGGCAAACCAATATGTTTCCTTAAATTCCTACCATTCTGACAGCACGTACCTACCTTCAACTGCTCTGCTGATCCATTCAGTCTTTAGGAGAAAAGAAATGTCTGGTCCTTTCAGATATTGGGAGAGCATATTACTTCCCCTTGCTCTTATGTGAGAGTGCTGGTGCTTGGTAATTGACCCAAGTGCAGGAAGGAAGAGAGTCCTCAGCCCCGTGTAAGCTTTAAGTACCAACTTGGAGCTTACATAGTATGGCTGTCTCTGTTTGCTTCTGTCTGAGTGGAGTGACGGTGGTGCTGCTGGGGAGGGAAGAAGTTAAGAGAACCTATTGCCTTACTCTTCATGGGCAAAGTAACGTTCTCATTAAGAACCATGCTTTATTATCTAAACCTCATCAGTCCTGTTTTTTCTATATTTTCTTGTTCTGTAAAGTGACTTCAGAGATACAACATCACTGTTGTTGCCTTGTTTGAACTCTGGCCTAGTTTTGGTTACCATTTCGGATACTTCCCAGAATAATAAAAAAATCCTGTAGTGAGTGAGGTACACCAAGTCCTCAACGTCCTTCTGAAAATGCAGGTGCCTAGCCTTCTCTGGCTTTTATACATTCTAAATTAGGGACTTGGAAGAAGCATGTAGTTATAAAACCAAGTGAAGTCAGAATAAATGATCTGCATACAGGTCAATGTCTTAGAACTAGCATGATAGCCAGGCAATTAGCATTCCCAGAAGCAGAGGTAAAAAATGGCAACCTCCGTATTTACTAAGTACAGGCTCTATTTAACATCTGTAGGCGTCCAGTATTCCTGTTTCTGCGGTTAATATTGTGAATTTAAGTTCTCCTTTTCCTTTCACATTAATTCTGACAGAATGATGAGTCTTAGGTTTATTTGACACTGCAATATTATTTAACATCATCTTATCCTCAGTAGCAGTATATCACTTCTACAAAATCTGCCGAGAATAACATTGATCATTTACCGCCTATTTTATCATGAAATAGTAATACTCGGTAAATGCTAAAGATTTGTAGAGCCTGACAAGCCCCATATTGTGTTTTATCACAATGTTCGCTTCTGTAAATATCTATTGATGTGTTTAATATTCAGGGGTAAGCACCAAAGAAAAGTTAAAGTGTGGATGAATATAATTGATAAAGCTGATATATTGCAATGTGCAGTACAAAATCCCGGCATAGTACAGACACAGCACCTTGCACCTGGGTTTCCGAAATTGTGGAATGACCATATAAGCCCAGGCCCAGAACTGTAATGCATGTGTTCCATTATTATTTATTTTTCTTTCATTTGTAAATGTAAGGTTTTTTATACTACACGTAGAATATGAGTGTAGTGCTAACCCCCCAAAGAGCTGCTGGGTTTGTCCCAAGTTCCTTACTATTCAGTCCTGAGGCAGCAAGGCACACAACAAACAGTCTTTTTGAGGTTTATTGCTGTAGAACTTGAACAGAAGGAGAACCATGGGGAATGGGATACTCTTATGGACAGTGCTCTGGAGGCACAGCAGCAGGAGGAAGAGGAGGACTTCCTTTCCTCTCAAGGCCCACTGTATCCAGACACCATCATTCCTATGTCACAGAACACACAGGAGGAGAGAGGGGAGGAGGATGAGGAGGAGGATGCTGGCACTTTCTTAGGCTTCGAAGAAGAGGAAGACATGCGTCAATCTGTAAGCGATGGCTTTCCAACCCTAGGATCCTTGGCAGTAGTACGTGGCTGGGAGGAGGAAGTTCCAGATGCTGTCATCCTGAGTGACCCCGAGGAGTCTGCTTCTCAAGCCTCTGCAAATTTGAGACGCATGGGCAACCTCATGCTTCAAAGCCTGCGAAAGGACCCAAGAATACGTGGCATAAAGGAGAAGGATGATTACTGGTTGGCAACCCTCCTTGACCACCATTATCAGGGGAAGGTTTCAGAACTCATCCCGTCCCCACAGAGAGTGCAGAAGATAAAATCTCTTGAGGACACGTTAAAGAGGATTTTATTGATAATTTTTCCTTACTCCAGTAGGCTACAGTGTCATGGAAAATGTAGTTTTGAGTCTTCTGTTGGTTAAGAGAGGAGCGTTGGAGAAGATGTCCGCCTAAGTGAGGCATTTTGGAATTTTTTTAGTCCTCGCCGCCCAGGGCTGTCAGCTTCCACATCCCATCGGCAGCATCTGCATCACATGGTGGACAATTACCTCGGGCCAAAACAGCGATGCAAAGCTTTTTTGACAATAGACTGCCCAGAACTTGCCCAGTATGCTATTGAGTTGTTGGGCTGCCATGCATTCTGCGTGCTTTTAGAACGGCATTCAGTGCTGCAGGAGGTTTTGTTACTGATCATAGAGCACCTCTGTCCACAGACTCTGTGGACCGTTTGACTTTTATAAAAATGAATCAGTTCTGGATTACCAGCTATGAAGCCCTTGAGGCCGATATCACTGATTATGTTTTTTTGGGATGTGGACTCTCTGCAGGACTTCGAGGCTGCCTAGCTTTGAGGGTGTTCAATCATTTCATCTGGAAGAATGTTTTTGGTATAGGTTTCATAGGCACAATTAACACCCAAAGACCAATTATTCAGCACCTGTTTGACAGGTGCATATCATTGCAATTTTTTTTGCCTTCATCAAAAGCACCTCTATAGGGTTATGGTGGGAAGATGCCCCCGACACCCAAAGAGTAATTTTTCTGCACCTGTTTGACAGGTGCATATCATTGCAATTTTTTTACAGCAAGGACAATTTTTGCTTTCATCAAGAGAACCTCTATAGCAGTGGTTCTCAACCTGGGGGTCGAATGATGATTTTCAATGGGTGACTGAATCGTAGGCTGTTCCTGAAGCCTGCGCTGCTCTCCCAGCCGCCCACTCAGCCTTTTTCGCAGCTGCCCATTCAGTTCACAGCAGGGCTGGGTGGCAGAGACTAGAGGTCAGCTGACTGGTGAGGAATGAAGTGGGTGGGGCTGGAGGAGACCCTATCTCCTGATTTCAGCATAGGTGTCACTGCTGCGAGACACCACAAAGTCGGAGAAAAGTCCCCACTATAGTTCTCAGATCAGCAGATGACCTTGATCAAGAGCACCTAAGTTGGCTTATCAGAACTCCCCCCAGCATTGCCAATAATACCACCCCCCACTAGCACTGCCACTCATCCCAAATCCCTGCCAGCACTGCCACTCATCCCAACTCCCTGCCAGCACTGCCACTCATCCCATTCCCTCCACCAAGGAGTAAGAGAAGGAATAAAAATAAAGAATACATAGAAGGAGAAGAAGAAAAAGGGAGAGAAAGAATAAGAGAAAGAACAAGAAACATGGCTAGAAAGAGGGATGGGGGGGGGGGACAAGAAATTTGCATAGAGAGAGATAAAAGGGAAAGAAAGTAGAACAAAGAGAAAGGGTGGTACATCCTAAAATATACCATAAGGGGTTTTAAAACTGTACGAGTGGAAGGGACTCAGGGAGCGCTAAATGTCCGTGGGTTAGGGGAGCAAATTACTTGTCTTGGGTGCTGACAACCCATGCTATGAAAATAATTTTACTGTTAGGGGTCCACACCACTTGGGAAATTTTATCAAGCGGTCACGCCACTAGAAAGGTTGAGAACCACTTCTCTATACGGTTACGGTGGGACACCCAAAGACCAATTTTTACGCACCCGTTACTTCTATCCAATGTCAAAGTGACACCAGAATGTATCCAAAAAATCTCTAATCTTGCTCCCAGTGCACTACATTGTGGCCTCATCATACACAATGGTTCCCCAGCTGTTGCTGAGCAAAATAAAGGCAGCTTGCAGGGAAAATTTCATTTTTTGGGGGTTTTATAAATGCTGTTATTGCTGCAGCAGATTCTAGACATGGTACAGATCTGCCACTTTACAGGTAGACTACGGGGGGCCCCCAGGCACTGTCTTGGAAGGAATTTTTCATTTTATGCTTTCACTTTAAAAATCAAAAAATCCATGCTCATTTAAAAATGACGTTTTTTTCACACAAAAAAATAAATTCTATGTCCCCCAGGGCAGGACCCGGACCCCTATAACCATTGTATGTCCAATTACTTGCAAATAAACCTTCAAAATGGTCACTTTTGATTTTTGACATTCGGGTCCTATTGACTTTATTGGGGTTCGTTATTCGGGTCCGAACTTTTGCAGTGTTCGAAGGTTCTGGTGCGAACCGAACAGGGGTCCGTTCAGCCCATCCCTAATCACAGCATCAGAATAGGATGTGGATGGATAAAGATTGCCAAGGAGTGCGGGGGCCAATCATGATTTTTTTTTTTTTACATGGTCATAGTTCAGCTACCTGGAGTCAGAAATCTTGATCTTCATGCATGTTTGAGGTCAGTAACCCAGAATGTATTGAAGCCATAGACAGTAGTGCTCTATGTATGATAAATAGTTGAGTCAAACACTGTGAGCAGGATAGGGATACCTCAAATAAATTCTTCAGAGCTTGCTCCCACTCATCATCACTAAGTGCCTCCAAGTCTCCACGCCACCGCCCTATGCTACCTTTTAAATTAAAATTTTAAATGGCTTGGGGTCCGCCCCAAAATCCATACTAGACCCTTATCCGAGCATGCAGCCTGGCAGATCAGATAAGGGAGGAGACAAAAACCATACTAGTCCACATGCTCTCATCATGGGGGGGGGGGGGGTGATTTGGGTCAGTGCACCACCCCCCTGTAAACATCAGATTTTTAGTACAGCGGCTCTGACCTGAGCTTTCAGGGTTTTTTTTTTCATTCAGCCTGCTGGGCTGAATGAAAAAAAACTAGCAGTATAAACTAAGCTTCATACCCATTACAGCCAACATCGTATTCATAGGCAATGTACTGATAGGCAAAAAAAAAGAAATCGATGGCTTATTAATGTGTACTGTATTCATGTGAAATTATCTTTGAAATGCAGTGTGCAAACCTGCACCTAGATTTCCACTTTGTCTCTGTGAAACATCAAATGGACATTTAGCTAAATCTGCTACATTGTATACCATGCCATATAGAAGGAATCTTTCCACTAAAAGTGATAGTACCCTTCTTTACACTTAAAATGCTATTAACCTTCTTGTGGCTCTGTACTGTGACAGATGAGCGTCATTTGGTCATAAAGCATAATGATGCAGTGCAGGAGAAGCAGTGAGTGTATTCCTAAGGAAGGGTTATTGTAATTGCAGTGTAAATATATAGCCTGAAATGGTTGAAATTATTGAATCCTTTGCTTTTCTGTGTTTCATCCCAAAAGAAGGAAGGCAGAACAGCTTTCATATCCATAGCTGTATTCTAAGCCTACCGTGCCCCAGGCGCTGGGAGAAAATCAAATCAATACTTGGACACCATACAAATTCATTTCCTTTTACCCATCACCCCTTCTCTATAATGGCAATATTGGTGGTTTGAAGGAACTACAAAAAGAAGATTAACCTCTGGATGACCAGATGTGTACCAGCCTTTGAGCAGCAGAGCAACCTCATTGTCAGTTTCCCATCCTGATCCTAATGTTTCTTTTTACTTTTCGGCAGCTTGATGATTTGTTCTGCCTTGCTAAGCAAAAGCGAGCTGTGAGAAGTAGATCACTTAGAACTCTTTTTTTATCATCCAGCCATGGTGGACCCCTGCTCATTCTACCTGCCATGGTCAGTATAAACAAGCTCATGCTACCATAGCATTGCATTAGGTAGATAGCAGTGGATGCATTGAGCTCTCTCTTACTGCAGCAAAAACAGTTGATAAAGAAACAGAGCTGACAAAACAAGTGACAAGTAAAAGATTAAGATTTGCTTTATACTGTTATTTGCAAACTTTTAGACGTTTGGGCCACCATGTTTATACCATTTTCATGGCCTGGTGACATTTAGTGGGCCATCCATAGTAGTCTTGCATACTGCCCATCCATGCCAATACATGGGCACCCCTTTTTCCAGAGCTTGTCAAGAGGGTTATGTCTTCAGATTTACAAAAGCAGAGCATGAGCGCAGTGATAGTCACAATTTCTGAGATCATTCTACGCAGTGCTATAATTAGACACACGGTGTATTAGGGTCTGCTTTGCTCTCAGTCAATGGCATAGCATCATCGCCATTCACTATAGACACAAGGAAAGCTTTGGCTAAATGCCAGTGTTGACTTGTAGCTCTTAGTCATTTTCACTGCTCATTTGTGTGCTCTAAGTTGACAGAATGTTGTTACATCTTCATCCACATAGGCAAGCAGCAGGATTAAGGAAGAGACAATTTAAAGGTATGTTCATTACCAGGGGTTAGCGTTGGGCAGCCAAACTGAAAGGAGAAGGATTGTAGCAGATTCATGGTTGGTTTGCAGCTTTCAGTACAACCTTAAAGAACATATCTGTCATTTTTTTTGAAAACTGACTTGTCTTTTTTTTTGGTATTTAAAAAACAAAGTATCTATCATTTTGTGATTTTTTTTTGCATTAATACAATCATCCTCTTCCATCTACTCATATATTTATAAGTATTCATCCTGCGGTCACAAAAATATTTCTCTGGCTCTCTCACTTACAGCTATATTCAATGACTCAGTTAGACTGGGTTCACATATATGCTAATTGGATGCATTTTTAACCACATCAATACTGGGCACTTTCACCCCCTTCCTTCCCAGGCCAATTTTCTAGCTTTCAGAGCTGTACCCAAATTACATTTTTATACTTTTGTTCGCACAAATAGAGATTTCTTTTGGTGGTATTTATTCATGAGTCCGTTGTTTATTTTTTGCGATATAAGCGAAAAAAGAGCGTAAATTTGGGGAAAAAAAAACAATATTTTCTTTATTCTATTTTAAAGCAATCCAATAAAATGTAATTTTGTCATTAATTTAAGCCAAAATGTATTCTGCTACATGTCTTTGGTAAAAAAAAGTGTATAATAATCGGTTTGTGTGATTACGGACAGATGTACGCAAATGATCATGTACAGATGTGCGCAGGTGATCATGGTCATATGTGTCCAGATAATCATTGGGACATGTCATTTTACTGGGACATATGTGGGGGACAGGTCTTTTTGGGGACATGTGTTTTGGGGACATGTGTTTTTGGACATTGTGTTTTACACTGTGTGTTACTATGCTGGTGATCAGTGTGTAAAAAGCTGTAAAAAACAGCTCATACACACTGATCACCAGCCGGCTTCAGGGATCCGCTCTCCTCACCAACAACTAATGTGTGAGGAGAGAAGAGCTGATCGCTTAGTAACCGGCTCTCTGTTTACATCACATGACGGCTGTGATTGGACACGGCCGTCATGTGATCAGGAGGGCCAATCACAGAGCCCTCCTGCCGATCTGAGATGCGCCGTGTCCGGGTGACACGAGCGCATCGGGATTGCGCCACTGCGCGAGCCCGTGCATGCTCGATCCCCCTCCTTCTGAGGGATGTTCCTGAACGTCCACTCAGAAGAAGAGAGCATCCACCTAGCCGTACATATCCAGTGGCCGGGCGGGAAGTGGTTAATCACGTCCAATTCGCATAACATGTGAATGTGATCGGCTTTCAATGGAGACAGTTCACATAATGTCACACAAAATTCCAAAAATGGGCTGGTCAAAATTCTTGGCACCCTTTCAAAATTGTGGATAAATAAGATTGTTTCAAGCGTGTGATGCTCCTTTAAACTCACCTGGGGCAAGTAACAGGTGTGGGCAATATAAAAAACACACCTGAAAGCAGATAAAAAGGAGAGAAGTTCACTTAGTCTTTGCATTGTGTTTCTGTGTGTGCCACACTAAGCATGGACAACAGAAAGAGGAGAAGAGAAAAAAAAAAAGAAAGAGGAGAAGAGAACTGTCTGAGGACTTGAGAACCAAAATTGTGGAAAAATATCAACAATCTCAAGGTTACAAGTCCATCTCCAGAGATCTAGATTTGCCTTTGTCCACAGTGCCCAACATTATCAAGAAGTTTGCAACCCATGGCACTGTAGCTAATCTCTCTGGGTGTGGACGGAAGAGAACAATTGATGAAAGGTTGCAACGCAGGACAGTCCGTATAGTGGATAAGCAGCCCCAAACAAGTTCCAAAGAAATTCAAGCTGTCCTGCAGGCTCAGGTAGCATCAGTGTCAGCACATTTAAATGAAATGAAACGCTATGGCAGAAGACCCAGGAGGACCCTACTGCTGACACAGAGACATAAAAAGGCAAGACTACAGTTTGCCAAAATGTACTTGAGTAAGCCAAAATCCTTCTGGGAAAACGTCTTGTGGACAGATGAGACCAAGATAGAGCTTTTTGGTAAAGCACATCATTCTACTGTTTACCGAAAATGGAATGAGGCCTACAAAGAAAAGAACACAGTACCTACGGTGAAATATGGTGGAGGTTCAATGATGTTTTGGGGTTGTTTTGCTGCCTCTGGCACTGGGTGCCATGAATGTGTGCAAGGCATCATGAAATCTGAGGATTACCAAAGGATTTTGGGTCGCTCTGTAGAGTACCAGTGTCAGAAAGCTGGGTTTGCGTCCGAGATCTTGGGTCTTCCAGCAGGACAATGACCCCAAACATACGTCAAAAAGCACCCAGAAATGGATGGCACCAAAGCACTGGAGAGTTCTAAAGTGGCCAGCAATGAGTCCAGATCTAAATCCTATTGAACACCTGTGGAGAAATCTCAAAATTGCTGTTAGGAAAAGCGCCCCTCCAGTAAGAGAGACCTGGAGAAGTTTGCAAAGGAAGAGTGGTCCAAAATTCCGGGTGAGAGCTGTAATGCCCCGTACACACGGTCGGAAATTCCGACCACAAAATCCGTCTGATTTTTTCGGACGGATTTTGTCCGACACTGGTGTTGCATACACACGGTCGGACAAAGTTGTCGGAAAATTTGATCATTCTGAACATGGTGACGTTCGTTGCATACGACGGAACTACGTAGAGGCTAGTAGCCAATAGCTTTGGTCTCGTAATTTGATCTGAGCATTCATGGCACATTGTCCGTCAGAATTCTCTACACACGATCAGAAAAAAGTCTGATCGGATTTTGTTGTCGGGAAATTTGAGTGCAGGATCTCAAATTTCAAAGTCCAATGGAGCCCACACACGGGCGGATTTTACGTCAACACTGTCCGATCGGACATTTTCCGTCGGAATTTCTGACCGTGTGTAAGGGGCATTAGAAGCTTATTGATGGTTATAGGAAGTGACTGATTTCAGTTATTTTTTCCAAAGGGTGTGCAACCAAATATTAAGTTAAGGGTGCCAAGAATTTTGACCAGCCCATTAGTGGAGTTTTGTGTGACATTATGTCCAATTTGCTTTTTTTTTTCCTCCCTTTTTTTGTTTTGTTCCAATACACACAAAGGGAATAAACATGTGTATAGCAAATCATGTGTTACTGCAATACTTTTCTGTGAGAAATACTTGATTTTCTGGAAAAATTTCTGGGGGGCCAACAATTTCGGCCATGACTATATATATATATATATATATATATATATCTTAATATTATATATATATATATATATATAACGTATGTATATATGTATGTATATTTTTTTCCAATTTCTTAATTTTTCAGACAATTGTGACAAAAAATTACAACTTCAAAAAACTCTCCTAAATTTATGAAGAAAGAGTATTTATTTGCAAAATTAAACAAAGAAATACGTGTTTTTTATTCAAATTTTGGGGTCTTTTTTTGTCTATTTATCAAAAAAAATCAAAAATAAACCCCAGTGGTGATTAAATACCACCATAATGTAGCTCTTATTTGTGTGAAAAAAAGATTAAAGTTGCATATGGGTACAGTGTTGCATGACATTACTGTAATCTTAAAATTGTTCTGGGCAGGAAGGGGGTAAAAGTGTAAATTGGCCATAGTACGCTGTATGTATATATATAAATGTGAGTTAGGAACTTTAGATTGTAAGCTCCTTGAGGCCAGGGCCTGATGTCTTTGTATAATAAATATGTAAATCTCTGCGTAAATTGATGGCGCTATATAAGTACCTGCAATACATAATAAATAAATAAGTTTAGTCCTGCAAATATTTTGGGCTTTTTTATTATGTTTTAGGCCCCTTTCACACCGAAGTGTTTTTCAGGCGCTACAGCGCTAAAAATAGCGCCTGAAAAAAGCGGGTCTTTCCACTCCAGTGTGAAAGCCGGAGGGGCGCTAGCAGGACGGTAAAAGAAAAGTCCTGTTAGCAGCATCTTTGGAGCGGTGAAGGAGCAGTGTATTCACCGCTCCTATACCTGTCCTACCCATTGAAATCAATGGGATAGCATCGCAATACCACCTGCAAAGCGCCGCTGCAGGGGGTTAAATCCGCCCCGCTAGCGTCCGAATACCGCAGCTAAAACGACGGTAAAGCAGTGCTAAATATAGCGCTGCTTTACCGCCGATGCTCGCACCGCCCCAGTGTGAAAGGGGCCTAAGACATATCTGTTTTGGTTTGCTTCTTTGTTCCATATCACCCACAGTGTATTGTGTTTATTTCTTATCTATGCTGACAATTAGATGTCACTTTACAAGTGCTATGGCGCTCAAGGGAATATGAAACCAGACATCTAGCCCACATAGACAGTTTATAACTATATTGTATAGGCTGCTAGCTGAACAATTTCACTTTCACTATAGTTATTTGGTAATGTTTCAGTGATCTGGCATTAGCCTTTACTATTGAATTTTGTCCATGAGAAAATAATGGTGGTAAATTAAAGCTAGGGTCCAGTGGTGTTTTGGTGCATTATGTTAATACATGCATGTTAACATGCATTGCAGTAAAGCCGCATTTTCAAATGAATGGATTGCCAACTTACCAATTACACAGCAGTGTGTTATCTGTGGTGCAGTGCATGTGTGTCCTCCTGAGTGCACAGGAATGTCATTGAAAATGAATGGAATTACAATGTTCTGATGCATGTAACAAGCGCATTACCACAATGCAGCAGTTTGAATGGGCCCTTAAAGTGTTACTAAACCCAGGACCCTGCATTCACTATATCCGGTCTTCCACAGTACACAGAACATGGAAATGCAATTATTTTAGTAAATATAAACTGCTAAATATCTTTTCTCATCAGCAAGGGGGAATTGTGACACTCATACACCCTGTGTCCATTCACAGAATGCCTTGTAGTCTTTGAAAATAATATAGGGCCTTTTCTGAATGGAGGAGCTGCAGAGAGAGCAACCCACTGTAAAAGCTTTGCTCCAGCCCTATCAGTTTTACTTCAGTAATGACATCACCACCAGAGGCTGCATTTAAAGCGGTTGTAAACCACAGATGTAAAAAAAAAAAGCAAAAAACACCTACAAGGCAATGGCATAATGTGCTAGTATGCATGGCATACTAGCACATTTTGAAATACTTACCTTAGAACGAAGCCCTCCAGTGCTGTACTGCCACCACTGAGAGGGCTAACATGTTACCTTGATCTTTCTTCCGGGTTCGCGCACTCCAGCTATGTGATTGGCCAAAGCCACAATGACATCACACCCGCACATGCGCAGCTTCAGAGGGAGCTCTGAAGTTACGGCTGTTGGAAGAACAACAGCATGTAATGTAAAGTACTGTAAACTATATACTGTGTGCATTGTAATTATCTATGCAGCAGGTGTAGCTGTAATATTATAGTGTTATAGTGTGTATTCTGTGATATGACAGGATGTATTGTCTATATAAGTTCAGTGCACTTGTTTGTGGTTAGTTCCTGTTTCATTTTTCTCATGATGAAAAGATATGTTCTTTTATTCCCCCATGAAAGTAAAGCTAATTGCTGAAACAAGAAGCTTCCAGCGCATTAATTGCAATACTCTGCACAACACTGGCAAAGTATGCTGAACCTTCAGAGCGAATGCGCCATTGATGTCACTGGCTGCATGCAGGGTGAATATCTCCTAAATGGTGCACGTTTAGGAGATATTCATTTTACCTACAGGTAAGCCCTATTATAAAAATCAGTATGCTGTTCTGTGCCAGGAGATGAATATTAGCTGCAGCCTACACCAGCTGTACTCACAGGTGTGGGATCAGTGAAGGAATATGAGAAATTTATATTTGGGTAAGATTGGCGCTGCTAAGTGTTACCAATGTGACAGAGTATGTTAATAAAAATCCTTGGAAGATTAAATGAAAAATAGAATAAAAAAAAGAAAAAAAAAAGTGTACTGTCACTTTCAAACATTATCATGTTAAATGCAAATGTGTTAAATGTGCAAACACACTTAATAAAGTGTTCAAAAAGCTAAGCAATGAGTATGTGTCCAACAAGAGTGTCCATTTCTTTAGTGATTCCAAAGTATATAGATCAGCAAAAGAACATCAACCTAACAAAAAATTCATATAGAATCCATTAAATTTAAAAGTTCATAAAAATTTGTGGAAAAGTGAAAAAATTATTTTAATCGCCAAATTTGGTGACTCTTCACACGTGCCCCCCCCCCCCCTTCAGGTCCACACTCACCAAAGGGATGTACCCCTGCAGGGGTAAAAGGCCTTACAATGGAGTCAGCTCTTTGTCCTGCGTTCCCTCTTTGACATCCAGGATCTTTCAATGCACTCACATATAGATGAATAAGAAAAAAGGGGATCCCATTGTGTAAATCTGTAATAATTTATTTTATAAGTTTAGTAAAAAGCACTGTTAGTAGTGCCAAAAGGTAGTACACGATATACAACAAAATCGTCTGGGACGTCTTGCGTTCCACAGACCAGAAACTCCAAAACGGAAAGTGGTGCCGTGATGCTGTAAGCTTCTCCCTGCGCGTTTCGTCATGCAGACGTCATCAGGAGCGGCGCCACCTTCGTACACCTCACGCCCTTTATACCATGTTGTTGCCCAGATGTCAATGAGGGAACACAGCTGACTGTATTGTGAGATATTTTACCCCTGCAGCGATACATCCCTTAGGTTTGTGCAGACCTGAGGGGGGAGCACGTGTGAAGAGTCACCAAATCTGTCGATTAAAATCATTTTTTCACTTTACCACAATTTTTATGAACTTTAAAATTGAATGGTTTCTTTATGAATTTTTTGTTATGTTGATGTTCTTTTGCTGATCTATATACTTTGGAATCACTAAATAAATGGACACTTGTTGGACACATACTCATTGATCAGTTTCTAAACACTTTATTAAGTGTATTTGCACATTTAACACATTTGCACCTTATATGATAATGTTTTAAAGTGACAGTACACTTTTTTCATTTTTTTATTCTATTTTTCATTTAATCTTCCAAGGATTTTTATTAACATACTCTGTCACATTGGTAACACAGCAGCGTCAATCTTATCCATATAAAAAATTCTCATAAGCCTTATTATAGGCTTACCGGTACAGTAAGGGAAAAAAGTATTTGATCCCCTGTTGATTTCGTACGTTTGCCCACTGACAAAGAAATGATCAGTCTATAATTTTAATGGTAGGTTTATTTTAACAGTGAGAGACATAATAACAACAAAAATATCCAGAAAAACACATTTTAAAAAAGGGTTATTAATTGATTTGCATTTTAATGAGTGAAATAACTATTTGACCCCTTTGCAAAACATGCCTTAGTACTTGGTGGCAATACCCTTGTTGGCAATCACAGAGGTCAGACGTTTCTTGTAGTTGGCCACCACGTTTGCACACAACTCAGGAGGGATTTTTCCCACTCCTCTTTGCAGATCCTCTCCAAAAAAAATGGGTATTAGCTAGGTACCAACAATGTACCCCAATGATGTGTACCCCACTGGTGGCTGCTGCTTGTTTCTTAAAGAGCTAGGTCATTTTTACCTACAGTAAGGAAAAAAAGTATTTGATCCCCTACTGATTTTGTACATTTGCCCATAGACAAAGAAATGATCAGTCTATAATTTTAATGGTAGGTTTATTTTAACAGTGAGAGACAGAATAACAACAAAAAAATCCAGAAAAACACTTTTCAAGAAAGTTATAAATTGATTTGCATTTTAATGAGTAAAATAAGTATTTGATCCCCTATCAATCAGCAAGATTCCTGGCTCCCAGGTGTCTTCTATACAGGTAACAGGCTGAGATTAGGAGCACTCTCTTAAAGGGAGTGCTCCTAATCTCAGCTTGTTACCTGTATAAAAGACACCTGTCCAGAGAAACAATCAATCAGATTCCAATCTCTCCACCATTTCTAAGACCAAAGAGCTGTCCAAGGATGTCAGGGACACGATTGTAGACTTACACAAGGCTGGAATGGGCTACTAGACCATTGCCAAGCAGCTTGGTGAGAGGGTGACAACAGTTGGTGTGATTATTTGCAAATGGAAGAAACACAAAATAACTGTCAATCTCCCTCGGACTGGGGCTCCATGCAAGATCTCACCTCGTGGAATTTCAATGATCATGAGAACGGTGAGAATACAACCCAGAACTACACAGGAGAATCTTGTCAATGATCTCAAGGCAGCTGGGACTATAGTCACCAAGAAAACAATTGGTAACACACTACGCTGTGAAGGACAGAAATCCTGCAGCACCTGCAAGGTACCCCTGCACAAGAAAGCACATGTACAGGCCCATCAGATGCTTGCTAATGAACATCTGAATGATTCAGAAAAGAACTGGGTGAAAGTGTTGTGGTTAGATGAGACCAAAATCGAGCTCTTTGGCATCAACTCAATTTGCCGTTTTTGGAGGAGGAGGAATGCTGCCTATGACCACAAGAACACCATCCTCACCGTCAAACATGGAGGTGGAAACATAATGCTTTGGGGATGTTTTTCTGCTAAGGGGACAGGACAGCTTCACAGCTTTAAAGGAACGATGGACGGGCCATGTACCATCAAATCTTGGGTGAGAACCTCCTTCCCTCAGCCAGGGCATTGAAAATGGGTCATGGATGGCCAAGGCAACAAAGGAATGGCTCAAGAAGAAGCACATTAAGATACTGGAGTGGCCTAGCCAGTTTTCAGACCTTAAAGTGGAATTCAGACATTTTTTTAATCTTTCCATCTATGAAATACTCTGCCCTTGTTGTTTTAACTTTGGATAGTAAAACATTATTTTTTTGCCATTAAATACCTTATACAGCCCACTTCCTGTTTCTTTTCTGGTAAAAAGCCTAGGCTTATGACATCATGCACAGCTCTCTCTCTCACTCTCATGAGAGTTTGCCAGGAAGGGAGGGGTGATGAGTCATAAGAGGGTTAATGAGAGCTGCAGAGCTAGAGGCGTGCCTCTGTGTGTCTGTGTAAATCCAGGAAGTGAACAGGCAGCAGCTTCAGCTGCCCACAGTTAAAATGGCCAGACAGTTGAGGGAGATTTCTGCAGCATATTTGGCAAGTAAAGAATCACAGTATATATAAAGTAATATGCAAAGTGGTTGGAGGGAAGCTTCAGAGTGGCAAAGATGTTTTTATTACAAATGATGTGAACAGACTGCAGTTCCTCTTTAATTCCATAGAAAATACGTGGAGGGAGCTGAAGGTTCGAGTTACCAAACGTCAGCCTCGAAAACCTTAACCACTTGCTGACCGCCCACTGTCAAATGACGGCGGGACGGTTCAGCTACTGTGGCGGGACGCCGTCATATGACGTCGTCTACAATTTGGCCACTGGGGGGCGCGCGCGCGCCGCGGGGGGCGCGCGCGCGCGCCCGCCGCGTAGCTGGGGCCTCGGTGCGCGTGCCCGGCGGTCGCAATGACCGCCAGGCACCCGCGATTGCCCGGTAATCGAGCAGGACGTGGATCGGTGTGTGTAAACACACAGATCCACGTCCTGTCAGAGGAGAGGAGACCGATGGTGTGTCCCTTGTACATAGGGACACCGATCGGTCTCCTCCCCCAGTCAGTCCCCTCCCCCCACAGTAAGAATCACCAAGATAGGGTACACATTAACCCCTGCAGCGCCCCCTAGCGTTAACCCCTTCCCTGCCAGTCACATTTATACAGTAATCAATGCATTTTTATAGCACGGATCGCTGTATAAATGTGAATGGTCCTAAAAATGAGTCAAAAGTGTCCGAAGTGTCCGCCGCAATGTCGCAGTCACGATAAAAATCGCAAATCGCCGCCATTACTAGTAAAAAAAAAAAAAAATAATAAAAATGCTATAAATCTATCCCCTATTTTGTAGACGCTATAACTTTTGCGCAAACCAATCAATATACGCTTATTGCGATTTTTTTTACCAAAAATATGTAGAAGAATACGTATTGGCCTAAACTGAGGAAAAAATTTGTTTAAAAAAAAAAAAAAAAATTGGATATTTATTATAATAAATAGTAAAAAATATTATGTTTTTTCAAACTTGTCCCTCTTCTTTTGTTTATAGCGCAAGAAATAAAAACCGCAGAGGTGATCAAATACCACCAAAATAAAGCTCTATCTGTGGGGAAAAAATGATAAAAATTTTATTTGGGTACAGCGTTGCATGACCGCGCATTTGTCATTCAAAATGCGACAGCGCTGAAAGCTGAAAAATGGCTTGGTCAGTAAGGAGGTGTTCGTGGCTGGTAGGCAAGTAGTTAATGACTTGGAGAGGATCTGCAAAGGGAAGTGAGGAAAAAAATCCCTCCTGAGGTGTGTGCAAACCTGGTGGCCAACTACAAGAAACGTCTGACCTCTGTGATTGCCAACAAGGGTTTTGCCACCAAGTACCAAGTCATGTTTTGCGAAGGGGTCAAATATTTATTTCACTCATTAAAATGCAAATCAATTTATAACTTTTTTGAAAATGCGTTTTTCTGGATTTTTTTTGTTGTTGTTATTCTGTCTCTCACTGTTAAAATAAACCTACCATTACAATTATAGACTGAACATTTCTTTGTCAGTGGGCAAATGTACAAAATCAACAGGCGATCAAATACTTTTCTCCCTCACTGTATTATCTAACTATTTTGCACAGCTTCAAGTCAGGCTGTGTATTAAAAAGCTTCTTTGACTGCTTTATCAATCTGCGGCCATTGTTTGTCCCCTATTTAGTGTAAATGGTTCATATGTACTCTTTATCCAAGTGTAAATCTGATTGTATTCTTCTGATAATCTTCTAACTTTGTGCAGTACATCCTGTTATGCAGGCTCTATAACAACAACCTCCATCTGTGTCTCGGCGACAAAGTTTTGCTTTGCGTCATCTGTACTTTCTGTCGGTGTCATCAATACTTTGTGCTGCTTCCACAGTTGTTACATTTAACCCCTTTGTCGCCAGCAGTGCACGTAGGTGAGAAGGGATCCAGCTATCTTGCTCTGTGCGGTGTCCCAATTTCAGCCATTTATGTCACTATTACACATTTATCCTTGCAATTTGGAACTAGCTGTGCTCTTGGGGTTATAGTTAATTCATTCGCCACCCCGCAGTCACCATAGGGGCATCAGTGCTGTGCCGCCAGCCAGCCTGTTGCCATGGAGACATGAAATTATGCAGTTCTGCAATGAAGCGAGACCAAGGAACAGCTTTCTTGTGCCTGGTAAAACCTACAAGCTGGCGTCTCTGTTCCCTGTAATGCCACTTACATGTTATCTGCGGTATCGTTGGGATCTGTGCCTCATTAGTATCAGGCGTAGAGCTGCACAATCTTTATAAGGCGCTCTTTTTTTTTTCTTTTCTTTTTTTTTCTTTTTTCTTTCTGTGCAGCAAAATATTTAGTCATGTTGCCTTTGTCACTTTTTATATGTGGATAATGTATTATGATGTGGAAAGGCTTGATGATTTTTTTTTTGTGTCTATAATCGTTTTCTTCCCGTGGTTCTGTTTATGCTACAGTGTGTATTGTTGTACTCATTCTATTATCTGCTGTTAACGACAAATGGGAATAATCTATGAAGATTTTAAATACAGGCACTTCCCAATTTAAATAACGCTGTGCCAAATTTTGTGCAAGTCAAAAATAAGTATACTATAGGGAGAAATAAACACAATGCACAGTGTTTTGGTTGACTTAATGGTGGTTGAACATCATTTTGTTGTTTTAAAAATAATTCTTATTATGCAGTCATTAAAGCGGAACTAAACCCATCAATTTCCCAAACCCGTTACATTCAAGGCACGCCATAAATATCATTTTCTTGTGCTCGCAACCGACCTGTGAAACCATCAAATGACTGGTGTCATAACTGATCACGTGCAGCAACATTACAACTGCAGATCAAACAGAGGCTAATGCCGCGTACACACGACCGGTTTTGCCGTCGGAATTAAGTCCGAAGGTTTTTTCGACGGAATTCCGACAGAATTCAGCTCAAGCTGTCTTGCATACACACGGTCACACCAAATTCCAACTGTCAATAACGTGGCGACGTACAACGCGTACGACGGCACTATAAAAAGGAAGTTTAATGCTTCCGAGCATGCGTCAAATTGTTTCCGAAGATGGGTCGGAATTGTGCACGTCGGAATTGCATACACACGCTCTCAATCTTTTGCTGGCCGAAATTCCGCCGAAATTCGTGCCAGTATTATTCACTCCACTTCTGGTCAGTTTAGGAAATACTCACAGTACAATGATGCAGAAAACAGGGCTCATTGATCACATCAGTGATGCTCTCTGCATTGAGGACTACACTGCACTGGAGAAGAGAGCAGCACTAGACGTTAATATGGTTGTAAACCCTTTACAACCACTTTTTTCCACAGGTAAGCCTATAATAAGGCTTACCTGTAGCTATCCAGGATGTTTCCTAAACCTGCACCGTTTAGGAGATATCCCCTGTATGTGCATGTGCCAACGTCATCGGCATATGCGCACTGAAGCAACGGCGCATACGTGCCATTGCTTCAGTTAGTGTTTTGTTACCGGCGGCTCGAGCGTGCTGTGATTGGCCGGAGCCCCCAATACCCAGAAGTTATTCCGGGAAAGATTTCGCCGGCCGGAGCGTTGTAGGAAGACGACTGCGGGGGCTTCAATCTAAGGTAATTAATTCATTAAGAGCTAGTATGCTATGCATACTAGCTCATTATGCCTTTGTCGTGCAGGTTCGTTTTTTTTTTTGTTTTGTTTTTGTTAGTTAGTGGGTTTACAACCACTTTAAAGTGACAGTACTATTTTTTTTATATTTTATTTTCATGTCATAGAGACTAAACCTATTAATAAATGTCAGGACTTAAAGTAGAACTAAAAGGCATCTTTTTTAAAATTTTGGATAGAGTAAGGGAGGGAGTAGGGGATAACCTCTGTCAGATTTTTTTCTGCCATATGTGTCCCATTGGGGAGAATTCCCTTCACTTCCTGCCCATTAGCCAAAACAGGATGTGAGTTGAAATCCTTAAAAGCTGAGGAAATCCCTGGTGCGTCACCAGGGTCAATAGAACTAGTGTTCCCATTGGAAGACTTCCCCTCTATTACTATTCTGGAGACAACCCAAAATTGGGGGTTTCCCTTCACTATTACTTTTGATGATATCTGTAAACATGAGAAATAGAGAAGGTGAATCTCCCTAATGGGGGTAAAGACGGCAATAAACAAAAACTGACAGGTTTTCCAGACCCCTTTTCACTCTATCCAAAACTAAAAATGTTTACCTTTAGTTATTCTTTATCAAATAAAGGCACCCCTGACCTCCCTTAGCACTGCTAAGATATTATACTTAAAAACAACACAGTTGCCCAAAGATTGTCAATATGTGGCTCATATGGCATGTGGACACCATGGCTGAAATATTCTGAATTCTACCCATCATACCCTCCATACCCTCCCTTCATTTCAATGCAAATCCAGTCCATGGCTAAAGGATAAAAGAGTGCTTATCCTTTAAAATGCCTTACAAATGGGATAATTATAATTTAGGTTTGTAATACTCTGACAATCAACGGGCATGTGTAGGGTGAAGCTGGCACCGTCTCTGCTGGAATATCCACTTAGATGTCAGAAGTGAAAAATGTACACCCAATTGTACAATGTAAAAATTAAACATCCACACATGTAGGACATCCATTGTTAGAGGTGACTTATTCTACCAAAGTATACGCACCTTTGCACACTTGTACTGACTAGTATTGCAATGTTTCTCTCCCTCACTCAGCTAATGTGACCCCAGTGCTGATGGAGAGGGGCAAACAAGGATGCTGTACATGAGCCCCACATCCTCCTTATCAACTGATGACATCACTGGTTGTTAGGATGCTGGTGGCTAGAACGTTGTAATGGTGCATAATGAAAACCGGTGGCTTTGTGTAACTAAAAGACAGGCTTGATCCACCCAATGGTGTGTATACAATTTTGGTAAATTTTTTGCCATTTTGCCAAGTCCCCCCTGAAGAAACCTGAAAGCACCCCAGGGTGCCTGGGAACCCTGGTTGAAATGGTCTGAGCTTTGCCATGACCTAGATAGATGAAAACTATCATGGCCATAAGGCTACCTAAATAAAAGATAGTGCTAGTTGTGGCCAGTTTCTTAAACTAAAAATCATTCCATTAAAGTGGTTGTAAACCCTTACAGACCACTTTTAGCTACAGGTAAGCCTAGATTAAGGCTTACCTGTAGGTGCAGAAATATATCCTAAACCTACACGGTTTAGGAGAAATTTGCAAAAGACAGGCAGCGATGTCTACGGCGCATGCGCCGTAGACAGCGGCACGCAGGCGCACTGAGCATTCCGTTGCTAACGGCGATCATGCAGTTAGCAGCGGCTCCCGCGTGCATGCTCAGGAGTGACGTCATTGTGGCTCTGGCCAATTACAATGATGGAGCCGCGATTTCCGGAAGGAAGATGGGCGCTTCGTGGAAGAGGGGACAGCGGTGACATCGCAGGCTCCTGTGTCAGGTAAATGACACATAATGGGCTACTATGCGATGCATAGTAGCCCATTATGCTTTGCCTTTGCAGGGAAACAAAGAGGAAGTAAAACCCATCAGGGTTTACTTTCTCTTTAAGAGTAATTATATTCCTTAACAGGAATATCTTTTATTCGCTCAGCCTCAGACAGTACTCGACAACTCCCGCTAATTTCTAAATTTGGCTACACACACACAGGAAATGCTTGATTATTGTATGTGATCATTTATTCATCTTAACTACTGCTGAAAATAAATATTTTCCTACAGATTACATTTCGTGATAATTTTAATAGATAAACTAGCATTCGCGCATTTTTTAAAGCTGAACAGATAAAAAAAGACCCAAATTATTACAGCTCAGCATTCATTACTACCTCTGGTAGTCCCAAGACAGGAGGTCTGAAGTGTGAGATGAAGAAGCTTTACGAGTCAATTTGTTTATTTGCTGACAGAAAGCATGATGATAGGGGGAAACCACAGATTGACAAGGAGATGGGCTTATCGCTGTGCAACCTGGGCTCAGAGAATGGGGCTTGAACAATGTTGGCTATCAGACTGAGGACATCTGGTGCCAGGAAGAAGTACTGCAGGAAATATCTTACATGGAATATTGCTTTGTTGCCATGTGTATTCACTATGTTAAGTGAACAGTTTCTGCATCTATACTAAATTAAAGTGTTACTAAACCCAGAACCTGCATTCACTATATCTGGTCTCCCGCAGTACACAGAACATGGAACTGCAATTATTTTAGTACATATACACTGATTAATACATTTCTCATCAGCAGTATATAGCAGCCTTTGTAACTTCTATCAGTTCCTAGTAAGGTTTGTAGGAGGAGTTTTCATTCTCCCCTGATCCTCAGCCTGGACATGTCTGGACAGTGCTGATTGGCCCTGTGCTGATCACATGCACCCTCCCAAGGAAAATAAAAAAAATCTCTAGCAATACTTACCAAACTGAGCATGTGCAGCCTGTCCCTCTGGCTCTGTAAATATTAGGTTATTTTTTTGGAGACAGTGGAAGAATGGGAAGATCAGAGAGACAGGATCAAACTTTATACACAATACAGAGGATTAACCCTTTAGGTTCCACGGTGAGTATAACAAGCATGCTTTACAGCATATACGCACTGATTTTACTGTTGTGAGTTTAGTAACACTTTAAGTATGTATACATAAGAAGGAGCTATCAGAATAAACTCAGGACAAAAAAGTTTAAAATTAAGTCATCTGGCTATGCTGAAAACCTTCAGACACGTCAAACAAAAATAAATAAAATATTCCCAGCTCAACTTACCGACTAGCCTGCAACCAACCAAATTATCCTGTCTAACAGGGGTTTAGTTTTCACACATTTGCAAATACATGAGTTGGTTGCAGGCTGGTCAGTAAGTTGAGCTGGAAATTTTCTTTTTTTTTTGTTTGACATGCGTTGCCCTTCCATGTGCTCATTGCTGCTAAGTCCAGTTATAGGTGGGGGCAGTGGCCATGTGTTTGTTAAGCTTCAGACATGCCCTGTCACTAATCATTTGTACATTCTGTGAGTTAGGAAAATGAATGGAGGAATCCATTAGACTTCTTAAGCCCCATACACACGGTCGGACTTTTTCATCAATTTGGTCCGATCGGACAAGGTTGTTGAAAAATCAGACCGTGTGTATGCACCATCGGACAGTGTTCGTCGGTTTGTCCGTCGGACAAAGTCTTATCTCCTGCTGGAAAGATTTCCCGTCAACCCGGTCCGATCACACCAAATCCGAGCGTGTGTACGCTTGTCCGACCGGACAAAGTGCTACGCATGCTCAGATCACATTACAAGACCAAAGCTATTGGCTACTAGCCTCTACGTAGTCCCGTCGTAGGCAACAAACGTCACCACGTTCAGAATGATCGGATTTTCCGACAACTTTGTCTGATCGTGTGTACGCAAAACCAACATCAGACAAAGTATGACGGACATGGTCCGACGGACCTGGTCCACGGATTGTCCGCGCGTGTGTATGGGGCTTTACGATCAGCCCATGGGCTGAACAAAAACAAAAAATATCGAAACGTGTATGAACAACTTTATAAACACTGACTATGATTATCTGGTATTTGTTCTTTATCAGCAAATGTGACAGGGTACCACTTTTTAGGCCACGCCTTGTACACAATTTTGACACACCCAATAAACTGCTGTCCCAGGTTGATGTCTCTGTAGATCCAGTGAAGAAGTCCCAGTATGTTATGTATCATTCTACATCCTAGAGGAACTATGTATTAAAGTGGTTGTAAACGTCATATATGAAATGTTAAAAAAGCACATCTCTCTATAGTGTGCACTTGTCTTAATCCAGAGCAAGTCTCATTTCTGTCTGCTGCTTTATTCCTCGAATATCTACAATAGTCAATTCTGACAAGTTTTTCTGACACCAAGAGAAAAATGGTGACAGAGGAGGGATCTCCAGCAGACTGAAAGCCTCAGCTCTGTGAGATGTGTGGATGGGAGGGGGTGTCTCTTCCCTCCAATCACTTCACTGGGTATATGTGAGAGTTTACAACTACTTTAAATGACTATTTATAACATAATTGTCTATTTATAACATGATACACGTAATAAAAAATATCAAAACATTTATATATTAGTAAGCTTTCCAAAAAATGTAGAATAAAACTAATCATAAGCATATTTTTTCTAATAAAAGCATTTTAGGCTGAGTATACACTAGTAGAATTTGTGCAAAATGTTTTGTTTTAGGAATGTTTGATCTTCTAATTGTTAGTGGGGTCAAATCGATCGTCATTTTAAAATGCAGTAACACGAAAATTTAAAGGCGCAGGATTTTTTTTAAACAAATTTCTAGCAGTTTATGTGGTTTTTGTTCAGTAAAGTCCATTCATTCCAAAATCGAATGTTAAAAGCAAACTAAATGTTGCTATTCTTTTTAATTCTTTCTTGTATTTACAACTGGACATCTGGACTATAAACCTACATAAAATGTCCTATTTCCTGCTTTCTTCCTATACACAACCTGAATATGTTCTAGTTTAGAAATAGAACGTATAAAGCAGAACTTCACTCTTTCAATCAACATTGACTATTTTTAATCTATATGTAAATAGATAGTAAAGTATATCATATTTACTTGTTTTAAACTTTTTTTTACATTTCTTCAGTTACTTCCTGGCTTCTGGTCTAGGCCAAAAAAATCTCATACATCCCAGGAGATATTTAGGAGAAGAGGAGGGATTTTCACAGCTAAGCACACCCTCCTGGCTGCATGTTTGAGCTAAGGGTAGATGGATTCCAAGAAGTAAATGCTACATGAATCATCTGCCCTTACTCAAGATGACCACAGCCAGAAATGCTGTTTCTCAGAAAAATAATGCATGGAGATATAGATGGATAAATGGGTGAGGTTGCTTTGAATATTAAAAATAAATTAAATTAAGTTTTTGGCTTGTGGTGCTCAGATGTAGTTCTGCTTTAACGGCAACATAACAAAAACCCGTATTTCTACATATTCCCCTTCTGTCTTTCCTTTCACCTTCCACCCCTACCCTTTCCCATCCTAAAACCTACACCCTTTTCTATAACGAAGCCTGGGAACACCGGGCCTAACAATGTAAACATTTCTATATTCCAAATTTTGAGTTTGAAGAAGCATATAAACAACCACAAGACATTGTTTATTATAATATATTGATTTCATTTTGTAAAACTTTTGAGGGAACTTTGTCAAGCTGTCCAATATACAGTACTGGGAATTTTCTTATGAATTTTTGTAGTAAATATCTTCTTCCACTGCAGGACCTGCAGTGACGTTCTTCCAATTTATATAATGCTTTTAAAAGAACTACATCTTTGGTAAAGGCTATTTTGCTATTTATCTATTTACCATATATACTCGAGAATAAACTGACTTTGTCAGCACGTTTTTTATGAAAAAGCCCCCCTCGGCTTATACTCGAGTCAGGGTCTCCCGCTGTGTCATGCAGTCTTAACTGTTCGGCGGCCGTCCACTGTAACAAAGCCCCGCCTCCTCATCATCCGTGATAGACTGGACACTGATACAATGCTGGGAAACTGAATCAGTGTTCCGTCTATCGCGGACGAGAAGGAGGCGGGGCTTTGTTACAGTGGACGGCCGCCGAACAGTTAAGACTACACAGTGAGAGACACCAACTGTTTTAGTTAGCAAAGGTACAGGTGGACACAGTGAGGCTGCAAATGGGCACAGTGAGGCTGCAAATGGGCACAGTGAGGCTGCAGATGGGCACAATGAGGCTGCAGATGGGCACAGTGAGGCTGCAGATGGGCACAGTGAGGGTGCAGCTGGGCATTGTTTACTCAGTAGCTGCTGCTTTTCCCACACTAGGCTTATACTCAAGTCAATACGTTTTCTCATTTTTTGTGGTAAAATTAGGTGCCTCGGCTTAAATTCGGGTCGGCTTAAACTCGAGTATATACGGTATTTACTTATTTACCAAGAGTGTAAATCTCCTTTTTTGCTGCAAAAGCTGATGTAATGCCACACACAAGTATTCCTATTAGGGTTGATTTACAAAAATTGGAGAGTGCAAATACTGGTACAGCTGTACATGGTAGCCAATCAGCTTCTACCTTCAGCTTGTTCAGTTAGAGGAGTTCCGCCCCTCATGAAAAAATTAAAAGTCAGCAGCTACAAATACTGTAGCTGCTGACTTTTAATATTAGGACACTAAGGATGAGCCCGGTGTTCGATTCGAACCCATGTTCGAATCGAGCACCGGGTGTTCGCTCGCTCGGCGAGCCCAGAACTATTGGGGCCGCTCGCATCAAATTCGTGTGATGCGAGCGGCCCCGCAATGCATTGCGGCCCGCGCAGTGCAATGCTGGCTGATGATTGGCCAAGCATGCACTGTGACCCCGCATGCTTGGCCAATCACAGCGCCGGCAGCGAGGAGAGCCATAATTGGCTACAGGCAGGATGCCTGTAGCCAATTATAGCTCAGGGGCTTTAGTACACGCCCCACGGTATAAGAGGCCGCCGCGCCGGCGGCCTCGCATATTATGTTTCAGACAGTGTCAGCGTGTCAGTGTGCTGCTGACTGCTGACAACAATATGTGCTTTATTTCTGGGGATATGTGTGTGCATGCTGTTAGAACAGCATTGCAGTATCACATCTGGGGGGTGTCTATAGGTGGCCTGTGAAGGGGGGCAGTTTTCCTGTGCTTAGAACTTTCCCTGCAAAAAAGTGTCATTTTTGCAGGAAGAAAGCTATTTAAATCACTCGCGGCTAATGAATTGATGGCTCCTGTAACACAGAGAGCTGTCATTCATTAATAAAAAACAAAAAAAAAAGCGTAGGGGTCCCCCCAAATTCAATAACCAGGCCCTTCAGGTCTGGGATGGATATTAAGGGGGATCCCAGCCAAAAAAAAAAAAAAAAAATGGCGTAGGGTCCCCCTCAAAATCCATACCAGACCCTTGAGGTCTGGTATGGATTTTAAGGGGAACCCTAGCCCAAAAAAATGGCGTGGGGTCCCCCTCAAAATCCATACCAGACCCTTATCCGAGCACGCAACCTGGCAGGCCGCAGGAAAAGAGGGGGGGACGAGAGCGGCCCCCCCTCTCGCCTGAACCGTACCAGGCCACATGCCCTCAACATTGGGAGGATGCTTTGGGGGTCTAAGACCCCTAAAGCACCTTGTCCCCATGTTGATGAGGACAAGGGCCTCTTCCCCACAACCCTGGCCGGTGGTTGTGGGGGTCTGCGGGCGGGGGGCTTATCGGAATCTGGAAGCCCCCTTTAACAAGGGGACCCCCAGATCCCGGCCCCCCCCTGTGTGAAATGGTAAGGGGGTACAAAAGTACCCCTACCATTTCACCAAAAAAGTGGCAAAAATTGTAAAAATGACAGGAGACAGTCTTTGACAATTCCTTTATTAAAATCTTCTTTCTTCTTTCTTCATCCTTCGGTTTCTTCATCTTCTCCTTCCTTCATCTTCTTCCATCTTCTTCTTCCATTTTCTTCTTCCTCCGATCCGCTTCTTCTTGCGCTGGTCTTCTCGTCCTTCTCATCCGGCATCTTCTTCCGTCGGCGTCGGTGTCTCTGTCTCTTCTTGGGCCGCTCCGCGCAATGGGAGGCTCCCGCTGTGTGAGGCTCCGCTCCGTCTGACAGGTCTTTTATAATGGAGGGCACCTGGTGACCCCGCCCCCTCTGACGCACAGGGACGTCATGGGGAATTCCATGATGGCTTTCCCCATGACGTCAGAGGGGGGCGGGGTCACCATGTGCCCTCCGTTTTAAAAGACCTGTCAGATGGAGCGGAGCCTCACACAGCGGGAGCCTCCCATTGCGCGGAGCGGCCCAAGAAGACACCGACGCCGACGCCGACGGAAGAAGATGCCGGACGAGAAGGACGAGAAGACCAGCGCAAGAAGAAGCGGATCGGAGGAAGAAGAAAATGGAAGAAGAAGATGGAAGAAGATGAAGGAAGGAGAAGATGAAGAATCCGAAGGATGAAGAAAGAAGAAAGAAGATTTTAATAAAGGAATTGTCAAAGACTGTCTCCTGTCATTTTTAACATTTTTGCCACTTTTTTGGTGAAATGGTAGGGGTACAAAAGTACCCCCTTACCATTTCACACAGGGGGGGGGGCCGGGATCTGGGGGTCCCCTTGTTAAAGGGGGCTTCCAGATTCCGATAAGCCCCCCGCCCGCAGACCCCCACAACCACCGGCCAGGGTTGTGGGGAAGAGGCCCTTGTCCTCATCAACATGGGGACAAGGTGCTTTAGGGGTCTTAGACCCCCAAAGCATCCTCCCAATGTTTAGGGCATGTGGCCTGGTACGGTTCAGGCGAGAGGGGGGGCCGCTCTCGTCCCCCCCTCTTTTCCTGCGGCCTGCCAGGTTGCGTGCTCGGATAAGGGTCTGGTATGGATTTTGAGGGGGACCCCACGCCATTTTTTTGGGCTAGGGTTCCCCTTAAAATCCATACCAGACCTCAAGGGTCTGGTATGGATTTTGAGGGGGACCCTACGCCATTTTTTTTTTTTTTTTTTTGGCTGGGATCCCCCTTAATATCCATCCCAGACCTGAAGGGCCTGGTTATTGAATTTGGGGGGACCCCGACGCGTTTTTTTTTTAATTTTTTTTATTTTTTTATCAATGACTTTTTTTTTTATGAATGAGTTTCAATGAATCACTGTTCTCTGTGTTACGGGAGCCGTGAATTAACATTAGCCGCGAGTGATTTTAAATAGCTTTTTTACTTTCAAAAATGACACTTTGCGCAGAGACAGTTCTAAACACGGGAAACATGCGCCCCTTTACAGGCATACTATAGACACCCCCCAGGTACGAAATTTAAAGGAATATTACACTTTTATTGTTTCACATTAAGCATTATTAAAATCACTGCTCCTGAAAAAACGGCCGTTTTTAAAACATTTTTTTGCATTGATACATGTCCCCTGGGGCAGGACCCAGGTCCCCAAACACTTTTTATGACATTAACATGCATATTAGCCTTTAAAATGAGCACTTTTAATTTCGAACGTTCGCATCCATTATAACTAATAGGGTTCTAAAGCTCGCACGGACTTTAGGTCCGTTCGCGGGTTCTGGTGCGAGCCGAACGGGGGGGTGTTCGGCTCATCCCTATAGGACACTTACCTGTCCAGAGTTCTCGTGATGTTGGTAACTGAAGCCAATTTTCGGATTGGCTCTTGGGTGCTGCCATTCAAGGTAAGGGAAATCAGCAGTGGAGACTTTCTGCTTTACAGCCGGTTACCTACTGCACTGCGCTTTCAAACCTGGCCTGTCGGCGCAGAAAAGAGGAGGGTCCCGAACTTCAGAGGGACGGCACCATCTCCTGGAAGTGGGGAAGGGTGCCTGTCAAAAACAGTAACCCCCCCCCCCCCCTGAAAGGTGTCAAATGTGGCACCGGAAGGGGGGGAGGAAGCATATAAGCGGAAGTTCCACTTTTGGGTGGAACTCCGCTTTAAGCTTTAACAAAAAAACCTGGAAGCTGATTGGTTTCTACTCACAGCTGCACCAGATTTTGCACTCTCCAGTTTTAATAATTCAACCCCATAGTGTCTTTGGCTTTGCTTGATGCTTCTTTGGGCATCCTTTTAACATTGGTACATCTGAAAGCACCAAGAGACATATATTGGCATAGATAGGAGAAACATATGCTGTAGGTATGGTTGTCATTAAGGATGAGCTCAGGCGTGTTCGCATGGTCCACGTGCAGAGCCCGCCAGGAAGTCGGCGCATCGCTGCGCTAATCACAGGCAGTGAGACATTGCCCCGATGCGTGGCTGCAGAGATCGGGCAATGTCTCACTGCCTGTGATTAGCGCAGCAGCTGGCGGGCTCTGCACGTGGACCATACGAACACGCCTGAGCTCATCCCTAGTTGTCATGATGTCTTATCAGGAAGTACTGATTCCAGGTAGCATTTGAGCACAGGATTAAGTGTTTCTGCATCTGTATCAAATCAATACAAGCAATAGGCAGAACTGTTTTGTGTGTGTGCTAGGCTTTCAGCTGAGTGGCATGTTATGTAGTGGCCCCTGTCACTCATGTCATACACAGGAGTGAGATTTAGTCATCCACAAACATTAGTGACCAAACTCAGTATGAAAGCAGAAAATCGTATATTTATAATATTTTTCCTCTGTATGATGTATTGAGCAAATGTAATCAGATTATACAATAACAGCTGGTACATTAGTTGCTGAGAAAGACGGAAATAGCAGGGAGTATTTCAGGTCCATTGATGGCAACTACCTCTTTTACTTGTTACTCTTTCAGACTGCGCGTATAGTTCAGACCACATTTGGCTACAGCTTGCTATTAAGTCATTTGTTGCTCGAAACAGGGTTTGTTGGAATACTTTCTTTGATACCCACTGTCTTCTTGTAGGCTTTTTATTTTATGTCATTCAATCTAGTTTCAATAAAAGGTTCTCATATAACATGTCTGACTTATGCAGCCCACATATGGTGTAGTGCTTTAATATCCAGAAGACTCATACTTGGGCAAAGTGATTGTTGTTGGTAAGTCTCATTCATTTTGCCCCTAGGCAACTCATTTTCTGTACAGAAAAACATAAAATTTACAACTGAATACAACAGGACTAGGAAGATTATGATAAAGTTTGAAAAGCATTTATCACAATGGCCTTGCAGCACTGGGCTCCTGGATTGAGTCTCCATCAGAGTTTGTGTGCATTTTCCTGCGCTTACATAGATTTCTATTACATCTAGCGTCCAATAAAGGAGAAGGTAAACTATAGTGCACATACTGATTTTGCTCTGAGAATTGTGTGGCATACCCAATGTAGCACAGCTCGTGAGCAGATCTCCAGAAATCTTCACAGTGATACCCATATGCCGCTGATTCCATTTACTTCAATGGAAAGCCCCTCTGCCAGGCTGTAGACAAGACCTCCACTGAAATACCTGAAGTTTGCTGTTTGCATGTGCAGGTACTGCTGTGAAGATATCTGAAGATATGGGCAAAGGCTTTCTGCACTGAGGAAGCTACAGAGTGAAGATATTGATAAGATAAAGAAAAGATAAAATGATGTATGCACCCATATCTGCTGCCTATGCTGCTTAACCCCTTTCCATTAGGGATATAGCCGAAGATGGCTATAGCTCAGTTCTGCAGTCCTGGGAGGGCATTCCACCCAGAACCGTGCCTCCCGCATGCCCCCCCTGGGGCACGCATTGGGCACGCGCTGTGGCCGATGCATCCTTTGGACACAGCTGATTGCAGATTGTGGCAAAGGGCCAATCATAGTGGCCCTTTACTATGTCCAATCACAGCTGGTCACATGTATGTAAACAGACGATGCCCCTGTGTGAGGAAAGGAGTGCCAATAACCGGTAAGGCTGACAGTACATTGTTTACACTGATAATCAGGGCTCTGATCATCAGTGCTTCAATGCAGCCCCATCAGTGTCCACCAGTGCTGCCTATCAGTGAAAAAAATAAAAACCCAGTGGTTATTAAAAACCACCAAAAGAAAGCTCTATGTCTTTAAAGAATAATACAAAATTCAGATGGGTACAGTGTTGCATGAATTGTCTTTAAATGTGCAGTAGCACTGAAAGCTGAAAATTAGCATGGGCAGGAAGGGTCTGAAAGTGCTTGGTATTGAAATGGTTAAGGCAGAATAGTTGGGAGGGGGTAAAAATGTGGCTCAACCGTGTTTTTACCACCCCCTAACAAAAAATGTTGGAGACCCAATTGATACTGTGATATACTGTAGTAGCATCACCTACATGCAGTATGGTGGCGCTGAGTTCTGTAGCAGTGCAGCCTTTTGTTCATTGATAAAAATGTGAAACATTCAGAGGGTGACAATGCAGGGGAACAGTTGGGAGATAGAGACAGAGTGTTGTGACCCTATAACAGGAAGTGCCTAATTAAGAGCCTAAATAGGGGAATCACCAGATATTATTTTATTGGAAGCTACACATGTTTAAATATTTTAAAAAGGTGCTTTTGTAATTACATTAACATGTTAAATTACATAAAATTTTAACATGTTAACAAATTACATTAAAAATAACATAAAATGTTAACATGTTGAAATTACATTACCATGTTTAATGCAAAACAGATTGTCGATTGAGTAATTTAACAGTGAATGAGGTCATGGGGGTCAAGCACACTCCCAAATTTTTCCTAGCTATCTCATGTCTGAGTTTTTGGCATTTGGTCACAGCAGGAAAAAAAACACTATTAGCTGTTACAGTTTTCAAGCTAAGTAACCCTCTGCTAGGGGCGTGGCCTAGGAGGACATGTGAGCGGACGCTTCTCTGAGCAGCTCCGGCATTACCCACTACTATCCTGCACAATCCTGGCTTGATCTGCCCTAATTCCAGAAACGGAGACCACCGCCGACACCGGAGGCAACAGCTGATTCACCGGATGGTGAAATTGCCGGATGGGCAAAAGGCGAAAGCAAGCACCGGTACGAATGAGCATCAACACGAGATCGGGCCAAGATGGCCGCCGCACTACCGTCTCGGCACCCTCTGCTTCTCCGGCCTCTACACCGGATCTCTTTGGAGACGCCTCGGGTGCCTCTCCACCCTCCTCCCCGGGACTTCCAGACCCCCCGAACCTGATCTCACAAACATCTGAGGGCGAGGAGGTGACGGATGATGGCTCCGGGCCTACGCTGGCGGAAGTACTAAAGACCATTAAGGTAAACCATACAGCTTTAATGGGGACGGTAGCTGAAATCAGGAGTGACTTTACACTGCTACGGCAAGACGTTCACAAACTGAGGGGCAGGGTGACCGAGACAGAGGACCGAATAAGCGAACTGGAGGACACGGTTAACCCCATCCTACCCAAACTGAATGCCACCGGCGGGAAAATATCCTCTCTAGAATCCAAAATGGACGATCTCGAGAACCGCTTTAGGAGGAACAACCTGAGGCTGGTTGGGCTCCCTGAGAAGGTGGAGGGATCCGACCCGGTAGCATTCCTCGAAAGCTGGCTGGAGCAGGAATTTGGTCGGGAGTTGCTATCCCCCTGTTTTATAATTGAGAGGGCGCACCGGGTCCCAGGTAGGCCTCTCCCCGCTGGCAATCCCCCACGTACAATGATTATGAGACTGCTCAACTACAGGGACAGGGACTCCATCCTGCGAGCTGCCAGACAGAAAGGCAGCCTCAAGATTAACAATGCTACAGTATCACTGTACCCTGATTACTCAGTTGCGGTACGCAACCAGCGTGCACAGTTCCAAGCAGTCAAGAAGCACCTGAGAGACCACGCTATCCAATACTCCATGTTATTTCCAGCTACTCTACGGGTGGTACATGATGAAAAAGTGTTATTCTTCCAGTCGCCAAAGAATGTCATCGCATGGTGGGAAACCCTGCCAAGACCCCCTCGAGCACCAGCTGACTGAAGCTTACCGTAGGCAATGATATCCTCCTGTCCTCCAGTCACTCAAATGGCTCGTGACTGGCCAACTTTGCCTGAAGTGACCCCCTGTAGGGTGTTTGCTGCTGCCGTTTATTTTTCTTATTTTTCTGATTTTTGATTTTGCCAACCCTTTTTGATATGCCTGCAGTGGTGTCCCAAGTCACTTAACCGGCAATGCAGATCAACCGCACTTGTTTTTCCCGGTGGGGTACAGACCTCCCGCCACGAATGGGGGGGAGCTGGAGCTACTCCACATGCGGAGAGACGTTAGCCACAGTATTGGCTCTAACTTGCTAATATGGACCAAATAGGTTCCAGGCCATGCGCCCCATGCATGGCCCTAGTTTGGGGTACAAGCCCTCTCCGTTTTTCAGAGAGCAGGGCAGGGGTGTTGCTGTCAGTTGACGGCGGGACATGTACAGTTCAATCTTTTTTTCTTTTTTTCTGTTGCTATGTGTGTGTGTGTATGAATGGAGTTTGGTTGAAGGATGGATGTATGTTGCTCTGTCCCAATGGCGGTAACTGTATAAAGTTGGATAACACAATGATGGCAATCAGGGGTACACCAAGTAAATATGAGTGGATCTCAGTGGTTTTAATATTTGTAAGGAAGTCCCATGGCTGACGTAAAGGTTTGCTCGTGGAATGTGAGAGGAATGAATTCTAAATTTAAACGTGCACTGATTTTTGAGCGGATCAAGAAATTGCAACCCCATGTTCTTTGCCTGCAGGAAACCCACTTGACAGGGTCAAAAGTCCTAGCGCTCAAAAAACATTGGGTTGCCCATAGTTACACCTCCACATATTCTAATTATGCCCGCGGAGTGGCGGTGCTAATACGCAAAGGCCTTCCTTTTGAATGTCATAGGGTAATCTCTGATTCTAAAGGACAGTATTTGATACTTCATGCCTCAGTTCGCGGCACCCCATTGATTATGGCAACAGTATATGTCCCCCCTCCGGTTTCAGCAGTAATCTTTACGGATATAAGTACACAACTTTCTTTATTACCCAGCTGTCCAGTGCTACTAATGG
This sequence comes from Lithobates sylvaticus, assembly GCA_028564925.1. Classification (NCBI taxonomy): domain Eukaryota; kingdom Metazoa; phylum Chordata; class Amphibia; order Anura; family Ranidae; genus Lithobates; species Lithobates sylvaticus. The sequence goes on along the minus strand of CM053029.1, from coordinate 329,984,498 downwards.
GTGACTTCAACTCAGTGTTGCAGTCATCCATTGATAGACTGAAACCACAGCTAAATGACTCCAGATTGTTTGGCAAATGGTGTGAGGTATATGGATATGTAGATATATGGCGATGGAAGTTCCCCAACAAAAAAGTTTTCTCATGCCAGTCTAGAACGTACGGTTCTCTCTCTAGAATAGACTATGCACTTGCCAGCAGGGACCTGCTGCCGAATGTTTTAAATATGGACTATGTCTCACAGACCATATCAGACCACTCACTTATGACAGTTACACTAACTCTGGGACACAGGCCGACGTTTCGGATATGGAGACTGAGCCCCCTATGGATATCCACCCCTGAGATACAGGAAGCTATCTCGCTGGATATGCTAGACTACTGGTCCAACAACTTAGATACCGCAGAACCTGGACCCTCGTGGGATGCCTTTAAAGCAGTCCTACGGGGGGCTTATATCTCACGTATCAAACATTATAGAGCTACGGGGGCGGCCCACCTGGTGGAGCTGGAAAAAAATCTAGAGGACGCTAGAGCCCAACACATGAGGGATCTGACAGATGAGACTCGGGGGACAATTTCAAACGCACATAATGCATTACAACTACACCAGGTAGATATGACTAAAAAACAACAACTATACCTATCTGCAAGAATACACGAACATGGCGGTAAAAATGGTAGGATGCTGGCTTTTCTGGCCCACACCGAATATACAGACAGCTCGATACCGGCTATTACACTGAAGGACGGCTCCATAACCAATGATCCAGTATGCATTAACCAGACATTTGCTACCTACTACAGTGACCTGTACACCGACCTAGACCCACCACAGGAGGCCACGTTTAGGGGCTTTTTCTCCTCCATGGCCTTCCCGGCATTGGATGAGGCACAGAGGGGGCTTCTGGAACAGGAGATCACTTTGGAAGAGGTAGAGGCAGCAATCCGCTCTCTGCCCCCTTCAAAGACTCCGGGCTTGGATGGTATTCCCTCCGGGTGGTATCAGACCTATGCGGAGGTAATTGCCCCCAAGCTTCTGCACACGTTCCGAAATTCTCTGCAGCAGGGTACTCTGCCAGCTTCCATGAATGAGGCCCTCATTGTTGTCTTGCCTAAACCCGAAAAGAACAAACTGCTATGTGAATCTTATCGACCGATTTCACTTTTAAACACTGATGTGAAAATTCTGGCCAAAATTTTGGCCCAGAGACTACAAAAAGTTATTTTAGCTCTTATCCCCCCAGACCAAGCGGGGTTCATGCCGGGTCGCAACACGTTTGATAACATCCGCAGACTGTATCTACATATCCATAGGGCACACGTAACGAAGCAAAGCCATCTAGTGTTATCCTTAGATGTGTTAAAGGCGTTTGACACGGTCCGCTGGACATTTTTATGGGAAACCATGTCAAATATGGGTTTCGGCCCCCTGTTTTTAAGGTGGGTCCGTCTACTATATGCGCGCCCAAGTGCGAGAGTCCGAACCAATGGTGATGTTTCGGTGGCATTTGCCTTGCAAAGGGGAACCAGACAAGGGTGCCCCCTCTCTCCGCTCCTGTTCGCTATCGCCATTGAGCCACTAGCGCTGGCGGTGCGGCAGGCCGCGGGGATTGGGGGCATCCAATGCGGAACACAATTGGAGAAAATCTCTCTATACGCAGACGACGCGTTAATCTACCTGGACGGCAAAGAGAGCTCTTTTAGAAGTTTGATGCAGGTGGTTGAGGAGTTTGGGGAGGTGTCGGGGCTGAGGGTCGGATGGGAGAAATCCATAGCCTTTCCTATAGGCCCTCTGATCCCATATAAATACCTTGAGAACTCTAGACTGAAAACTGCTCAGTCTTTTAAATACCTAGGAGTTCAAATACATAATGACCTCTCCAGATTCGTAGATCTTAACATCACACCAGTAATAAAACAAATGACGGACAAACTTCAAGTCTGGTCAACACTCCCACTAAATTTAATAGGACGTATTAATATCTTCAAAATGATTTTTTTTGCCAAAATTTTTGTATTTCTTTAGAGCAGCTCCAGTGTATCTCCCAAAAAAAATGTTCCAAAAGGTGGAGGCAGTTCTGTCTTCCTTTGTTTGGCAAGCTGCTCATCCACGTATATCTAAAACGTCCCTGCAAGCGGTTAAAAGCAGGGGAGGACTAGCATGCCCTAACCTGCAGAAGTACTTTCTTGCCTCACAGCTTACGTTTATTTATGAGTGGATGCACTCCGACCCTCGGCCCCCCGCTGTCTCCCTGATGTCCTCATTTTATGAGGAAGGTACCAAGGCACTTGATGTGATGCACAGGTCTAGACCCAACAAATGCTCCAGACTTTCCCCCAGGGATGTTGGTTTACTAGCTTGGAAGGAGAGCAACGGACTCCTATCCAAAGGTATGAGTACATGGTCGCCAAGCACTCCAATTTGGGATAACCCAAATCTCCCTGAGCTCCATGGTCATCCCGACTCGAAATGGTGGTCAAGGATGCAAGTTACGCACCTGACACACTTGTTCTCAAATAGTATTTTTGTGACTTTTGACCACCTAAAAGCCAAGTATGGCATACCTAACAAATTTTTTTATAAGTATCTGCTGATCAGACATGCCACTCGGGCCCAATTTGGTACCCTGACCATGGAGCTCAGAACACCCCCTTTGGAAGATCATCTCTCCGACCCAGATATAACAAAAATGGTGACAACCTTCTATAACCACCTGAACATGGCGGGAGCAGACCCGTTCCAAACCTCGTTCACCAAATGGCAAAAACTGATACCTGTACTAACAGAGGAGGGGTGGGAAGAAGTTACTGAGGTTTGCTTTCAAGATATTATATGTACCGCTGACCAATATATACAGTTTAAATTTATCCACCATCTACACTATACTCCTGATAGACTGGCACGTATGGGGCTGAGAGTGAATGCTAGTTGTGCTCGATGTACTAGTGACAATGCTAATATGTTTCATATGTTCTGGAGCTGCCCTGGACTCAACCAATACTGGAGAGACTTATTCAAATTCTGTGATGAACAGCTTAACACACCAATTCCCAGAACACCCGAAGTGGGATTACTGGGTATACTGAATGACTTAGTTCACCCAGTGGCTACCCGCATACTAATACGGACTATTATGTTTTATGCAAGGAAAGTTATTCTACTGAAATGGAAAGACAGCGAACCTCCTAAGATACAAACTCTGTATGGAATCATTAATGGACAGCTCCCCAAGTTCAAAATTGTTTATAAAAACAGGGTCTGCCTCAAGAAGTTTTATAAGGTATGGCAACCCTGGTTGGATATTACCGCCCCCTTCTGGGGTTCGGTCCTGTCCACACAAGATTGTTAACAAATGATTGGGAATACCATGATATGGATTTCCCTCTAATGGAAGGGGGAGTGGATCTTGGTGGGCCTAATGGGACAGAGCATGGGTAGAAAGAGGTGTGTTTGGGTGTGAGTGAGTCTGTGTGATGGGTGAGTGGGTGTGTGTATGGATGTTAGTCGCAGTAGGGCATAGGGACCCAATCCTGTTGCCGTAATCCCCAGGAGTAAATTACAGGGGAATGAAACAGGCGCATAAGAATGTTGGGATGCGATCCCCTTGGTTATAAAGTGCTACTACTGCTGTTAGTACTGTATTGTTTATTGTTTTTTTGTTTGTAATGTTGAAAAAACCAAAATAAACACCTTTTAAAAAAGTAACCCTCTGCTATTCATTCTCTCTTCTCTCACAACAAGACAATTAAGAACTTCCTCCTGTGTTAATATTTCCAAGACCAGAGCCAAAACATCGAAAACTTTCTTTGACCATTAGATTAAGCCATTTTTTGGCTAGCGATTAAGACATTATACAAATGTCGACTTAGAGGTGTTTTATGCTTAGTGGTAAATGCCCCTAATAAATGTATTTTCATCAGTATTAGACAGCTGCCTTGAAAATTGATGACCTGTATAATGGAGCTTGTCACATATCGCCAAGGTCAGAATATAATTTGGCAGCACAGGACAGACCAAAGGCTGTGCTTTTGTGATAAAATAAATGTCCTAAAATAGCAAAATTCAGCCTTGGAACATTTAGGTCCAGAGTTGATTCATGGCAATTACATGTACCCCTGCTGACTTGGCAAACTATTGGAGTAGTTATATCAATTGTGCTCCCTATTATCTTTTGTACAGAAAACTTTTCCTGTTCCTTCACATCCTCCTCTTACTTGAAAACAGCCTCCCTAGCTGTATCTCTTCATTTCCCGTATAAGACCCACCTACTGTGGCACTTCTCTTATTAACTAATCTAGCTGTCTTCGTAGGGTTGACCCAGTCTTTGATGATCATGAGGTCTGATGACCCTCAAACTTAGTGGAGAGCAAGCGTAAATCGTATCAAACACAATTCCACCTGCCTTTTTCCTTAATTTGCAGGCTGATAATAAAATCGCACTTTCAGGCTGAGTTCAAACCATCACCACATCTATCTCACAGCAGGGGTCCGGTGCATACTGGTTCACCATTTCAGCTTTGATTTCAGCCCAAATTTTGGGCTGAATTCGGACCTGAAACAGACCAAAAGATGCACAGCTCCGGAGATATGTGAACCGTCTCCATAGAGAGTCGGTCAAAATCTCCTGCTATTGCGAATTGGATGCAGGGGAACCCCCATCCAATTCGCAATGGTGTGAACCCAGCCTAAATCCCACTTAGCACAGATTCTGCAAAGCCCAACTAACTTCTAATTAGACCTTGTCATAAAATTGCCAGGTAGTAAAATAGTCTGGCATAGCAGTTTAAAGCAATACACAAGTTGGGCTTTAACTACCAAAGCCCAACTCGGGTTCATAATCCATAATTCCAGCTGTAATGAAGTTACATTCATTAATTTTGGTTACACTAATGAATAATAAATCAGTCGGTTAGACAACAAACCCTATTACAAGGAGCAAAAGGCTAATGAAATTTGTTAAATCTCCTAAACAATATAATTTCTTTCAATTTGTTACATATTTGGTCTCCAAAGAATCATAAATTCATTCTCTGCATTTAGAGACAAAATGTATTTAAGGTGTGTCTGCTGAATATCAGAAAAATACTTCCTAGCCCCTTCAGCTTCCCATTCAGACCCTTTGATTTGTTGTGCTAGATCTGTAAAGGCACTTTCCAGGCACCATAAATGATGGCTTCATTTGTAGCTCTGGACTCTCACCATTGAAAATATGAGGGAATGCTAACAGCCATTTTTTAAGGCAGTGACTCTGATATGTAAGATTGGATTTGCTCTACATGGAACCAAAAACCAGGTGGACTTTATTTAATTACTTTTACTTTTAATTATATGTATTAATGATTAATATATTTTCTATACATTTCGTGTTGCACAATTTTTCTTTTACTTAATTAAAACAATATTTAGAAAAGTTAGAGATCAAAAAGCTGAATCTCTGAATGTTCTAAACAGGAATGAAAAAAATGTGAAGAAAGCTACTATATTATAAACTCTGTTACATTCCTCTCTGGGCATGGCAGCAAGTGAAAGTTGAATCTCTAAACACTCTAACCAGGAATTAAAAAACATATTGCCTCTTTGAAGAAAGCTACTATATTGTAAACTCTGTTACATTGCTGACGGAGCGTGGCAACGAGTGATACAGACATTTAATTTTAATGCTCAGAACTGTAACAGCACATGTTGTGAATGGGTGTGTGCTTCTTTTAAAACATGTGTTGGTGGTGGTGGCTACTATTTGTGTTTCTAAAGGGTTAACCTACCCACTGAGGATCACTGCTGGTGCTTAGATTGTTGTCTCTTAAGCTGGATAATGTGTTGATGTTGAGAACCCTTGTTCTAGAAGCTTGATAAGGAGTGAAAAAGGTGACTTTTATGAAAAGTTAGCTCTTCAAGGGCTGAATGGGAAGCTAAAAAATTGTGTTTGTTATATAAGGGGGCCCACAGTTTAAAGTGGACCTAAACTCCCATAAATACCCACCTCCTCATTCCATTGATGTAGCAGTTAAATCCCTCGTAGGCTGCTGACATCAACCCCCGGTTTACTTTCAGGTGGCGGGTTTTCGGTCTCTTGATTGGGTGGTCCAGGAATGACTTTTTCCAAATCTGTCATTCCCCAGCACAGTAAAGCTGCGCATGTGCAGTTGACGTGAAGATTGTGAGCAGACGGGTACGTGTTTATTAATGCAGAAGAGACATAGCAAATCTATTCTGCAATAAAGAGCTGCCTAATCACATTTTTTTTTATCAGTTAGGTTTAGTTCTTCTTTAAAAGGAAATGAAAATGTGCAAGTAATGCAAAGAACTACGTTTTCGCTAAATGTTATTGTAATAACTTGCTGAAAATACATTTTAGTTTCGCTTTTATAGCAATTCTTGTTGCCAATAGCAGTCAAACAGTTTTTCACTTTTATGTCTCTTGTGCAGTAGAGAGAACAAAAAATAAGGAATTAGCTGTGTTGTTATGGCCAAAAAATTTTCTTTAAAGAAGAAGTATGGCCAAAGCTATTTAGCTATACTTCTCCTATGGGTCACAGAAGCGCAGTTTGTTCTGCACTCCTGTGATCCGTTTTCAGCTGACAGCAGGCTGAAACCCGCTGTCAGCTAAAGTCACAGAGCCGATCCAGGCATTGAAAAGTTCAAGACCATATGGTCGGGATCCATCTAGAAACCTGGACCGGCACCTGGATCAGCCTTTCAGAGATTTTCTGAGAGCCTGAGCCAGCCCCTCTTGCCCCCTCCACAGCACAATGCTCCAGTGAGCGCTGGAGGGGAGGGTATAAAGCTGCTGACTGACAGTCAAGGCTCTCTGCTCAGAGCGGAGGGGGAGAACTGAAGCGATCAGCTGTGTTTGATCAGTCAGTTCTCACTGCAGAGCCAGCGGGGAACAGATGCAGCATCAGATTGATGCTGCTTCCACCTTGGTGAGTATAAGGTTTTTTTTTTTTCCCATGGGCAATACTTCTCCTTTGTTTACATGTCTCGCCAAGGGGGGGGGGGGGGCTGTAAAAGCCAGGTGATTGACCCATTATTTTACTGCCCCCCAACTGCCTGCCTGAAAGGTGACACACAGCCACTCATGTCTGTACACACATTATGGCCTCAATGCTGTGCATGACTAATGCAAGTCTATGGGACCGCCCTTCAACCACCCCACAATTGCATGCTTTTCAGAGGAGCTGCAGTCCTTGACACATGTCTGAATTAGCCCTTAGATATTTTTATGTACTCAGTGATCAACCACTGCTCTTAGTGATTCATTTCAAGCATTTTAGTCAAGTGAATGAGCTACCAAAAATCACAAGTGTAGTTTATACTGTATTCAAAGTATAATTGTGACTTAGGCCAGAACATTTTATTCTGTAGCTCCAAACCGCACAGGGCATAATAATGGTAGCTGTACGAAGACTGCATGACAAGGAACTGGATTTTCCATTTCAACGGTCAGGTGTACCATAGACTTGAGCTAGTTATCCGCAGAATGTTTTGGCACATAACTGGACAGATACTAGACCAGTGTTTCTCAGCCTCTTTTTAGTCAAGGCACCCTTTAAAAACTATGGACAGTCTCGAGGCACTAATATTAATAAATGTGCATAACACAGCAACATCCACACAGGTAGGACAGTCAACATTAGAGGTGATTTATTCTTCCAAAGCAAATACACTTTTGCAAACTGGTACTGACTAGTATTCCAATGTTTCTCTTCTCCCTCAATTTTCCTCCATCACTCAGCGAAGGTGCCCTCAAGAAGGTTTCTCTTCTCCCTCAATTTTTCTCCATCACTTAGCGAAGGTGCCCTCAAGAAGGTTGTAAGGTTTCCCAATGAAAACCATTGGCTTTGTGTAACTAAAAGGCAGTAATATCTACACACTGGCTTGTATACAATTTTGGTGCAATTTTTAGGCCTTTTGCCAAGGCACCCTTTAAGAAACCTCAAGACACCCCAGGGTGCCTGAGCACCCTGGTTGAAAAGGGTTGTACTAAACCAATATATGGACACCTTTAGAGGTAAATGTAAATCTTCTAACGCCAAGTACAGAAGAAAGATCACTCTTGTCCAACCTTCAAGACTTTTCAGTCTGCAACATTGCATTCATATAAAGTTTAATTTGCCTTGTCAAGCTATGTAATTATAATGGCATCAGTGCTTCTAAACACAAATTAGCACATAAAATGCTTGCCTTTAATTTTCCTGCTAAGCTCGTGTTCATCTAGAAGCAAATTTCTATGCAGAGCCCAGATTCTGTCATTCTGGTTTTGTCCTTTTATCTGCCATTAAATGCCCTCATCTTGTTTACTTCTACTACAGCCACAGGAGGTGACACAACATAGCTGTGACAGGTATGGGCTGTGACAGCGGCAGACAGGTGGCAGCTAAAATTGTGTCTGTGATCTAATTATCCTGCACAGGAGTCCCCGACACACACAGAGCTTGGCACAGAAGGGCTTTTGAAGCTGCAGGCTCGCAGCTCTTGCATGAAAGTACACTGTGCAATGATGGCAGACTTCGAGCCTTATAGCCAATAGAAGAATTGAGTATCAACTTAAGGGAATGATCTGCACTAGACTAATAAACCATACAGCGTCTTCACTGGAGAAAAACAAAGACATCACCAAGTTATTCTCCAATTTTTAACAGCAAAGTCATATAAGATCTCAAAGGTCCCTGAAAAAAAAAAAAAAAAAAAACATTACACTAGTACAGCCGGTATTTTGCTGTTCTTGTTTTAAGTGTTACTAAACCCAGGACCCTGCATTCACTGTATCTGGTCTCCCACAGTACACATGGAAATGCAATTATTTTAGTAAATATAAACTGCTAAATACCTTTTCTCATCAGCAGTTAGAGCAGTGTTATCACTTCGATGAGTGTGTTGTTAAAACTTGTAGGAGGAGTTGTCATTCTCCTCTGACTGTCCTATGAGGCTGCATGACCCCTGATGACTTTCTGTCTATAATCTAGATAGTGCTGATTGGCCCTGTGCTAAACACATGCACCCTTCCAAAAAAAGAAAAAACTCCCTGGCAATACACACCAAACTGAGCATGTGCTGAGTGCCCCCAAGGCTCTGTACTCTCAGGAGATGAATTGGGGGCCATGGAAGAAGGGGATGATCAGAGAAGACAGGATCAAACAGTCTTTTTACACTGTGCGGAGGATTCACCCCTTAGGTTCCACAGTGAGTATAACAAGCATGCTATGCTGCATATACAGACTGATGTTACTGTTGTGGGTTTAGTAACACTTTAAGGGAAACTCCACAAAGAAATTTAGAAGTTGAAAGTAGAGTGCTAAAGCAGAGTGGTATTCTTGAAGGGACTCTGTATGCAGCTTAAAAAATGCAGGTAAAAGTGCAGAATAACCAAGTATTTTAAATGCTTACTTGTAGCATTTTACTATCACTAAACAATTTTTATTGACTTGAAATGTGCCTCTAAACTTTCTTCAGAATTGAAATTTTAAAAAGGTTGACCCCCCTAGCACAGCCCCATAACTCCTGCCCCATCACAGCTTTCTTCTAGTGTCTGAGCTGGCCCAGCTCCTCCGTCTCTCCCCTCCCTTTATAACCTCTTAAGGAGTAGTTGGGGGAGGAACAAACAGGAATATTTGATTTATTTCTCTGAGTCTGCTAGGACTGCTTACATCTCATCCAAGATTGCCTCAGGGTTTTTGGGTGTCTATACAACGGAGACATTTACAGCTAAATAACATGCCTAAAATATGTTAAATGTGCATGTGTATCATTTCATTCGAAGCTTGTTGCTGAAATGAATGGCCTGGAAACAAGGTCTTAAAAAGTCAGAGTTTGCAACAAGTTTCTCAATTCAATAAATGTAATTAGATCAATGAGGGTTACTTTATCCTAATTGTACAGTGATGTTTGATGTAAGACTTCCCAATCAAGTCAAACGTGAGTTAAATTGGCTAGAAGCAAACATAGTATAACCTAATGAACTGGGTAGGAGCAAACATAGTAAGCATTTTTTTTAACTGGCTGGTTGTAAACATAGTGCAAGCTGGAGAACTGACTTGGAGCAACCTCGCTGTAAAAAATGTTTAAAGGAAGCCTGTCATGCCAGAAACATAGATGTGGTAATTTCCACCATATATTTCCCCAGTGGGGGCAGAAACAGCAAAATAAATTATAAATTGTGAAAGTGTTAGATTCCCTGTGCAGAGATTCCCCCATATCTTCCCAACAAGGACATAAAAGGTTCTAGCTCCTCCAGCTCTATCCTGAATTAAAAGAAAAGCTTTAGTGGTAGCTACACAGTAACACATGTTGGTAATGTTTTGATAGTTTTAAACATGATTACTGATTTGCTGTATTTTATTATATTATTTTGGGGCATATACCATTCAGACAGCCTCTTTCTACTAAACTGATCACCCTCAAATTTCTGAGATGAATAAGGACACCTTTTAGTGTACAGTATATGGGCAAAGGGCACACCCTTTCCTGGGGCCATAGGTATATTGACAATGAAGAATTAAAACTAAGGACAAAACTTTTTTTTGTTTTTGTTTTGGATAAAGTGGAGTGGGATTAGAACACCTTTCAGTTTTTATTGCTGTCGGTGCCTCCATGAGGGACATTCACTCTCTCTATTTGTCCTGTTTACCATTATCGAAAATGAAAGTAAAAGAAAATCACAAACTTTGGGTTGTCCCTGGAAAAGTAATAGAGCGGAAATCTTCCAATCGGGACACTAATTCTGGTGACCTGGGGCTGGCTAGGGATTCTCTTAATTTGCAAGGATTTCTTCTCACTTCCTGTTTTGGCTAAGGAACTGGAAGTGAAGGGAAGATGAATCTCCCCATTGGGACAAAGATGGCAAAAAAAAAAAAAAACACAGGGATTATAACTCTCCCTTACTCTATCTAGAATGGGGGAAAAAAAAAGTTTTGCCTCTACTATTTTAATATAAAAAAAAGTGACCCTCATTTTACGTTTCAAAATAACAAATGCAGTAATTTTAGAGGTGGGATTTAAGGTTTATTGTAGTATATTTTTTTTATCAAGGTCAATGCTTAGATGAAAGAGAAGAATAACTGAGGAGGAAATAGGGACAGAAGGATTTGGTTAAACTAGGGGCAGTCCTTACAAATAAGAGATAGTTTGAAGCTATGGAACTATGATTATTTGTTATGGACTGCTGCACATACTATGAATTCTAAATGTAGTATGTAAATTGCACACATCAGCAGCTCATTCCCTAGAAAGTTTCAGCCTTCACTTGTAGTCAGATACATGGAATTTTCCCTTAGCTTAATGAATGAGTTGAAGCGCTGCTGATTTCCATCATCGAATCATGTGCAAGCAAGAATACTGATTTATTTATTTTTTCCTTGCAAATGATTAGCTATTCTTTGCAAAGTGAATTTTTGCTACATTTTTCAAGTTTTTCCCTTGTGAAGTGAAAATACCCTTACAAAGTGGACAGTCTGTCTTATTTATAGCAACCCATATACATCTACTTTCCCTTTTTCTTTGAGATAGGAAACAGGGAAACATTTTAGTTGCGAATAGGTCACTCGCTTGCCACAATTCAGATCTTGAAAAAAATGGTTGGGTAAACCCTCTGGTGTCTAATCCTAAAAAAATAGACAATTGGGGATGAACAGAGGAATTTGGATTAAATTATAGAAATTGTCTCTCCAAATAAGGACAGTTAGGGAAATCTCTTATGTAAATTGAGATATAAGTACAATTTGGGGGAATAGGAATGGGGATAGAGTGTCTATATATATATATATATATATATATAAGTACTTGTCTTTATCAAATAATTGTCTATGTAAACTTTCAATTTCACATTGGATGGACTGTCTCACTATGCTGTCGCCTGAGTCACATTCCTAATGGTATAAAGCAGGACAGCTATGATGTCAAGGAAGCCTTTCAGATAAGAGTGTAATAATGGTACAGCTTAGCAATGGAATGTTAAGGGTTTTCCTAAGCAAATGGTATCATGTGTAAAACATTGAAAAATAAAGAACAGGGAAATAGCAGACCACCATCAATGGCAGCCATTTGTTAATCTGTTTTTTCTAGCCAGCACTGAACATCTCAAAAGGTATCTGCTTTGTGCGGCATCTCTGGAATTCTATTTTGACAGTTTCCAAAATCAGTGCTTCTATTTCTTTGATCCGTGTGAACAACATATGATGCAAAATATTTTTTATCCATACTTTCTTCATTGAAGGTTTTTTCCATGGGAAAAAATCACAATACAGAACAAAGTACACAAAATAAAACAAAAATACCAAAGAAAACCAGATTTTTTTATATTAAAAACATTACACATGCAAATCTGTCCCATCTCCCTCATCCAAACAACAACAAAAAGTTCTACCATAAAATCCCAAACTTGTGCATTCTTCATATTCTCACCAATTTGGTACCTGAAGTTTTTTCACACAAATCGTTTGAAATTAGTTTAAAGCTCCCCTATGACAAAAAGTCAACTTATCTAATTTCAAATGCAAAACGGTATTAAAAACAAAAATGTAACTGTAAAAGCTTAACAATCTTAAATGTGGCTGTATTAGTTTTCTTTTTTAAGCTGTTTCCCTTTATTTTCACCTCTTGTCTTAAGGTGTCTCTAGAGGAGTAAAAAACACACCTTTGAATAGCAGCATTGTCAATCTGGGGAGAATGTAGTGTTAGGCAGGCCATAGACGGTGCCAAATTCTTTCCTGCAGCCACGGGTTGCAGGAAAGAAATTTGCACAATTCCTCCATCAACACAGACGGTGCTGACAGGGGAATCCCTTCTGCTGAGCAATTTCTTCTCCTAGCAGGGACAGTGATTATCGCTAGCGGCTATAGCAGGCTGGTTGTACCCAAGTTCAATCAACTTGGTACATTCAGCCTGCCCATTAATGGTTCAAATCTCAACCGGTCCTGCAGGAATTTGGATTCAAACAGTCTATGGCCGGCATTAGATGCACTAGCAGATTTGGATAGACTAACAAATTTAAAAAAATAGAAGCCTAAAAAATGTAAACTTATGCAAGCTACTAAGAATTGGTAAGCTGCAATGTACTGTAATACATTTTGGTTTTTGGGTTTATTTCTGCTTTAAATTGAGTGCCAATATAAATTTTTCCACTGTGGATGTGGCAAAATCCACTTTTGTGCAGTCAATTTTCTAGCTAGAACTTAAGACCCAATCTCAAATTAACTTGATTTTCTGGAACCTCTAGACACTCAAAAACACAGGTAAATGGATTACAAGCAACGTTTGTTTTAAAACTAGCATTAATATGTTAAACAACATATTTACAATATCTTACTAACTTTGGACATCTCCAGGTCAGATGTTTGAAATCTCCAAGAGCCACATTTAGTAAAATTAAGGCTATCCCAAAGGCTTGCTCTATAAAGAGAATGGGGAGTTTTTTAGGGCTTATGAATAATAAAGAACTGAGTTAGGCTTCATATACACTAGCTGCTCCTAAACTTGAGTTAAAGTGGAGTTCCACCCACTTTTACAACTCTTCAGCATCCCTCACTAAACTGTGCACTGTAAACAAATTGGATATTTTTTTTATTTTTTTTTCAGCACAGACTGTATATCTGCTGTATTCATTTTTCACTTCCTCCTCCCTGGCCGCAGCCCATCGCATCATTTCCTGTTTGCAATGCCTCCTGGCAAGGGGCAGCAACTTCCTCTCAAACTGCCGTTGCTATGGAAACCTATTACACTGCTTATGCTGCACTGAGCATGTACGAGACCTGCAAGGATGAGATCCAGGAAGAAATACAGTCTGGCTTCAGATGCCCACACTAAAGATGGCCACGGCCTGCTGCAAGTTTATAAAATAACAAACTACTGCTAAAAACGAACAAAACAGACCTTAGTTTACAGACTAACTTTACTAGAATACATTAAGCTTGTGTATTATAGGGGTATTTTTATTTAAAAAGTATAATTTCGGCCGGAACACCGCTTTAAGGAGCTCTTGGTATTTTTTTGCTAAAGCTCCTAAACTCAACTCCTTAAAAGCCTATGTGTCGATGTATACATAGGCTTTTATCAGAGTTTAGGAGCTGCTGCAGTTAGGTCAACTTCTCTCTCCTGAATGCGGAAAAAATGCGTTTTGACCGCTGGCCGCATGAAAACGCAAAACACGACAAAATCTTGCTTGGCCGCGGTACATTACTGCCAAGTGTACATGAAGCTTTACTCCCATTAAAAGGGATATGCCCTTTAAATGTGTCTGAGCATTCATCCAATTCAACATTACCTTTTGCTATCTGTATTATAGGGACTCTTACATTAGATATTTATGGATCATTATCTTCCATACAGAGAAAATAATACCCTTTGTGTGATCAGAGAATACTGCATCCTCTTTTACTGGGATCATGTATTATCTCATTAGTATTATCTTCTCCGTGGAACTATTTGCATGATGCAATTGTAAATACTGATAAAAAAACTTTGTTTAGCTATAGAGGACTGTTCCTGTAGCTGTGCAAATCGTATTAGGAAATCACTGCAATACAATTGGTCAAATCTTGAAATACCCCATTGTTTTCAGAGGTCAAATCCCTTCAGCTCTGCCACTTTTTAATATATATAATTACCCTAAATAGGTGTAAAAGAAGTAAGTTCCTTTATCCCTAGTAATTCCTTAAGCAATCTCCAAATTTTAGTCAACAATTGTAAAATAAAGGCACCACACGGAGAACAAAGAATCCTCTTGTTTAACCCATCTAGACTATATATCTCTGACACACATGCACGTGTCAACTGACATAGAAGGTCGATTCACATTATCCTGACCTGCAAAATGTTACAGCTGCACAGCTGTATAATAAATCCAGGTATTGGGGGTAACTATACCACCCTAATCAGTATGATGCTGTACTGTATCGATGCATAATTTTGTTCCCTCCAAATAAGATCCCCAAAGATACTATTTATTCTAAAGGTATTTTTTACAATACACACAGGTGAGTTATTAAGTACATAAATTAATCGAGGCATCCAGATCCTCTTTATAAGATTAGATCAGAGAGAGAGTTCACACCCCAAATTAGCCCAGGTTCACACTGAGCTGTGGGAATGAAGCCTTGCAAGTTCAGCTGAACTCGCACTCCTGCATGTCAGTTCCGATTTCGGCCACGATTTCACAGACATCTGTGCGGGTTTCTGCACAGATGTCAATGAAAAACACACCCTGAAATCCCAAAAAGTAGTACAGAAACTACTTTTTTTAATTGGTGCGGAGCCGCAAATGCAGCATCCCACATATTAGGAAAAACTCACAAATATGAACCAGGGCTAACACTGTGCCCATTTGAGAATAAGTGGATCTATATTTAATGCAGTATACATTTAAGGATTTGTAGAAATTATCACTAAATAATTAAAAGAAGTAACCATCTAAATAGATGTGGCAAAGCTGGGTAAATTGGAGTTTGGTTCATCAACAGGTAACAATATAGACTTACTACAACTAATTAATCATCTTAAAAATGATCAAAAGAATAAATGGTAGCCATAGCACTTTCTAAATAGTGTCTTAAATAAAAGAAATGAGGAGCACTATGTAACTTATTTACTAAAAACTAGAAAAATCTGGTGCAGCTGTGCATAGACAACAATCAGCTTCTAACTTCATCTTGTTCAATTGCTTTGACAAAAAATCTGGATGCTGATTGGTTTCTCTGCAGACCTGCAGCAGATTTTGCATGCTCCAGTTTTAGTAAATCGACCCCTTTGTGTTCTTATATAGGACTTTGTTTAAAGCCATTGATGTCCAAGGAAAGTCTGATCATTGCTGGCAATAGTTCAATGAATACTGCAAATAATAATGGGGATAAGAGGCACCCTTAACAAGTGTCATGCTGTAATTTAAAGTTGAGGAGACAATTATTTATTCAAGTTTTCACACAAAGATTCTGATATAAAACTTGAAAGCATTTGATAAACTTAGGACCAAAATAATTTTTTTTTATTACTACCTACAAAAAAGGCCATTTAATACTATCAAATAAAGCATTTGTACATTTAAAAATGTATGTTGAATATTAAGAGTCATCAATTTATTAGGCATAAAACCTGTTTGAACAGGCTTCATGGTTTTATGTACAAACAGCGATTTTCTGACACTTTTGTTATTAGTTTAAGATCAACTGTGGGCAGAGATATCAGATCTGGGTGCATGGCATCCTTACCTGGTTTCAATATAGCCACTGACATCTCCTCATTCATACTGGTTGGTAATACATTGAGCTCAAAAGACATGTTATTAGCATCTAATAATAATGTAAAGAGAATTTCTTTTTAAGTTTTGTATACTTCTACTGGAAGACCAACTCACCCTTGGGACCTTATTATTATTAGGAAGCATTACTGTTTCCAGCTCTTCCAAAGTAAATGGTGAATCTAAGTAATCTACATTCCCCAACTCCAAAACTGATAAGGTTATCTATTCTAAATAGTTTCCTAGTTGTTCATGTGAATTTGCTCTTTTAGATTCATCCAAATTACTATACAATCTATCTACCTTATTAAAAGTAGAGGAGACTATTATGCCCATTTAATTTGTTCTTTTAGATTCATAAAAATTACTATATAATCTACTTTATTAAAAGTAGAGGAGACTATTATGCCCATTTAATTTGTTCTTTTAGATTCATAAAAATTACTATATAATCTACTTTATTAAAAGTAGAGGAGACTATTATGCCCATTTAATTTCTTATTGCCAATAAATGCCTCCTTATTCAATGTAATTCTGCTTGGAGAAAAAAAATATGTTCTGCCTTCTTCAACACAATTATTTTCACTAGATCCTGTGCAGTTTCCCAATTCTTCAAATAAACGATAGGATGATTATTAATTTATTCATCTTCCACTCTATTTACTTGTACCATCAAATTCTTCTTCCTTTCCCTTGTATTTACTTTACCAACTAAGATTTGTTTCACAGTACAAGTATTATACCCCAAAAAATCATTAAGATCAGAATGTAAAGAAGAGGGGGCCGGTGTGCTCTTTCTTGTACTCTTATCTTTTCAGCTATAGAAGAAGACTCCTGGAATAATATTAACCAATCAGAATTGAATCTCCAAGATTAGAATTCCAGATCAAAATGTATTTGACTTGCACCAGAGGCCCTGGCACCTGCTGAATGCACCCCGCTTCTCACTATACACAAACAGTATTTATCTGAATGGCTTGATTAAGTAAAAGTTATATGATGTTTGCTTGTGATTTTCAATGTAGAAATGAAAAGACTGTCACATCTATCCAAATTTGAAGTTGCTGTTCTGTTCAGTACAACATTGGATATGTGGGATGAGGGTTTATACGGGTGCTAGAAAAGCCACTCAGTCCATAGCTTCATGATGGCTTCACTCCAAGTTAATTTTTTGTTGGCTAAGGGCAGCCTTGCAGAAATATACCATTTGAGAGATGTCATGAAAAGACAGAAACTATCTTTCATAGCTCCCTCACTTGGAGAGACTGCCCCTCTTTGGAAACCAAATCCCTGTGTTCCTTTTTCCTATTAAACTGTCCTTCTTTTTGTTGTGACAAATAGACCTCTAAAAAAATGCCTAACTTCCCGGTAAATCATAGTTCTTTTATTGGTTTATAAAATGTTTGGTTAACTGGTATATGGCATCAGATATACTGCGGTACAATGGCTCTCCTGGGTTAAATCCCGTATGGGTACGTCCTTCCCCTTAGTGGCCGCCAGAGGGGGTGCAGCTGCTGCACGGCGGCGGACCTGATGCAAATGGCCAGTGGGCCAGCACGGGGATAGCACGGGGATAATAAAAAGAAGAAAAGAATAATTTCTTAGTTTCAGGATGGTGGGATTTGGAGTCAGAGTCATACCCTACTTTCCCTCTTATTATTTCTCCTCTTTTCCTTTTCTTTTCTCAGTCTTTGATGTTATATCTCTCAGGTCCTTTCGCCTATTCCTTTTAACTTTAGATAAGCTATTGCTAGCTCTGGGTGAAGGCCTGTTTCTGTGTGATGTGGGATGCAGCCTCCTTTTCCTGGAGGTACAGGTCCCCTTCTATGAATGTTTACAGTTTATACCCGGTGTGTTTCTAAGCCATTGCGGTCCATGGGCTGACCTTAAGCTTGGAAGAGCAATATGAAGTAGCTATGTTCTCAGGGGCACGGTAGGCTGGTGATATGCTGTGTTAATACATCACTTGAAGTTTTGAACATGTCTTGGGGTTGCCCAACATTTACAGTGCAATTTATACTGACTGTGCAGTTTCTCATTTTGGGGAAACCCCTTTTTTATGCTGTTTTATGTTAACAAATTTTTGGATTGTTACCCATTTTGTATGTATTTTACATTGTTGAAGACCAGCAGTCTTTGTCATAACTTTTGTATTCTCTTTTGTGAAAATACTTTAATAGAAATATAAAAAAAAAAAAACGAAATGTCTTTATTAATTGTGGCCAAAATATATTCTGCTACATGCCTTTGGAAAAAAAAATCCCAATAAGTGTATATCGATTGGTTTGGGTGAAAGTTATAGCGTCTACAATCTATGGTACATATATTGGAATTTTTTTTATACTACTAATGGCTGTGATCATCGACTTATAGTGGACTGTGATAGTGTGGCAGACAATCTGACATTAACTGATGCTGGTGGGGAGCTGACTAACTGCCACTGTGATTACCAGTGACACTAATACAGTGGTCAGTGATAATACTATACACTGTCACTATGATATGGGCTAGGAAGGGGTTAACATCTAGGGTGATCAAAGGGTTAAATGTGCTGCTTTTACTAACATATCATGCAAAGCAGGGATAAGAAACAGAGATATTGATATTGATTGTCAACACAGAGCATTGGGCTGTGATTGGACACAGCTGATCAGCAGGTCCCAATGGCTGGGACTTGCTGACAGACTCTCTCTGCGTACAATCACAGCGGGGAGGGGGGCGTGCTCTAAACCCGGAAGCAGGCAGCAATGTACCAGGCATAGGCTGGCCGTTTGCAGTACATTGTGAGTGGGCGGTCCAGAAGCGGATAATAACTACCATGTAACTACCATGTAAAGGAGGGATGTGTATGCTTACCTAATTAAAGGGCTCTCTGGTCTAGTCATGTGATTGGCTCCCAGCGCCGTCTTCAGGGGAGAGGAGGGACAGCCGACAATGGATTCCCCATAGTAAGCCATAGTAAGCCAATAGGTGACATAACCGCAGCCATTGTGGCTGCTTTCTCCTTTCCCTTGAAGCGGGCCGCTGGGGTGATCAGGTAACCTGACCAGTGCGCCCTTAGATCAGGTAAGTATATACATCTTTCCTTTTCCTCAAAGATTAGATTTGACCGCACTTCCACTTTAAGCATCTGCAGAAAGCGTAAAGTGAAATTGTTGCTTTTCTTTGCATAAAATAATTACAGGTTCCTTTTATCATGCAGACAATGTATTTATTGCATTTATTGCATTGCTGCTCACCACACCAAGGTCATTCTATGGGAGTTTTCATGGAAGAAATCTTCAGCACTGTCCCTAATAATCACAAAGGTTCTAAAACATAGATATACTGTAGTAGAATATATTAACATATTATATAAATCGTTTCTGTCAGACCTTTACTCAGTGGGTTTAGGAAAAGATCTGTCATATTTTGTCTCATGTAACTGTAACCAGCTGCGTCGCTTAGAAATTGAATTTGTTCGCCTGTCTCTTACTGTGAGATATGTGTATTAACCAGTTAGCTCCACTGGGGGCTCTGTGGAGTCTCACTCAAACTATAATTAGAAAGTTTATTATTATTTTATATTCAGATAAAATAAAAATGTGAAATGACTCAGTATGTCTTGTTAATACAGTAGTTAAAGAGGATGGAAATTATTTCATAATTAATATTTCCATTTATGTTCATTTGCATTTTACAGCATGTCTTTAAAGCTAGCTGAAAAGGCGCATGATACGTATTGTAGATTTTCAGGCTTTTTCAGTAAGGCAGTGTAAAGAGCATTTAAAATGTCCAAATTACACAAATCATTTTGCTTTGAACTCTGTGATTTATCAAACCTGCACCATAGTGGTAGAGTTTCAGCTTATGTGCTTACACAAAATGCACCTTTAAAAAAATAGAAAACTATAATAGTTTAGGGTCAATTTTATTATATCTTGTTATATTTTTAAACCGATGTTTATATATTTAGTGTAATATTCATATAAAGTTATTTTACAAATAAGCATTTCATATAAAGTGCAACAGTGGCTCGAATGTCACTGTAAAAACAGCAAAACAGAAGCTGTTTCCATTCAGGCTGCCTCTGTCTAATTGAATGCCGTTCTGATCTCCTCTGAACAGAAAGAGAATGTGAGGTAGTGGGTATGAGTCACCCTTATGATTTCTTCAGCTGTCTTATCAGTGAACAGGTTTTTTTAGCAAAGCTGTTAAGATCAACCTGGTAGACATGTGAAAAGCAGATAAAAACATAAAATTAAGCACAAGTACTAACTTACAGTTAGTATGATGTGTCTCTTGTGCTGATTCTTCTTTTGGTAGAAATCTTCCTCCGTCCTACTCCCACCCTCACTACCACAATCTTCCGGTGTGATGGGGGTTAATACAACTAATTGAGTGTTAGGAGTTGTCATCAAGAGAGCTTGACGATGCCCACCTCCGCCATTCATAGAAGCCATACTACAGCTTCTATGAATAACAGGATCTCTGAATGGAGATCCTCAGCACAAGGGACAATTCATACTAACTGTATGCTATGTCCTTTGTGCTGATTTTTATGTTTTTGATTTTAGTAGTTGTAACCCAGTGAAGTGACTGGTGATACATGAAGATGAAACAAATCTCCCTACATAAGTTGTACCAGTTTATCTACTGCCTCTTTCCCCTACAGCCATTCAAAGTACATAATTTATACAGGATCTCCCAGTTTTGAAAAGCAGGCGGTGGAGAGCTAAAGTTACATCAGTGAGGAGAGCTCTGCGAGCTGATTGGAGAGAGAGAACACACCCCCCTTCACACAGCACACAGGAACAGAGCTGAGGCTGTCAATCAGCTGGAGATCCCTCCCCTGTCACTTTTTTCTCTTGGTGTCAGGAAAACTTGTCAGAAGTGATTCATGTAGATAGCAGAGTAACGAGGCAAAGGTAAAGTGACACTTGTGCTCTGGATTGAGACAAGCACACACTGCAAAAGGAAATGCTTTGTTCATATTTCATGTCTGAGGTTTACAATCACTTAAAGTGGAAGTAAACCCCCCTATCGTTTTCAGCCAAGGAAGCTGCCATCTTTGCCTCTGTTTAATCTTCAACTGCCACAGTGCTGCACATGTGATCCGTTATGACACCAGCCATTGGATGGTTTGACTGTTTGGTTGAGAGCACAGCCAATGTGCAGTTAGCATTCACGGCATGCCTTTTTTTTTTTAAGACTGTTAAATTGATGGGTTTACTTCCGCTTTAAACCACTTAATGACCCGGCCTATTTTTCAAACTTGTTGTTTACAAGTTAAAATAATTTTTTTTTTTTGCTAGAAAATTACTTAGAAACCCCAAACATTATACATTTTTTTACAGACACCCTAGAGAATAAAATGGGGGCCGTTGCAATACTTTATGTAACACCGTATTTGTGCAGCGGTCTTACAAACCAATTTTTTTGGTAAAAATACACTTTTTTTATTAAAAAAATAAGACAACAGTAAAGTTAGTCCATTTTTTTTCTATATTGTGAAAGATAATGTTACGCCGAGTAAATTGATACCCAACATGTCATGCTTCAAAATTGCGCCTGCTCGTAGAATGGAAACTTTGACCCTTAAAAAAAGAATTTTTTTTTTTTAAATAACTATATTTTTTTACTTTTTGCTATAAAAAAAAAATAAATATCCACAAAAATGTTTTTAAAAAAAACAGATTTCTTCATCAGTTTAGGTCAATATATATTCTTCTACATATTTTTGGTAAAAAAAAATCGCAATAAGTATATATTGATTGGTTTGCGCAAAAGTTATAGCGTATAAAACTATGGGAAACATTTATGGCATTTTTATGGCATTTTTTTATTTATTTATTTATTGACAGTGCTTTAGCAGTACTGCGACATTGCAGCAGACAGATCAGACACTTTTGACACATTTTTGGGACCATTAACATTTATACAGCGATCTGTGCTATATAAATGCACTGATTACTGTGTAAAGGTCACTGGTAGGGAAGGGGTTATCACTAGGGGGCAATCAAGGGATTAAATGTTTGTTCCCTAGATGTGTTCTAACTGTATGGGGATGTGACTGACTGGGGGAGGAGACATATCGTTGTCCCTTCTTAGTAGGAACAAACGATATGTCTCCTCTCCCCTGACAGAACAGGGATTTGTGTGTTTACACACAAATCCCTGCGCTGGCGTTCGTGCCCGCGATCACACGTGGTCGGCGGCGATCGCACCCATTGGCCACGCGCATCAGGTCCCTCGGCGTGTAGCAGCGCGCCTGTTCCCTCTGGTGGCTCTTTCATTGTACAACGTACCCATACGGGGTTTTGCCCAGCAGAGCCATTCTGCCGACTTATATCGGCGTGAGCCGGTCGGCAAGCAGTTGAAAATGTCTACAGGTTACCAGTTTTGAGTTACAGAGGAGGTATTGGGTTAGAATTATTGCTCTTGCTCTAACGATTCTGGTGATACCTTACATGTGTGGTTTGAACACCGTTTTCATATGTGGGCGTGACTTACGCGTGCGTTCGCTTCTGCGCGTGAGCTTGGCGGGATGGGGCACTTTCATTTTTTTTTTTTATTATTTATTCAAATTTTTATTTTTTATTTTTACACTGTGTTTTTAAAAAAATGAAAATTGGGTCACTTTTATTTCTATTACAAGAAATGTAGAAACAAGAAACATCCCTTGTAATAAAAATAAAGCATGACAGGACCTCTTTAATGTGAGATCTGGGGTCAAAAATAAATTTCCCCTTTAAGATCATTGGGTGGAAGTGACATTTGACGTCGCTTCAATCATCCAATGTTATGGAGCCGAGTGGGGGCCATCTTTCCCTCACTCGGCTCCATGTCTCAGAGGGGAAAGGACCCAATCGTCTCAGCTGCTACCAACAGCTTCGGTAAGCGGGGGAGACCACCGAGGAGCGGCGGGAGGGGGGCACCTCTCCCGCCGCCGATAAAAGTGACGGAGACCACTTTTATCTGAAAGCTATCTGCTGCCATATCCCCGGTATTCAAACAGCCACCGTAGAATGACGGCCGGCAGGCCGTAGGTGGTTAAACTTAGGTTTTGAAATAATTAAATATGGTTTTACATTGACTTAACCTAAGGAACCTAAGTTTGTCTTAACATCAGACTTAGGGTTGCCACCTGTCCAGTATTCACCTGGACAGTTCCGGGTTTTGAATCCTTTGTCTGGGTCTAAAACCCGGACACATTTTTCAGACCATGTTTTAGCTCCCAAAATAGGGCTTTACCTGCCATGAACATTAAAAAATAAATAAAACGAGCTTTGAGGGTCGTAGCTCAGTGACCTGGGGTCACAGATACCCCTAATTTGGGGGTATGTAGCCTAAGTCCTACGACCTATGGTTCCAGATATATGGGGCTCCTTGTGCAGCCTGTCAGAAGCTAAATACAGAGTGGCCACTTTAAATACAAGCTGGCACACTTTGGGGGTTATTTACTAAAGGAAAATCCACTTTGCACTGCAAATGCACTTGAAAGTGCACTGAATGTGCACTTGGAAATGCAGTCACTAAAGATCCGAGGGGGACATGCAAGGAAAATAAAAACAGCATTTTAGCTTGTACATGATTGGATGATAAAATCAGCAGAGCTTCCCCTCATTTCAGATCTTCCCCTTCGATTTAGAGTGACTGCACTTCCAAGTGCACATCCAGTGCAAAGTGCATTTGCCTTTCGTAAATAAACCCCTTTGTTTGCAGCAGACTGAGAGGATAAGCTCACAGTGCCTCTCACTTCTTGCCAGAGGCACTGAGCTCAATGAACAGCTTGGAGACTTAGACCAATGGTAAAGTACCATTGGTCCCAGCTGTCCAATAAAAATGCTGCAGTGGAGGCACGCCTCTCACTGCAGTGTCATAGAAGGGGCATGTGTCTAAAAGACAAATCCCTTTCAGCCCAGCCCTCTTATCTACAAGGAAAAACATGTTTATGTGTATAAGATTTACCACCAAACCCATGTTTTTCTCACACAGTTAAGAGGGAGAAACTAATTCTGTTGAAAAGATACTGTTATTTTTAAGCTAAATCATATATTTATATGTTATACATTATAATTAATTATTTTTCAATTTTCTGTGAAATTACTGGTTGGAAGTTATATCTTCAAACTTCAGTAATTTGTCCATTAAGCCACCTGCTTGAGTACAGATTTTGAAAATATATAAAATTACCTTAAAAACAATATATAATAATTATTTGTATATTACTTACTTATGGTAATTAACCCCTTGCCACCTAGGCCAATTTTGACACTTCTCTCCTACATGTAAAAATCATATTTTTTTTCCCAAAAAATTACTCAGAACCCCCAAACACTATATATATTGTTTTAGCAGACACCCTAGGGAATAAAATGGTGGTGGTTGCAACTTTTTATGTCACACTGTATTTGCGCAGCAATTTTTTTAAATGCGTTTCTTTTGGCCGGAAAAAACTTTCATAAATAAAAATAAAAAAACTAATTTTTTGTATAATGTGAAAGATGTTACGCCGAGTAAATAGATACCCAACATGTCACACTTTAAAATTGCGCACACTTGCGGAATGGTGCGAAACTTCAGTACTTATAAATCTCTATAGATGAGGCTTTTACATTTTTTACAGGTTACATGTTTAGAGTTACAGAGGAGGTCTAGTGCTAGAATTATTGCTCTCGCTCTAACAATCGCAGCGTATGTAACCTGCGTGTATCTGGCTCTGATACTAGCCAGTGCCTCACCAGCCACCAGGGCTGGTCTGGGACAAAAATTTGGCCCTGGACTTCATCCAGACTGGCCCGCTTTGACAGGTCTCTCCCATGCCGGCCGGACAAACCCGCCTACCCCTCCGGCCTGCCACCCAAGCCCCCCCCCCCCCCCCCACTAGCCATTAGCCATTCTACGTTATTTCTCTTATAGGCAGTACCAGTGGGGAAGCTAGACATTATTTCACCCGGGGCAAAGAATCCGTTTGGCGCCCCCCCCCCCCCCAATGGGACAAGATTGGGCAGGAAAGTGAGAAACTCTGTTAAGTTAGCTGTCTGTCCCCTCCCCCATGCTCCTTCTGGTCCCCCTCATGCTCCTCTTTTCCCCCCTGTGCTCCTCTGGCCCCGACCTGTGCTGCTCCTCTATTCCCTGCATGCTGCTCTGGTCCCCCACGTGCTTCTCTGGTACCCTGCATGCTCCTCTATTCCCCGCATGCTCCTTTAGTCCCCCGCATGCTCCTTTAGTCCCCCGCATGCTCCTCTGATCCCCCATGTTGCTCTGGTCCCCCATGTGCTCCTCTATTCCCCCCCATGCTCCTCTGGTCCCCCCATTCTCCTTTGGTCCCCCCATCCTGCTCTGGTCCCCCATGTGCTGTGCGGGCTCCTCTGGTCCCACATGTGCTCCTCTATTCCCCCCATGCTGCTCTGGTCCCCCCCATGTGTTCCACTGGCCCCTGCATGCTCCTCTGGCCCCTGCATGCTCCTCTGGTCCCTGCATGCTCCTCTCCCCCCCTCATGCTGCTCTGGTCCCCCATATGCTCATCCCCCCTCATGCTGCTCTGGTCCCCCATATGCTCACCTCCCCCCTCACCCTTCATGCTGCTCTGGTCCCTCATATGCCCCTCTCTTTTCTACCCCCCCTCCTCATGCTGCTCTGGTCCCCCATATGCTCCCCCATGCTGCTCTGGTCCCCCATATGCTCATCCCCCCCATGCTGCTCTTGTCCCCTGTGCTCCTCTGCCCCCCCCCCTTGCGGTGCTCACCTCGGCTAAAGAAGGAGGGCGGCCACACACAGCTGTAACATAACCTTCCTCGGGACTCGTTCTCCTGCTTTTTCCTTTCCCTGCTCTCTATCTAGATTCTCTACGGCAGCAGAAAGGATGGAGAGCGGGGGAAGGAAAGAGCAGGAGAATAAGTGCAGAGGAAGTGCCGATGTCACAGCTGTGTGTGGCCGCCCTCCTTCCGGATCGTATGATGAGCTTCTCAGTGTGGACTCCTGAGCATCATGTCTGTATTCAGTCATGCTGCATAACTAGCCAGGGAGCGAGGTGAGCACCGCAGGGGGGGGGCAGAGGACCAGAGGGAGGCGGCGGTCCGCTGTCACTGAAACCGGCTAACTGAGCCATCGGCCCACCAGGAAACTCCCAGTAGTCCCGATGGCCAGTACATGCCTGCCAGCCACTGACCTCACCACACAGCCCTGATTTCTTGTACATTTCCAAATTAATGTTTAGAAGGTCCACTGACATTAGTTGCAGCCCAGAGGTCAGGATCACAACCAGGCAACAAGAAGTTGGTGATTAGTAAGGCTGTTTTCTTGTATATGGTCACATTTTCTTGTTTCTTTATTGTTATAGGGAATTCTGCCTTTTGAATATTACAGCTTATAGAGCCATTTGTTCAGTTTATAGGTATATCAACGTCTAGTGTGTATTTCCATGAACCATTTTATGCGCTGCTTAGCTGTCTTGTTAGGATAGAAATGCAGTGTTTTCAATTCTGTCAAGCAATCCATGTTTTTCAAGTTGTTTTATCCCTGCAAGGAATATGATTCATCTAACAGTCTTCTGCAATAGTGGATTGTTTTATTAGCTTGGTATATTTCATTCCGTCCTTTATGGACAATGTTCATGAATATTTAAAGCAGTATTAAACCAAAAAGCAAAAATTTTCAGCTTACCAATTCTTAGATGTGATGGCTGCATTTGTTTTTCTTTATAGGCTTGCTGTCTTCTATTTTCATCTGGTGATCCAGCCAGCAAGTCTGTTGTTTTTCACAAGCTCAAGCTCTCCAGCAGCATGTATCAGTTTCCATGGATGAGATAAACCACTTAACTCTGGAAAAGGTCATAAAAATTACCAGCGTTTATTTATTTGTGCAAAACATTAATCCAAAAAGGAAAAAAACTGATGATAGAGCGTTTTTACAGCTGAAAAACTCCTCTTAAGGCCTCATGCACACTGGACATTATAAAAACGCTACTAGCCTTAGCTGTAGAATGAGTTTTGCAGCGTTTTTTGTAGCTTTTTTTTAGCAAAACTATACTCCCACTAAAGCTTATGGCTCAAAAAAGCTGATAAAGGCAGAATAGCAGCATTTTTAAGCATTTTTACACTTTTTTCAGAGTAAAGTGTGAGCCGGAGTTTGGCTTCAATTTGTTAGTGTCATTAAATCTGCTAATACATTTAAAGCAGAGTTTAGGGAATTTTTTTATACATACTCCCCTAATCCTCCAATCCTTCCAGCGCAAGTCTGGCTCCTTTAGCTACTGCACCCCCCAGTGCAGCGTTCTTGTGCAGTGGACTGTTCCTGATGTCATCACACCCATAGACCAACCCTGGATGTGAAGACTTCAGGAACAGTCCACCACTGGACGTGGAGGACCACCATTTTCTGCAGATTCGAGGGATCGGGTGAGTATAGGCGCTGTATTCACCCCTAGAGAAAACAAGCAGTTAACTCATGCAGTGCAGGCACAGTCCCACTGCATGGAAAAAACGATTTGCTTGGAGCTTTAACACTACCCTCAGACTGACAATGCTGCTGCCTGCTGTGCCTCCTTTTCTCATTCCTACAGAGTTGTGTCTCATACAGGAGGTGTGTTACTGGCCAGATAACTAGGGGAAAACAGTGCGAAAAAAGCCAAAGAAAAGGTATTCAGCCACCACATATAAGGATTGATAAGCTGCAATATAAAATCTTTTGGTTTTACAGCTTTAGCGCTATAATTCATTTGTTGGAAATTCAAAGTTGTGTACTACCTGGTAACTGTCATATACCATGTTTTACTTTATACTGGCACATTTCATAAAAGCGTTTTGTGACCCTGGTGAACGTTAAAGCTTAGACTTCAAAAGCATGTTGTATTGATCTAAAGATTGCTGCCACTGTTTTCAGCATGTTTGCCATATTGATGTGCGTGATTATACCCTATCGCTATTCTTTTATCTTGATGTGACATTTCAGTACTGTTCAGCTACTAAAAAACACCCTGTATTAAAGGATGGACCTTTTGGTCTCTGGGTTATGTTTAAACACACTGGGGGTCATTTACTATAGCGCCGGGAAGTACTGGGCGCTATTACATACAATAGCGCCCATTTTAGGCAATTAAGGTTTCAACAGGCGAACGTGCGAATGCAAAAGAGCGATATTAGCGGTGAACATACGTTAGTAAATTCAGAAATCAGCGCTAATTAGCTATTCCGCGTATATGCAAATGACAATTTCTACTAAGTTATTATATAGCACGGCACTGCAACCATGATCTATGTATGTGAAATAAACTTTTTTTTTTTACCTCGTGTGCATCTATTGATGGATATTGCAATTAGTATTCCTAGTTTTTTCCTTCTTTTGCTAAAGAATTCAGTTATGAATGATTATTACAGAGTAATGTCTGCTATTCTGTAAATGTACATGTATTGAACATTTAGACCTATTTGTTGTATGTTGTTTTTTTCATTTTTTTAATTTTTTTTATTTAGGTGACTATAAAGCGGTAATTATTTATGTTCATTCTTTAATCATACTACACTATTATGTAGGTCTCAGCATACTTAGCACAATGGCTTGGTGGCAGGGGAGGGCTGGCAGCCTTAGGCCTGGGGGGGAAGTCCAGTCAAGTGGCACATTTAACTACCGAATCAGCTCACCATCCATGCCCAGCTGGTTTTTCAATGCAGCCTCACCAGTGCCCCTCAATGCAGCCTGATCAGTGCCCATCAATGCCGACTCATCAGTGCCACCTCATCAGTGCCCATCAATGCAACCTCACCAGTTTCCATAAATGCAGCCTCACCAGTGCCCATCCAATGCAGCCTGATCACTGGGGCAGGGTAAATGGGGTGTATGGGGGGATGAGGTATGGGGTCAGCTGGGGGTGTCAGGGTCTCTTACTTGGCAGCTCAGGTTGCACGCCACGGCCAGCGCAAGCCAGCACCCAGCCCCACAGCCCGAGACAGTCACGGGCACCCTGGTCTCTGAGGGTGGTAGTTTCCTCTGCGCTGCTTGGGAGCTTGAGTGTGGACTACAACTCCCGGAATGCAACAGAGGCCGACCGCCGCAGCTGTAAAAATAGCAGCGGGCGCCAGCCATTTTCAATGTTAGTTAGGGCGGCCTGGGGGGCAATTGCCACTCTGCCCCCCAGCCCAGCCCTCCCCTGCTTAGTGGTCTGCTCAGATGTCTCCACAGCACTCATGGTATGAGTTCATATCCCAGCCAACCTACCATCCACCAGCTGTATTTATTTTTTTAGTGCACAAGCAAATTAAGATAAACAAACAAAGAAATGTAAACTGCCCGTTAGCTAGTGTGTGGTGTTTGGAATTCCACACCATAATAATGTTGAATGCTTACATACCATTGCATGCATTTGAAGAGTTAATATAATAGAATCAGCCAAATTAAAGTGCATTGGCTAATTGGAATTTGCCTATTTTTAGCATATGCTGCTTTGGCTAATTGGCTAATAGTCATTTGCCTTTTTTTCACCAACGCAATCTTTTAGTCTCTCTCTGTGGGGTTTGAACCCATGAGTCCATCAAAGCCTGAGTTTTTCAAGGTAGAAGTGCTGACCACTAGCCTATTGAGCTTAGCACAATAATACGTACAATCCACAAGTCTGCCCCCAGCTACATCACTGACCTAGTCTCAAAAGACCTACCTAATTGTTCTCTTCGTTCTTCTCAAGACCTCCTGCTCTCTAGCTCTCTCATCACCTCCTGCCATGCTCGTCTCCAGGACTTTTCCAGAGCCTCTCCAAGCCTATGGAACTCCTTACCGCAATCGGTCAGTCTATCTCCTACTCTATTAGCCTTTAGACGATCCCTGAAAACTCTCCTCTTCAGGGTAGCCTATCCTACACACACCTAACAACTGTATTTTCAATTTTGTCTATCTGATCATCCCCCACAGTTATTACCTTTTGTTTCCACTTGACCTTCCCTTCTAGATTGTAAGCTTTAACGAGCAGGGCCCTCTGATCCCTCCTGTATTGAATTGTAATTATACTGTCTTCCCTGATGTTGTAAAGCGCTGCGCAAACTGTTGGCGCTATATAAATCCTGTATAATAATAATACATAGAAAATACATTTACTAATGCTTGATGTTTCTTCTCCCTGAGCTGTCTTCTCCCAGAGCCATCTCTCATGCAGCCGCCATCTTCTCCCGCTGCTGTGTTCTTCCGCGCAGCCGGTTACCCGCAAAAAAAAAAAAAAAAAGCCGCTCTTCTTCTGTGGCGGTCTTCTGTGACTATCCGATGACATCACCCAGAGAGCCTGCTCCATGGCTATGTAAGAGACGCCACACAGCGGGTGACAACACAGCAGAGGAAGACCACCACAGAAGAAGAGCGGCTTTTTTTTATCGGGTAACCGGCGGTGCGGAAGAACACAGCAGATGGAGAAGATGGTGGCGGGAGAAGAGACGGCTCTGGGAGAAGATGGCAGTGGGAGAGACAGCGGCAAGAGAAGACGGCTCAGGGAAGAAGACAGCTCGGAGCTATTTTACAATAAAGAACTTGTTAAAAACCGCCTGCCCGCAGACCGACAACCACCGGCCAGGGTTGTCGGGAAGAGGCCCTTGTCCCCATCAACATGGGGACAAGGTGCTTTGGTAGAGACCACAAAGCACCCTCCCCATATTTAAGGCATGTGGCCTGGTACGGTTCAGAAGGGGAAGGTGCTCGCTTGCCCTTCCCTTTTTATCTTTCAAAAAGGGTTTAAACCTTTCATCTAATTTCTAAATTTCTAAATTGCTTTGTTTGTAAATTTCCAAAGCCAATCTAAAGGAATATTATAGCACTTGGGAGTGAAACTAATCATTTATTTTTTTTTGGAGTAATTGTCCTTTAAGTAGGTGTTTTAGGGGGGGGGGGTTGTCCTATACCTACATACTTTTGCTAATAGGTATCCCTCTCCATCTCAAAAAATTGGGAGGTAAGAAATCACCCCCTGAAGTCGTCCAAAGTAGTGCAGGAACTACTTTTAGGAATCTGTGCTGCGTCGCACCAATTCGGACAGTTCCATTGCTGTCAATAGGCGCTGATTCTGAAATTTGACATGTCAATTCAGAGCTGAACATGGGTGAAGTTGCACAGATATTAGTGAAAATCATGGGGGGCAACTTTTCATGCGACTCTGAGGTCCAAAGCTGCATGAAAAGTCACCCAAGTGTGAAAGTAACCTAATAAGATTAATTGATAACACCTTTGAATTAGGCCCTATTTGCACTTGTGCGTCCTTAAAATTGCACAGCTTTGCTGTGACTTGAAGCAATGCCTGTGTAATCTTGCGGTGAATGGACCTCAAATCAAACAAGGTAGTGCAGGAATGAATTTGCCCCAGTTTCAGGATGCACAAGTGACAATAGGGCCAAATCCAAAGGTGTTATCCATGAATCTCATTCACACTGCTGCAACCTGAAAGTCACACTATTTTGCTGCCACTTTGCCACTGCAACGGCCCCAACTTCTGGGAATGCCTGTGTAATATAGCGACCTAAGTTGGTACGACTTGAAGTAGCACAGATATGAAAGCTTATGATTGAAAATCATGGGGTACAACTTGACATACAACTCGGAGGTCCAAATTTGCTGGAAAAGTCACCAAAGTGTGAAACAAGCCATGTATAAATATACTCACATGAACTGTAATGGCACCCCAGTCTTAGTCCGTAGGGTTCAAAATTCATTTGGCCCACCCTTTGCAGCTATAACAGCTTCAACTCTTCTGGGAAGGCTGTCCACAAGGTTTAGGAATGTGTCTATGGAAATGTTTGACCATTCTTCCAGAAGTGCATTTATAAAGTCAGGCACTGATGTTGGACAAAGAGAATAGGAAGAAAAAGGCGCCCCAGCCTTGTGCATTATCCTTTAGAAATATGTTATTAAAAGTTAATAAAAGGAAAACTACTCACAAACATCTGTAATGATCTTGCAATGTAAATAGTCTCTGAATAACAGCAATTGGTCTAAGAAAAATTATGAACTCCAGAGGTCACGGAGGAGATAACATGGGCCACTACTGGCTGACACGTTTCAAAGGCAAACCATCTTCCTCAGAGCCCAGCTGTCTGATGTTGGACGAGAAGGCCTGGCTTACAGTGTCCACTATAATTCATTCCCAAGGTGTTCTGTTGTGTTGAGGTCAGGACTCTGTGCAGGCCAGTCAAGTTCCTTCACCCCAAACTCACTCATCCATGTCTTTATGGACCTTGCTTTGTGCACTGGTCCAAATCATTTGGTGGAGAGAGGATTATGGTGTGGGTTTTTTTTTCAGGGGTTGGGCTTGGCCTCTTAGTTCCAGAGAAGGGAACTCTTAAGGCATCAGCATACCAAGACATTTTGGAAAATTTCATGCTCCCAACTGTGTGGGAACAGTTTGGGGATGGCCCCTTCCTGTTCTAACATTACTGCACACCAGTGCACAAAGCAAGGTCCATAAAGACTTGGATGAGGGAGTTTGGCTGGCCTGCACAGAGTCCTGACCTCAACCCAATAGAACACCTTTTGGCTGAATTAGAGCAGAGACTGGGAGCCATGCCTTCTCATCCAACATCATTGCCTGGCCTCACAAATGTGCTTCTGGAAGAATGGTCAAACATTCCCATAGACACACTAAACCTTGTGGACAACCTTCCAGCCTTCCCCAGAAGCTGTTATAGCCACAAAGGGTGGGCCAAATCTAATGTTAACCCTACGGACTAAGACTGGGCTGCCATTAAAGTACATGTGTGTGTAAAGGCAGGTGTCCCAATACTTTTGGCTTGATAGTGTATCTGGCAAGATTTACAATGGTGGTGGAACCCTCCTACACATAAATACTACATTTGGACATAGTTTTAGGACCTGAGTCAGTTGTTATGTTTAACAACATAGGGAGATGAGACAACTTCTCTACATGAAGCAGCATTCTTGGGATTTGAACCCAGACCCTCAGAGATGCTAAGCAGAAGTTCTAACTTCTAAGCCACAGAGCCACCACATGTGGAAACTTCCAACACATAAATACACATAAATACTGCATTTCTTTGGACATATAAGTGGTGGAATTACATTCCTTAAAGCCCCATACACACGCTCGGACAATCCGCGGACCAGGTCAGTCGGACTTTGTCCGACGTACTTTGTCCGATGTTGGCGTTGCGTACACACGGTCGGACAAAGTTGTCGGAATATCCGGTCCGGAAGAACGTCGTGACGTAAGTCGTCGTCCACGAGATTACAAAAGGGAAGTTCAGCACCACGTCAGGCACCCGTTGGGCTCCTTCTGCTGATCCCGTGTTTATCGAGAGTTAGTGGAAGTTTGGTGACTTCAGATTCGCGCTTCTCAGTTTTCTGACTCCGATCGTTACTGCTCTTCAGTTTGTGCTTGTCGTGCGTATCTGTTTATTAGTGCGTGTAGTCAGTTCGCATTTGTTGGTCATTGCGGCCTATATCTTGATATAGGACGCTTTGATTTGCACTGCTTATTGTCTGCTCGTTGCTGCTATTCAGTTCGTTCTTTCAGGCCTTGCTGTTTATCGGTGCTTTCTGTTTGTCCGTTCTGACCAGCCGACCTTTTGTGACCTTCTGAGCGATGTTTCCCGTGCGTACTCGTCGCCGAGTTCGTGCTGTACGCGGAATTGGTGTCGGGCTTTTAGCTTTGAGCCAAGACCCGTCCATGAACAGAGTGACGAGGAGTATGTGGACCAAGAATTGGTTGCTTCAGCGTGACCAGTTCTCGCACATGCCTTTGCTTCGTGAGATCCGGGAGAATAATCCTGATGATTTCAGGAACTTTCTCAGGATGACGGACCCCGATTTTCACCGTCTTTTGGCTTTGCTGACCCCCTTTATCAGCCGGCAGGATACCTGCATGAGACAAGCCATTACTCCGGAGCAGAGGCTTGTTGCCACGTTGAGGTACTTGGCGACAGGGAGAAGTCTTCAGGATTTGAAGTTCTCTTCAGGTATCTCTCCCCAGGCCCTGGGAATCATTATTCCAGAGACCTGTTCTGCCATCATTCAGGTCCTGCAGGAGGACTATATTAAGGTAACATTTCTACTTTACTATTCCCTTCTATGTATGCTCTGTTTGCGAATGACTTGTATTTTTGACCTCCTTCCCTAATTACCATGATTGCAATATGCTCTAATATGCTGTGCCCCTTTTCTCCTTCATGCATTTTTCCCTTCACTTACCTCCCCAGCATGCTCTTCTGCCCCAATAGACACCTATGGCCTAGTCACTTAAGCAATGTATTTTGTCTGCTGCATAGTATTGTTTGCCCCCAAACACCCCCTAAAATATGCACAAATGTTTGCTGTGTGGTTTACTTCATGTAGAGCCCCCTTTTTTTGTTCTTTTGGTGGGGGGGGGGCAAACTCATTAGGAACCCCCTCCCCCAACTGCTCTGTCAGATGGTACCAATCCTTGATCTGCTGGCTTTCCCAAGGTCCATACACACTATATACCTACCTCTTTATAGTGCGCATCTTTAGGGATGAATTCAGCAAAGCATGTAGTGCAAGGGACTGCCTCCATACATTCCATTTCCTATTTTTTTGTCTTCTTTCCCTCCTATTAGCTTGCTTGGTAATTTAATAATGTCACACTGTGCCTGCCTTTTTTTGGGGGGGGGGGGGGGGGGGGGGTTGAAATGTTATTTGATCTTTCCTGTGGCCTGCCAATAGTGTTAAGTACAGAGGGTCTGGCCAAACTAGCCCACATTATTGAGCCATTTGCCAATCAATGAAGTGCAGAGGGTTAGCTGTCCACCCCCCCCCCCCCAAAACCCCTAGTTATTGCCAATGGCCCATCAGAAGTGGGGGGATTGATGGGGGGGTGAGTAATCTGTGAAGGGGAGCCTCTACTTTTCTGTGCAAATACTTTCCAGCCTCCAATTTTAGACAATGCTCTTGTTCCAAGATGTTGATTGTCTAATCTGCTTGCAATGTTTAGGTGCAAAGTGACTAATTTTTTTTTCTTGTTTCACTCCACAGTTCCCTTCCACGCCACAGGAATGGCAGACTGTGGCCTCCCACTTTGCCAGCCGTTGGGACTTTCCTAACTGCGGAGGGGCAATTGATGGGAAACACGTCCGCATCGTCCCACCGCCCAACTCGGGGTCCTACTATTATAATTATAAAGGGTTTAATAGTGTAGTGATGTTGGCGGTGGTGTCGGCAACATACGAGTTTATGTATGTGGACGTGGGGATGAACGGCCGGATATCGGATGGTGGGGCCATTACGCACACGGAGTTCTACTGGCGTCTCCAAAGTGGCAGTCTGTGCTTGCCACCTCCAGAGGAGAATGCCGAAGGACTCCCCTTCGTCTTTGTCGCAGATGAAGCGTTTGCGTTGACTCCCCATGTGATGAGGCCGTTCCCGATGAGGACCCTCACCCCGGACCAGAGGGTCTTCAACTACAGGCTGTCCAGAGCCAGAAGAGTTGTGGAGAACGCTTTTGGCATCCTGGCCAGCCGCTTCCGCCTGTTCCTGACGGCATTTAACTTGGCGGAATACAAACTGAACCACATAGTTCTTGCCTGTTGCATATTGCACAACTTCCTCAAAAGACATAACAGGAACTATGTGGTGCCCGTTGGCCCAGATGTGGAGGGCCCTCCAAATGCGGAACTCACAGCCCTTCGAGTGGCACGTCCAGGCTTGCCCCCTCTAAATGCCCGTGTGGTCCGGGACCAATATATGCAGTACTTTGTGGGTAGGGGGGCCATTGCTCTGCCTGACGATGTGTGAGAGGCATTTTTTAATAAATCTGATATTTTAACCAACCTATGATTTCATGTCATTTCAGTCTTCTTTTTAGCTTATTTTACTTTGACATTTTTTTCCCTTTGCCTTCGACAGTGGGAATGCACTTTCTGGGCAAAAGGAGGTAACTGTCTCTTCTTCCCAAAAAGATTATTCTCATGTTGTGTGTTTGCTACCTAATCTTTGGTCTAGAGAAGGTTTGTACTGCATAACTGACACCCAAAATACTCCTTTTCATCACCAGGTCTGACATGTGTGTATTCTCCAAAATGCTGTGCTCCGTGTTTTCGTACAAAGCACTGTGGGTGTCATTTACATAAGTCAAATCCGCTATGCTCTACAAGTGCATTGAAAAAGTTCCCCGGGAAAGAAAATTGGAGTGCAAAGTGGATTTGCCTTTAGTAAATAACACCCATTGCCCCCCATATCCTTTTCATTTTACATACATAATGCATTGTGTTTTTTAAATAAGGAAGCCACACATTTAGAAAAATAAAAGTTTACTAGGAAAACATTCCCAAGTGCGTTTACAATCTTCACGCCAAAACTGACAACATCTTGGTTATTTACAACATTGTTTACAAACATTCCGCAATTGGTAAAACCAGGCATGGAGCAAAACAGAACCTAGGAACTTGGAAAGTTCAACTTTGTAAAGTGAAGACAAGATCAGACATGACTATATGTTCAAAGTGTGTTTGATCTTGCCTTCATCACATGGGGGGGTCACCCCCGAAAAGTGGAAATTTGGAACATGTACACAATTTGGGTCTGAAAATGGTCATTAGATGGGAAAACACATGCCTAGAAGCTTCAAAAGTGCCATTTTCCATCATGGGGATGAATGGACGTTTTTTGGGGGTGCAACCCCTTCACCACAACCACTTTCGTAGTTCGTAAAGTGTTTGCACCCCCAAAAAAACGTTGCCATTCATCCACCATGGTGGGAGCTAGCACATGTGGACACAATGTGTGCATGTTCCAAATTTCAGACAGTTTTTAAGTTGCAAATGTGTTCAGAAGCTGGCACAAATGTGTGTTAATTACTTGGTGCGTTTTCATATTTTTCCTAAAACATCAATGATGTTCTTCAATTTTTGTTGAACATCATTGATGTTTTGCTTTATGTAATCTAGATCTCGATTGCAGACCATTATCTCTCCGATGAGTACGTGGGCACTCTCTGTGGTAAAGTGCGATTTTTCTTCCACAACATCCACGTCACCTAAAAACCACAAACAAACAAAAATGGGGTGTTGGAAATGAGGCAGCCATACATGGATTAGCTTACCAGTAGCTGTGTTCTCACACACTCACCTGTTGTGGTGACAATTTCTCCAAGTTCGATGATCTCTCCTTCCTCCTCCTCCTCCTCTGCTTCTGCTCTTTCCCCTTTTTTGGGAGGTGTTGGTTTGGGGGTTTCCTCAGACGGCCCAAGTTTTCGCTCCCCTATGAGAATGTCCAAAAGGAAGATTTAGCAACACAAACTATTGAGGGCAGAAATAGGAAATGACAAACATTGCTTGAAAGTGACGGACACTATTTTAGTTTGGCCAGTTACAAATGTCAACTACATGAATGTAGTCACTTTGTAAAGGTGCTAAACTGACTAGCTTTTTGGTAGAAGTTTGTGTGATGGAGACCCCCCTCTAGTATCCACTGGAGCACATGTGTGGAAAAGGCTAATAAAAAGGGGGTTTGGGTGTCCCAGCACTAGTGCTCTCGAGTCCAGATGGGTAAACAGCTACTGGGTGACCTCTCCTTTACATTGAATAAATTGGCTTTACATTCTGGATGACATTTCTAGGGAGAACAAACTTCCTTTCCCACAAAAAAACACCAAACATCGTATTATAAGTGGCCGCACGATCGAGGTTGCGTACGATCGAATGGACACACACACGACCATGACAGTGGCAGAAAGATCGAGGCTGAGTACGATCGAATGCACAGACGAACATGAAAGTGGCCATTTTGGAATGTACAACTTTGTAAAAATCAAACCACATGGAGCAGTATGCAAGCAAGAAATCAAACACAAAACACAACTACTTACTTTTTTGAAGAATTCTCTTGATCTTTCTGTACTGATCGGCCTCCCTCAGTTTCAGGTCTGACCAGCGTTTCCTCAGTTGCTCCTTGGATCGTTGTACCCCAAAATGATTGTACAGCCTTCTCACAACTTTAGACATGATCTTGGCCTTGCGGACATTGGGGTTGAGGTAAGGCCCATACTTCCCATCATAGTCGCTCCTCTTTAATATGTCCACCATCTCCAACATTTCTCCAAATGACATATTGGAGGCCTTGAATTTCAGGCTCCGGGATCGGGACGTTTCTGCCTCCGGCCTTTCCTCGTCCTCCTCCTCGTTGGGGGGATATTTGGGGCGCACCTGCTGTGTCCCCGCCATGTGCTCTCCCCACTGCGCCGTAAAGAGAAGGGGTGGGGAATAGACGAGAAAGATCGTCAGGGGCGGGCGGAGTTTGACGCATGCGCACTGTATATAAAACGTCACACGCCTGTGTCGTAGCCACGATCTGGGAGACGAGGGGAGAGAAAGCTCACGCACGAGACGATCGCTACAAACGAAGGTACAATTTGACGTTGGTACATAACTAGCCTAGACAGATTAGAACTTGAGGCTTCTTTATGGAGAAGATTAGGAGAGTTTAGGCTGACATTATTTATATTGTTTTGTGTGGCGTTGTGTCTTGCAGAGGTGATGGAGGCGTTCTACAACGTGAGCTTTCTCCCACACTTCATTGATAAATACCGGCAATTCCCCCTCTTATGGCAGGCAAAACACAGGGATTATAGCAACAGACCAAAGAGGTACGCAGCCCTGCTGAAACTGGTGGCATTTGTAAAGCCTACCCTGCCCATGGCAACCGTCGCAAACTTAAAAGTGAAGATCAACAACATGAAGACTACCTATTTCCGGGAGCGCAATAAGGTCCTGAAGTCACAAGCATCTGGAGCTGCAGCAGCTGATGTCCATGTCCCCACGCTCTGGTACTATGACAGGCTCCACTTTCTCAAAGACCAGGCTACTGTCAGGAAGTCACTCTCGACTCTTCCTTGCACGCGTCCTTCCACGCACGCCACCCCTGATGAGGCTTCCGAGGACCAACCTGGGCCTTCCAGTCAGGAATATGTGCAGGTGCCCAGCTTGTTCCAGGTATAGTAGTTTTGGAACCAGTTTGTTGAATAATGAATGATGTTCAGTTAATTCAGGATCCCCAATTGCTTATTTCCTAACGTGATTGACATATCAACAGACAGTGGTGTGGGAGACATTTTTGGGAAGAATCTAAACTGCAGGGCTGAGAATTGTATGGTTTTGTATTTGAAAACATTTTGCAACAGTCACTAGATGAGAATTGTGTGTGTTTGATGAACAAATAACTGAAACTATGTCCCTTTTTCATACACAGGAAGACCTCAGCCAGGAGGTGGCTGTGGAAGGTGGCAGTCAGGAGGAGGCAGGGGGTAGTGGCAGCCAAGAGGGGGGTAGGCGTAGGAGCCTGACTGTCTCCCAAGTCTCTCCCCTCCGCCTTCCCTACAGAAGGGCGAAAAACATGGGGGAGGTGGGAGAGTCAGCGCTCCAGCTGATAAAAGATGCCTCAGCCTCCCTCTATGCCACACCCACCTACGAGGAGGCCTTTGCCTCCTTGGTTACAAGTAAATTTACGGGTATGGAGGCGGGGCAACGCAGCATGTGTGAGGAGGTCATCCTCAAAATACTAAATGAGGGGATGGCTGGGGAGATGACTCCCCTCACACATGTTTGCGAGAGTGACCTTGCTCCGCCTCCTCCTTCTGCCACCCCACCAGCACCAGCACCACGGCGTGGAAGGAAGCGTACAAGGAAGACAAGAGAGTGACAACCTGGACTCAGTCTGGTCTGAGAGAAGATGGAGCCTCTCGTAGTACCAGAGCCTGGGGACCTAGATGGCATCTGCTGCAGTTCCGGATGTTTTGGACTTCAGGACCAGATTGCGCTCCCTTATTATTTAGATAGGTAGTCTTCATGCCCCCAATTGTTTAAGTCTGTAAAATGATGGTTGCCATGGGTGTCCAAGGCTTTGCAAATTCCCCAAGTTTCACCATGGCTGCGTTCCTCTTTGGTCTGTTGCTGAGACCTAAATAAAGGTTTTTTTGATTTGAAATAATCATTGACTATTGTGTTTTACTTTGCTACAATGACAGTTTTTCTTTGAGTAGGCTGGTACATTTCACTAATCCTAAAGTAGAATTAACAAGGGGCAACAACAACAAACAACCTCCTAGTAAATTTAAGCAAGAAATACAAATGTAAATAATGTGTTTTTGGTAATTTGAGACACACAACCCCCCTCCAAAAAATAAAATAAAAAACATTCAAATATGTATTCCCCAAAAAAAAAAAAAAAAAAAGACAAATCATGGTAAAAAAATAACAAAGATTCTTTTCCGTTCAGAGTAAAAATAAACATGTAGTGTATAAATGCTGCAAAGTAATAAAGAAGTAAGTTTGTGAGAAGTGCGGGTGAATAGGAGCAGCTAAAAGATGTCATTCTTGTTGCATTGTAAAGAAAAAGAGAATGCGCTGCATTAAAGACATTTTAACATTGCAGCGTGACGAATGTGCTGTGTCGATTAGGAAAGGTAGTTTTACCTGACCGAGCGCTTCCGTCACAGAATTTCTTCTGAGCATGCGTAGCACTTTGTCCGTCGGACAAGCGTACACACGCTCGGATTTGGTGTGATCGGACCGGGTTGACGGCAAATCATTCCAGCAGGAGATAAGACTTTGTCCGACGGACAAACCGACGAACACTGTCCGATGGTGCATACACACGGTCTGATTTTTCAACAACCTTGTCCGATCGGACCAAATTGATGAAAAAGTCCGACCGTGTGTATGGGGCTTAAGAGTTATTCTTCTTGATTTATTCTGTGATATTTGGTGGGTCAGTGTAGAATAGTGATGTTACCCTCTAATTTTTGGGAATTACATTTTGATTTCTGATGTTGGTACACATATCACATTTTTTGGGCTCAAATTATGATTATTTGAAAATAATAAACACAGAAAATTGTGACCCATTTAAAATTTGCATCAGCAATGGTATTGTTTGTGGTTTGTAAAGACACCTGTGTGAGTTTGGGTAAAGATTGTTGTGAGATGGAGAGTTATGCCGTGTACACACGAGCGTAATTTCCGACAGAAAAAGTCAGACGGAAGCTTTTCATCGTATATTCCGATCGCGTGTATGCCCCATCGGACTTTTTACGTTGAAAATTCTGACAGACCTAGAAAGAGAACATGCTCTAAATTTTTCAGACGGAACCAATTCCTATTGGGAAAACCGCTCGTCTGTATGCTGTTCCGACGTACCAAAAGCGACGCATGCTCTGAAGCAAGTTTGAGACGGAAGCTATTGGCTACTGGCTATTGCACTTCCTTTTTCTAGTCCCGTCGTACGTGCTGTATGTCACTGCATTCAAGACGGTCGGACTTTGGTGTGACCGTGTGTAGGCAAGACCACTTGAGCGGAATTCCGACAGGGAGAAACCTTCAGAGTTTATTCCGATGGCAAAACCGCTCGTGTGTACGCGGCATAACAAGTGAAAGTGACAGTGAAAAATATATTTTACCAAAACATCAAAACATTCCACATTCTAGCATTCTTAAATACAAAATAGAAAGATACATTTCATCTCAACATTAAAAGTATTTATTTGTGGAAGTTACAATTGTACCATTAGAATCAATGGCTGAAACTTGCATTGGACTAAATAGCGCAGATTTTCACTCTCAAAAACGCATTTTAGGCCAGCGCTAATTGTGGTATTTACTATAGCGCCTTGTAAAAATGCCATGGGAGCTAAAATCAGATCTGTTTGCAGGTCTGAGCATGCTCAGTTGTGCTGGCACCTAGTTGTACAGGGTGTTGAGACAGGGAATTAATCTCTGCTCAGACTTTTAAAGATATTTCAGTGTAGAATGGACATTAAATGGAAATACAGTTTAAGGTCACACTTTTGCATTCCTTCAGAAGTCTTTAAGTCATTTTCCCTCCAGCTAACATTACTACCTAACGTTTCTTTATATATTGATGCATGCCATTGCAAGTATGAAATGAGGCTTGCAGTGGGAGTGCCTGCACCGAAGCGGATGGGGAGAAGGAGCGGTACTGTGGTGGAATTGTCAGAGGCAGAGAATTTAGGGTGCGCACCCACACTGGAGTGATGTTTATCCATGTGGAGAACCTGGTGTACTGTATATTACATAAAACTGTTTCTGTGTATGTACTTCTACTATGTAGCTAGCCGCTTGTCTTGAGTTTCTCTTTAAGTGATGGGCAGTAAAGTTAACACAGGGAATGAAAATTATTGCCTATTAAAATAAAACATGTTCTTTTTCTCTTTTTATTGGCCTCTTATATTGTTCTTTTAATTGGCCTTGTAAGAACTGCCACTTCTGTTCCAGCCCTGTTGGACTTCAGTGTGACTATGCAGGCATATTTGTTAGTTGGTCTTGGCAGTGGCAGCTTAAGGCGGATTTTGCAAAGAGGATGACTTACAGGCCAGTTAAAGCAGGAAATATGTGCCGGATTACTGTAATTAATCACTGTGGAGCTGGGGATAGATGAGAAGAAAGGGGTGGGGGGGGGGGATTTATGTCCCAGAATCCCACTCCACTTGTCGTCAGATCTATACATACTGCTGTCGTTTACTATAAGACAAAGACGGAGTTCTAATAAATGGTCGTTCCAGATATTTTTTCCATGCTTGATGCAGTTATTGTGTAATAATTTGAGCAGCCACCGTACAAATTGAGCTATGAATTAGTTATGACGTAGAAAGCTTTAGAAGAGCTTGGGAACAATCTGCTTATAAGACAGACCTCTGTGAATCAAAACAATGGGCTGATTAGTAGGCCAGAGCCTGGGCCAGTTTGACGCACGTGGTCTGCCCTAGAACTCAATTATTTCTGGTGGAAATTCATCAGAAGAGATTTCCCGTAATGAGTACACTCATATTAATAAAGAAAAATATACACATTTTTAGTAGCCTTTTTATGTTAGTCTACTATATTTGTAATCATAAAGAGATTATAGGGATTTGTAATATTTGTTTTGTGCTCAAGGGCAAAAGGTTCCTTCAGCCAAGTGAGCTCTACTAACTGCTTCAGAGATGAGAAGGGAAAAAGTTCCTAGGTGACCCTTTCTAGCTTTGAACCACCGTGCTTGGTGAATGGCAGGCAATGAACCTTACACCATTCTCTCTCTGTAGGGTTGATTTACTAAAGGCAAATAGGCTGTTCACTTTGCAATGGAAAATGCAGTTTTCAAGGTAATTTGCCCCAGAGCGTAGTGAATGATGTGAAGCTATTCTGACTTCTATCATCCAACCACGGGAAAGAAAAATGCTGTTTTTTTTTTTATTTTCCTTGCACATGAATTGGTATTCTTTGCAAAGTGAAACTTCACCACCTTCACTAAGCTCTGGGGCAAACTTTCTTGTAAAGTGCAACTTCCCTTGAAAGTGAACAGTAAACCAACCCCTGTGAGTTGTGAGAAGTGCAGCTTGGAGGACCATGTAATGTGGAGGTGGACACCAGATGTGTGCATTTGTAAGA
Organism: Lithobates sylvaticus; assembly: GCA_028564925.1. Taxonomy (NCBI): domain Eukaryota; kingdom Metazoa; phylum Chordata; class Amphibia; order Anura; family Ranidae; genus Lithobates; species Lithobates sylvaticus. Next base: position 329,940,915 of record CM053029.1, on the reverse strand, counting down.
GTCATATGCATATCCACAGAACTGAACTTCCCCTCTCTTCTGGTTGCCAAGCTAGCAACTTTTTTGTTTGTTTTAATAAACACGTTATACTTACCATTGCACAGAGCAGCCCTGCACCTCCACTTTTGGGATCCTCCACCAGCACCCCTGGCTCCTCTTCCCTGTCGAGTGCCCCCATTGCATGCTGCTTGCTGTGGGGGCCCTTGTGGGCTCAATCCCAAGCCAAGCTGTATGTGTCTATTGACACACACTGCATGGCTCAGTCCTGCCCCCCACTCTTTGCTTACTGGCTGTGATTGACAGCAGCAGGGGCCAAAGGCTTCCACTGCTGCCTCCTTTGCAAGTGAGAAGAGGGAAAGTGGAGAGAGCCACTGCTCTCAGGCACAGCGCTAGATCGAGATCAGGCTCAGGTAAGTATAAGGGGTGCTGGGGGCTGCACACAGTTGGGGTTTTACCTTAATGCAAAGAATGCATTAAGGTATAAAAAAAAACTTCTACATTTACAACCACTTTAAAGTAAAACTAAAGGTAAAACATTTTCTTTCGTTTTGGATAGAGTGCAGAGGGTTTAGAACACCTGTCAGTTTTTATTGCTGTCTGTGCCCCTGTTAGGGAGATTCACCCTCTCTATTTGTTCTGTTTACCATTATCATTGAAAGTGAAAGTAAAATAAAATCATATGAATCACATAAAAGTAATAGAGAAGAAATCTTCTTCTAGTGACCTTGGGGTACTCAAAGGATTCCCTTAATTTGTAGGGATTTCCTCTCACTTCCTGTAGAAGATGGGAAGATGGATGGAGCCCAATACAGGGCAATCTTAGAAGAAAACCTGTTATGCCGCGTACACACGATCTGACTTTCCAGTCTGGCGGACATTACGATCGTGTGTGGGTTCCAGCTGACTTTTTCTTCCCAAAAGTCAGCCGGACCTAGATTTAAAACATGTTTTAAATCTTCCCACTGAAAGTCCGCCGGACCCAGTTTCTGTCAGGAAGTCCGCCCGTCTGTATGCAGGTCCGATGGACTTTCGAAATGAACGGACTTGCCCACACAGGGAGTAAAGTCCGTTCATTTTGAACGTGACTCGAGGTACAACGGGTCTAGAGAAGAAAGTCAACCTCGTCGATTTGATCGGCGAGATTGACACCTTGCGAGCCACGTTGCCTGGTATGGATTTTGAGGGTAACCCCCTACGCTGAAAAAACATCCATACCAACGTCCAAAAAAGTCCATACCAGACCCTTATCCGAGCGCGGTGTCCCCATGGCAGTTGGTTGTCGGGGTCTGCGGGCGGGGGCTTATCGGAATCCAGGAGCCCCCTTTAATAAGGGAGCCCTCAGATCCCGGCCCCCCACCTTATGTGAATGAGTATGGAGTACATGGTACCCCTACCCATTCACCTAGGGAAAAAAAAGTCAATAAAAAAAAACACACTAGACAGGTTTTTAAAGTAGTTTATTAGGCAGCCCCGGGGGTCTTCTTCCGACTTCCGGGGTCTTCTTCCGACTTCAGGGGTCTCTCCGTGCTTTCCGGCCTCTTCTCCCACTCTCCGGTTGTTCTGCTGGGCTCCTCCGCTATCTTCTGCCAGCTCTTTTACTAACGTTGACCCAGGCTTCTGTTTCATCGTCACCGTCGCCGCTGATGTCTTATTCCTTCTTTTCTTCTGATGTTGACACAATGCTCTCTCCCGCTGTAATGCGGTGGATACGCTGCGTGACGACTTTTATAGGCATAAGGGGCGGGGTCACCGGGTAATATCCAGACCTAAATCCAATTGAGAATCTGTGGCAAGACTTGAAAATTGCTGTTCACAGACACTCTCCATCCAATCTGACAGAGCTTGAGCTTTTTTGCAAAGAATGGGCAAAAAGTCACTCTCTAGATGTGCATAGCTGGTAGAGACATCCCCAAAGACTGGTAGCTGTAATTGCAGCAAAAGGTGGTTCTAAAAAGTATTGACTCAGGAGGGCTGAATACAAATGCACGCCACATTTTTCAGATATTTATTTCTATAAAATTTGGAAAACCATCTATCATTTTTTTTCCACTTCACAATTATGTGCCACCTTGTGTTGGTCTATCACATAAAATCCCAATAAAATACATTTATGTTTTTGGTTGTAACATGACAAAATGTGGAAAATTTCAAGGGGTATGAATACTTTTTCAAGGCACTGTATAACCTTCACTTACTCTATCCAAAATTAAAGAAAAAAGTTTTGCCTATAGTTCTCAGCATAAAGCCTCCTGCTTTGTTGCAAGTTTTCCCACCAACTGTCCTCTACACATTTTTATCTATGGTCATGCAAACCCTCTTCTTCTGCCACTCTCTCATGTTGCATGGTAGGATAAAAAAAGGGCCAATGCAACTAAGCTGTCCCTTTTATGCATTCCAGTGTAATTTTTTTGAGTGTGATTGACGGTAGCACTAAAAAAAAAAAAAAAAAAAAACATTGAATTTGGATGAAAGAATACAGAGCCACAAGTACAATGGTTTGAAATGAAGGCAGTTGGTGAATATTTTGTCATAATTTATGAATGCTATGCTTTTGTATGATATATTTACGAATGACACAGGATGGTGTATCAAATGGATATTTTTTTTTGCTGAAGCCGTGATACGATTGTGTTACGGCTAAGCCCAGTCATGTGTAATTATGAACCAAATAGCGGTGTTAGGACTTTGTACGGCACTTCTAATGATAATAAGATTATGATAATTATTTCACAAATTTTGTTGACATAGGAATTCCTGACTATATTGAAGGTCTTGACTACTTAGTCGGTAGCTCCTACAGTGTGCCTAGGTATTAGATCTGTGCTCATCTGGATGCAATATTAGTTCCAATTTAGCTGGCTGCAATGAATGTTTGATGAATCGCTTGTATGAAGTAGTCCGAGTGATGTCTCACAAGAGAAAACCAACATCTTCATGGATTTCCACAATAATTTTGCAATGTAGAATGCAGCTGCTGGTTTTAACTATAGATATTTTTTTTCTTATTTTATTTGTGTCAAATGTCATACAACAAATGCAGTCGAGCTGGATCAGTTCAAATTGCTGGAGAATCTGCATATGGAAAGAAAAGTGTCAACCATCAACAAGCTTCAAAATGATTCTTAGTGGCATGTTTAATCTAACTAGGGTATAATGTATCAGTCAGGGCTTGCTTCAAGTATGCTTCCAAGAGACAGCTGAGCAATACGAGGAAGAGATAGAGGGGTAAACATTTTTTAGGTAAGATAGTCCTAAACATCTAGAAACACAATCAACGGACACTTTATTAGGTACACCTTGCTAATAATGGGTTGGACCCCTTTTGCCTTCAGAACTGCCTTAATTCTTCGTGGCATAGATTCAACAAGGTGTTGGAAACATTCTTCAGAGATTTTGGTCCATATTGACATGATAGTATCATGCAGTTGCTGTAGATTTGTCATCTGCACATCCATGATGCGAATCTCCCTATCTATCACATCCCAAAGTTGCTCTATTGGATTGAGATCTGGTGACTGTGGAGGCCAATGGAGTACAGTGAACCCATTGTCATGTTCAAGAAACCAGTTTGACATGATGTGAGCTTTGTGACATGGTGCATTATCCTGCTGGAAGTAGCCATCAGAAGATGGGTACACTGTAGTCATAAAGGGATGGATATGGTCAGCAACAATACTCAGGTAGGCTATGGTGTTTAAACAGTGCTCGGTCGGTTCATGTTGTTTACGCCAAATTCTGACCATACCATCTGAATGTTGCAGCTGAAATCAAGACTCAGCAGACCAGGCAAAGTTTTTCCAATCTTCTATTGTCCAATTTTGTAAGCCTGTGCGAATTGTAGCCTCAGTCTCCTGTTCTTAGCTGACAGGAGTGGGCCCTGGTGGGGTCTTCTCTCGTAGCCAATCTGCTTCAAAATTCAATGTTTTGTGCATTCAGAGATGGTATTCTGCATATCTTGGTTGCAACGAGTGATTATTTGAGTTACTGTTGCCTTTCTATCATCTCAAACCAGTCTGCCCATTCTCTTCTGACCTCTGATGTCAACAAGGCATTTTTGTCCACACAACTGCCGCTCACTGAATATTTTCTCTTTTTCGGACAATTTTCTGTAAACCCTAGAGATGGTTGTATGTGAAAATCCCAACTGATCAGCAGTTTTTGAAATACTCAGCCTATCTGGCCCAAACAACCATGCCATGTTCAAAGTCACTTAAACTCCCTTTCTTTCCCATTCTGATGCTCGGTTTGAACTTCAGCAAGTTGGCTTTGCCACGTCTAGATGCCTAAATGCATCGAGTGTCATGTGATTTGCTGATTAGAAATTTTTATTACTAAGCTATTGAACAGGTGTACCTAATAAAGTGGCCAGTGAGAGTAATGTGCTTAGGAAGGAAAATTTCTATTGGCTAGGTATTTAGCTCATCTAGCTCATGAGTCAAGGTCCTCATGGCAAACAACTGGAATTTTCCTCTTCCCAGTTCCCATAGCGTCTTGTAGATCACAAAGTGCTTTATCAGACCTGATTTATTGTTCTGCATACCTGAGAAACTGTCTGAAGCAAATAGGAATGAAAGGCATGGGTGATCAGTTTTCAGCACTTAGCATATCCAGGAGAAAAGGTCTTTTGTAAATGTATGATAATGTCCTCTTAGCAGATGGCAATCTAAAGGGCCCATTCTTAATCTTGATGTGTTGAGCTGTTACTTTACAAAAACATAATAATATGCAGCAAATGCCTCTTTGACATTTAAGTCACCGAAAAGCCAAGGCTTCAATCATGTATGCATTTGTATATATGTTCACTAAGATCTCCAAACTTTAGACTGCGACTCTGAATAAAAGGAAACCTTGGCTGTACTTGTGAACTTATAGAAAGTATTCTTTGGATAAGAAAAATACATTTAGGCTTATGCAAGTCTTTTCCATTTGTATGCTTTTGTCCTAGCTACTGAGGCATGCCTTGCGATCCTACAGATGTGGCCATTGAATATTTTAGCACTGAGAAATGCAAGTTGGAGCAAATGAAAAACATGACTGCTGCTAAAAGCAACAAATCATGGTGTTGAATTCATTCTCAAACTAGAACTGGGAATATAAATCTGGGAATTTGATTGGTTGATATGATTGATAGTACTTTTTCATGTATTTGTTTTTTTTCATAATGCACACCAGTACCTGCTGGGTGTTTGTATGTTCCTTAGCATATAATGCAATAGAAATGACTTCACAAAATCTAATGTAAACTTAAAGCTGTATTAACCAAAAATGTAACATACCACAGCTTACCAATCCTTAGATGTGGTGGCTGCATTAGACTACATTAGTACGGGTGACTAGCGCTAGTGTGAATGGCAGCAGCAGAAATCTGCTGATTCCTTTAGCTGTTTCTGCTACATGTGAGTGGCTAGCTGCAGCGGCCGAGCCCTGTAAGCTTTAGGGATGGGTTGGCGGCAGTTACAGCTTTCTTTGGTTGGCCAGGCCATCGCTTACCTGTGGGTATCGCTACTGGACACATAGTTTCACACTCTGATTGGGTCGACCTGTACGTTTTTCAAGCAAACCCAGTTAGACCCTCCATTCTCCCCTATGTAGTGGTGGGTGTAAACAGACTTGTGTCCTTTTACACCCACTTACATCCAGTCCCATCTGCTAAAAACAGACGGATGGGATCTGTACCCCTTCCGTCTGGCGGATTAAGTGGAAGTCGTGTGTAAACAGGCGATTCATTTAGATCTGACTGTCCATAGAGGAGAGCGAGCTGTGTCTGTGTCCGTTCTGCATAAGCGGAGAAGACAAGTACTAGACATCTGCCTGCTCAACGGGGATCAGCAGACAGATCCCCCGCTGAGAAAGGGGACTCCTGGTGGAATCTACCTTGAAAGAGGAATTCTGATTGTTACCATGGTGTTTTCAAAGATTACAAAATTGCCAAAACAAGCACTTTGTAATGAGATGAAAGATACCCTGATGCTTGAGCATGAAGCTCTGCCTGAGTTTGCTGCCCACCAGTCTCTTTTTTCTATTTTGTTCCAAACAGTTGGAAAAAAAAAAAAACAATACTGACAACTTAACATTTAAACACCTAACACTATAAAAGACTTAGAATTGCCTAATTTAAAGGGTTGTAAACCCTCAAGGTTTTTCACCATAATGCAAGAACATTCCAGTCAACGCTGAGAGCGTTGACCAGAATATTCTGGCGGAGGGGCCGTCCCCCTGCAAGATCACAATAGCACAGCAGGGGACATTGCTGTGCTAACAGTGGGTAGTTAGTACAGCTGCTCCTCCTGAGGTGTCAAGTTTTTTTCCTTAAGTCATACTGGGTTGAACGAAAAAAAACTACTAAGGTGTACTAGGCTTAAAGTGTTACTAAACCCAGGACCCTGCATTCACTATATCTGGTCTCCCACAGTACACAGAACATGGAAATACAATTATTTTAGTAAGTATAAACTGCTAAATACCATTTCTCATCAGCAATTAAAGCAGTCTTGTGACTTTTATCAGTGTCTGGTTAAAGCTTGTAGGAGGAGTTTTCATTCTCCTCTGATTGTCCTATGAGGCTGCATGACCCTTGACCCTCTATCAGTGCTGATTGGCCCTGTGCTGACATGCACCCCCCCCCCAAAAAAAAAACTCTTTAGCAATACACACCAAACTGAGCATGTGCAGAGTGCCCCCAAGGCTATGTACTATAAGGAGATGCATTGGGGACAATGGAAGAAGGGACAGGATCAAACAGCCTTTTTACACCATGCAGAGGATTAACCCCTTAGGTTCCACAGTGAATATAACAAGCATGCTTTTCTGCATATACAGACTGATTTTACTGCTGTGGGTTTAGTAACACTTTAAGTCAGGATTGAGCGTTGTCTTTGACAGCGTGGTCTTTGGGCTGGGAGGACAGTGAAGGTTAACTCTACATAATCATTGGCTGCCCAGCAACACATGCGTGGCGCATGGGTGTTAAAGCCAAACCTTTTGCCGCTGCACTTATGTGTTAGATGGTCCTAAAGGGGTTAAATAGCCTGGAAAACCTTTTTCATTTGTGGCCTGCAGCTGGAGTCCTATCATTTACAGACAAGAAAGCTGCCATCTTAGCCTCTGTTTGATCTGCATTTGCCATGGTATTGCACATGTGATCAGCTATGACACCAGCTATTTGTTGGCTCGACAGTTCAGTTGAGAGCATAAGCATACTAGTAAGGCTCCATACACACTTGCTTAACCACTTGCTTACCGGGCACTTAAACCCCCCTCCTATCCAGACCAATTTTCAGCTTTTGGTGCTCTCACACTTTGAATGACAATTACTCAGTCATGCAACACTGTACCCAAATTTATTTTTTGTCCTTTTTTTCCCATAAATTAGAGCTTTCTTTTGGTGGTATTTGATCACCTTTGGGTTTTTTTATTTGTTGCGCTATAAATGAAAAAAGACCAAAAATTTTGAAAAAAAACTAATTTTTCTTTGATTCTGTGATAAAATTTAGCAAATTATTAATTTTTCTTTCCTAAATTTTGGCCACAATTTATACTGCTACATATCTTTGGTAAAAAATAACCAAAAATTTGTGGAAATTATTTGGTCTGTGTGAAAGTTTTAGAGTCTACAAGCTATGGTGCAAATCATAAAAAAATGATCGCATCTGATGTACTGGTGGCATATCTTATTTCTTGAGACCCGAACAAGCCAGGAAAGTACAAATGCCCCCCAAATGACCCCTTTTTGGACATGAGATATGTGATGAGGTGGCACAGGTGGGCACTGATGAGGTGGCACAGGTGGGCACTGATGAGGTGGCACAGATGTGCACTGATGAGGTGGAACAAATGTGCAATGATGAGGCGGCACAGGTGGGCACTGATGAGGTGGCACGGGTGGGCACTGTTGAGGTGGCACAGGTGGGTACTGATGAGGCGGCACAAGTGGGCACTGATGAGGCGGAACAGATGTGCACTGATGAGGTGGCACAGATGTGCACTGATGAGGTGGCACAGATGGGGCGGCACAGATGGGGCGGCACAGATGGGCACTGATGAGGTGGCACAGAATGGCACTGATGAGCGGCACAGATGTGCACTGATGAGGCGGCACAGATGGGCACTGGTGGGCACTGATGAGGTGGCACAGGTGGGCACTGATGAGGTTGCACAGATGTGCACTGATTGTGAAGATGTGCAGATGGACACTGATCGGCACAGGTGGGCACTAATCGGCACACGTGGGTACTGATTGGCACAGATGGGGTACTGTACTGATGGGGCACTGTACTGATGGGGCACTGTACTGATGGGGCACTGTAAGGATGGGGCACTGTAAGGATGGGGCACTGTTTTGGCACTGTAAGGTGTGTGTGTGTACTCACAGTCAGATCGCTCACAGATCCTCTCTCTCTCCTCACACGCTGTCTCTGTGTGAGGAGAGAGAGCCGTAACACCGGCAATGAGAGATAATCTCATATTTGAGATCATTGCTCATTGGCCAGGGCGATCGCGCTGTAAACGGCCGCTGTGATTGACCGTTTACAGCGATCTGTGATTGGCTGTGTCCAAGGGACACGGCCAACACAGAATTTCCCCACTGCGCGCTCGTGAGCACGCACTGGGAGCAAGGAAAGGGGAGGACGTCATATGACGCCCTCCCGGGAATTGACATCCGCGCCAAAGCCATCATCCGGCTATGGCCGGATGTCAAGTGGTTAAAAACTTTGCTTCTACAGGAGTTTTGTGTTTTGCCTGTAGAAACAGCTCAATGTTATCCTATGTGTACATGTACATTAGGATGTTTACAGGCATATTTTGAGCTCAACGTTTAGCGGCAAGAAAAATAAACCCTTCTGGTTCATGTTTCAATTGGAGCTTACTGGCAGAAAAAATGTAAAACTCGTCTAAACTCATCTAGACTTTGTACAAAAAATGCTCTAAATTAACGTTTTCTACTCCCAAGAGAATAGACGTTTTTTTAAGCCCCAGTGTGCATGGCTCCATGGCTCCATTCACACGGGGCTTTAAAAATGTCTGTTCTCTCAGGAGTAAACAAACGCTCATATAGAGTCTAGATGAGTTTAGGAGAGTTTTAAGTTTTTTCTGCCTCCAAGGCAGAACACAAAACTCCTGTAGAAGCAACGTTTTTTAAGCCAGTGTCCACGGAGACTTTTTTTTTTATTAAAGGCATGCCTTGAATGTAACAGTTTTAAGAAACAGTTAAATCGGTGGATTTAGTTCTGCTTTAAAAGAGAAGTATGGCCAAAGTTTTTTTGTTTTGGGTCATAGGAATGTACTTACTTTTGCTCTCCTATTACCCCAAATTAGCTTATGCTTGCCTATTATCAGCTGATGTCACAGAGTGGCTCCGGGCTCTGGAAGGATCCCAACCATATTATCGGGATCCACCCATGTGTCATATTATCGGGATCCACCCATGTGTCATATTATCGGGATCCACCCATGTGTCATATTATCGGGATCCACCCATGTGTCATATTATCGGGATCCACCCATGTGACAGCTGCCTCCGGCTTTCAGCTGCGTCCACCTTCTCTCCTGCCCGATGCTCGAGTAAGCTATGGAGGCTTTGTAGATATTTATTTTCATAGATAGCCTTAATTAGTCTACATATTTTACTAGCTGCCCATAATTAAATGGTTGGCAACACTGCTGCCCACTCACATGCAAAGGAATGTAAATATTGAACGGAGGCCCAGTTATTGTGAGGGTATGACAACATACAAGGCTACATTTTGCCGAATGTAAAAGCGCTATCTTTTATCAAGTGGTATATCAGGAGACAGAAAAAATCGAATGGTAACGTAGGAATCTGTCATAAAGCAGAACAGCTATGTAAGAAGGGACAGTTGGAAGCAACCATGCAGTAAAAGATGACAATATTCAGTTGAGCCACTGGCCGAAAAGTGGTGTGTGGTCTGTGAATCCAGGACCCACCTTTTTCTCCTTCCTATCAGGGATATAATACTTGTTTACGTTAGTGGATTATAAGGGGTAATGAGCTTGCCTTGATCCTTTTTACGTGTGTCTTGAGTGCATGCTTGACTGCTAGGTAAATGTGTTGACAAATGAAGGCACATTTGAAGTTAAGAGGTCTGGAAAATATACTTTTCCCCAGTATGATCAGATGAACATATGTTGCTTAGACATGATAAGCTGCTATTGCTGCTTTAAGCCAATCCTCTCCTCTTACAAGCGTAAGTAGTACAGTGATTGGCACATCAAGCTATACATGAGATACAGTAATATGCTGTATGAGTGCATGAGGCTGATACTATTCTTGTTAGCCTTATCTGTCCTTATTGCTTGGCGATGCCTTCATCTCTTGTGCACTTAACAGTTCTCTAGTCCTGGAAGACTGCCAGTGGTTGTCATTGACAACAAAAAAAAGGATTTGTTATAGCAATGAATTGTAATTTATTATACATAATTTCCCAGTGCTTTCTTGCTCCCTGGGAGCTGCACACGCCACATACAGTCTGCCATACTTAGCGAATGGTTGTTTGGGACCATACACAAAGACATGCTGGTAGGTTAATTGGCTTTTGTCCAAAATTGGCCCTAGTATATGAATGTAAGTTGGGGGCCTTGGATTGTGGGCTCTTTGAGGGTAGGGACCAATGTGAGTGTGTGATGTATGTGTGGAGCGCTGTGAAAATTGACGGCGCTATATGGGTACCTTAAATAAATAAGAATATAGTAGATGAGCATCTTAATGAGACACAATGTATAGGGATAGGGACAATTGTAGACACACACCCACACTCACTCAGGTTGGACTGGATGGACTGGTGTCTTATTCAACCTTACTAACTATGTAACTATGTAGATGCTGTTGCTTCCTTGCATCGGTGTTTACCCATGCATACACGTCCGGCACATTTCTTGAATGCAAATCTTACTTTTACAAGAGTGCACCCATGTACAATGATTCGATTTTATGGCAGCCTGTACATGGTATGTACAGCCCCCTGGGTGCTGGAATGCACCAGGAAAGTTACGCTAGACATACTAAATACCTGTAACAGTCTGTATGCATGAATTCTTATGCTTCCCAGATCACTTTTTGCTGCATTTATGTTCTTAAGTTTAGCTGTATTTGGACAGAATGTACCTAGACACAGCTAAATGTCTAGGTGTGCATTCATCAATAGCAAATCATTGACGTATTTCCAGGAGCGTTTAGAAATTAGCTCCAAATGTACCTGGATGCCTGTATTTTAATTCATGCATGCATGGGACCTTAAAGAGGAACTCCAGTCTCTCCCCAAAAAATTTAAAGTCAGCAGCTACAAATCCTGCAGCTGCTGACTCTAAATATAAGGACACTTAGCTGTACAGGGATTCAGTGCTGTTCTCGCCCAAACCAATTCTTCAATCAGCGTTGGGTCCAGGCACCGGCTTCACAGCCGGTTTCCCTCTGTGCATGCTCGAGCCACGCTGTGCTTTATGAATGGTCTTGCAGTCTTCTGGGACCTGGGATGTGACACAGAAGGCTACGGGGGAAGGAGGGGACCAAACACCCGCTCACGGCAAACTAACCTGAAGTGGGTACTCCCCTGAAAAGTGCCAATTTTTAAAAGGGGGGGGAATACCAACATGTGGAACTTCCCCTTTTGGGTGAAGTTCCGCTTTAATGTTAAGGGCTCCTTCACACTAGGGCACATAGAAAACAGACTGTTTGTGCCCAGGGTTGATCATACACAGATAATCGCTGCATGTTCAATTACATGAGAAAAGCTGTTCTGCTGTCTCCTGCAGGAAATCATAGTCGGACCCTCACTTATTAGTGAACGAGGCCCTAAAGCAGAACTAACCACTCCTGTCTTTTACAGCCACGTAAGCTGCCATCTTAGCCTATGTTTGATCTGCAGTTGTCATGGTGCTGCTCAATTATGACACCAGACATTTATTGGCTTGATAGTTCCGTTGACAGCACAAGCAGTTGTAACAGTTATCATGCATGGCATGCATTGAATGTAACCATTATGGGAAACAGTTTAATCGATAGGTTTATTTCCACTTTAAAGTGGTTGAAAACCCCTGAAATTAAAAATGAACAAAGCATATCCTTTTAGAGTATGTGCTTGCCTCTGTCTTGGCAATTAGTGTGGTTCCTGTATGCTCTCTCCTTCTCCTGCTAGCTGCATGAATCACAGTTTTTCCAGACACCAGGCAATTCTTGGTGACAGCCCACCCTCCCCACCCCCAGCTAGCACACAGCAGGTAATTTACAGCCTCAGCTGTGCCTGTTTCCCTATGGGTACCCCCTTTGTGCAGAGGGGGGTATGTCCTTTCCCTTCCACTCAGGTCTCAGATTACACTCAGCTTTGTGCTGTGCAGTGTGTGACATCAGATCTCCACTCCTTGCCTCCTGCAAGCTGAGAATTTCCCTTTGGTCTGTGTACTTTAAATTTCAGATAAACAGGTACAACTTACGTAGGAGGATTTAAACCCAACTGATCAGTATAGTGACAATTCAGAATTTTCACTATTTTGACAATTGTCACATTTTTTTTTTTTTTTATAAATACAGCCTGTTTTGTACCTCTCATTTATTTATAATTTAGCAAGTCACATGGACTTCATTCGGGGGTGGCTTCTCTGTGGGCACTGTCGGGCTCAAAGTCAAGGCAGTCCAGAATCTTGAAACGCAGGTGCTGACATCTTTTACAAATGCACACAGTGATGTCATTTCCAGTCCATGCTGCTTCACTAATGTAACTGGACAGCACTGGGTGGAAGGGTTGTATAGGTTCCACTACAAGTTAGAATTACTGCAGTGTAGCAGAGACTTGGTGGCTTCTGGCACTTGCTGTATTAGTTAAGTGTCAAGCATGTAAACAGAATCTTTCATCAAAAAAACTCTGATTGGATTTGCAGCAGTTTACTAATTAGATAGAACAACATTATTCTCCCTGAGCCTGTCAGCGCCTGGTTTAATTTGACAAAGCAATACAAAATTCACTCTGGGCATAGTCATACTGAATAATTGTCTGTAGCGTGCAAGCACAAAGAGAGTTCCAACCATGTGCAGCTTCTGCTGGGATTTCTGCAAAGCTGAGTGAGATTTAACATATGACTGTCTCTAACGTAAAGCTTCTAAACTGAATGGATCAATAAAATGCACAAACATGCTGGTGACTGGAGATTCCTTTGAAACATCTTCATGCAGATTCCTGTTTCTGATAAATTTGTGTGGTGACCCCCAACTCTCCCAACTCCCAAAGCTCTGTATTTGTTATTAAAGCTATCCATAGTGGTGATAGGCCAATAGAGAGGTTTGGCAGTATGCCGTACACAGCTTAGGCCGGGTTCACATAAGTGCGGCTGCGGTTTGCAGTCCGGGGTCTGGTGCATTTCTGCTCACCGGTTCAGGTGGGATTCAGAGGCAAATTTTTGCCTGAATTTGCACCTGAACCGGACCCAAAAACACAAGGACCCTTTTTGAAACTGCGCCGCGGCTGCACCGGATATGTGTGAACCAGCTTCATTGAAAACCGGTCACATTCACATGTAATGCAAATTGGATGCTGTTTAAAACGCATCCAATTCGCATATATGTGAACCCAACCTCAGTCAAGGGAACAAAGGGGGAGATTTACTAAAACTGGAGCACTCAGAATCTGGTGCAGCTGTGCATGGCAGCCAATCAGCTTCTAACTTCAGCTTATTCAATTAAGCTTTGACAATAAAACCTGGAAGCTGATTGTGGTTATTATGCAGAGCTACACTACATTTTGCACAATGCAGGCTTAGTGAATGTCCCCCAAAAACTTGGATATTAGATTGAACCTTCTACGTTTCAGTATTCAGTTTTTTTTAGCTTTAGTGGTGACAGGTCTACTTTAAAGGGAAATTTTTATAGTTTGAGTTAGTTTTTTTCCATAATTATACTCTGTATACCTTCTTTAACATTTAAACATTAAACAGCATACTGGCACACTATGGCAGACATGCCTCCTTTAGCGTGGACAGCTCCATGGTCTCCATCAGTCACTGATGATGTAACTCTGCAAAAAATAGGTAAGTACCGGGATGAAAACCCATGAACTCTACAATGGCAGACTGTAATGGCCATAAAGAGGAGACATGTTAAAATGTTTCATAATTTTATTGTATAACTTTAAAATCAACAAAGAAAAAATGCCCTCACCCAACATGGGGGGGGGGGGGGGGGGGACTAAACAATACACACAATAAAGCATTGTATATGGTTAGCACAGTATACTGAGTTCAAGAAAATTGGTCAATACATACAATGTTTTATTATGTGTATTGTTTAGTCGTCGTCGTCGTCCCCCTTTGTTGGGTGAGGGCATTTTTTCTCAATAAAATAATGTAATATTTTGAAATGTCTCCTCTTTATGGCTGTTACAATCTGCCATTGTAGGGTTCATGGGGTTTCACTCTGGTACTTTCCTATTTTTTGCCAAGATACATCATCAGTGACTGATGGAGACCATGGAGCTGTCACCGCTAAAGGAGGTATGTCTGACCCAAGAATATTTATTCAATGATGATGTAACTCCTGCACATGAGCACTGAAGCTCCATTATACCAGCACTGGCCCCTACTCTCAGCATCTTACACAAATTGTCTTAGTTAGTGTATGTTAAAAGAGAAGTGTGGGATTAAAAAAAAGGAAACATCCATACTCACCTAGGTGGGTGTAGCATTGGTCCAATGCTGCATCTGTCCCACTCTGTCTCTAAGACTAAGAACTGAGTGATCAAAGACTGCTGATCCTTCAGTCTCAGTCTTCAGTGAGCAGAGAGGCTAAGCCAGATTGTGGTCAAGAATTTGGGTGGATTCTGAAATGAATATTATTTATACAAATACAGTTTGTGCAGCGCTTTACAGCATGAGGGCAGATAGTACAGTTACAATACAATTCAATACAGGAGGAATCAGAGGGCCCTGCTCTTTGGAGCTTACAACCTGGAAGGGATATTAAAGTCGGAATCCCTCCAGTGTCTGGAACAGCAGAGTGACATCAGCTGACAGCAGAATTTAGCCTGTTGTTGGCTGAATATGGGTCACAGGAGTGCAGAACAAAGTGCACTCCTGTGACCCACAGGAGAAGTAGGGCCAAAAAAGCTTTGTCTCTACTTCTCCTTTTGAAAAAAATGTTAGCAATAAAGGAAATATTTGGCAATAGACCTATGTAAAGTCTCTAAAATTTCAGCCATGAGTTGCAGTAAAGAAATTATTAATAATTAATAATTCCCTCATCAGCACAGACAGTGCTGATAGGGGATAGCCTCCAGCCAAGTACCGTATATACTCTAGTATAAGCCGAATTGTTTTCTCCTGGCGGGGGAGCTGCGAGAGGATAGTGATTATCGCTAGTGGCTATAGCAGCCGCTAGCAATAATCACAAGTTAATCTGGTAGGCTGGTTTACCCAAGGTAATCCTTTGATCCACTTGGTACATTCAGTCTGCCCATTAATGATTAGAATCTCGGCCGGTTCATGTTGCACCGGCCTGGATTCGAACCACTTAGGGCCCGCCTTACTAGCATTTTTTTTTTAACTTTAATTTCAGCTTTATTGCAGTATTAAATCAAAAAAATACTGATTATATTTCAGCCCACCAATTCTTAGTTGTGATGGCTGTATTACTTCTCTTTTTATAGGCTTTTTTCCCCCTTTTTTTTCCACCTGGTGATCCAGACAGTAAGTCTGCTATTTTTCAACTTACTTTAACATAAAAAGCTGTCCAGCAAAAGTTAAAAGGCTGGGACAAATCTTTTACCACTGACAGCGGTACATGATGGTCAGCTTTTATTCATTTATGTGTGACTTTTATCCCAAAAGGAAAAAAAACTGTTGCTGCAACTGCCTAAAAAATGTTACCTGGAGTTTGGCTTTAATTTGAATCGAATAATATCTGAAAAATCTAAAATCTAAATATATATATATATATATTATATATATATATATATTTATATATATATATACATACATGTGTATATATATATATATATATATATATATATATATATATATATATATATATAAAACACTGTATATACTGTTAAAATCATTCCTTAAACTCAGATTTTCCATTATAGATTATCCTGTGATGGAAGCGTGAATTTCAAAAGTGATTTGTGCAGTGTTGCATTTTGCTTTACATCACTAGGATCTGGCCTCACATGAGACGTGGTTAAATTAACCTTTGTAATTAGATTTTTTTCATCTCCTCAGAGCTACAGTGAACAAAGTTATTCTTTTTCCACTTTTAAAGAAAAATGAGTATAGGCAGGAAGAAAGCCAAGTAATCACTCACTATAATCAGATACTGGAAATGTCAGCCTTCTTGGCACGACAGTATGTCCGACTCTGCTGCCTTTCCTACAGACACATTCACTCATTTTCAATTATTTTGGGATTATTTATCTACTATTTTTAAACGTGTGGTTCAATAAACTACTGGGACATTTCAGATAAAAAGATGTTACATTTTAATTTGTCTGTCTTTGTTGAGGGCTGCTGCAATACTTATCCAGTTCCCAGTAGCTATATATACTGTACATCTGTAGCTACTAGTTGTGTGGATGGGATAGTTCGACGGTTGTAGTGAATTGCATTGTTTGTAATGGCTTTTTTTTTCCAGACTGTATAACAAATTTAAAGCAGATCTTGTTAAATTCCTGTTCCTAATTATTTGAAATTTTGGCTCCTTTCAGATGGGCGTTCCAGCGGTTTTTCTGGTGGACCTGAACAGAAGGTCCATTCATCCCTATGTACAGGTGGGTGTACACAAACTTGTGTTCATTTACACCTGCTTACCTCCAGATTTGATTAAGTCCACTAAAAAAAACAAAAGAGGACTCCATCCTCTTCCGTAAGGTTCGGCCCATGTTCGCTCTGCAGATACTGAGTCCTTCGCCCACTCTGCTCCGATCAGCAAGGGATCTGTGTGCTGATCCCAACAGAATCTGTCAAGGGTAAAAGGGGTATTTGTGTGTTTGTTAGAAAAATGAAAACCATGATTTTATACTTATATTATGGCAACAAAATAGTTTTATCCCTTTTGCTACTGAAGCAGGTTTTTTTTTTTTATCTTTTACACAATACTTAAAGCTGACCTTCAGCCTCCTGAGGACGATCCACTCCACCTTCAGTGCTCTGCAGGAATAGGGCTTTTTTTAAATATAAAGTCAGCCCAGCCTCCCATACACATCACTCGCCTTAAGCCCCATACACACGCTCGGATTATCCGAGGACCAGGTCCGTCGGATCATGTCCGTCGTACTTTGTCCGATGTTGGTTTTGCGTACACACGGTCGGACAAAGTTGTCGGAAAATCCGATCATTCTGAACGTGGTGACGTTTGTTGCCTACGACGGGACTACGTAGAGGCTAGTAGCCAATAGCTTTGGTCTTGTAATGTGATCTGAGCATGCGTAGCACTTTGTCCGTCGGAATTCGCTACACACGATCGGATTTGGTGTGATCGGACTTTGTTGTCAAAAAATCTATCCAGCAGGAGATAGGACTTTGTCCGTCGGACAATCCGATGGAAACTGTCCGATGGTGCCTACACACGGTCGGAATTTCCGACAACATTGTCTGATAGGACAGAATCCATCGGAAAATCCGACCGTGTGTATGGGGCTTTAGACAAATGGCGCACACACTGCCCACTATGCCTCCTGGGATATGTACATCACATATCCCAGGAAGCATAGGCTTTCATTTAGGAAAGGAGTGGGGGACAGGCCTGTCCATGCATCATAGGGAGGCGTGCCGGCTGAACCCGGAACAGCCGGCAGCCTAGCGGTGAGGTCACAGTGCAACATGGCGGTGCAAGACCAAGCACTGCCAAAAGAGAAGAGTCTCTTAGCTGGATAGCGCTGGATCTGCTGGGTGTCAAAAGTTAGCAGAACTTACCACCAGGTAGGTAAGGATTAAAAAAAATGGGGGTGGAGGGTAAAGTCCCGCTATAAAGAGGAGCTACAGTCTCCTAACCAAAATTGTAATAAAATAATCCTTGTGATTCTTATGGCTCTTAGCATCTAATTTGGATATTCCTATAACTGTCCACATAGTATGTACTTGCCAAATTTGTGATTTTTTTCTCCCCTCCCGAAATTCTGGGAGCAACCATCACAGATGTGGGAATCTGAAGCCCATTCCTCCCGGGCTCACGCCTGCGCAGTTATGACGCTGCATAGTGCACATTGTTGACAACAGATTGCCCGAAGACTCCTCCGATCAATGACACAGATATCCCAGGACTCAGCGGGACAGCTTAATTATGTCACTCGCCCAGGCAGTCTTTGGTACACATTACTATGTTTGTACAGACAATGCATCATTCCACTTGTCTTGCATTCTGGAATTTTTTTTTGATTCTGAGCGCACAGTACAACTCCCGGTGTCTGTTCAGCATCAGCCTTTTTTTAAGTGCATTTGTATGTCCCATTTAGGGCTCATTTACACTTGCTTTGACTTTTGACTTTAACGCACATCAAAGTGTCTACTGCTTTAAAATACTTTTTTAATGTGTTTTTGATGCTTCTGTGATGCTTCAGTGATGCTTTTTGGAAGCTATACTGAAGCTTGGCAAATTCCATGTGTGTGGATTTTCCCACCCGGCCCAGTTTAACCCCGGCTCAGTAGTACCCCCACTCAGCAGATCTCCAGCTCATTATTACCCCTGTTCAGCAAGTCCCCAGCTTATTAGTACCCTCGTTCAACAGATCCCCAGCCTAATAGTATTCTCGTTCAGCAGATCCCCATCCTACTAGTATCCTCGTTCAGCAGATCCCCTGCTCAGTAGTAGCCCCTAGCTCCGCTGATTCCTCACTCTGTAGTACCCCCAGCTTTACTTATGCCCCACTCAATAATAACCCCCAGCTCTGCTGATCCTCTGGTTTGCTGATCATCACTCTAGAACCGGCTATACTTTTATCGAAATTCAGCAGGGACCAGCTGAATTTCGATCCATGTATGGGCAGGGTGGTTGTACAGAAGTCGATCAACCGATCTAGTTGAGTATTTCCGGATCGAACAGAAGGCTTCCCACTGTCCGAATACAACAGGTCAGTAGGAAGGGTCGAGTGTGTGGCTGGAGGGATCAGGTCTTTTTTTTTTTTTTTGTTGTTGTTCAACCCACTGGGTTGTATAGGCTGCCTTACACCGCTTAAATAATTTAGCCACACCCAGTTTTTGCCGCTAAGTTTTGCGCTTCATTAGCACTCTATATTGTGTTCTCTGAGGTTGACACCTCTGCACCTTTGTCTAATGTGGCCATTGCTTGAAGTTATTCCACCTTTGGAGTCAATAACTATGAGAAGTGACCAATTTAATTCATCTTGCCCAGCAACCATACAAAATTAAACTATTCGTTATGGGTGGGATTGCCCCTGAAGCTGAGCTTTAGAATATTGGCGGGATAAAAAAGACAAGACAAGATTAGAATCAATTCTAGCTTCCATTTCCTATTGTAGATGATTTTAAATGCAAAGAGATGCTTCAGTGGGTGGATTTAAATTGCACATGAGAGATATTTATAAAGCCATTGCAGCTGATTAAATTGCATGTCTTTTGCAATGACGGGGAAAATTGTGCAAATCAGCGTAACGCTTTTAAAGACAACACGTGCTGATTGAAGACAGCTGACCAGGAGCATGCATAATGCAAGCTGTATTCTCTCTGTCAGACGGATTCCTGCTTCTGTCTTATTACAGCTTCCAAATCGGAAAAATTAATGGGTGTCATGGCAACGTCATTATTAGCACTTTGACACGTATTATCATTAGCTCATTTTCAGTTTTCCAGTCTCCATAACTAGAACAAGATAAACTACATTTTATTATAAGTGTGCAAATACTGTGTATGTATATATATATATATATATATATATATATATATATATATATATATATATATATATATATACTGTATATATAGTATATTTATTAATTTGTGTTTGCTGTACAATTCTTATAAGCTTGCTGAAGTTTAGCTACTATTATTATTTATTTATTTATTTACCTGTAATGAAGTATGTCCCACATCCTACAGGCTCATTGTTTCTTAAAAGAGAAGTATTGGGAATAGTTTTTTTTCAGAATCATGCTTACCTAGGTCAATGCAACATCTCTCTTTCTGTGAATGGGGACTGTATTCATCCACCCCACTTCCATTCACAAAATGTGTTACGTTCTGTGAAAACAATGCAAGCATATTTGTCAGGACCTTGGTCAGTGTACTGCAATGCTACTGTGGACCTGAAGCTATTTATCCCTGCAGCGCTGGAAGTTCAGTGCTGCGAAGATGACCTAGAGAATTTTCTACAGGAACACATTTCAACAGGACTAAACATTTTAAAACACTTCATTTTAAAAAACCTTAAAAAAAAAAAAAAAATAATCCCAGCCAAAATTTTTTGTTAACTAAAAAAATGTCAGTTTTTACTTTTGCCTATGAGCCAATAGAGATCATTTTTGCTTACCACACTTCCTGTCTCTGAGACACCAGGACCAGAAATAAAAAAAGTGGTTGTCATCAGGACAGGAAGAAAAAAAAGGGGGTGCTGCAGTCTGCGATTATGTTTTTAATGTTATATCGTAGATATGGGTTTAACATAAAACGGTGAGCTTAGCAATAATGATTAAAAATCAGAAGTTACAAATAATGTAGCAGCTGAATTTTTTTTAAAAGCACACTTACGGTACCTGTTTAACCACTTCCGGACCACCCACTGCATATATACTGCATCAGGGCGGCCCAGCTGCGCCAAATCACGTACCTGTATGGTCCCGCCGGACCCGCTGATTGTCTCCCGCTGTGTCCTATTAAAGCGAGAGCAATACTCCGGCAGCATGCGTGTGCCCCCTAGATCGCATGCACAAAGTAACGTGTCTGTACATGATTTTGTGCGCGTGATCTAGGAGGCGGGCGCATGCCACGGGAGCACCACTCCTGCTGTGATTGGACACAGCAGGAGCCAATCAGCGGGTCCAGCAGGATCCGCCTATCGTTCGGAGGAAAGGGAGAACAGCGGTCTGCCTATGTAAACAAGGTAGACTGCTGTTCTATCAGGGAGTAAAGGAGAGATCCTGTGTTTCACTTAAGCTGAAACACAGATCTCTCCTTTGCACCAGTGCATCCACTCCCCCCACAGTTAGAAAGCATTACCTAGTAACACAGTTAACCCCTTGATCGTCCCTGATTTTAACCCCTTTATCGTCCCTGATGTTAACCCCTTCTCTGCCAGCATCATTTATACAGTGACAGTGAATTTCTTTTTAGCACAGATCACTGTATTGGTGTCACTGGTCCCCAAAAAGTGTCACTTAGTGTCCGATTTGTCCATAGCAATGTCACAGTCCCGCTAAAAATCGCTGATCGCCGTCATTACTAGCAAAAACAATAAAAAAATAAAAAGTCAATAAATCTTACCCATAGTTTGTAGACGCTATAACTTTTGCGCAAACCAATCGATATACACTTATTGGGATTTTTTTTACCAAAAATATGTAGCAGAATACATATTGACCTAAATTGATGAAGAAATTTGAGAACTTCAGCCTAGTGGGAACGGGTACCCTCTTAAACTAGGTGCAGTAAAAATGAAAAGGGGGGGGGGAGGAAATTCTCTTTGCTTGAATTGTGCCTAAGGAATTTTTCTGAAAAACGTACCTTTATGTCTTCAATCCCTCCCGAAAAAAGCACTTTGTAAGTGATTGCACTTAGGCACTTTCAACCCTACTGCCCGATACCTGTATATCTGCAGTGCGAGATCTAAGGCACTGTGCCTCTGACAGCTAGTCTCAGTTGATTTGAAGGAAAATTTGGAAAATTTGGTGATGCCATTACTGTGTAGTTAACTGTTATCCTTGCTGCCTCTATCAAGTTGGCTGCCTCCACACAGGGATATCGTGAAGAACAAGTCAGTAATAGGGAAAGATCTGCTGCGAGGAGACCCCAGGCAAACCTGGTGTCTGATTTTTTTTTAGGCTGAGCTTGAAGAGTTCCTCTTTAACGTCTGAGTTCACACTTGGTTGGGTGGTTTAATGTTGCATCATGGGCTGGTTAACACCAACACCATCTATTAATTTCAATGACTTCCTCTGGCAGGTTCCCCATCATGGGGAGAGCAGTCAAGCCATGGGCAGACAACTTCCCAAAAAGCACACTGCACTGTTTATGCATCCAACATGGTGTCAGCAAAGCTTAATCACACTGCGTGCTTCTTCTTCAGGGTATGGCTACATGGGGGGATTTAATCTGTTTCCTATCGAGAGATTTAACCACTTGTGGGCAGCCACGTCATTTACAGCACTTTAAAATCAATGTGATACTAATGAGATGATTGTGAGCAAATACATTTCTCAGTAGTAGGGATAGGCAAATTGATTCTCAAATATGGCACATTGACAAATCATACGTTTAATTTTGCTTGAATATTTCTATGCTGATTTGTTTGCTATGCAGGAATCTAGTCAAATGGACAATTGTCCCCGGTCAATTACTTTTCTATTACCTCTCTATAGCAAAGATTTTAATTGTTTTTGTAGCCCCAGGCTTAACTATTTCAAACTTTGCCCAGGAAATTATCACTGCCCGCAATGATCAATAAGTGCTAAATAATATAGGTTTTAATAACCTCCTTTTTCTTCAGGGAGGGAGAGTGCAGGGCCCTCCTGATTGCATATAAATTAAATAGATTGTAATGGTTGACCCTAATACAGCACGGCTATTGCTAAACAAAAGAACGAAAGAGACGATTATAAGGTGCGCAGGCATATTTATAATCCGTTTATCGCTAATCACCGTTTGTATGATTTCATTGTTATGATTTGAATGAGCACAGCCTGTTCACTTTGCAAAATGAATCTTAAAAGAGAAGTGTGGACTTTTATTATTATAGAATCATTGGAGCACTGGGCTGTGGAGGGGACAGGAGTGGCCAGCTGAAGCTCTCAGCGGCTCGCTGAGAGGCTGAGCTGGGTGCCGGGCCAGGCATGTGGGCGGATCCCCACTCCTTTCTCCTTCTCCCTTAGCCACCCAGGGACCCTCTCCTTCTCCCTTAGCCACCCAGGGGCCCTCTCCTCCCTTAGCCACCAGGGGTCCTCTCCTCCCCCAGCCACCCAGGGGTCCTCTCTTCCTCCACCAACCATCCTGGGGCTCTTCACCTCCTTTCCTCACTAGATACCACAAATATTTGACCAGGTTGCAGAGTGACCTATCAGGGGCGTGGTTACCTGCATGTTCCCGGGCCAGGGTAGAGATCTCCTCCCAGGAGAAGGTGTACTGTGCAGTGTGCACTCATCAGCCATTGTCCCTGGATCAGAGCCAGCAGAATTTCCAACCACCGCCACCAGCTCAGTGCCCAAGACTCCCGACAGCCAATAATGGCAGAGTGAGCTGACAGTCCGGGCAGCCACTTACTATTGATGTGGGGACACGCCCACCGCCCGACTCCTCCACATTCTCAGTGTCCTCCTCGCAGCCCCCTCACCTGCCTCTGCCGCTCTACCTGGCTCTCCTCCGGCCATCCTCCACCGTCATACCTCTGGCTGGGAAAGCCACGGCCGCCCTGAACACTTCCGGGGCCATTGGCTTTGATCTCCTCCCCGGAGCTCCATGCTTCACAAGCCTGGCCGCCGCCGCCACTCTCATCACTTGCAATGCCAGCATTGACAGGCCAAGCCGCCCTTCAGCTCTGGCCCTGGCCCTTCATGTCCCCGCCAACATGTGCACACAGTGTGGCTCCTCACGGCCATTATGATGAATGTGACAAGGGGGAGGAGCCGCAATGACATCAGTGCACATCGCGATTTAGCTGCTCTCTGCATCGATGCAGAATCGAGCAGGGCCAAATTGCGATGCATCGATTTGCCGATTATATTCAGCACCCCTAGTGAACGTAGGCTAAAACATGGAAGCTGATTGGTTTCTATGCAGAGTTGCACCATATTTTACATGCTCCCCCTTAGTTCTCTGGATTAGACAAGTAAACACTATAGAGGGATATGCTTTGTTCATATTCCATGTCTGAGGTTTACAACCACTCAACCCCAATATTTCTTATGTGAACCCACAGTCATTTAAATTTGTGTACAAGGTCATCATATAAACTGTCATAGTTGGTCACAATAGATTCAGTTAAATAAAGAGTTACTATACCCAAACATATTTCCACAAAGGAATATTACACATTTTTCCATCCATTTATATGATTGCTCTGTCATAGTCTGGTTGGAATTTGCAGGCAAGTGCTGACAGGTTGTGATAAGGAGAGGAAAGGGTGAAGGAATAACCTTCATCATCTGCTGTTATGGCCCTTAAGGGAATAGCAGGTCAGGACAGCGTATCTATGGATGAAAAGCCAGGAGCGCCAGAGCAAGTCTGTGCAGTGTCTGAAAAGGTTATCTAGATGTAATCCTGGTGAAAAGTTTGGATGTCAACCAACGTGATCATGAGCATGAATAGGCTGCTTTCACCCAGCACATGCCCTGAGATCACAATGCTCAAATTAATACATCCAAACCTCTTAGTGAACTCCAGTTTGCTTGGCTGTCACAGCAATCTATCCCCCGGAATGTGATGTTGGACCTTGAGCTATTTTTCTGGCTGATCTTTACCAGCTATCTGCTATTGTTCCATAGATTTTAGGCTCAGAATTGAACAGGTGATTATTGTAAAATTAGAGAGCTTTCCAGGTATCCAGATACAGACAAAAGTGTATTTATTACCAACATTCTCAAAGCTTTCCAATTATTTTCATGCCATCCTATCCAAAGACATTACCATTCTCTAGTGATACAACACAATGACATTTAGTTTGCTAAAGCCCTGTGTATCATAAACAAGTGCCTTTTTGTTTAACCACTTCCAGTCCGGACCAATTCTGGCATTCCTCTCCTACATGTAAAAAAAACATGTTTTTTTTTTGCTAGAAAATGAACCCCCAAACATTATATATATTTTTTTGCAGAGGCCCTAGAGAATAAAATGGTGGACGGTGCATATTTTAATGTCACACAATATTTGCGCAGCGTTTTCCCAGACACAAATTGTTTCGGAAAAAAATACACTTTAATGAATTTTAATGGAGAAAAACACAACATAGTACCCAATTGTTTGGTAAAATATAAAGTTACACTGAGTAAACGTGATACTTTAAAGTTGGGTCTTCCTGTGGAACGGCGCAAAATTATGGTACCCAAAAATCAATAGGCGATATTTTTTGGCCGTGTTCACATATGTCTGGCTGCGGGTTCCTGCCTGGGGTCCGGTGCGTTTCCATTTACCTGTTCAGGTGCAATTCAGGTCCGAATTCGCACCTGAACTGGACCCAAGCACACACAGGACCTTTTTGCAATCCGCTCCGCGGCTGCCCTGAATCTGTCACACTCGCTTGAAAACCCGCATCCAATTCACATATATGTGAACCCGGCCTAAAAGCCTTTAGAAGTTAACAGTTTAGAGTTACACAATAGGTCTAGTGCGAAAATGATTTCTCTTGTTCTAATGTTCGTGGCGATACCTTACATATGTGGTGTGTTCTCTGTTTACATATGCGTGCGGGACCTAGGTGCACGTGAGCATTTGCACACGAGCATGGGGGAACAAGGGCACTTTAGATTTTTTTTTTTTTTTTTTTTAACACTGTACCTTTTTTTATCAACTTTATTGCTATTACATTATTGCTATTACAAGGGATGAACAACATCCCTTGTAATAGCATGGGCTGTGACAGGTTCTCTTTATTGAGAGATCAAATTGAACAAGCTGAAGTTAGAAGCTGATTGGCTGCCATGCATAACTGCACCAGATTTTGCACACTCAAACTTTAGTAAATCAACCTCACAGTTATTAAGGCTCCATTCACACACTTGTGCAACTCCAAAGCCGGGCGGTTCCCATTGAGACTTTACGATGCGACTTGGATGTGACTATTGGTCACATAGATTTGAACCCCTTCTATTGAAATACATGGGCTGCAACTTGTCATGCAACTTTGTGTCCAAAGTCACATGACAAGTCACATAAGTATGAATGGAGCCTAACTGAAACATGTTTAAACATTTACATTATAAATACCTTTTTTCTATAAGTGATCACATAACGTCTGTTCTCAGCTGCTTAAAGTGGATCTCCGTCCTGGGGAAAAAAAATAAACATTTTTTAAAAGTCAGCAGCTACAAATACTGAGCTGCTGACTTTTAAAAATCAGACACTTCTCTGTCCCAGGGTCCAGCGATGCGGGGGAACAAGGCCCCCCCTCGTTCCACGAGCCGCTCGCGGCGCCGGCATTCCTAGTGTGGGAACCCGGCTGCGGCTTCACAGCCGGGCACCCACTGCGCATGCGCGAGCGGCGCCGTGCACCGTGATTTGACGCTCAGTCATCTGGGACACATGACAGGTCCCAGATGACTGTGCGGCGCTGAGGGGGAAGTGACGTTTAGCCCAGGCACTGAAGGTGGCAGACTACGAGGGACCCCATAGCAACAGGCATTTGGAGGTGAGTAAAAACATTTTTTTTTTCCAATTACTTTTTTTTTTTTTTTTATGATTTTTAAGCCCCCTTTTTTTTTTTGACCGCAACCCCACTTTAAGGGACTCAGGCTGGGTTCACACTATTGCGAATTGGATGCAGGTTTCCAGCCGAAATCGGACCTGAAACAGTGATCAGGGACGCTCGGACCCAGAACATGGAAACGCAATTATTTTAGTAAGAATAAACTGATAAATACCTTTCTCATCAGCAGTATATAGTAGTCTTGTGACTTCTATCCGTGTCCGGCTGAGCACTGGTTAAAGCTTGTAGAAGGAGTTTTCATTCTCCTCTGACTGTCCTATCAGGCTGCACCCCTGAACCTTTGTCTGAACAGTATTGGTTGGCCCTGTGCTAATCACATGCACCCTCTCAAGAAAAGAAAAAAAAACCTCTCTAGCAATACACACCAAACTGAGCATGTGCAGAGTGCCCCCAAGGCTCTGTTCTATCAGGAGATGGATTGGGGACAGTAAAAGAAGGGGAGGATCAGAGTAGACAGAATCAAACAGCCTTTTTACACAATGCCCCCTTAGGTTCCACAGTAAATATAACTAGCATGATTTACTGCATATACAGACTGATTTTACTGTTGTGGGTTTAGAAACACTTTAAGAAGCAGCAGGAGGCGGGACCAAGCCATTTTTTAAATAGGAAATGCCGAGATTAGTATATACCTTCAACTGTCTAAATTTCTTGGGCTACTGACTGTTTTGTTATGTGATTTTAACTACTTATATGAACCGTACGTAATGTTACATCACCACATTAGAAAAAGTAATTACATTGTCAAATTAGAGTATTGTGCTGTGTATACACAAATATAGGCTTCTCATTGTGCTTTGTATATTGGAACACGTGTTCTCTATTGTGCAGTGTAGATCACATTATAAACTTTGCATTGTACTGTATGTTTTTGAACATGAGCTCAGTATCATGTGTATTTTGGATCAAGACCTTGACATTGTGGTGTGCATTATGTAATCGAATACAATTGTTAATATTAGATATTTCATCCAGAAGGTTGCAGCAATTCTAGATACAATGAGCACTGAATAGGGTTTTGTGTAGCGAAAGACAAGCAGTTGGTTTACTTGAGCTAAGGAAAAGAAAGATGTTACTTTTATTAACTATTCAGAAGATAGCATTCCTGTGCATTACATAAGCTGTACAAATCATCCAAAATACGATAACTGTCTTAGAACATAAATGTGAGCCTCTTTTAGTACAATAATTGGCCGTGCAGTTATTTTTTTAATTTTTTTTTTGTTCAGCCAGCGGGCACTGCACATATGAGGTGGATGGAGGAATCTTCCCCACTGGGACATTATGTTCTGACAGCGGCACCTGCTCCTGTCAGAATACAGTGATCAGGGGATGCAGCTCATTGGCTGCAACTGCTGATCGATGGAAAACTTTCCAACATGTCGGTTGTTGAAGTTGATTAACCCGTTCCCGCCGGCTGTCTCTTGGACCTCTATGGGTTCTAAACGCCGTAAGGCGGAGACGGGCATTCGGGTCGCGTGACCGCTGTGATTGGCTGTCACAGTGGTCACATCATCAGAAAGCTCCTGATCGCTAGTATGGATCTGTAGCTTTCCGGTAACCGACAGTCAACCACTTACTGTGCGGAGAGCAGGGAGCACGCTCTCAGCACAGTAAGTGGTTTACACAAGGCCGCATACATGCTGCCAGCTGGCTTCGCCGGACTTTCCGAGCGTGTGACTTGCCCACACACGCGCGGACTTCTCCGGCGGACAATCCGCCGGCCAAAGTCCGCGGGACTTTTGAAAATGAACGGACTTGCCCACACACGGAGCAGTCCGTTCATTTAGAACGTAACTTCAGGTTACGTAGCTAGCGTAGGCAGTAAATGCCGCCGCGCTAGCTCCATAACCTGGCATGGATTTAAAGGGACTCCCTACGCCGAAAAACGGCGTGGGGGTTCCCCCCAAATCCATGTCAGACCCTTATCCGAGCACGCAGCCTGGCAGGCCAGGAAAGGGGTGGGGACGAACGAGCGCCCCCCCCCTCCTGAGCCGTACCAGGCCCCGTGCCCTCAACATGGGGGTGCCCTGGGGAAAGGGGGGCCGTGCCGCCCCCCCACCCCATAGCACCTTGTCCCCATGTTGATGAGGACAAGGGCCTCTTTCCGACAACCCTGGCCGTTGGTTGTCGGGGTCTGCGGGCGGGGGCTTATCGGAATCTGAGAGCCCCCTTTTATAAGGGGGCAATCAGATCCCGGCCCCCCACCCTATGTGAATGAGTATGGGGTACGATGTACCCCTACCCATTCACCTAAGGTGTAAAATGTAAAGTAAAAAAACACCCACACTTTTGAAAAAATCGTTTATTGCACTGCTCCGTGGGTCTTCTTCCGTCTTGGGGGTCTTCTCGCCGGACTCCTCCGCCATTTACCAAGCTCTTTTACCGAGCGGAGAAGTCCGGCTACCTTCTTCGTCGTCGCCGCCGTCGTCTGGGGGTCTCAATCCGCCTTCGGGGGTCTTCTTGTTCTTCTTCCGATGTTGACCGTCGCTGTCTCTGCCCGGAATGCCAGAGCCGCGCTGCGCTGGGACTTATATAGGGACATGGGGACAGGGTCACATGCTCATGTCACATGGTGACCCGCCCCCTTGCGATGTCACAGTCCCAGCATCCTCCGGGACTGTGACATTGCAAGGGGGCGGGGTCACCATGTGACATAAGCATGTGACCCTGTCCCCATGTCCCTATATAAGTCCCAGCGCAGCGCGGCTCTGGCATTCCGGGCAGAGACAGCGACGGGTCAACATCGGAAGAAGAACAAGAAGAACAAGAACAAGAAGAAGAAGGCGGCGCCGGCGGCGCGGCGGCGCCGGCGGCGCCGCAAGAACAGAAGAGACCCCGGAAGACCCCGGAAGGCGGATCGAGACCCCCAGACGACGGCGGCGACGACGAAGAAGGTAGCCGGACTTCTCCGCTCAGTAAAAGAGCTAGGTAAATGGCGGAGGAGTCCGGCGAGAAGACCCCCAAGACGGAAGAAGACCCCCGGAGCAGTGCAATAAACTATTTTTTCAAAAGTGTGGGTGTTTTTTTACTTTACATTTTACACCTTAGGGGAATGGGTAGGGGTACATCGTACCCCATACTCATTCACATAGGGTGGGGGGCCGGGATCTGAGTACCCCCTTATAAAAGGGGGCTCTCAGATTCCGATAAGCCCCCGCCCGCAGACCCCGACAACCAACGGCCAGGGTTGTCGGGAAGAGGCCCTTGTCCTCATCAACATGGGGACAAGGTGCTTTGGGGTGGGGGGGCCGCACGGCCCCCCTTTCCCCAGGGCACCCCCCATGTTGAGGGCACGCGGCCTGGTATGGCTCAGGAGGGGGGGGCGCTCGTTCGTCCCCACCCCTTTCCTGGCCTGCCAGGCTGCGTGCTCGGATAAGGGTCTGACATGGATTTAGGGGGAACCCCCACGCCGTTTTTCGGCGTGGGGAGTCCCTTTAAATCCATGCCAGCATTTACTGCCTACGCTAGCTACGTAACCTGAAGTCACGTGCTAAATGAACGGACTTGCCGATGAGCGGCAAGTCCGTTCATTTTCAAAAGTCCGGCGGACTAGCCTACTAACGGCGGGATTGTCCGCTGGACTGCCAAGTCCAGCGGATAATTTTAAAACCAAACTTAAAACTTTGGTCCGCCGGACTTTGGCGCCAAAAAGTCCGCCGACGCCCACACACGAGGGGATTGTCCGCTGGACTTGAGTCCAGAGGATAATCCCGCGGGATTGTCCCTTCGTGTGTACGCGGCATAAGAGGTCGCATATGGGCATTCGGCCAGCGTGAAGAAATTAAACAATTTGCTTTTGTGGAGCAGGGAAGCCTACACACTGATTGGAATTTAGCCGGTCCAGCAGGGAATTTCAGTCAGTGTATAACCAGCTTATCATAATGCTAGAGAAAGCTATGAGGTTGCCCAGATAGCAAGCAATTGTGCTGCAAATTTGAAAATGACTTGCTAAGTTATTGCTAGACTTGCCAGGCTTCACAAGTTTGTTGCACAATTGCAGTAATGCCGCGTACACACGTGCGGACTTTTGCCGGCGGACCTAGTCCAGCGGACAATCCCGCGGGACTTTCCAGCTGGGTCCGCTGGACTTTCCGAGCGTGTGGACTTGCCCACACACGCACGGACTTCTCCAGCGGATAATCCGCCGGCCAAAAGTCCGCGGGACTTTTGAAAATGAACGGACTTGCCCACACACGGAGCAGTCCGTTCATTTCGAACGTAACTTCAGGTTACGTAGCTAGCGTAGGCAGTAAATGCCGCCGCGCTAGCTCCGCAAGCTGGCATGGATTTAAAGGGAATCCCCACGCCGAAAAAACGGCGTGGGGGTTCCCCCCAAATCCATGTCAGACCCTCATCCGAGCACGCAGCCTGGCAGGTCAGGAAAGGGGTGGGGACGAACGAGCGCCCCCCCCCCCTCCTGAGCCGTACCAGGCCGCGTGCCCTCAACATGGGGGGTGCCCTGGGAAAGGGGGGCCGTGCGGCCCCCCCACCCCAAAGCACCTTGTCCCCATGTTGATGAGGACAAGGGCCTCTTCCCGACAACCCTGGCCGTTGGTTGTCGGGGTCTGCGGGCGGGGGCTTATCGGAATCTGGGAACCCCCTTTAATAAGGGGGCCCCCAGATCCCGGCCCCCCACCCTATGTGAATGAGTATGGGGTACGATGTACCCCTACCCATTCACCTAAGGTGTAAAATGTAAAGTAAAAAAAAACACCCACACTTTTGAAAAAATAGTTTATTGCACTGCTCCGGGGGTCTTCTTCCGTCTTGGGGGTCTTCTCGCCGGACTCCCCCGCCATTTACCAAGCTCTTTTACCGAGCGGGGGAAGTCCGGCTACCTTCTTCGTCGTCGCCGCCGTCGTCTGGGGTTCTCGATCCGCCTTCGGGGGTCTTCCGGGGGTCTCTTCTGTTCTTGCGGCGGTCGTCGTCTTCCGCGCCGCCGGCGCCTTCTTCTTCTGCTTGTCCTTCTTCTTGTCCTTCTTGTTCTTCTTCTTCTTCGATGTTGACCCGTCGCTCTCTCTGCCCTGAATGCCTGTGCTGCTCTGCGCTCGGACTTATATAGGGACATGGGGGACAGGGTCACATGTTCATGTCACATGGTGACCCCGCCCCTTGCGATGTCACAGTCCCAGCATCCTCCGGGACTGTGACAACACAAGGGGGCGGGGTCACCATGTGACATGTGCATGTGACCCTGTCCCCCATGTCCCTATATAAGTCCGAGCGCAGAGCGGCACAGGCATTCCGGGCAGAGAGAGCGACGGGTCAACATCGGAAGAAGAAGAAGAACAAGAAGGACAAGAAGAAGGACAAGAAGAAGAAGAAGGTGCCGGCGGCGCGGAAGACGACGACCGCCGCAAGAACAGAAGAGACCCCCGGAAGACCCCGAAGGCGGATCGAGAACCCCAGACGACGGCGGCGACGACGAAGAAGGTAGCCGGACTTCCCCCGCTCGGTAAAAGAGCTTGGTAAATGGCGGGGGAGTCCGGCGAGAAGACCCCCAAGACGGAAGAAGACCCCCGGAGCAGTGCAATAAACTATTTTTTCAAAAGTGTGGGTGTTTTTTTTTACTTTACATTTTACACCTTAGGTGAATGGGTAGGGGTACATCGTACCCCATACTCATTCACATAGGGTGGGGGGCCGGGATCTGGGGGCCCCCTTATTAAAGGGGGTTCCCAGATTCCGATAAGCCCCCGCCCGCAGACCCCGACAACCAACGGCCAGGGTTGTCGGGAAGAGGCCCTTGTCCTCATCAACATGGGGACAAGGTGCTTTGGGGTGGGGGGCCGCACGGCCCCCCTTTCCCCAGGGCACCCCCCATGTTGAGGGCACGCGGCCTGGTACGGCTCAGGAGGGGGGGGGCGCTCGTTCGTCCCCACCCCTTTCCTGGCCTGCCAGGCTGCGTGCTCGGATGAGGGTCTGACATGGATTTGGGGGAACCCCCACGCCGAAAAAACGTCCCTTTAAGTCCCTTTAAGTCCCTTTAAATCCATGCCAGGTCACGGAGCTAGCGCGGCGGCAGTAACTGCCTACGCTAGCTACGTAACCTGAAGTCACGTGCTAAATGAACGGACTTGCCGATGAGCGGCAAGTCCCTTCATTTCAAAAGTCCCGCGGACTTGCCCACTAACGGCGGGATTGTCCGCTGGACTGCCAAGTCCAGCGGATAATTTTAAAACCAAACTTAAAACTTTGGTCCGCCGTACTTTGGCGCCAAAAAGTCCGCCGGCGCCCACACACGAGGGGATTATCCGCTGGACTTCAGTCCAGAGGATAATCCCGCGGGATTGTCCCTTCGTGTGTACGCGGCATAAGTCTGACTCCAGATGCAAACATTCTGCAAGTCTTCTGCAAGTTCTGGTTCAGTTATGTTGTGTAATAGTCATCCCACCACAGGGGTCACTGTGGCTGAATTTTCATGCTGTAGACTTGCAGAGTTCTGTAGACTCACCACTGCAACTTTGCTCTAGCTGAAGACTTGCCACAAATTGGTAAAGTGTCAACTAGAACTTGTGCTTCAAGTGCTCTGCATGTGTACAACATGCCAGTGAAAATGTGCAGCAAGTTAACAGACTTACAATTCAACACTGCTACAAATTTGTGGCAAGGTATCCTTGCTATTTGGGTATAGACATATTTTGATTATAATTTTTTTTTTATTTAAAAAATTTCTCAAATACATACCACAGTCTTACAAATCAAATGTGAAACAATTGTATAGTAGATATTTTGATTATTTTATTTTTAACATGTTGTACGAGGGGTCTTCAAAAATTTTCCACACTTTTTTTAACTCTGTTAAGAATTTCAAACACAAATTACATCACTTTTCTACATAGTCACCTTCCTTTGCGATACATTTTTACCAGCATCATACCAACTTTTTAATGCCATCAGCAAAAAATGTTTTTGGTTGAATGCGTAGCCACTGATGCACCGCTGCTTTCACATCATCATCACATAAAAATATTCTTCCGAAAAAAAAGGTGGAAATCAGATGGTCCTAAACCCAGACTATAAGCTAGGTGTTCCATAACCTCCCACTCATTAACAGTTCTATGAGAGAGAACTTTATCCCCATACAGGGGGTCCCCTACTTACAAACATCCGACTTACAAACGACTCCTACTTACAAACGGAGGGAGACAACAGGAAGTGGAAGGGAAATTCACTCCTGTAACAGTTAATCTGGGAAAAAGGTGTCTCCACTGATGCTTTATCACCAGTCCATGCTTCCCTAACAACCCCAAATTTT
The DNA here is from genome assembly GCA_028564925.1 of Lithobates sylvaticus. Classification (NCBI taxonomy): domain Eukaryota; kingdom Metazoa; phylum Chordata; class Amphibia; order Anura; family Ranidae; genus Lithobates; species Lithobates sylvaticus. The sequence goes on along the minus strand of CM053029.1, from coordinate 329,907,076 downwards.
CAAAATCCAATTGTCATTGGGACAGAAGGTGAGGTGAAATCTTCTGAACAGGGGCACAGACAGCAAAACAAATGTTACAGGGCTGATAACCCTGTCATCTAAAAAACTTAAAAATAGATTTTTTGGCTGGAGCTACACTTAAAAAATGTACCTGTTCTGAC